>CM034146.1:865815570-866533070 GCA_019776745.2 Taxus chinensis | reverse complement strand
AGTAAAACATATTTTTAAAAAATGAAAATTATATTTTTAGAAAGCTAATAAAATTCTGTATTTTGTGTTAAAATTTTGTAATTTTATTCATTCGTTAACCCTAATTACGTGGCACCTAAATGGCACATTTTGGCATAAAATTATCCTCCAAATGGATTTGGCGCCAAAATGTGCCACATAAGTGCCACATAGGTGCCACATAGGGGGGTTCGCGCGAAGGCGGGTTCGCGCGAAGGGGGTTCGCGTGAACCCCCCTTCGCCCGAACCCCCCTGAACCCTAAATCTGCCGCCCAAAACTATATAAATATCTATATATAACTCTTTGCCGCCAAAATTATTTGAATTCGAGGGGTTCGCGCGAAGGGTGTTCGCGCGAACCCCTCTTCGCGCGAACTAGTTTCTTCATCCTACGTGGCAGTTCAGGTGAAGGGGGTTCACGCGAAAGGGGTGTTCGCGCGAACACCCTCGATTTCCGATCCCGCCCAACTTGTTACTCACGTTTTTGGGACATGAAGTGGGACACAACATTGTGCTTTGACCCAAAAGTGATGTAAAATCAAACACACTTAATTGTATATGCAATCTTGGTGGGTGAAGGACAGTGATGGTCGATCTGTGAATAACTTGGTTGTTATCACCACAGAAGTGCTTCACGGAGTGATACCATGAATGCAAATACCTTCGGACCAGTCTCAGGTACTTGCTTGGGCATTTGGTTAAATGTATTTTGTCATCTTAATGCTGAGAAAACTATGGTTTTTTCTTGAATGTAGATAGCTATCTCCAAAACTTGAAGTGACCAACCTGGGAAAAAGGTTGCAAAACTCTATATATGGTAACCGATGATTCTCAAGTTGACCGGCACTTGTTGTGGGTGAATTGACCTCGGTTAGGGAGGAAAATCCTATGTTTACCAAAAATAGCAGATCTTGACTATTTTTTGCATGCTCTATTTGTTAGTCTAGGTATGAAGTGATGGTTAGCACTTAGATAAGTGAGAGTGTTGTTGGAGAAGGAATAGGAATTTAATATTATGTTTAGACTAATTCTAAGCTGGTTAAGATAAGTATAAATCGAGTCTTAGTTAATTAATAGGGTAAGAATAAGTCCATGGTGAGGTTTCTAGGTGTCTTGGTTAGGTTAGCTATAAATTAACCTAATTAAAGTAATTAAATTAATAAATAATGTGAGGATGGTAATTAATTCAATTGTGAGTAATTAAATTAAGATGAATGTGGGGTAAAGGGGTCATGGTTGGGTGAACACATTATGTTAACTAATTGAAAGGGGACAAAGGGGAGTGTGATCCAAATTTGGTATCTACATTTTCCCCCTTTTGGCATGTAGGTTGTATTGGTAAGTGATGCTAATAATGAACAAGAAGTGGTTTCCCCAAGTATAGGTGATAGTGAGGTTTCCCCAAGTAGGGCTGAAGGTGAGGTTGCCATAAGTATGGGTGGTGGTGATCCCCCTCAAACCAAGAGATGATGAGGTGTTAGATGGAGTCAGTAAGTGGATTGATAAATGGGTAACTGATGGAAGTGATGGGAGGTGGGTTGTAGGAAAGGTTTTGGTAACTTTGGGTAATGGGTAAGGCTCATATCAGGTAATAGGTAACGACAATCGTAAGCATGCAATGATATAAGCTACAAAATTGTACCAGATGTTAGAGCTTCCAAACTCTACTATGTCCAAGGTCTATAGGTTTATCCAAACAAGGTTGAAATGATTCAGGTATCTATGGTACAAGATATGTTTCAAAAAAAAAAATTAGGTTAGGTTCAAGAATGTTTAGGTATAATCTGGTACACCAAAGATTTGGTTGGGATAAATATCATGGAAATAGGAAAGGTAAGGTCATGAGGCTAAACGACATGGGTAACAACATCACAATGTAGATATAATACACAAATTTTGATGTCACAAAAGTTGGTTAAGGTTAGGGTATATAGGTCATGGCATGGGTAAGGCCAAGGTAAAGGTAAATAACATGTCCCTAAATGCAATTGATGATATGTATAAGTAATTACGGTTTGCGAGTAATGTGTAATAGGTGTTCCTAAGGTAAATAAATATTGGGTCGTTAATGTTGTTAGGTAAAATGAATATTAGGTGGGTCAAAAGGTAAGGGGTGGTAACTAATGCTGGTAAGGGTATAAACGATGTTGGACATGTCAATTTTAGTCTAAAAAATAAAAATATGTGTTTTACGAATTCATTTTGACTTTCTCATTCGTAGAAAACAATAGAGGAGCATGTGATAAAATGTTAGGTATGTATGTTTTTTGAGTGTTTAATTTCCTAGTTTTGTGTAAAATGGAAAAATAAGGTACCCTGTGAATAGAAAAAAAGTGGGGGGAATGGGTGAGGCTAAATATTATTTGAGCTAACCTCCAAGGGCCCCATGCGCTCAGAGTGCTACCTACATAGCCCCGTTAGAAAGGGGCCTCATGCCGATGTATTTCTCCCATAAGCTAGGAAATAATATGATAAGATAGAGGGATGGGTTAGTAGGTTTTAGGCATGTTTGAGTGTAGGTTATTTAAACATGGTTGATTTTAGGTGATTTAGGCATGGTTGCATTTAGGTAATTTTAGGCACGGTTGACTTTAGTTCGTTTAGGCATTGGTAAAAGGGGATGCTTAAAATGAAGGTGTCAATGGTCTATTAATGTATAGGAAAATCAACAAGTAATGAAGAAATTTTATGGTAAAACATGGAAAAAAGAGTTTTCTAATTGATAAGAATCATAATGAGTCTATCATACAAAAAATTTGCTTATGAATGTAAGAACCTAAAGGCCTTGCATAATTGACTATTTGAAGGGTAAATAAATTCACATGATCACGAAATGTTGCATTTGTGGCATGTCCCTTGAGAGGGAAAGAAATTAGAGTGAAAATGTGATGAGGTGAAAATAGTTTGGTTTTTATCTTAACCTAGTGTGAGACAACATGAGTATTTGGCAACAGATTCAAGATCAAAATTGGCAAGTCCATGATGAAAAAGTTATCTTTTTATGTTTGTTTGTTGTTTTTATAGATTGATCGATGCAGGAATTATATTTGGGATGATTAAATTATCTCCTTTGATCTTTATGAAGTTGATCAATTCAGGAAGCTTCAAAATATTTTATTTGATTTTTCCAAGAATAGTCTTCTTTTGATGATAGACTATGTACAATATGGCTAGCTTTGTATAGATGTCCTTCGAGGGAGCAGTCTATTTATAACAGCAAGATCGAAAGATTAGAAGTCCTTTTTGAGGGAATCCTTTTTTTACTGGAAGTTTGACTCAAGGATTTGAATCCCATTTTAATTTTGAAAATGTTTCACTTTTGGAATTTTAGGTCATGGACAAGACTATAGAGAACGATAAGCTCTTGAGTTGAAGACAAAACCATAGCACACAAAGGTTAACGACCAAGTGATTTCATATTTAAAAAGACTAAAAGTATCAATGAGAATCATGCTATGAGTAGATACGTGGTACTCATATTGAAGATAAGGTTGAAAAGTGACAAGTAATCACATGATTCTTGTTTATTCGTTGATCCTTAAAATAGATAGAATTGAGGGTTAATGGTGCTCAAGCGACAAATGTTTTAAATAGACATAATGTGATAAAGGACTTGATTCAATAGTAGAATGGTTTAATATGCAAGGCATTGAGAGGTTCTGGTTCATATTTACCTTTGAGTGAAGACAAATGATAAACACCTGATCCATAGGTATGAGGAACGATATAGGGTCCAAGCCAATTAGGAGCGAATTTTTCCCATTTACTTTTCTCCTCTTTTGTTACATGTTGATTTTCCTTCAAGGAGAGGTCACCAACCTAAAAGGTTCTTTCATGGACACGTTTATCGTAGGAACGTTTGATACGTTTTTGGTAGATTTGGATGTGATCAAGAGCATTGAGATGATGTTCTTCTAATAACTTGAGTTGTGAAAAATGGTCATGGAAAAAGTCACCATAATTGAGAATCTCTTTAAGTGAGATATAAAGAGGCAGAATCTGAACTTCAAGAGGCAAAAAAACCTCTGTATTGTAGACTAGAGAGAAATATATGGCAACAGTTGACGTACAAATACTAGTATGATAAGCCCATAAGGAAAAAGGAATGTGTGTATGCCAATCCTTTACAGTATCGTCAACTACATTCATAAGAATTTGTTTAATGTTTTTTTGGTTGATTCTACTTGTCGATTTGTTTTAGGGTAGTAAGGTGAAGAAAAATTGAGTTGAATGTTGAAGGTGTCATAGAGTTTCCGTAGGGTTTTATTTTTGAACTATTTTACATTATCAGTTATGAGATGGTGAGGTACACAAAAGTGAAAAGTGATGTGATGTTTGATGAATTCACATATTTTCTCAGATTTTGTATAAATAAGAGGTACAGATTCTACCCATTTAGTGTAGTATTTAGTAGTAATAATAATCCATTGATGACATTGAGAATAAAGAGGATTGATCTCTCTGATAAGATCTAAACCCCATTGAGAGAAAGGCCAAAGGTCTCGTGTGCATTATAATTTGTAGCTAGGTGTGTGATGAATATTAGCATGTTACTGGAACTTCACACAATGTTTGACATAATCACAATGATCATGGTTTAAGGTTGGCCAATAATATCCCAAGCGGAGAATGCATTTAGCGAAAGCTAAAACACTAAAAGGACCTCCAAAAATTCCATTGTGAACCTCCTTGATGGTATAGGAAACTTTAGAAATGTTAAGGCATCATAAGAGGATACTATAAAATCCACGATTATAAATAAGACCTCCCATGATCACATAACAAGATACACTTTTGAGAAAGGCTCGGTGTTCATTGCAAGTAAGATCTGGAGGTAGAATTGAAAGGGAAAGATAGTCCACAAACTACTTATACCAAAGGTCACTTGGGTCAATTTTAATGGTTCCAACAAGGTTAACGTCGCAAAATAGATAAGAAGGTGATTTCAACCTTTGTACTATGACAAATATTTTTGATTCACAGGGTGAAGTAGGGATCTGAGAAGCATGACCAACCATAATACGCATAAATTATTTAGTGCAACGTGGTATGGGTTGAAGTTCAAAATAGTCAAAGGTAGTCAAAAGGATGTCCACATGATGCTTATACTTTTAGACTATTTTATTACAACAATGGTATAAAACATTCATGTGGTTCACAATCAGTTGGGAATCAAAAAAGATATTAATTGATTTAACGTCTAAGGTGATGGTGGCTTGAAGACCTAATACGAGTGATTCATATTTGGTGATATTGTTAGTACAATAAAAATCTAGTTTGAAAGATAATGGCATAGGATCATCATCAAGAGGAATGAGGATAGCACCTACACCACCCCCATGTTGACATTTGGAACCATGGAAGAATAAAGTCATCTGGTAAATGGTATCCTCCAAAGAGAGGGTATCAATGGATTCATTTAGGAAATCAAAGTTATTGATTTCTAGAGATGGGTGCATCTTCTAGTTTGTTAGTGATGGTTTTCCCTTTGACATGTTTTTGATGAGTCAATTTAAGGTCTAGGTATACAATAAGCATGAGCCAATGTGC
Source organism: Taxus chinensis (assembly GCA_019776745.2). Lineage (NCBI taxonomy): Eukaryota > Viridiplantae > Streptophyta > Pinopsida > Cupressales > Taxaceae > Taxus > Taxus chinensis. The sequence goes on along the minus strand of CM034146.1, from coordinate 866,527,502 downwards.
AACATGTTGAAGTTGGTAGTGTTTGGCATACATGTAATGTAAGGGGTAAGTATTAGTGACAATGATGGTTTTGTGGATGAGAAGGTAATGTCAAAGTTTAGTGGCAACAAAAAATAAGGCTAAGAACAATTTTTCAACGTGATTATATATGGTTTTGTACTCTAAAAGTGTATGACTTATATAATAAACTGCTTGTTCCCTATGTTGCTCAGCATGATGAGCGATCATGGCACTCAAGTAATGATCAGTGGAAGAAATGTAAAGGTAAAATGGTTGGTCATCCTTAGGTGGAATAAGCATAGGAGGCTGGAAGAGGTATTTTTTTAAGGCCTCAAAGGCTTTGTGGCATTCATCATTCCATTTAAAGGAGACATAATTTTTGAGGAGATGATGAAATGGGTGGCAGTGTTCATAAATTTGCGAACTAAAATGACAAATAGAATGAAAATTTCCTTGTAAACTACCTAAATGATGAAGGTTTGTAGGTGGAGGAATTTTGAGAATATCCTTGATTTTAGTGGGATCAAATTATATGCCATGCAAAGAAACAATAAAACCAAGGAGCTTGTCGGAGAGAACAACGAAGACATAGTTATCAAGTTCAAGGTAAACATAGTACTTGAGGAGATGGTCGAAGATGACCTTAAGGACAATAAGTTGTTCATCCTAATGTTTGGATTTGACAAGAATATCGCTAACATAATCATCAAATATGCGATGCATAATGTCATGAAATATATAATTCATATCCCAATGATATGTGGCACCAACGTTTTTAAGTCCAAAAGGCATGACATGATAGTAGAAGGTACCCCAAGGAGTGATGAAGGTGGTTTTTTGTTGATCTTCCAGGGAAGTAATATTTGGTTATAACCCTAGAAACCATCCATGAGGGATAACATCTCATGGTCGGTGGTGAGATTAACTAGTTGGTCAATACTAGTTAGAGGAAAAATATCTTTAGGGTAAGCTAAGTTTAGGTCGTGGAAATCCATGAAAATGTGGAGTCCATCTATTACTTTTGTGACAAGAATGATGTTAGAGATCCATTGGAGATAATCAATGGGTAGAATGAATGAAACCAAAATAAGGCACTGGAGTTATTATCTGACAAGAAGGGAAATGTGTGGATGCATTTTTTCACAGCTTCTATTTTATGGGTTCCGCTTCAGGAATAGCTATGATATTGTGGACCAAAATGTTAGCGTCAATATTGAGGATATAAGCATAGGACCAACCAAAAGCATTGTTACAATCTCAGAGGAAAGAAGTAAAATATTCCTATTCAGTAGCATTGTTGGGACCCTAATGTAGATATCAAATCTTAAAGGTGCATAGGCATGCACGGCCGGAGGAAGCTTACAAGTTAAGGTGCGCAAGGAAGGGTTCAAAAAGGGTTCTTAGAGAACCAAGGATGCGTGCCAACAAAGCAAAATTTAGGAATTATCCGTTTTTGGCCTTTTGAATAGAGAACATGAAGAACGTGTTCCGTTTAGATAAGGTTCCAACCTGGCAACAGGGTGTTCTGGAAGGAATATACCTTGGGATAAGAAGATCCAAAAATCTAATCATGACATGGAGAGGCATGCGCCTGAGGTGATCCACACCTTGACACTTGGGGCCAGATCTAAGGTTATAGAGGATTTTGTTGGAGATCAGATGCCTATATATATGCGTGCCCTTAGCAAAGAAAAGGAGAGAACATGAGAAAGGAAGCAGAGCTCTGCAGAATTACTGTAAGAACTATGGGATAAATGGGGTAGATGAGTATAGGAAGGATGTAATAAGGGAATGGGGAATGTAAATTTTTTTTCAAAAGTCTTCATGTATGGATCCAAATATGGCACATGACTACGGTCTACCCTTCTATGATATTCTATAAGTAATGCTATGAATGAATATGATAAGGTTACCATGAAAATTGTATTAAGATCTTCTCTCTGTATTATCTGCATATTCCTATTATGCTTTTGTTCTTGTATAATCATGAACCTTATTTGAATGTTAAGTCTATTTGTGGATTTACAACTTCCTAGTTCTGTTAATTTTGTTAAGCACTTTTACTTTTGATATGACAAAAAGGGTATAAAATCCATTCTGAGCTCTATAGCTTTTTCATGTCCTTTAAAATCACTAATTCAAGATCATGAATGATGCCTTCCACTAAAATCACATAAAAGAGAGACTCGGATCCCTCTTGCATGCCTGGGTTGAGCACCTAGTGGCTACTGGGTGATAGGCCAATGTGCATGAGGTTCTCTTGTTCTTGGTGGGTGTGAAATGACTACATCTTGGTTTAGTTGCCGGAACCTCTTTTCGAAGTTGTAGTAGAACTTGGCATACATCATGGTCTATGTAAAAAGTGATGATGGAGCGCTTAACACTTGAAGGTGTTGAAAATTGGTTTAAAAGCATGGAGGATGAGTTTTCTTAGAGATTTAGTACTGGACCTAAGTTTTATATGCAAAGATGGGTGGAAGAAACTCTCTATCATGAGTTTTACAAAACCTTCTTCTGTTGTTTCCTAGTAGATTTATTTGAGTGGCTCTCGGCATATGCATCTAGGTCGGGGAGGTATTATAAATCACACCCTTAGACACAAGAAACATACAAGAACTTGCAAGATGCTGATCTAACGTGGACCAGTGCTAGAGATCATTGGTGGAATGGTGTATTGGCTAGCTACACTCTGGAATATGTAATTTCCACGTATTCTTGTCTGGAAGTTATTAAGTTTGAATTTTTGTGGGATTCCATAGGATCATTTTTATGGGATATCCCCCTGGAAATCAAAATCTTGATGGTAACCATGAGTTTAGAGGAATTCCCAATGGCCAGCTAAACCACTCTGAGCGCTCAATGAGGAAGCTAGGTTCGGGAAGGATGGGTGATATAACAACTAAAAGGGAAAGGTAGGAGAGACGGCTTAAGTATGGTGAAGCACATGAGAGGGAGATTGAGAGATGGTTTGAGGTTACATTTATGATGGATTTATGGAGGTAGATGTTTTTGGGAGAAGAGGTTCACATGGAGGATGTGGAGCCTGAATAGTCTGTGCTACCCCATCTTGGCAAGCATGGAAGAGAGAAATCCTCAGATTCTGATGAGAGCCCATCATGTGGAGAAAGAAGATTCGTTGGTGCACAATTAACCCAACCTAGCGACCAAACCTTGTGCTTGGTTTGTTCAAATGAGGGAAAAGTATAATTGATCCATTTCATATCAGTGGAAGCAACCGATCAGTGCCCAAAAGATACAACTTCTCATTTGGGACTTCTATGGCTTCACACACTATTCCATTATTTGGTGGAATGTTTGGACAAGGCATATATACAGGTGATTTTGGGAGTGCATCAAGAAGTGGTGGAGGAAATACGACTGGGAGTGGCACTAGTTCACAAACTATCAGTGCATAATTCAGTGGGACGATGGGAACATTTGGTGTGACAAACACAGGCCCTGTACCTAACACAGGAGGATCTGGAGGTGGAAGTGGTGGAGCTGGTGGCTTAGGATCTAGTGGGTCCGGTAGAGGAGGAAACATAGGAGGAAATCAAGGGACTGGGTCAGGAGGACAAGGGCCTCAACCACCTCCTCAAGTATTTTTTGAGATGCTTTGCACTTACCAAATTACAGTGGGATAGAAGATGCCACAGAGCATGTGCATAACTATGAGCTGCTATGGCACACGAAGGGGATCACGACCCAGGATCAAAAGACTTGTTAATTTCCAACAACCTTGCAAGGATGCGCACATAGTTGGTATATAAATTATAAACCTCGTTAGACTATTGTGGATTATACTGCGCTAAAAAATGTGTTCTTGTTAGAATTCCACATACCTGAGCTTGGATAGAAGAGCATATGCTCTTTCAAGGAAATCCAGCATGGAATGGTAGAGAGCATGCGGGAATATGATGTGCACTTTAAAACTCTATTGTCTAAACTATCTTATGATATCCACCATTCACAACATGCTCAGTGGTTTGTTAGAGGGTTGATTACACCCTTTAGGAGGGATTTGTCTCATAAAACATTCACGGACACACACAAAGTGTTTGAAGCTGCTTTGTGTGATGAGGTAGTTGGTAGTGTTGACGCTACTGTTAGCCCCTTTTTGGAGGCTCAGATCACTGCCATGGCTAAGCAGTTGGAGAAATTATCTACCAACATAGTTCGAGAGACTCATGGTGGGATGTGGTGCATAGATTGTGACGTAGAAGGGAACCTAAAGGATAATGGCAAGATATGTACTCAGAAGGCAGTATGTGCCATAGTGGTAAATTGTGAAATATGTCATGGGGACCATGATGTAAGTAGGTGCCCCCTTTTACAATGTGCGATCGGTAAAAACGTATCTTGTTATTGCAATATATGTACCTTAACCACACATAACACCAAGGATTGTAGATTGATTGACCATATTCATGACGTAATTGATCTTGGTGTGTGCCAGATTGGCATTGGAAACAGTTCCAAAGGAGATGAGCATCAATATGAAGAACACAGAGATGGAGGTGTGCGTGGGAGGGGATTTCATAGAGGATTTCATGGTTGTGGTAACCGCGGGGGAAGAAGTGGGTTCCTGCATTGAACATGCTTTAATTGTGGAGCCATAGACCATTATAAGCGTGAATTTTCAGATCTTCTAAAATGCTCCTGGTGTGGAAAAAAACATAAGTATGAAGGGTTCCCAGAGTTATATGAATATATGAGTGAGCAGCACAGGAAGGATAAGGGTGCTGCCATGGTGAGTATTAAGAAGGATGACACGCAATGGCTCTTGTGAGTAATACATGAATCAAAACTAGAGCCTGTTATGGTAAAAACAATGGTGGAGTCCAGACGCACAAGGGAAGCACCTAAGGAGAGACCTCTGGTTTCAAGGGAAGAGGTAGTACATGTGAAGTATCCAAACCTGGCTCACCAAAAAAAAGTCTACCAGGAAACCATGGACGTAATTCAAAGCTTACAAGGGGAGATCCAATGCTTAAAAGAGAAAACTAGAAAAGATGAGAAAAGAAGACCAGTAGAAGCACTAAAGGATGACTAAGATGAGGTTAAGGAGGTGTGTAAATTGCTGAGGCAAGAGAATATTATCCCCCAACTAGGAGAATGGTTGAGAGAAAAGGTACCACACACTGGCGAAGAGCACGAAAGATAGATCCTACATGCAAACTTCCCACCTTACAACCTTGATTATGACAAAGAGATCACCTTTAATGCAGTAGTGGATGGATGGCTGCTTAACAACATCCTCATTGACATAGGCACAGAGGTTAATGTTCTCACTCTGGATGCTTGGCATCAAATGGGAATACTTGCATTATAGCCATCTTCAAATGTGTTGTATATGGCAAATAAGACAAAGTAAATTCCCATAGGTGTCTTAAAGGATGCGACCATTACCATTTAGGGGACTAAGTTCACTTGGGATTTTGACGTCTTGGCACTTACCAAGGCAGATAATTTCCCAGTGTTACTTGGGCACCCGTGGTGCTATAAGAATAATGTAGATCTCTGGTTTAACAAGGGGTACATAAAATTTGAAAACAAGGAAGAGAGGGTGATTATACCACTTGCTGATGGAAAGTCCACACCCTATATTAAACCCCTTAGAGAGGAAGTCTTGGATAGAATATATGTGCGCTCCATAAGAGATCTAGAGACCATCCACCCTAGAGAAGGAGTCATCCAGTTTGATGATACTAGATCTGTAAGTGATACTACTAGTATAGCATGTGATAATTGGGCACATGGAACTTATGAATTGATTGGGTGACATCTGAAAGGATCGGTGACCAAGGTGACCATGGTGCATATAGTTTGACACCTAGGAGGAAAGATAATAACCAAGTATTCTAGGGATGCATACCCTGAGGCATTTTTGAGAGAAATGGAAGCTCAATGGAGGGAGGACAAGCGATGAGGTATGCTGGGTTATGTTTTGATAGGCACAACAACAAGGTGGTGGGCTGCACATAATGAAAACTTGTTGGAATAACGTGAAGTTAGAATTGTGCTGACTATCTGATTCTAAAAGAGCAATATACCCATCGGTATCAAGGATTACAATGACAATGAACCCGCCTCTTCTCACATCCAAGCATGTGAGAGGGTTTGGGGAGAAGGGGTGGAAGCTTTACCACCCTCCCTTTGGGTGCATAATATTTATTCGAAACTACAAGGTTGTGCACGCACTTGGTAGATCCATTTTGAAACTCACCACCAGACGGGATTGTTCCATGGTAGAAGATAGATTATTAGACTTACTTGGTGGACCTAGCTTGGAAGCGCGGTTCGAAGAGGAGGAACTAGAAGACATACAATTCGAGCGAGCATGTGCTGAAAAGGTGAAAGGAAAGATGGTATACATTATTTATGGAGAGGAGATGGAGAGCCTAAATGTCAACCATTTAGTGTAGATGCATGAGGTAATTGAAAGTTTGGATACATGTGCACACATGTATCATGAACCACTAAAAAATAAAGAAAGTTAACATTGGCTAGGAGAAGGAGCCCAGGGAAGCTATCATTGGGGACTACCGGTCAAACAAGGAAGTATCAAAGAACATTGATATATTACATGAATTTGAGGATTTATTCCCATGTAGATACCATGAGTTGAAAGGCATCCACCATTAATTGGGGGAAATGAGGATAAAGTTGAAATATGGTGCATGCCCAATTAGGAAGATGCCTTAGAGGATGAATCTCAACATGCACGTAAGGGTTAAAGAAGAGCTAGACAAAATAATAGCATCCGGTATTATTGAGTTGTGGAGGAATCAGAATGGATAAGTCCAATGGTGATCAACATAAAGAAGGATCGGTTGATTAGGATATGTGTGGATTACAGGGAGTTGAATGCTGTTTATATCATAGATCCTTTTCCCACCCCCTTCAATGAAGATATTTTTGAAGGAGTTGCTAGGCACAAGGTCTATTCCTTCACAAATGGATTCTCAGGATATCACCAAGTAAGGATTGCCAAGGAATACCAAGAAAAGACAACTTTCACCACCGAGTGGGGAAGCTTTGCATACACGGTCATGCCCTTTAGATTAAGGAATGTGCTCACTGTATTTTTGCACATAGTGGTACAAGCATTTCAGGACTTCATCCACAAGTTCCTTCAAGTATATTTGGATGATTGGATAGTGTATGGATTGGTCAGGGATCATTGTGATAACTTGAGATTGATGTTTGAAAGATGTCAGCAGTTGAGGATTTCCCTCAACATCAATAAATGTGTCTTTGTAACTCCTTTTAGAACGTTGTTGGGGCATATCATATGCAAAGAGGGCTTACAGGTGGATCCCACGAAAGTTACAGTTATTATGGGATTAGGGGAGCCCACCAGCCAAAGCGTGTGTGTGGATTTCTTTAACACACTGGGTACTACAAAAATTTCATTTAGGGATATGCCAAGATCTCCACACCTTTGGAAATATTTTTTAGACATAAGAGTGCCTTTCAGTGGGGAGAGGTGCAACAGAGGGCATTTGACACTCTAAAAGAAAGGCTTATCAGCTCACCTATTCTATGATTTCCGGCATGGTATAAACCTTTCCATGTCCACGTGGATACCTATGGTAAAACAATGGGAGCCATTCTTGCTCAACCAGGAGAGCGGATTGTTGATCATCCCTTGTGTTTTGCAAGTAGAAAGTTGACACTAGCATAATAGAATTATACAATGACCAAGCGTGAGGCATTGTCAATGATCTACGCACTCCAAAAATTTATACAATATCTACTGGAAACTCCCTTCATATTCTACACTAACCATATGGCCTTGAAGTATCTAGTGAACAAAGCAGTGTTGCAAGGGCGCATATGTCATTGGGTACTTTTATTTTAGGAATTTGAATTCAGAGTGGTGGTAAGAATTGGAAAGTACAATTGTAGGCCGGATCATTTATCAAGGATTGTTTCAGGAGAGGACATACAAAGTATCGAGGAAACCATGCCAGATGCATAACTATTCAAGTTGCAGCACGTGCCCTCAGAGTTAGAAGACATTGTTGTTTTTCTCAAGGAAGTTGTGGTGCCTGAAGGGATGAAAGCACTAGAAAGGAAAAGGTTAACCATATGCGCCATGCCATTCATGTTGATCAATGGGAATTTGTATAAAATGGGCCGTAATGAGGTTTTGTGCCTGTGTTTATTAGAACATGAACGTGTGGCCATAAGGGAAGAAGCCCATGGTGGGATTGTTGGAGGACACTATGTGGGGAATGCAACCATGTGTAAGATCCTAGTCACTGGACTATGGTGGGAGATGATTCACCAAGATTGCATTGAGTTTTGCAAGGCCTGTGACCACTATCAGCACCTTGGAAAACCCAGAAGAAGGGATGAGATTCCCTTGCGCCCCATCACCAGCGCGGAACCTTTTGAGAAATGGGAAATAGATTTTGTCAGACCAATCTCACTAGCTATGCGAAGGACTAACTCGTGGTATATCATTACCTGTACTGATTATTTGACAAGGTGGGCAGAGGCCACACCCACTAAGGATTACACCGCAGCAATGGCTGCTATATTTTTGTGGGAGAACATTATCAGTAGGTATGGGTTCCCATTAAGTCTAACAAGTCATAGGGGCACTCACTTTTTAAATGAAACCATTAGGATTCTATTGGTAGAATTCAAGGAAACACATCAAAATACTACCCCTTATCACCCTCAGGAAAATGGGACTACAGAGGCATTCAACAAAATCCTTAGTCACACATTGACTAAGATATGTGATGTAGGTAGGCAGGATTGGGATGAGAAGGTGTCAACAGTTATTTGGGCATACAAAATAACGTATAAAATATTGAACAAGGCCACACCATTTCAATTGGTGTTCAGCACGGAAGTATTTTTTCCAGTCAAATTCATGCTACTATCTCTGCATATAAGGCGTGCAGGAGGGTTGGACGATGAGAAAGCGCTAGAAGAAAGAATATATGAATTGATAAAGTTAGATGAAAGGTGCTCACTATCAAGATGGAGCCAAACAAATGAGAAGGAAAAGTAAAAGGCATGGCATGACTGCCATATTAAGAACAAATAATTTGAGGTTGGCCAGATGGTATTGCTATATGATTCAAAATTTCTATACCATCCTGGAAAGTTGAAGGTGCATTGGCTGGGTCCTTATGTAATTTCATACACCCTTAATTCGGGTGCATGCCAGTTACAAGCGCTGGATGGAACAAAATTACCTAGACACTTCAATCGGAGTAGGCTAAAACCCTACTATAAATAATTCCTATTAGTGTTTGTAAATAAGGCAGTTTTACCGGTTAGTTTAGAATTTAATTTTATGATTTTCCTTTCTTGTGTTTCCCTTTCATGTTATTGTTTTGTTTTGTGCTTTGGGCATCGGTAACCTTATTACTTTTTAAATTATGAATGCACAGAGGACTGTGCATCATTTTAGTGTGGGGTGACATGATGAAGAGAAACTTGAAATTATTTTTCTAGGAGGATTTGGGTCGGTGGCAAAATAAGGTTACACTGGAAATCCACGTACAAAGGTGAAAATGCACAAAAACACGAGGTAGGTGAAAGAAAGAATCATGAGGATGGAAGAAGTGCCTTTGGCCCCGTTAACACGTGTGCAAGAGTCTTCTATCAAGATGGATTGGTTGCATGCCAAAAGGTTGGAAATTTTTCACGCAAGGATTGGGCGCATAAGGAGAAGCACTAAAGTTAGGCTTTGTTTGAAAACACTGCATTAAATATTGTTGTACGGTAGTAGGTAGCCTAACCTTAAATGCGTAAAAGTGGGAAAAGCTATAAATACAAGAGTGGGCATTTCATTATTTCAATTTCCAAACACAAGAAGATTGATTTCCTTTCAAGAGCTAGGGTTTCAAGAATTGACTCGTGCAAAGGAAAATCGTAAGAACTTAAGATCACCAGAGCAGAAGTGATGCATGAGTGTAAGGAATGTTTTGAGGAAGTGTTGTGATTAAAGGAGACAAATAAGAAATTAGGGTTTGTCTTTTAGGGCATAGGGCACACGAGGAAAACTTTCAAATAACTCACAAGTTAACCTAGGAATGAAAGCAAAGGGTGTAATGACAGCCATGAAAATAGTTGGTAAACCTGCAGAACAATTTAAGAAGGGAAAGGGTAAAGGAAAAGGAAACAAGAAACAAGAAGAAATACCCTTGGATACAAACGAGGAATGGTACTTGGAGATGCAATACCTAGATGGGGTTTTGCTAGGGAAAGAGTGAGAGTCCCACATAAGAAAGATGACTGTGATCGACTACAATCACCGGTCAAGTACAATTGTGAAGGAAATGGCGTTGGATCTAGTGCACCCCACAAATAAATGAACACCTAACGGGTTTCTGATCTATAACAACATGGTCAAGGTGAAAATGGAGAAGGCAGGGCTTCTCCAAATTTTTGAGTTACCATATTTCAGGATTCCCGAGTGCTTGTACCAGTGGTTGATGACACGTGTACATGAAGAATTCTTCTACTTCGCAAGGTGTAAAATGTGCATAAATCCCCAACTAATTTCATGCTTCATAGGCCTAAACTGTAAAGGGGATGCGCTTGAAGATGACCTCTTAGAAAAGGGGGCAATCAAAGAAACCATAGCATCATAGGGATTGAAGAAGGGATCAAGGTACTATGACATCTTAGATATCAGTGATCCGGTGATGAAGATGGCTGCACACCTAGTCTCCAAGCTGAATCGTTAAGAAAGGTGGACCCAGGTGAGCAAGCCCTGGCTAAATGTCTGCAGGAAAGTCGCAGAGGGTACCATATACAACCTCTCCCAATATATTAAAGATGGAATCTTAAGTAGTGTGGAGAAGGGAGGAAAGATCCTATTTGGAAACATTCTGTTGACAATTGTGTTCTTAGAAGTCGGGGTGCTAGATGCATCTAACAAGTTCGTGTGGGAGTACCCTATGCTGAAGATCCCTCTCCTGCAGAGAGATTTCAGAAACACACATGTGAATCAATGTCAGGGGTTCACAAGGTACGCTTAGACAAATGGTATACAGTGCCTTTAGGAATGCATTTGAGGGCTGAATGGAAGATCCCTGAACAAGTCCCCATAGTGGCTGAAGGAGGAGCAGAGTTCACATTCTACCAGCACTTATGTTTTGGTAGGTTTATTTTGGTCTATCAAAGCTAGAGTCCATGGTGCAAAATCCCATTCTTGTTTACTACCCAATTTTTCCAAGCGAGATTAAACAGATACAAGGAGTTGAATAAATTAGACCTTGACTTGTGCACCCTTAACTTGTCCACCCTTGACAGAGAGCACATGGAAATGAGGAAGAAGCTGGTTTACCCAGAGAAGCGCACGTATGTTAAAAGGCATGTCTCATATGATGTGCATATTATAAGGATTTTAACCTTACCTATTGCTGGGAGCAATACCACAAGAATTTAACTACACATAATGCCAAAATTTAAAAAGGGAATGCATATGTGAAGAATGATATATCCATCCCAGATGACCCTATTGGAAGAAAGAAGCCCACACCAATGCGTAAGGAGAGGGAAGAGAAAGAGGAACAGAGGGTGGTGGAGAATTAGGATGTAGGTACGGCATGGGGACAAGTACCTATGTCCGGAAGAAGAAGAGGACGGTGGTCAAGGAGAAGACCCCAGAACTTGTGAAGCCACCAACCCCTGAGGAATCCCTCGGATGAAGAAAAGACCACATCCCTGACTCTGGAGTTTTTAGCAAAGGAAGAAGAAGAGGGGATGGAAGAACCACAGTCTTGAGGATACAGATGACATGAACACCTATATAAGTGAAAAGGGTGATAATGAAGAGGAAGAGCTAGCAAGTAAACCAAGGAGCTGATTGATGTCCATGGTTTGGAAGGAAGGAAGAAGCAGAAGATGCAAATGATGCTTTCATCTTTGTAAGGAGGAATGGTGCTGCCCAAGGGGAGGAAGGTGCGTAAAATGAAGAAATGAGTGAGACAGCAAGTACTAAGGAGCCAAGATATGCCCAAGCTCACTCAAGAGGACGTTGATGAGAAAGTGACAAGGGAGGTGAAGAAGATGATTAATGCCTTGGTTGACGAAGAATTAGAGAACAGTGCGGAGCTCATGTGCTCGGTGAATTCAAGGAATAGCAAATGGGAGAAGAGTGTAAGTAGCACAAAAGGTATAACTCTTACAGTAACTATCCCCAAGCGCATGTGCACACAGAGAAGTAAATGTGTGGGAGGAAGGTAAGAATCAACGATGGGATATGTTGATGAGCCCAACAAATTTTTACGTGTGTGCATGGTGCTAGAGTACCATGCCAAGGAGGTCACCACCATGGAGTTCTTTGATCCTAAGAGTGGATACCCACCCACAAGAAAGATGTTATCATGGGCATTCGACTCCTATCTTGATGAGCCCGAGTTTGAGGTTAACCAAGGGGTGATATTAGAGCTATTTAAGACAAAGGGGGTTAACCCCATCATAAACACACAACAACTATCATATGAGAAAGTATGAAATGCACTCAAAAAAGTCTCCGTGGAGGCAGAGGCAAGGCTTTTTGGTAGAAATGACAGGGTTAAATTCTTAGAGGACCTAGTGGAGAAGAGGAAGGAAGAAATAGTTAAGCTAACAAAGGAACTCAGCCTTGAAAATTTGATCAGCGCTCACTAAAGTGAGAATTACAAGAGGAGAAAGCTAAAGTGTGTGAAGTTTCCAAGAAGGTAGAGCTCATCTCCTAGGCTATTGTCATGAAGCACCCAGACCTTAACCCTCCCATGTAAAAATATCATTCCTCCCTAGAGTGTCTTGAGGACTTGACTTAGATCCTCACCATGGAAAAGTAACCTTTTGCCTTGGAGTCGGCAGAGGATGTAGCTACGCGGTTAGAGAAGGAGGACAATTTGAAATTCATCGCACTCATAGCTGAATACAACAAGGTGCTTGCTAATTTAAAAGTAGCTACATAAACCGTTGGGGTCACATACAACCATTGAGTGGATTAGGACAAGGTGAAAAAACATGCTACTTGCCAATGACGAGACTGAGCTGAAGGACTTTAGGGAAAATAATAAAGGAAATAGAGCAGAGTGAGAAAATATTCTATCCGAAGTAGAAATAAAATATGAAGATATTGAGACCCTTCGAGTCTCAATCAAAACCTAGCTTAAAGAGCTCTTCACAGTCATTATGAGGAATATGGATGCCTTTGAAGATCAAGCTAAGGAATGATAAATGGTGGTAGATACCATAAACACAAAGGGGGAAGGATTAACCTTCGATGAGGTGAGTGCATTCGTTAGCAACCTTTGCAAGAGGGCATAGGATGCAGTCAGTGCTTGGAATACACTGGAGGCGTTGGTTGGTGACCTTTGCAAGAGGGAACAGGATGAATTCAGTGCTTGGAATACACTAGAGGCCGACCTATGGTAGAATTTTCCCCTTCTTCTTCTTTACGAAGTTTTCTTTCTATTCTCTCTCTTCCCCAATTCTTTATTCTTTCCCTCCATTCTTTTCCAAGGCAAGGCCTTGCCTTTTTGTACTGCATTCTTTGAAGAGGTTCCCGAGGGTGGAGAACAGGTGAAGTGTGGGGTAATGTTGGGAACCTAATGTACCTACCAAATCTTACAGGCATGTAGGCACGGACGGCCGGAGGAAGCACACAAGTTAAGGTGTGCAAGGCAGGGTTTAAAAAGGGTTCTTGGAGAACTAAGGATGTGCCCTGACAAATCACAATTCGTGACTTAGCCATTTTCGGCCTTTTGAATAGAACACATGAAGAACGTGTTCCATTTAGATAAGGTTCCATCCTAGAAACAGGGTGTCCTAGAATGAATATATCTTGCAATAAGAAGATCCAGAAAGATAATCATGACACGGAGAGGCATGCACCTGAGGTGATCCATACCTTGGCACTTAGGGCCAAATCTGAGTTTGGAGAGGAGTTTGTTGGAGATCAGATGCCTATATATATGAATTCCTTTAGCAAAGAAAAGGAGAGAACATGAGGAAGGAAGTGGAGCTCTGCAGAATTACTGCGAGAACTATGGGATAAATGTTGTAGATGAGTATAGGAAGGATGTAATAATGGAATGGGAAATGTAAATTTTGTTTCGAAAGTTTTCATGTATGGATCCAGATATGGCGCATGATTACGGTCTCCCCTTCTTTGATATTCTATAAGTAATGCTATGAATGATAATTGTAATAATATCTTCTCTTTGTATTATTTTCATAATCCTATTATGCTTTTGTTCTTATATAACCATGAACCTTATTTGAATGTTAAGTCTATTTGTGGATTTACAACTTCCTAGTTCTGTTAATTTTGTTAAGCGCTTTTACTTTTGATATGACTGAAAGGGTATAGAAGTCGTTTTGAGCTCTATAGATTTTTCATGTCTGTTAAAATCACTAATTCAAGATCATGAATGATGCCTTCCACTAAAATCACATAAAATAGAGACTCGTCTCACTCTTGCATGCCTCAGGTGAGCACCCAACACCCACTGGGTGATAGGACAGTGCATATGAGGTTCCCTTTTTCTTGGTGGGTGAAAAAATGACTATAAGCATCTAAAGATTGACCTATCTTTAGAATGTTTGGGTTGTCTTGAGTGTTAATATTGATTTTGATGGTAATTTCATTTAACATGTTTTGTGTCTCAGAAGGTAACAACTGGTGAATCTATGAATCTTATTCACCAAGCTAGGTGAGAATAGACTCATCATTCTAGCATTGAACAACATTGATATAAGATGTAGCATCATCTATCATGTCAAGATACAAGTAGGGAAGAGAATAGGGAGCCTTGTCATCACCAATCCGACACTATGATAATTATTTACCGGGAACTCCTCATGCTATGATTATTTACTAATGCACAACTTTTAGTTTGGTGGATGGAATCTTGAAACACAACAACAAACATAACACAAGAATACCATAGACTATGATAAAAAGGAATGATGATAAATCTGAAATATAAGTGTGAATTATAATATAAACTTGAAATTGTTACAATCTCACCCATGAGGTACTTCAAGTGTTATTGATTTCGTTTGCCTTCCAACAATAACTATGGGAGAAACTTCACAATTACACCTCTTAATGGATTCTTTAACACACCTTTAAAATGATGGCTTCCTTTACACACTTACTCATACAATATTTCTGACTACTTCTTTCTATGCTAAATGAGGGAGATGGCCTCTCTATTTATAGAACTTCTAGGCTTATCCATCTTATCTCTAAGATAGGATAAGAAATCTACTTTGATGAATCATATTCCATTCCTTAACTCTTATATGTACATGTAAGCTTATATTTTAATATAAGATAAACCTTATCATTTCACAGGGGTTCCACATTTTTAAAATCTTTACAAATAAAATACACAAAATATTTTTGACCTCACTCCTTGTCTTTATTACCAATATAATATTTCTAATTTCTAATCATGTAGAACCTACTTCTCTACTTACCCTAACTTTGATATTTTAACATTACTGAGCCACTTACGACAAATATTTACTTTTTACCACAACATTCCTATTGTACTTTTGACTATTACCGTACTATACATTATTGGTGGCATTATACCGGTAGCACCTTTATCTTCTATTAGACGCTACTACTAATTATACTTAACAACATCCTATTCCTAATACACACATTAATGAAATATAAATTATGGAGGAAAATTTTAGTGTCGAAATCTTCCCCCTTCCTAGCTTCTACTCCGTCCTTGGAGTAGACTATTTTGGTGCTTGGAAAATCTTTAACTTTTCATGGTTGACCCATTTTGTAATGGGAGTGCCATCCAATTCCTCTAGTCGGTATGTACCATTTTCATGCACAGATTCTATTTTGTAGGGACCCATCCATTTTGGAAAAAAAATTCTCTGTCTTTTTTTTGTATCTAGAATCATATACTAGAACCAAGTCATTCACATGAAATGGAGACCAACAGATCTTTTGATCAAAGTATTCCTTCTGATTCATTTTCTTCTTATAGATTGTATCCTTCGTTATTTCCCTCATTTCCTCTAGCAAATGAAGATGTACCAACCTTTCTTTTACTGAATCACTTTCATCCATCCTTTCATTTTTCATAAATCTCATAGTGGTAATATCAAACTCAATAGGAAGAACTGGATCAATGCCATAAGCCAACTGAAATGGGGAATATCATGTTGCTGAATTTGATGTTTCCCTATATGCCCACAATGTTGCATGAATCCTTTTTTCCCACTTATGTACCTGAAAGGCTACATATTTTACTAGAATTTGACACAAAACAATATTTTTTCATTCCACCTGTCCATTTGTGCTTGGCTTGTATGTTGTTACCTTCCTGTACTTAATAGAAAACTTGTTGACTAGGGCTTCTACCACCACATTAATGAAGTGGCTTCCTTGATCTGTTACAATTTCTAATGGGCAACCAAATGTGGTGACAATGCGTTCATATATGAACCTTTCCACTTCATCCATGGAAGTTGTTTTCAATGGCCTAGCTTCAACCCAATTGGTTAAATAATCTGTGGCAACTACAATATACTTATTTTGGCATGGGGTAGTTGGAAGTGGACCTACAATGTTTATCCCCAACTTTTCAAAGAGACCAAGTGGAAGAATAGGGCATAATGGAGCTAATGAATTCTTATGGTTACCATGTGTTTGAAAAATATCACATGTCTTACAATAATTATAACAATCTCTAAAAAGAGTGGGCCAGTGATAACATGCATCTAAGATCCTTCTTGTTATAAGTTGTACAGAGAAGTGTCCTCCACATGTACCATTATGGATATCTTCTATCATCTCCTTCCATTGATCACGTCTAACTTCCCTTTTGTACTTTCCATCAAGTCCTATTCGAAATAATACTCCATGCAGAATAGAATATGGATGACTGGCTTGAGTAATCTTCCTCTTAGTATTTACATTGGCACCATCAGGAAACTTGAATTCATTTAGATAATTCCAAATATCTATGTATTCACTAGGGATTTTGTTAAGGGATAAAAATGTTGCATCTGGGAAATCATCTTCATCACAAGATGAACCTAAACCATCATAGGCTCGAGAGAGTGCATCTGCATTGACATGATTCTTTCCTGGCCTATCTATAATATCAAATTCAAATTCTTGTAGAAACATTATCCATATTGTTATCCTCCCTCATGGGTTAGACTTATTTACAATATATTTTAGATCCTGATGATCTATTACAACTATAAATTTATCCCCTAACAAGTAATTTCTAAACTTCTTTACAACAAAAATGATAGCTAGAGCCTCTTTTTCTGTTACAGTATAATTTACCTCAGCACTGCTCATTTTTCTGCTCCTAAAGTAAACTGGATGATCATTCCCATTTTCATCCTTTTGGCTCATAGTACTTCTTAGTTCTGCATCTGAGGCATCAATATACACAATGAATGGCTTACTCCAATCTAGATTCTTTAAAATGGGTGAAGACACCAGGGCTTCCTTCAGTTGTTCAAAAGCTTCATGTGCCTTATTTCCTGGTTCATAAGTAACATCCTTTCAAGAACTAGGTTAATGGTTGTGAAATATTTGAGAAATTCTTGATGAACCTTCCATAGTAACCCACATGGCCTAAAAATGATCTCAACTCACTTCTATTCATAGGAAATGGTAAGTCTTTAATTTTTGAAAATTTATCACGATCAGTACCAATACCATCTCTAGATACAACATGCCCTAACAAAACACCTTAAAAACATCCAAACACACACTTTGTAGGGTTTAGTGAGGTTTTTTCTTCATCTAACCTATGAAATGCTATCTCCATCTAGTGCAAGTGGTCCATCTTGCTCCCATAGATGCAAAAATCATCCAGAAATTCTCTGATAAAGTTCCCAATGTGAGGTTCAAACACCCTATTCATCAAATGTTGGAACGTTTCCAGAGCATTACACAACCCAAAAGGAACAACTCTATAAGAAAAAGTTCCCCAAGGAGTGGTGAACGTGGTCTTCAGCTGATCTTTATCCACCACACAAACTTGGTTGTATCTGTCATATCCATCAGTAAAACTATAGCACTCATGGCCAGCTACTTCGTCAAAGATCTGATCTGAGAATGGAAGAGGGTAATGATCCTTCTTTGTTGCCTTATTGAGCTTCCTATAATCAACAAAAATGCATAGCTTCCCATTATTTTTTATTGAAATCACAATGGGAGAAACCCATTCTGAATTCTCCACAGCAAATATGAATCCTGCATCAAGCAACTTATCTATTTCTTCTTTTATAGTCTTGGAAAAATTAGGATTCACTCTAATGGAATTTACTTTGTGGGCTTAGCACCATCTACCATCTCAATAGAATGTTCTACCCAATTTACTTGATGGAGTTCCTTGTAATCAAAATTGAATATGTGTATGTACCTTCAAAAGAGCTGGAGGTAGCATTCCTTCTCACTCTTCATCACAACATCACCAATCTTTATTTTTTGGAGATGATCATCAATTTCTTCTTCAGATAATTTTATGGGTTCATGAGTCAGTGTGAGTGGAAGGATATCCATGATCAAAACATCAACCTCACTTTCTTCATATTCTGTGTCCACTTCACTAGTACTAGAGTAATTAGAGGATGTCCAATCATCAGTTTCATCACTTGAATCCACAAGTTCTACCCTATGATGCTGAGGGATCACATTTATCTTCATCCTCTCTCTTCCACATTCAATTTTCATGTATCCTTCATTCCATTAGTTTCTTACATGAACTCTCCTTAGCCATGGTCTTCCTAACAACATTGTGTATGCAACAGTACCATTTTTCATCACTTGAAAGTCTACCAAACATACAACACTCATAACAGATATTGCCACATTTGAAACAACGCCTTCTGGTTTAGTTTTTCCCTTATTTAATGATGTTAACATAAGAGTTGAGGGGCGATCAATTTTTAAACCCAAAATATTCATTATAGATGCGGTCATTACATTAACTACAGCACCTCCATCAACTAGGACATCATGGATTGAAATACCATTACATAATACCTCATCTTATGGAGTGTAGGGATCCGCCTCTACCTCCAAATTAGGGACCTCAACCTCCTTCCTTCATCAAGAATTGAGTTCACTTTGCAGCTCCCGCCTCTTCTCAGAAGACATAGCCAAGAGTTGACCATATTAAATATTTGTAGGCCTTTTGGACATATCTTCTAAGATGGAGTATGGTCCTTGTCCCTATGAAATTAGGAAATCCTGCACACCCAACTTTCTTCTTCTATGTTTCTTACTAGTTTCTCCTTTCATCTTCTTAGGATCATTTCCATCTTGGTTATCTTTTTTTTTCTTTCTTTTTGTTACAATCACATCTGCTTCATTATTTATGATCTTATCCACTACATCAAAAGAATTCACAGGTGCTTTTTCTTTATCATTATCTCTTGTACCAGATTTAGAAGCTCTATCTAGAAAATTATACTTATAATGACCCTTTTTATGACAACCATAACATACAACTTCATAAATATTTCTTTTTGGACCTCTATCTCCTCCCTGAGAACTAAAATATTTTCCTTGAAGAAGATTAATAGTTAGTTGGCCCATCTTCCTGAGCAGATCCTCATACTTAGTAGATGTACTAGGGGAAATATTTGTGCTCACTGAGAGTGGTTGTGGATTTTAGACCAAAGGTGTTGGTGTAGGCTCTACCTTACCAGTAATTTCTTTCGGCTCCTCTTCCATGCTTTCTTCTTGCCTTCTTGTAATCTCCTTTGCTTGTTCAATGGTAGCTGGGCGGTAATACTTCACTCATTGTCTGATCTCTGGCTTCATCCCAATAATGAAGTTCTTATAGAGGAGAGTATCCATGCCATTCATCAAACCATATGTTAATCCTTCCTTCTATATCTGGGCATCGAGCTTCCTCCTTATCTCTAGAACACGAACATGATAATCCCTTATCTTCTCCTTCTCTCCTTGGGATAGCTTTGTGATATTGATCATGAGATCTACATATTTCTGTTGTTCACCAAATTCTTCAAGAAAAATTTCAGTTAATAAATCCCATGAATTTTTCACATTATCACCTAGTGTTTCAAACCACGTAAGGGTTGAACCATCCAAAAAGGTAGGAAAAAATTCAGTCCATTTTTCCCTTCTTATGAGGCCATTACAAATGTGAGATCATTTAAACTCTTGAATGAAAGAGAAAGCATATTCATTAGATTGGGCTAAAAAAACAGGAATCTTCCCCATTTTCACAAGTAACCACAGTGAAATACCAACCCACAAGTACAATCAACAAGACTTATGTGCACAAATAATTGGTATCACTATAATAGAAAGTGACTTTAAACCTTTCTTCAGTAAAATAGAAATAACCATGGTAAACTATGGTAAAAATTGACTTACTGCGGTAAAAAATGACTTTACTATGGTAAACACTATTCATGATAAAAAGTGAAGTTACAACAGTAAATACTATTCATGGTAAAAAGTGACTTTACTGCGGTAAATACTATTCACAGTAAAAAGTGACTTTACCATGGTAACTACTATGCACAGTAAAACCAAGGTTACCCTCCAAATGATTTCTGACTAAGTGGGAATATCTCTCTAGAAAATCTACCAATGAAGAATGGTCTCGGCAATGGAACAAAAATGTCATCACCAATCCGGCACTATTATAATTCTTTACTGGGAACTCCTCATGCTATGATTATTTACTAATGCACAACTTTTATTTTGGTGGATGGAATCTTGAAACACCACAACAAACATTACACAAGAATACCATAGACTATGATAAGAAGGAATGATGATAAATCTGAAATATAAGTGTAAATTATAATATCAACATGAAATTGTTACAATCTCACCCACGAGGTACTTCAAGTGTTACTGAATTCACTTGCCTTCCAACAATAACTATGGGAGAAACTTCACAATTACACCTCTTAATGGCTTCTTTAACACACCTTCAAAATGATGGCTTCCTTTACACTCTTACTCATACAATATTTCTCACTACTTCCTTCTATGCTAAATGAGGGGGGTGGCCTCTCTATTTATAGAACTTCCAAGCTTATCCACCTTATATTTAAGATAGGATAAGAAATCTACTCTGATGAATCATATTCCATACCTTAACTCTTATCTATACATGTAAGCTTATCTTTTAAGATAAGATAAACCTTATAATTTCACATGGGTTCCACATTTTTAGACTTTTTACAAATAAAATACACAAAATATTTATGACCTCACTCCTTGTCCTTATTACCAATATAATATTTCTAATTCATAATCATGTAGATCATACTTCTCTACTTACCACAACTTTGAAATTTTAACATTACCGAACCACAACATTCCTATTGTACTTTTGAATATTACCGTACTATACGTTATTGGTGGTGTCATACCGGTAGCATCGTTATATTATATTGGATGCTAATACTAATTATACTTAACAACATCCTATTCCTAATACACACATTAATGAAATAGAAATTACGGAGGAAAATTTAGTGTCGACAGCCTCACCATCTTGTTGATAAGTGAGAGGTCCCAGGGAAATGGTGTTCACAAAAAAAAATGTTAGGATGAATGGATTTTGGATCTTTAGACTCCATAGGTGAAGGTCGTGAAGTTGGTAATTGGGATGAAGGATATTCATCATCTTCAATGAGTTTGATGTGGGATTTCTTAGAAAATGGATTGGCAAAGCCAATAGCACTTCGGTCTTTATGTGCATGTGTGGTACACGAGATGAAAGTATGGAGACATTATTCATATAATCCAAATCCAAAACCCTTCCATAGAAAATGATGGAGGAAGGTTTGGGAAAAGTAGTGACGAGTGAGATATCGAAGGTCAGATGAAAATGGTCATGTTTGAGTAGGTAGCTTGGGCGAGTAGGTAGAAGTATCAAGTTCCCCATACATTAAGCTGGTGCATAAGTGGGGAGGATTGTAAGGGAAAATATCACCTATGTAGTGATCATAGTGGGGATGTTGGCAAAGCTTACCATACTATTTAGGAGTAAAGAATGTGTTGATGTTGTATAGGTGGTACTCCCCCAGAGTGATACATTGAAAAACACCTTCTAAGGGATCAGTAGTCAGTATGTGGGTAGCAGAAATGGATGAATTACTAAAAAATGAAGAAGAAGAAGCATTTGTTGGCTGATAAGTTGATAGGTTAGTGGATGGGTTAGCTGCAGAGGCTACGGCTATATTGGGAATAGAGTAGTTTGGTGTGGGAGAGGTGGCAGTGGTGGACGATGCCTTAACTGGTATAAGGACATCATTAGGTCTATACAACATGTTATTTGTTTTAAATGGTGAAAGGTTAGCTAGAATGGTATAGTTATGTCATTCATGTTCAAATTTTACACAACAATGTAAGGTAAAAGGAACACAACCCATGGCATGGATCCAATGTCGGTCAAGCAACAGGTTGTACTAAAACTCTCCCTCTAAGATGTAGAATAATTTTGGAACGGTATGGGGGCCCAGAAAAATGTTGAGAATGATGGTGCCAAGGGTTGAAGTTATCAAATCATTGAATGAATGCAACATAACTGGATTATTATACATGAAATTGATGGGGATGTGCATTTGATTGTATGCATGGGAAGAGATAATGTTAATGCTAGCACCGCCATCAATCATAACGCATTGAACACATATATTTCCAATATATATGGAGATGAATAGGGTGGGATCAAGTTCATCTGATTGGAGGGGTAAAATATCATCATCAGACAAACTGAGAGGGGTCACTTGATGAGTGGTAGCAGATGAAGATTAAGGTGATGAAGTGGTGAGAGATGCCACATGGTGAGGAGTGATCTTGGATGCAACAAGAGTTGGGTCATTAGGTAAAACCTCAATATATCTAAGAACCTCCATGAGGGTCTGTTGATGAGACTTAGAGGTTTGGAAAAGGTCATAAAATGAAATGTTTAGAGGATATTGGTGCAACTATTTGATCATTATGCAATGGATGACCCCATCAAAATAGGGTATGTGGGTCCCCGAATGGAAATTCTTGTTACGGGTGCAGATGGTATATTGGGCATAGGATTGATAGATGGGATAGTTTATTTCTCATTTCCTTTGTATTTTTAGGTGTGAGTGGAAATTCTAGCCATATAAATATGGGGTTAGGGAGTAGCTGAGTCATGATAAATGTAGCGATAAGATAAGAAATAGAGTGATGAGGGCATATACTGGTGTTGTTCAAAGAAGGTATCATATTGAATTTTGGGTGGTGGTTTGCCTTGATGTCTTATGTGTAACAGATTTATATCGAATGTTGGAGGTAGATAAAAAGGTTGTGGAGGTACATATTAAGGTTATTGGATACGAAAGGGATGATGTTTTGTTGTGATAGGTGAAGGGGGAACAAGGTCCTCGTATAAAATATTCTCATCATCAACGTTTTCTTCAGGAGGACATAATTGGAGTAGAATGGTCTTTAGAGCCTTACAATTTTCTACATCATGCCCTAACACATGATGATAGGCCCAAATTTTTATATAATCAAAACCCTACTTGTTTAGGTTTGATTTGTTCATAAGGTATAAGTGACAGAAATGTGAGGACAACGGTCTCTAAAATGTTTACCGAGATGTTGGCATAAGACCATGCCAATTGATCACAATGGGAGGTAAGTGTGGGCTGAGATAGAGGTGTGAGTAATTTTTGTTGGAGATGCATCACAGGAGGTAGAATCGGAGGTGGAATAGGTTTGATCACGTGTTTTGTACATTGTAATATTTGAGGTTTGGGTTGCACTTTCTCAGGTAAATGTGTAGCAGATGAGCTAGTGATAGGTGTTGTAGGTTTGACTACCTCTTTGGAGGGTAGTTGGTTTTTAAAATTTAGTTGTACCTTCATGGGTAAAGGTGAAGATGACGTGCATGATGTACAAGGGAAGGTAGATGGTGGAAGGGGACTAGTTAGATAAGGTGATAACGGAGGTGCGGTGAAGGTTTTCGAAAGAGGAAAGGGTATTAGTTTAAGAGTGTAGAATACCATAGGTAGGGATAAGGATACTAAAAGTGGTGCGGGTATAGTTGGTAAATAGGTTATAGGTTACAGAAAAGGTGTACTCTTTATAGGTAAGTTAGGTGTATTAGAGGATAATGATGAGAGTATGGGTTGTGTTTTTAGTTTACTTGGGGTAGGAATTTTCTTGGCCAAGGTAGATGGGTGAGCTCTTAGGATAGATGGAAGCAGTGAAGGTGACAAATGCGGCCTAGAAGGTTGGGTCTTCCTTTTAGGTGGAGGTATCATTTTTTCTTGAGCTTGTTAGGACATGGATAAATCCAAATTGACGGGAGGATGGACTAGGTTTGATGTTGGCATGACTCCCAATATGGTGATTGTTCTAGATATAAGGGAATGTATGGGTTATGGAAAAGGTTTAAGTGTCGGTGAAAGTTCAATTATTTGTAAGGGTTTAGGTGTGGGTGAATATGATGACGAAGAGGCCATTATGATTAGTATGGGAATGGTTGGTTTGGTTGTCAGAAGCATCTTTGTATAAATCGTAGAGGCAACAGAAGAATTTGCATTTGGGTTGAAAAAGGTAGCCAAAGTTGTCCCCAAAGCATGTAATTATCAACATAATCTAAGTGTTCAGCTAGGCATGAAAATTACATTGTTGTAGGAGGAGATGATGTTAACTTGGTGGTAATCCATGTAAAAAATGTTTCCGATATAGGGAACTAGTTGGATTTGAACTCTGTGGGTAAGAGAGTCGAAAGAAAATCAACATGGTCTTGGAAGGCTAATGGGGAATGGTCACCAATAGGTAGTGTTTATTTTATAGGATCCCCTATGGGTAGGGGAGACGATGGGTAGGATGAGGTAGGTTCCCTTTTTAGAGGAGAGGAAGGTGAGCATGAATCTCCCATGGGTAAGAGAGGTATTACTATAGGTTGTTCATTATGTTGCGAGATGAGTGGTGAAATGACATCGAAAGATATTGTGGACTCCTCCATGGGTGAAGGGGGAGATGAAGGGGACTAATTTTTGTGTGAAGGAGTAGATGAAATAGGTTCCTCCATGGGTAAAGGTGCTCATGCAAGAATCTCATCGATAGAGGGAATAGGAGGAAATTGAGGAATGGTTGGTATGACTTTGAAAACAACATGAACTTCAAAAACATTACTATCATTAGTCATAAGTTCACTAGTTTGGTTAGATGACGGGTTGTGATTAGGAAATGGCTTCTTGAAAATATACAAGTTCTAATTAGCCAGCGTGTTCCAGTTTTCTAAGAAGAGATCTCCATTTTCTAACATTTCCTAGATAATGTTTTTGAAGGTTATATAATTACCATTTCTATGACCTTTAACACGATGATAGTTTTTGTAATCTTGTTTGTTGTACCATCAAAGCATAGGATGAGCTGGATCAAAACCAATATTTATTTTTATGGGTGGAAGAGAAATTTCTCCAGATTTTAGATTTTTTTCTAAAACTAATGAATAGGGATCTCCTATGGGAGTGTACTTTCGTTTCTCTTTCCTGAATTGGAAATCTTGAATGGGAGAAAGGCTAGAAGAAGGTTTCGATTGATTGGATGGGTGAGATGGGCCAACTTTTAAAACTACCTCGCTGGAAGATCCTTTGGCTTTGAAATTATTTTTTTGGGGTTTAGAAGAGGAAAAGACATCACTTGACTTGAATGTAGTGTTTTTGTTACATAATTAAATTTTCTTCTCTTTTATGGCATAGATTTCAGGTTTTATAGCCATGGTGAGCACTTCATCAAACGTATAGAAATTTTGAAGCCTGGATTTTTTATTGAGATGTGCCTAACACAAGCCCTGGTGAAAAACTCTATAATATTGGTTTGAGGCTCCAACAACGAGTGTTGAAATCTGCAATAGATTCTTCTTTGTATTTTGGTGTTGAGTATAAATCGGTCATTGTGACCTTCTTGTCAATATTGATAAAAAAATGGTCTAAGAAGGCTTGAGCCACTTGGTTAAATGAGTAAATGGAATGTCAAGTTCAAGCACTATACCAATCTAAATCAGGTCCTATTAAGAACATTGGGAATGTATACAAGAGTAAAGCATCGTCATGAGCGATTAAATAGAACCCATGTTTGAAAGAATGCAAGTGTTGTTGCAGGTCCTCTTTGTTGTTGAACCGGTTTAATTTGGGCATTTCCCAATGTGTAGGGTATGAATGAATGGGAATAGAAAGATGAAAGGGCTCATTGCATATTTCATCGTATGTCAAATATTTGTGAGATCCATAAACCGATGTTTCCAATGTTTGCATCTTTTCCATCATCATTTTAATAAGGTCATTGGTAAGGCCAAGCTAGTACTACCTGATGAAAAAGTAGGGCCGAGGGTAGAGGTTATGGATAGAGGAATTCCGTATACCAGTTGTCCTAATGAATCTTGAGTGCATGAATGGGCGCGATAATATTGTAAGGAAACGAGGTTTTGTTCAATGAGTCTTATCAATTCCTAATCACAAGTACTGATGATAATGCGCTGAGTAGGTTCCATAGGTGACAAGATTGAAGGTGACGATGGGATAGGAAAGAGATGATAAAGGATTACATGGAATGCAAGGGCATTGGTTTGACTATGAGTCAAAACCATGTGAGTTGGTGTAGGCTTGGAAATATTCTCTCTATAAATGACACAGAAAAATAAATAAATGAAGAAAAATAGTTCCGGAAGGTGAAACCTGGTGATATTTTAATTAAAAATTTAAAACATAGGAACTGATGGAGGTTGCGTTAACCGATGATAGTTATTTAGGGTGACCGATGAAGGTTAGGGTGACTGATACTGGTTACTATGGATAATCATTTTTTTTACAAATGAGGCAATAACTGATGAAAATGAACTAAAACCTAGATTTGATAGTGATTTTACAAGATCCAGAGGTATGATGATGTATCTAGGGAACCTCAAAAAGAACATAAAATGTGATGAGTGCTATTTTTTGGTAAAATTACCAAAACAAGAAGGTAACCGGAAACGTTTATGTAAACCGATGACGTTCAAATGCATAATTCAATGATGATCACTAGACCGATGCCATTCACAGTGAAATTTGAAAAGATAAAATATTTGAATTTTGTGACTTAGATCATCTATAATACCAACCCAAAAACTTAGGTATGTTAATGATGAACTCTAATATAGTAAGAAAAAGTTGGAATATGATAACTATAATTATGGAGTGTGAAAGGAAGAAATAAAAACGGAGAACGCGATCTCACAACTCAAAACTTAAATCAAGTAAATGTTAAGAAAAAAAAAATCCTATGGATGAATTTTTACGCTTCAAATTATGCTATTTAGGGCTGACTTGTGAATAGAATTTTTTTTTTGGTTTGATAGATGGTACCTTACGAAAATCAAAGAAATAAGGATGGTTTAAGGTAAATTTTTGGTAGGGACCGTCCTTTCTCTAAGATAATGATTAGAAAGAGAAACCAAATGGGCACTCATTATCAATCCTCTGATCGTGTGATAGTTGACAACTTCTTCTAGGTAGTATGATGTTTAATAATATGTGTAAATTGTTTGAGTGGTTTGGTAGAAAGAGTGTGCAAATTGAACTACGATTGAATTATTTAACCATTAGCTGGGCGTGACTTCCAGTGTATAGGTTTCCCTCAAATTAATGTGAGCTACAATGCAACAAACAAGAATGTAATGCAAATGTTTTAAGATCAAATCCACAATTAATTTCCATGTATCAAATGGAGAACAAGAAGAGTAATGATCTTTCACTAATGCAATAGAGTAGAAAGAAATATATGTTCTTTATAAAACACCAAAAACATGATTTCTTTTAGATAATAAAAATAAGGAGAATATTCTAGAGAAGAAAATTAATGTGAATACTTTTCAAATGGAAATAACTACACAATTTTTTCCTAGGAATGAACAAATGAAACCAAACCCTTGATGGGTCCCCATCGGGTGTGCAAAAATGTTTCACCGGATTATTAGTAGATTAATGAAATAAATAAGGGTAAAATAGGCTAAGGAGGACTACCTATTGCAATGTTGGTTTAAGGTTGTCCATGTGAATCTGATTTCATGATCCAAGGTGATTGTGTGAGCTTCATTTTGGATAGAAGGAACTACCTGAAATGCAAAGCTAGATGAAGAACATAATTAATAGAAAAAGGTTCATGTGTTGCCTAACATGAGCTAGATCCAAGAAGTGTGATACTTCCTTGACAATTATCAATCCACTTATATGTATAAGTCAATATAAAATAAATGAATATACAAATAAAATAATCTAACACTAGTGTTCTGATTTAGGTATCTTAGATTACTATCAATGTTATTACAAAAAATAAAAAGAACCTTTTTAAGTAAGTACAAAAGTGATGCAAAATACAACACACTTACTTGTATATGCAAGCTTGGTGGGTGAAGTATGGTGATGGTTGATCTATGAAAAACTTGGTGGTCAGTGTCGTGGCAGTGCTTCTCGGAGTGCTACCGTGAACTCAAATACCTTTGAATCAGTCTCATGTACTTTCTTGGGCCTCTGCCTAAATGTATTTTTTTGTCTTGATGCTGAGGAAACTCTGGTTTGTTCTTGAATGCAGATAGCTCTCTCCAAAACTTGAAGTGACCTAACCTACGAAAAGGGTTGCAAAACTATATATATGGTAATCGATGATGGTCAAGGTGATTGGCATCAGTTGTGGATAAAATGATGTTGTTTAGGGTCGGAAATCCTAAGTTTACCAAAAATAGTAGATCTTGGCTATTTTTGGCATGCTCTGCTTGTCAGTCTGGGTCTTAAGTGATGGTTATCACTTAGATAAGTGGGAGTGTTGTTGGAGAAGGAATAGTAATTTAATGTTAGGGTTAGACTAATTCCCATTTGGTTAAGATAAGTAGATACTGGGTCTTAATTAATTAATAGGGTAATAATAAGTCCATGTTGAGGTATCTAGGTGATGTGACTGCGTGAGATCTAAATTAACCTAATTAAAGTAATTAAATTAATAAATAATGCGAGGATGGGCATTAATTCAATTATAAGTAATTAAATTAACATGAATGTGGGGTAAAGGGGGTCATGGTTAGGTGAACATATTATGTTAAATGATTTAAAGGGTACTAAGGGGAGTGTGGACCCAAATTTCGTGTCTACACAAAGACCTATATAGGTCATCATAGAACAAAAACACTTAACAAGCACAAACTAGGCCAAAAAGCATACATCCTTCTCCACTGAGCACTTCATTGTCTCCAAAGACATAAGCCAAATTTTTCATGCCTCCAAAGGCTCAACAAATGTAATTAAAATCCTATCAAGATCTCTCATAATTTCATGAAAATTATGCATCATTTATTTTCTCCAAGTCACCATCAAGGTGGATTGTTTCCTACTTGTTCTAGGAACCTTCAAGTGACTAGTCTTTAAAGATGAAGACAATAGGCTCACTCACACAACTCAACTATGACATACACCCAATGATTGAGGATAAATTAACACTAAGTATCACTAATAATCATCTTATAAATCATGATTCAACCCATATAACCACTTAAATGACTTTGTCCTTTAAGCAACTTGATCTTCCCAAGAACCAATCCTAGAAGTAAGACCTTATTACACCTTTTTTTATACATTCACAACCTATAAATGCATGGAGTGGGATAAATTTTCACCCCTCATCAATTTACAATTGATAAGAAAAATAATCCAATTCAATAAATTGGTATTTCAAACAAATTTAACTAAGGAACCATCATTGTCCTGAAACCCTATTAAGTAAGTCAACTTGTGACCTCAAAAATTCCACAAAAACGGACCTACTGAGATCAAATAAACAATACATCATGGAATAAGATATTATTACAACATCCCTAATGTCAACAATTAAAATCACCAAGTCTGCAAGTGCAAAAGAACGTCAATTCTCCACGATTACTACAAACTTCCTTTTAGACCCCAAAACCAGTCTTCCTATTTGTACTTGTGAAAAAAAAAAAATGAATTAAAAAACCTATAAAATCACTTAAAACATATATCATATATCCCATACAACATACATAAATAATTTAGAGATTATGTCTAATGGAAAAACATGATAGAAAAATAATTTTTCTTGAAAACAAACAAATTTGAGTGGGTTCCATCTAAAGTCAAGAATTTCAATCGCCACCATATAAAGGATGGGAGAGTCCTCTAAATATTCCAGTCTTAAAATTTGATGAGAAAAATGCATATTTTATATCACACCATCAATATTTTCTCCATCACTAGTAAACTATGATTTAACTAGGGCTTTTGACATCCTTTGATTAGTAATGATTGTTCATAAGTATTAGACATTATTTTACTTCATTCCACTTCAAAAAAAAATTATGCTCCATGCTTAATCATACTTGAAAGGCTTACATCCCGATGCAATATTTTCATGTGCAATACTAACATGATTTATCTCATATTGAAATAAAAAACTAACTCTCTGAGCTCAATAACACTAAGAACGTAATAAATTTTATAATCTAGATCATACAACCCTGAAATTTTTCCCACAACACCAAGAAAAAATAATCACAACTTTTAAAGTTCTCACTTGATTATAAATAACTCTACATATTTTCAACAAGTAAGCCTTGGCCTAACCAGGTCTTAGAATTATGTCTAGTTCAGAGCTAGACAAAGAAGATAGACACCATACCTTGACTGCAAGGACTCTTCAAAAGGCCCTAACAACTTTGAGACAACATGTATCACACCTCTTATTCCCCTAATTGTCCCATAAACCTTTTTACCTCATTTTCATGCTTCATTAGGTAACCAAACACCTAGACTAGGTCTAGATGAACACTTGTAAACCCTACTTTCACCTTGCAGTCAACCTATGAGATCTATGTGATTTTATTAACACACTCTCCTAATTCTCTATATGTCTCTACAATTCTTCTCAAACAACCATGAATTTATATCCTCCATGTCCTATCACCTATGCTTGATGAGCCTCCTTAACATGACTACTAGGTTAAACATGTCTTAAATTTTCTACACTCTTACAACAATTAGATAACTTGTTTGTGCATGACATAGTCATTATAATCTCATTATTATACCCATAATAATCATCATTTTCTATTAATTTGACTTTGTACATCAATGAAAAATATTAGCACATACATGCCAACAATATCCTCATTTTTCATTTATGGAAAACAATTTAGTACTTCTCCTCCTTTTTGCATTAATGAAAAATCACATACCTATAACATATATTCTTCATCTTCGTCAACATATTAGAAGAATACATTGGTTGGAAAAAATAACCAAATCAACAAAAAATCTTAAAGACTTGTTTTTTATTCTTCAGGAATATGTTTTAGCTTCGTGAGAGAACTGCAGCCCCCAGGGTAGAATATATCATATCATACACACATGACAACAATCTTGATTACGAGAAAAGACATCATGCTTTCCTAAAACTAAATATATCTTGGTTGATGACACCCTCTTTCTAGGTTAACACTACTATACACATACTTGAAACACCTTTAGGAAAATGATCCCTAAACCTCTTTCACAAACCAAAAATCCCAAACTTTAGCTCACTATAAGAACATATAAAACACATCGAACATATCCTTATAGACCCCTTTGTCATCATAACATTAACTTATAACTATAAACACACAACTATAAATCACTTACCTGAATCATATGTACTACAGATGGATCATCGATATTTTCACATTCCTAAGATAATTTTTTCACTATTCTTAGAGTTCTTATCATGCTATCACAATTGTTTGATATCATAACTAGCTTCCCTATCAATATAATAAAAAAACCAATTACTCAGCCACCCAGATCTATTTTACATCTTAGATACCTAATAGATGATCAACTTCAACTTTTGTTTGCTCATGACATCTTCATATACCTATAGCTCACTATTTCGGTGCTTCAACAACCTACAGTACCATAATATAGTACAATATTCACTCATACATATCCTATTACACACCTAGTTTAACCTCGTAAGGATAATGATAATTCAAGATCCCCTTCAACTCATGCAATCATCCACATCATCATGACCCTTTAGGTACACTTAATAAAAGAACATCCTTTGATATCTCTTAAAGTATAAAACTATGAACATACCTTTAATTTTAAAAGCTTCAACACCATATCCATATATCTACATCAAGATGAATATCCTAAACATAATATTGTATAGCTTGAAAAATCCTATTGACACTTTATAATACTACTTGAGATACCACTGCATACCCCAAACATCCAAATAAAATTTTGAAACAATGTAAATTGGCTTAAACAAATCACCTTTTGGTCTTCACAGTGCTGACAGTACCAATCCATCTTCATACTAGCACCATGATACATAGTCATAATTGAGATATCTCAAACATGAATCTAGAACCAATTATATAGCACATAAAATTAGTCCACTCACACGTATACCTAGAATGCACCATTGCAACCATGTGTCTGAAGGTATTATCAAGTCATCATATAAAATGACTCTCTTTTTTAAGGATCCAACAATCTTAAAACAAAAAATTACCCAAATAATCTCTAAGACAGATTAAATACCTAGAAAATAAAAGTAAACATACCTTGACACCATGACATCACATATGCAATGTCATACCTAAATCCATTCATGATCCCCATCACCACCATGCTTCATAAAAATGATAATATCTCTAATAAGCGTTGTATAGACATCCTACAACATGAGGAGTGTAAAATATAAACATTAAGAGGTTGCACGACCAATTTTCCAAATGTGACTCTCCTTTCACTTATTTCTTCTTATTAAGGACATGTAATACTTAGTTCTTTTCGTTAACATTTTCTTTAGGTGTGATGACATTGTCTGCTCTTCGATCCCATAATATTCCTTGTCTCTTCTCTTGTACTATATGACCCTAAAACATTATGTTTTGTGTTGTAGGACAATATAAACAATCTGTAGAACATGTCAAACATTATTGTAGTAAAAACTCATAATTTTATTCTTTCCTTTAGGATCTTCATTTCTCTAAGTTTTTCCAGATGATTCATATAGATAGAATTTAGTAGTGTGTCCCTTTTTCGTGACAGTTATAACATGTAATATTCCATGATATATCTTCTCTACCATCTCTCCATGGGTGATCATTTTTGACAATCATTCTGCAATACTTTTCTCTATGTTGAAAGGTATTAAATTTATAACAATAGGCATTAAAGGAATTTTCATACCTTGATACATTTGGTTACATTATAGACTTTTTCTTCACATTTTCTTTGTAGTTTCTCTCCTTATTTTATTCATTGGTGCTTGGTCCTTCATTCCACTTGCTTGGAGATGTGTAATCTTAGATCAATTATTTTCCTTTGAGTTATTTTTTAAAATCTAATCCTATCCTATCTCCTGCACACCTTTGACTATACAATATTTCAACTAGGTCTTTTGATATATTTTCAAACTTATGAAATTTCTTAGCTTTGTTCACTTCTTCAATCAGATATCCCTTTAGAAAGATCATATCTTATTCAAACCTAATTAAATCTTCTTCCTTGACATCCACAATTGTAGTCATGGAATCGATATTTCTTTCTAACTAGTTGATTATCTCATAAATCTTATTGGTTTCAGAATAGTGCTTCTTATCAAGATCATGAAGTTTTTCTTCATACTCCTTGAACAGTTATCTCAACCTTTTTTCACTCTTCTTAGCATGATTCAACTCAGTCTTAACATGCATTATCTTAGTCTCTATGTCATCTACTTATTCTTACTCATACTGCATATAGTGACCAATCAATATGGAATCTTCACTCATAGACCTCATAACATATTTGGCCATAAACAAGAATTTATTACCCACTTATTCATGCTCTAATTTAGAATCAAAATTTGAAACACCATCATAAATATTATATTTAGATGAACAACATTTATTCTTTTTGTAGAAACTCTTCTTGGACTTCTTGTTGTTGTTAAACCTCCTAAAATTATTCTTAGATTTTATAAAACCTGTTATTCCTCTTGTCATGATCTTCATCATGCTCATCATCACCATCCTTTGGATTATGAGGGAAATTGTTGGAAAAGTGACCTATTTCACCACATTTAAAACATTTATAATGATAATTTTACTTTGAAATTATTTTAAATAGATTTCATCCTTCTAGAAAACATGGAAATAATTTCATCATCGTCAATATAAAGAGAAAAATTATCATAAGTAGTCTTCTTATCCTTTTACTTCCTCTCAAACTTGAAAGCAATATCCTTCTTAATAGGTTTAGATGTAATTATAATCATATCATATGTAGTCAAGATGCCATGTAGTTAATCCATCCACATAAATTTAAAATATTTGGCTTCCTTAATAACATGCACTTTGGAATCAATTATAGGAGTAAGAGTTCTCAACATATTTTTTCACACTACTTCATCTTTCACTTCTTCACCTAGCCCTCTAATATTTTTGAAAAATTTATGAACTATGAGTAGATAAGATGCAATAGAATCTTATTCCTTCATCCTTAGGATTTCAAAATGATTTCGGAAAGTTTGGATATTTTCCATCCTCACCTTGGAATCACCTTCATAGATGACCTAAAATTTCTCCCACATAGCTTTATCTAATGTACAATTCATGATCTTAACAAGTTTTGATTTAGTTAGTCCACACATAATTGCATTCACTACCTTGGATTTTTCATTGCCAACCTTATTGTTTGTAGTGATAGTTACAGGAGTCTAAGGACCAATATACCCATCAATCACCGACTGCCAAATATAAAAACCTAATAACATGATACGAGTCCTCATCCTGATGCTCCAAAAGGAAAATTTTTATCAATTAAACAAGGGAAATTTCCTGGTTCAAGTGCTATTCTTCTGGATCGTCATTTTAGTGCTTTAAAGGATCTCCTTCAAGTGGTTAAACTTCTTTGATACCAATTGTTGGAAGCACAATGGAATGATGTGGGGTGAATGAGTCCTTCAAAACCTTTACTTCAATTAATTTAACTTGTGTCAACCATGAAATTTTTTTTCCATGCAACAATGTGTGTTTATTAACACAAAAAAATCATTCATAAGAAAACTCAACAAGAGAGTACACAATATGTAATTTGAGAAACCCTCATAGGGAAGAAAACACCACTAAAAAAATATAATATTACTCAAACCAAAATACTTGCATGAATATGACGCATCACACAAGATTTTTTTAGTGAATGACCTATTTCATAAGGAGTACCCACCCCTATTTAATATAGCTCCCATCATACAAGGATGCATGTGATCCTGTTGGCATGTAGTCCTAATAGGTGTTTTCATTGATGAAAAACCACATTAATGAATAATTTAACGATGAATTATTGTGTTCTGATGATGTATATGATGGTGACATAGTGTTTCAGAACTTTTTGAGCTAATACAATGGGATTAAGTGAATTTTAGTTTCTATTGCAATCCTATTCAAGTGCCTAGAAAATTCAACTTGATAGTATGGAATTATAAGATTCTTGGGAAGCATGTTGATGTGATGGATAGAATTTTTTTAAGGGAGGTTGGGAAATCATAGTAGTGGCATGGCAACTTAGAGGTGTGACAATGTGGTTTAGAACCATATGAGCTCATGGAAGCATGCATTCATACATATCATGGAATATCATGTATGTTTGGGTAATTTTAAGAGGTTTATTGATGAGTTATTTCATTATTTTAGTTGACCCTAGCTTCAATAGTGGGGATCAAACATGTAAGCATAGGTAAGTGTTAGTGAATGGAGAAATTGAGGTATGGAATTTTCATTATGATAACTATATATGTTATAGGTATTACCCATGATGATTTTAGAGAAAAATTAGGTTCCGCTATTGTGTATTTTTTCTAGATATGACTGATTATGTGAGACAGGGTGAAAATGAAGTCATTTTCCATCTCAAATCTGAACTTCATATGCTCGATGTGAACAATTGTGATTTACATGGGATATTGATACTTTAAGGAAATTTTATATGGTTAGTTTATAAGGTTTCACAATGATAATTAGGTCATTTGATCTTAATTATTTTATGAACGAATGTTGAGAAGGTAAAGTTGTCTAGAACCCTAGATAAACCCTAGCTAGGAGCGGTTTACCGAAAGTTAAGTATAGTGACCCAATTTTGATGATTTCATAAAAATGATGATTTTATGTTGTATAGGACCCTATTATATTTCATAAAAATTATGGTTTAGGTCATGTTGATAAGTGGGCCCTACCTGAAAAATATGAGTTTTTGAAGAAGAAGGTTTTTAGGACAAAATGTTCCAAAGTAAGAGCATGCAACATTGATGGTGAATGATTATTGGGAGTTTTTATTGATATAAATTGAGGTTTCATGAAAAATTCATGCATGTACATGGTTTCTTTATGTCTAAATAGGTTGACTGGTCAAAGGGCACTTTTTGGGTCTCAAATAGAACTGCTTTGTAAAATGAGAATAACATGAGCTACAGGAGGAGTTTGAAGGTGATTAAAGCTGTGATGGAAATATTATTCATATATATTTATAGTGATATTATTTTTTTCTCATGAAGAGGTAATTTGATATGTTTTCTAGGAAATTATTTGGACAAGAAATTTTTTTTTCTGTATAAGACAACATGTCTTTGGGTGAAATTTTGATGTTGTTTTAGGCATGATATTTATCAGGTGATGCTATATATCACCTTTAATATGAATAGGGAGTAATTTTGAATCACATTAATCAATTTTTAGGTATTGAATGTATATAAAAAATGATTTTATGAACGAACCTTTTGAAACAATGTTTTTGGTAGGTTGATCTTGTAAAGGAAAAAGTAGTTGTGGTTAAAATATATGAATTTTTCATGGATTATATATTTGTTGGAACTATTAATATACATTTTGGAATTTAAATAAATTGGTTACATTACATGGCTGGATATTTTTGAATTGATTTAGTGATCAAATGAAATTTCCAGGGTGCCGAAGAGTGTAGGAAACAACTATTTTGAGAATTGTAAATGGAACTGGGCCCAGTAAAATAAATAATTTGATTGGTTGATATTAATAGAAACCATTTATTAATGTTAAATTATATTTTAATCATATTTTATGGGTTTCTGGTTATGAAAAAGTATGGTACTAATGTTAGGGCAATGTTTAAGAACATGCCTATTGGGTTTTGAGCCATTTTTTTACACTTGTAATGAGGGTTTTAGCTAGGAAAACCTAATTGGGTAGCTCATTAATATTATATATAAAATTTTAAATGTTTTCTTGATGTATGGGTCAATAAAAAAATTAGGTAAAATGTTGTGCCTAAGTTTCAAACGATGATAAGCATAAAAAAACATGTTTTTGGTTACTTTTTAGAACTAGTTGTGTGTGTGCATGAGGAGAGACCTAGGTGATAGTTGATTTAAGGTATTGTTTAATTAATTTAGGATTATTAAAGTGTTTTATATGTGGAGAAAAATCAATGCCACAAGATTAAGAGTTTGATGAATTTTAGAGTGATTGAGGAGCTTGTTTTGTAAAGTGTGATCACTTAGGGTTTGATTGAAGAAGTGAAATATGAATAAGAGGTATCCATCAGTTATGGAAGAAATAAATTAAAAATATAAAAATCATAAGGTGGTTGAGTGGGTTCTTTATCATCTTGGGGGTTTTATCCTCCTTGTGGAGTTAGTGCTTCACAAAATTAAGGGTTAGTGCTCCTTGTAGGGTTAGTACTCTACTAAACTAGGGGTTGGTGCTATTTGTGGGGTTAGTGCCTCAAATTAATAAACAGATTAATAAAATATAGTGTTTAAATGGGTTTTCTTCCCGTCTATGGTTTCCCATTTATATCTTGTGTTTTTGTGTTGTTTCTTTGCTTTCATGGTTACATGCTTCATTGATTATTTTATGGTGTGCACACATTAAGTATTAAAACAAGTGAATACTATGATATTTTGAGTCTCAGATTGGAAATATATTTTTAAGTTTTTATAATGAATAATTCACCCCCTCCCTCTCAGTCCATTGTGCATTTAATAATTGGTATTAGAGTAGGTCCTTTTGTAGAAGATTGAAAACTTGCAAGGATATCCTTAAAGGAAAAAAATGGAGAGAAGCATTGTGATTATAAAGGAATTTTTTTTTAATGGTGTTAGCTATAGTTTGTGGAGGTTGAGAATAAACTCCTATATCATGGTTGAAGGGATTGATGTCCGTAATAGTACTGAGAGTGGTTATACTCCTCCTACCACTTTTGCACTCACTGATGAACAAAAGAAGGAATATATTAATAACTCAAAAGAAGTTAATGAAATCATATGTGATCTTTGAGAATATGAAATGGGAAATGTGATGCATTAAAATTATTCAAAGGAAGCAAGGTAATAAATCCAAGTACTCTATGAAGGATGCACAAAGGTAAGGATTTCTAAGATTTAAATGTTTAGAAAGAAGTTTGAATCTATCAAGATGAATGATGATTAGTGTATTCCAGCCTATTTTCTTAGAGTTGATACTATTGTTAATAGTATGAAAGGGTTAGGAGAAGATCTAAAAGAGGATGTTGTTTTTCAAAAAAATTTAAGGTCCTTGAATCCAATGTTTGATTCAATAGTATCATTTGTAGAGGAATAAAACCATGTTAGTAAGTTGAATATGGATGAGCTACATGGTACTGTAATATCCTATGAAATGAGGGTAATGGATTCTAACCCTAGTAACAAGGATATAACCTTAAATATGGAGAAGATGACTAAGTACAATAACGAAAAAATTGAAGATAATTATTTGGAGATTGAAGATGAGGAGATATTTGGTATGCTTGCTAGGAGATTGCCACTTGCGACTGGTAAGTATATAGGTAAACTTCATTTCAATTTTTTTTCATTTGGTAATGTTATTTTTTTTTTCCAAGTTTCCTCATAGACATGATAATAAAATAAAATATTATCATGATAGTGATAGTGAGAATAAAAATCAGAAACTTGATATGAAGAAGAAAGGGTTTAGGAATAATGAATCTATGAACACAAACAAGAAGATTCTCTATCCTAAGAAGGAGGAATTTGAGAGTAAATAAGAAATATTTGGTTCAAAGGTATAATCTTATCATAACGATACTAATGATAAAATTATCTTCATGGCAAAATAAGCCATGAGATCCTCTAGTAGTGGGTCTATTCCTTGGGTTGATATTTCACTTGATTCTTGCAACGTAGAAGAAAAACATGATGTATTAAGGATTTAATTGACATGTGTGCACTCAGAACTTGAACATGCTATGAAGAAAAACCAAAAAATGGTATCTCAAGTCAAATAATAAGAGATAAAAAATACAAGAACTTGAGGGAAAACATTGGGAAATATATGAAGAACTTGAGGGAAAATTATATCAGTAAGAAGGATATAATTGCATATGAAAAACATGACCCTTAAACTTCAATATAAGGAAGAAGAAGTGAATTTCATTAAGAAGGAACTTACAAATGCTAAAAAAAAGGTTAATACCTATCAAAAATTTAGAGAAATTAGTAAATCTCTTGGTCATTTCTTGAGAAATCAACAAATTTCTAGAGATAGGACTAGTTTAGGCTTCAAATTTGAAGTCAAGAGAAACAAGGAGGTCAAAAAATATCTATTTTTTTCAAGGAAGTGGGAGAATCAAGCACCAAGGAAGGAAATAAGGAGCCTCAAACTAAGTACATGGAGAAAAGAAAGTAAATTAGGCAACCTAATGCCTCATTGTATGAAAGGTATTTTAATGGTTTCGTAGACACCAAATTTGTGTCTTACGACACCCTGTGCCCCGCATCTCATTTCACAACCTAGTCTCACCACCTAAACCTTGCACAATTATTTATTAATTACCTTATAATTAATAAATCCACATCTCCAAACTCGCCACCTCATTTCGCCACCTCATCATGACCTAGTCCTAACCCTAAACTAACCTAATAAAGACCTATAACTTGGTCTACATCCACACCCATGACTAATTACTCCTCACCCGCACCAAAATCAACCTAATAATGACTTGGCCAAGCCCACAACTAATTCCTCAGGAGAAAAGGAGGGAAAGTTGGCTATTTTACTAAAAATAGCCCACTTTGACTTAACCGACATCGGTTCCTACTCGACCGCAATCGATTCCCTGTAAATGACCTCCCCCAACCAAAAACAAGGGATCTAGAATTCATTAGAAAGATCAGGAATTCACTTGGCCGAGCAGAGACAAGTGAAGGAAAGAAACAAGTTTGCAGAGAAGGACATCAAGCCCAAGACTGCAACTGAGTAACCAAAGCCCAGTGACACTCATCCAAGCATTGGGAGAGAAGATAGCTCATCTTTGACTATCAGATCATCCCACCTGAGCCCTACCTTCGCCATCATAGTCCCTGGACCTGTATCTTCATCAGAAAGAAGTAAGTAGTGTCTTGTACGTTCTTGTAATAACATTTCTTGAACTTCTGAATCACAGTAATTTTAAGTCTACTCCCAGATCCACTACCCGGAAACACCTTACATCTAACTATCATTCCTCTACCCGTACATTGCCCCAAGAACAGCCCCCATACTCTCTGAGTCTTCTCCATCACCCCCATTACCTATCCCCAATCATTTACCAGCCTTATAAACCCCATAGCCACCTAATGGCCAACCTTCACTAAAAACCCCTAAAACCACTGCCCCTACCGATATCAGTTATCAGAAACCGGTACCGGTGACAGTGACCAGCATCAGTCACTGTGACTCAAAACCAAAACCAGCCTTTCCTCTATTGTTTTAACGAGGTAATTAAATTGTAATTTTGCAATAATTTGTGTTAATTCATATTAGCAGGGGAACTGACCACCTTCGAAAGGAAGTTTAATATTTCTTGGGCCCAAGGCAGTTCCCTCATTTATTGTCTAACTATAATCTGGTGGTCTTGTATTCTTATTCACAGGTAGTCCTTCCCAGACAAAAAGGAGTTCTTCGCAATCGATCTGATCTCTCTCTACGGTACGCGCATACCCTCCCAGCATTCAACAGGTATTCCTCCTAGCCCTAACCCTTATCTGTTTCTCAAGAGAATGAAAGGATAGAAGCAACTCTATTCTAGGAACTGAAACATTCTGTGCGAAACATTTTGGCACGCCCGGTGGGACCCATTTCGGGTTTCTTTCTTTCTTGCTTGCTTTCATATAGGGAGCATACTTGCTGTTTGTTTCTGCTAAGTATTCACAAAATATTTTGTTATTTTGGTAAAAGAATTTGTCTTGCTTTCACATCTTTGCATTAGTGAAAGTCATCTCCTTTGCTTCATCGAATATCATTTTCGATTTGGGTTTAAAACACGTGCATCACATTCTTGCTTGCTGTTTTCAATTCTAGTGAACATAGATTAAGTAACAGGTCGTACACGTGGGGGTGATATCCACGGTATTGACAAGAAATTAATCTTACTTTCACTGCACAACACATACCGAATCACGTCATAATCAACACAACAGCTCAAACATCCCCCCTTCTCTGCGGTATTCCTCCGCCCGATTGAGGTAACCTTATAAGCCAAAACAAACTTGACATTTCCCTTAGGTCTTTTATTTAGGATTGGATATCATCTTGCATCTAAGGCATAAGCCCACAATAATTAAAACTAATCCTAGGGTTAGTCTCTTGATTTGCATGTGCATCTTGCTTGTTTTTAGTTCTGTTTCTCTGTCATACACTGTTTCAGTGATCACTTCAGAACAAATTTGGTAGGTATACTAAGCATTGTTAACCCCAAATCAACAGCTCCTTACAGCTTCTTACACCGGTCCTATTATACCGACATCGGTTAACTGACCGACGCCGGCTACAGTCTGACCGACATCGGTTATCAGACCGATATCGGTTATTGTCTTTCACAGTTCTCTGATAAACCAGCAGCCTACCAATTCCAACATTTTGTGGTTGTTTCTATTCCTGATAGATCAAATCCCTGCTGTGTACTCTTGTCCATGGTTGTTATCACTCGGAAACAAGCCACAGCCATGGTTTCACATGCCTGTTCTGTGCCTTTTCCTGAATCACCCCCTTCACATTCTATAGGGAATCCTACGGACACTAGTGAGGTTCC
This sequence comes from Taxus chinensis, assembly GCA_019776745.2. NCBI lineage: Eukaryota > Viridiplantae > Streptophyta > Pinopsida > Cupressales > Taxaceae > Taxus > Taxus chinensis. The sequence continues at coordinate 866,485,379 of CM034146.1, read as the reverse complement.
CAAAATCCTTGTAGGAGATAAGGAATTTGTGAAATTTTTGGATGCTAATCCTAGCGCCGTACAGTACTATTTGTCTCATACCCCTGACCGTACACCCGACGGTCAGCTCCTTGTTGGTATGCCTATTAGTATAGCTGCTCATTTAGCTCCTTCTCCACCTAATAACTCTACCTTACCTTCTTCATCCTTAGCCCCGTCTCCCAACTCAGTGGCTTCAGAGGTTCATACGGCACAAATTGGCTTTCCTTTGGTTAATCTGGGGCCCCACATATCATTACCGCTAACCCATTGCTCCTTCACCTACCCCTTCTCTCTCGTAGACTGCCCCTTTCATAACTTGCTCTCTGCCACCTATCCACACGAGCTTTCCTTCTCAAGCTCCGCCCACCTTTTCATTTCCACACACTTATCCGGTGGCTTCGACACCTTATATAGGACATCCCTATTCGGTCTCCTCAACATATTCATCTTCAATACCTTATCAACATTTGACCCCACCATTGTCTAGTGGAGGCCCTTGGCCCAATCCTCCACCTTTTACAACAACCGCACCAGCATCTCATCCAACCACTGATTTCATCAAACAAATGATGGACAAGATGTAAAATCTGGAGGCTTCTGTTTCAGGAAGCCGTAGCACCCTGACATATGAGCAAGTTTTGTCAGGAGCCTATTCATCCTTCTGTCCCCCTTCATTCATATCCTCCTCAATGGGAATTACCAAAATTCACTCGTTTTAATAGTAAGGAGGATCCTCAACAACACTTGCGATCATTTAGACATGCCTGCTATCTGATTGCTCATGACGATGCCTTACTACTTCGCACCTTTCCCATGTCCTTATCAGGACCCACCCTGGAGTGGTACAGTGCTTTAACCCAACACTCAATCTTCTCTTTTAACCAATTAGCCCAATCTTTCTTGGATCATTTCTCCATTAATATTGCTAAGAAGGTATCTATCACTGACCTCTATGCTGTCTGACAATTTGAAGACGAATCTATCGTAGATTTCGTTGGACGATGGCGAGGCCTCATCAACCAACTTACTTATGCCTTACCTCAGGCTGAACTCATCGAACTCTTTACGCGGGCCTGCGCTAAGCACATTTCTCCTACCCTCCAAATTCAAACTTTCCGCACCTTTGATGAGGCCTTTACTATGGCTCGGAAACTAGAAATTCGAGCCTTAGAGGAAGAGAAATTGCGGTTGCACAACAAAAACCCTAATTTCTGAACCCAAGACTCCACCAACAAACCCAACACCACCAATTCTCATGCATCGACTGCTTCGAAATCAAAAGGAGCTGTACATGCGGTGATGGTCAAATCCCAAGCACAGTCTAGTACCCCGCCAAAAACCACCTATAAGTATAAAGCCGAGCCCATCAACTACACTCCCTTGGGAGAAACTTATGGGGTGATTTTGGAAAAATTGCTCAAAGCAGGAGCTATCACCTTGCCTCCTATTAAACCTCACTTTGGGTTTGATTCCACCCATGCTATACCTTCTTGGTACAAAGAAAATGACTTCTGTAACTTCCACCATGTGAAGGGACACAGTCACGAAAACTGCAAGATGTTGAAAAACATAGTGCAGGAAATGGTTGATGCAGGGGATATAACCCTCGATAATCCTAATGCCCCTGCTAACAAAAATTTGAAAATCTTCAACAAACCATTCCCAAACCACTCATCTAACAGTAACATAAACCAAGATATCTTAGCCGAGGAGAGTGTTCATGAAATCCATGCGGTCTTCGACTCCCAACCAAACACTTCTATCGAGAAAATTCTGAATCAAGCCTCTTCACTAACGCAAGGACCCGAATCCCCTTCACCACCATCAAGACAAGAGGAAATCCTTGCCATTCCTTTACCCATAAAGGAATTAACCGCCCCAGAGTTCTCTTCTCATAGAATGAGCCTTCTTATGCCACATCCCTTGCAAGACTGTGAGATGATGTTATCTAACTTATCTATTTCCCAAAGATCTCCTTCTACCACTCTTGCTATACAAGAGGAAGGCTCACCACTGTTTCTATCATCCTTAGAAGAGAAACCCCTCGAATCAACATCACCACATTCTTTAATCATGACGGATCCCCTCCAAGCATGCCCTTCTACCTATTAGTTCTTCATCGCCTAAATCTTTTCAGCGACCGGTTGACCTCTTAACACCCATTGATACAGAGACTCATTTACCCCCTGTATCACACCCACAGTGGACCGGAATTACAACCCACCTCTCTTCCATACAAAAATTCCTATTCACACGTGAAGATTGTCATCCCTCAGAAGATAGATGAGTCCTATGGGAACGTTTGAGTACACCATGCTCTACTCAGATGCAGATGACCGATCCAGACACCTCTACCATATACCCACGGTGTTTACCAAAACTCAAAATGCCTATGTCCTCATCTTCACCCCCCTCATCTCTACCGAATACCTCATCCACCTCTATTAACCTAACCAAACCTTCCCCTACGCTTGGGACTCCACCAATACCCAGTTTAACACACCCACCTAAATGGTTAGATTTATCCAAAAATAAATCTGTCCATCCACCTAGGAGACAAATCCAATCTCCTCAAATCCAATCCCTTCCTCTGTCACAACTAAAACCCTCGCCATCACACTTACCTTCCATATTGGGACCTCACCCCTCCACCTTGCCTCAATACATCACACCTCCTGGCGTTTTCTCTAAAACGACCTGCACCTTCTACACCCATACAGAGATCCTGTCCACCTATCAACCCTAAACAAACTCCATCATCAAAGGATTTATTTGCCATCAATCCTCTTTCTCCGTGGTTATTTCCTGCTACCACATCATCTGTGGCCTCATCATCTAATCAGCTAAACATAACTTCTGCGCCGAATAAGCCACACTTAGTTAAATCCAATTATCAAAACCCCTTGTCTAAACCACCACCCATACGAACCAACCATACCCAAACATTACCAAAACTCACCCAATCAATAGCCTCATCTTCCTCTGACTTTGACCCACTCAAAGGATCTTATGCTAAGATCCTTGATATGTTGGTGGAAAATGCGACCATTTCCCTACCCCCACTTAGATCCTATGATCCATCTAAACCTCGACCTATAGGTTATGATGAGTCTAAAATCTATGCTTACCACCGCACACCAGGACATGATGTAGAGGGATGCAAAGCTTTGAAAGCCATACTTCGTCAGTCACCTCTCTCGGATAGAAAGGTTAAGAAAGACAACTTACGAAGGGAGAAACCTTTAGCTTCAATCCCCTCTCTTATACCACCTGTCCCCGCCTCACCAAGATCTATCATTATTACAACCCCACCTCTCGAGGACCATGACTTATCCCTACCATCTTCCTCCTCTCGTGTTCACGAGATCAACATGATTAGTGTTGCTACTCGAGGGTAGAAAAACAATGGGAAAGCTAAAGAAAACACACCTGCAGCCTCTCTTTCATCCACCATCCTTATCGCACCACCACCTAAAGTGGTTATTCGTGGACCTGCCTACCCTGTCTCTGATGGAGTTTCCCACCGAACCATGATCAAACAACTTCACCAATCACCTGTAAAAATGATGCTGTATGATCTCGTTCAAACTTCTGAATCTCATCGACAAGCTCTCGTTGAAATCCTTCAAGGGATAGAGGTCTTACCTAACGAAACTTTTCCCGTTACCTCCATCTTAACACCCAACCACGTTGCTTCTCTCACCAAACAATCTACCACTTCCGTCCCTGTATAGCAAACCGCTACTGTCAGTTTCTCCGAAGACAAAATTGTTGACTTTGGTGCAGAAGATCCTGACCCTGCTCTTTTCATCTCAGCTTACATCCGGGACATCCGAGTACATCGTGTTATGATTGACGGGGGCACTAGCCTAAACATCATCTCTTCAAAAGCCTTCCAACAAATGAATATCCCTTCTAGCTGCATGTGTGCCAACCCCACCATGTTACGTTCATTCAATGATGCTATTACTTCTACCTTAGGCACTGTGATCCTTAACATTCGTGTAGGGCCACGTACCTTACCTGAACTCTTCTATGTCCTTGAGGGAGAATTCCAATACAACATGTTGTTAGGCCGCCCTTGGATCCGGGCTATGGGATGCGTTCCCTCCACCTTACATAGATGCATAAAATTCAAGTATGAGGGGAAGTCTTACACCGTAAAAGCTGATGCTCCCCCCTTTAAAACCTGCAATATGTTATATCACCCTAATGATGTGCTTGTACCAGTCAAGACACCCATTCGTCCAACCCAACCATCTACTTCAACCACACCTCAACCATCCATCTCAACCACACCTACACCTTCAACTAATGAAACCATCGCCGCCACTTCCACTTCCTTTCCCGCGGACAACATCCCAACCTCAGATCCCTTAGTTGATGTCTTTCAATGCCTTACGCTGGGGGAGTATCGCCTATATAATGTTAGCACTTTCCATACTCCACAGGAGTATGGACAGTTACAGGTGCATCCTACCTATGACCGTCATGTGGGGGAAGTAATCTCCTACGGACCACCTAATTGCCACACCAACCTAACGTATGGGGGTGTCGATACATCCTCTGTCACCCCTGAACCTCCCCTTGGTGTGGTTCCCTTCCAATCTGATTTTCAATATTTAACTAATCATCATTTCGCTCTCACCTTCTTGACGCGCTGTGCTTGGAAGGGCTTCGGTTTCGGTCTTTATGAACAAGGCCGACATACGATCATTCCTATAACTACACGCAAACACAAAGATCGTCGTGGTCTTGGATTCTCTGAACCACCTACACCAAAGACACCACATATCCTTTGTATCCAAGAAGACGATGAAGTCACCCCTTCTGAACCATCATCACCCATTTTGCCATTGTCATCCACAGAGTCGATAGACCCTGAATCTATCCCTCCTAACTTTTTTTTTTCATAAACGCTATCTTCCTGGGTCCTCTCACTTATCAACGTGATAATGAAGACCCATCTTCTCTTCCCCTTCTGTATCCAGACATGATCGAAGAGGACTCGCCTTCAATTAATGTTGTTGAGTGCCAGGATGACGACTCCATCCTCACTTACCTTGGTGCGGACAACTCTTATATTCAACGTGCCTTGCCATCTGACACTCAAACCATGTTGAACAAATCGAACTATAGAAATCAACATCCACACAGAGGATGATCCTCACATTGTGAAGATCGGACAATCTCTTACCACATCAGAACAAACTGCCTTCACTACCTTCCTCCGTGCCCGCAACCAAGCTTTCGCTTGGTCCTACGCTAACATGCCAGGAATTGATCCTGACATTGCTGTCCATAACATTACCCTAAAACCCGATGCTAAACCAGTTAAACAGAAACTGAGAAAAATGCATCCACGCATTGCCCTCTTGGTCAAAGAAGAGCTTCAACGACTCCTTTCTGTTTCCTTCATATTACCTATTGATTATCCTCAATGGATCTCTAACATCGTACCTGTTACTAAAGCAACGGGGGGACTTCGGATATGTACGGATTTTCGGGACCTTAACCTCGCTTTCCCGAAGGATGACTTCCCCCTCCCAAGTATTGATCAACTCGTTGATCTCACTGCGGGCCATGAGATGCTTTCTCTCATGGATGGCTTCTCGGGATACAATCAAATTTTGGTAGCCCCGGCCGATCAACATAAAACTGCCTTCATAACTCCTTGGGGAACCTTCTGTTATCATGTCATGCCGTTTGGCCTTAAGAATGCTGGTGCGACCTATCAGCGGGCTATGACTTACATTTTTCATGACATTATGCACACTATCCTTGAGGATTATGTCGATGATCTTCTTGGAAAATCTAAACATCGCAGTGAACATCTCGACGTTTTAACAATTATTTTCGATCTGCCTGTTACAATATTGTGTTTGTCTTCAACCAAAGAAATGTGTCTTTGGTGTCCTTTCAGGAAAACTCCTTGGTTTTATTGTCTCTTTGCATGGCATCGAGGTCGATCCAGCTAAAGTCAAAGCTATCCTAGAGATGCCCCCACCTACTAACCTCAAACAATTGCGTAGTTTGCAAGGTAAACTCCAATCTATCCGGACGTTTCATCTCACAACTCTCGGATCGATGTCAACCTTTCCATCATCTCCTTAAAAAGGACATTGTCTTTCAATGGAGCAAAGAGTGCCACCAAGCCTTTGAGGCTCTTAAAGCCTATCTCTTGCAGCCACCAGTGCTTATCCCACCTCAGGACGATCGCCCTTTCTATCTTTACCTTTCTACCACTGACCATGCTGTAGGAGCCATGCTCGCACATCATGACTCCGAGCATCGAGAACAAGCCATTTATTACATAATTCGTACTCTCGTGGATTACGAGACTAGGTATACACATGTAGAAAAGTTGTGCCTAGCCCTATCATTCGTGGCCACCAAACTCTGACACTACCTCCTGAATCACAAAACTTTTGTCATCACCAACACGGACCCCATCCATTATATGTATGCCAAGCCTCATCTAAACCAACGCATCGCCCGATGGCTTATGCTCCTCGCCGACCTTGACCTTGAGTTTGTACACCAGAAATCAATCAAAGGACAAACTATCACAGACCAACTCGTGGAAGCCCCTTTACCTGGGGAGTAATTTACCAATTTTACATTTCCTGACGAACTCATTGCTACTCTTTCACTCAGTGAGGAGTCGTATCCAATGACCCTCTTCTTCGATGGATCCAAATGCCAGCACAGCGAAGGGGCTGGCATGTTGTTCTCATTCCTCTTGATGCTGAGCCTATGCCTCTTTCATTCCGGCTCGATTTCCCCTGCACTAATAATACAGCGGAATACGAGGCCCTTGTTTTGGGTCTCCAGGTTGCATTACACTTAGGTGTAAAATCTATTAATATTTTCGGCGACTCTCAATTGGTAGTCAATCAAGTTATGGGCATCTACCAATGTAAAAATGAGGAACTTCAAAAGTACAAACATTACGTGGATTCACTTTTGACCTTATTTACTCATTATTCTATCCAAACCATTCCTCGCTCCACTAACAAATTTGCGGATACTATGGCTTGCTTGGCCTCGCAAATTCCTGCCTCACCCACTGACTCTGATATATTTGTCTTGGTCCAACAACTCTTTGCCCCATCTTACTCGGTCCCGGATGTTTGTATGGTAAATAACGTATCTACTAATTCGCAGGATACCTGGTATCACCAATTTTACGACTACCTTACAATCTCTGTTCTCCCACCTGACCTTACTAGTAACGGCAAACGTGATTTTCTTAAAAGTGTTTCTCATTATGTCGTCATGGGGGGACTCCTCTATAAACGTGGCTTTGATGGCATCCTCCTTCGATGTCTAACCGGTGCAGAGATTACCTATACCATCCAACAAGTTCATGACGGAATTTGTGGTGGACATTTTAGTGGCCTTGCCATGGCTAAACGGATACTTCGCCTAGGCTATTATTGGCCTACTCTTAATAACGACTGCTATGAATATGTTAAGCATTGTGTTATGTGTCAACAACATGCCAACCTTCAACATACTCCTAGCCATCGGCTACAGGTCGCACGAGATCTTTGGCCTTTCTCACAATGGGGTTTAGACCTTATTGGTGAAATTCACCCGCCCTCTTTGCAATGTCACCGTTGGATAATCACAGCAACTGAATATTACACTAAATGGGTGGAGGCCATTCCACTCATTTCAACCAAAAAAGAGAAAATCGTAGAATTCATCAACCATCACATTATCTATCGTTTTGGTGTTCCTCATCGCCTGATAACAGATAATGGAAAATCTTTCAAAAATAAGTTATTACAAAACCTTTGTGATAACTTTGGTATCAAACTTAGCTTCTCATCACCTTACTATCCACAAGCAAATGGTCAAGCTGAATCCTCTAACAAAACCCTAACCAAAATTCTCATGAAAGCCGTTAACGATTCTGGGAAAAATTGGCCTGATCACATCCCCTTTGCCCTTTGGGCTTATCAGACTAGCATTCGTACCTCCACCAATGCCACCCCTTTTTCTTTGGTATATGGTACCGAGGCTGTCTTGCCTCTCGAAGTACAAATACCCTCACTAAGAATATCTCTTCAGGATATTCTCACCAATGATGATTTCCGCCAAGAGTGGTTAGCCCAATTAGAGCTTCTTGACGAGCGTCATCTTACAGCTCTTGACCACCTTCAAATATATCAAAAATGCACATCAAGCGTGCTTATGATAAGCGACTTCATGAGCATACCTTTAAGGTTGGTGATCTGGTCCTCAAAGAGAATCAACATGTAACCAAACTAGAAAAAAGCAAACGTGGAAAATTTGCTCCAAATTGGATTGGGCCTTACATTATCACTCACACTTATGGATCAGGCACTTATCGTTTAGCTTCGCTTAATGGTAAACCTGAGCCTGAACCCCTTAATGCCTTGCATCTTTGACCATTCTACTATTGAATTTAGTGTTATATCACTTCTTATCTACCTTGCGCTCGTCCCTTGAGCTCATTTACCACCTCATACACTTTGTTTCATGCATCTCAAAATCGAATCAAGCTCACATGGTTTGGTCATCACCTCCCCTTAAAGATTCTTTCCCCTTTTTAGTCTAGTCCATGACTTAAAAGTATCAAAATAACATGTTCTCAATTATACACTTATGGGATATTCTTGAGTCAAACTTCCTACAAAACTAGATGCTTCATGCCGAACGGACATCTAGACCTCTAAAGTTATACATAGACTGCTCCCTCGAAGGACAGCTATGTGCAAAGCCATTTCTACTATTATAAATAGACTGCTCCCCCGAAGGACAGCTATACACAAAAACCGCATCTGCTACTATAAATAGACTACTCCCTTGAAGGACAGCTATACAAAGTCAGCCTTTATCAGAAGCTTCTCGCATTGATCAGCTTCATGAAGAGCTCAAGAATAACAAAATGCATATCCCCTATGGACTTTCCGCATCGATCAGTCTATATCCAAAAAAAAAAAGAAAAAAAAAAAGAAGAAGTAAAAAGTAGTATTCAATAGCACTTTTGAGTCATGGACTTGTCTATTTAGGTTTGGTTCTCTTTAGTCAGCATAATCACCTTATAACAAGTTCTTCTGTGCCCTAGCTCTACCAGCCACCTCACTTCACCATTTGTCAAAACAACAACACTCAAGGGACGTGACGTATATCTGATATATTGTGATTATACGACTCTTTTCACCTATCGACTTCTCGCCTATGCAAGGCACCTAGGGATTCAAGCTCATCCTATGTTAATAAGTGGTTTGTTTAGCTCTTCTCAACTACGGGACACTTTTACCTCTTTTCCTCGAATCTAGGATTGTGTGTTGACCTTAATCAGGACACGGTTCCCTTACTACTTGGGTAAGCTAACTTTCGTTTCACCTATACCTATGCCAACAATCGCCAGTTCCTTACCAACACCAACAACGTTACCCTACCAATATCAATATTTTCACCAAATTGCCCGAAATTACATTTACCTCTCCCTGGTCCTAAGGGAGAACTACATCGGTCTGAGGCCCCTCCTTGCTTTATGCAATGGGCTATGTAGGCAAAACTTAGGAGACATGGGGTCTCCCAAGGTTAGCTCGACCATCCCCTACCATAACCTATCATGTGTGGTACATTAAATCTTTTTGCATATATCTATTTGCTCACATTCATCTTTATCCTTTTCAAAATAAAACATTCAAAACACAACCATTGTTATTATTATCATACCTCAAATCAACATACATATTAAGTTTTATTTAGATGTTAAACACATGCATCTTCTCTATCATCGACGCATAGGTTGGCATCCTTATTTATTCCTATACCTCTATGAAATTCACCTAGATCCTCGCGCCTCATTCCGAACCAGGTGATGATCATGATTGTCGACGCCGCTCGAGTGGCCTCTCCATCCTCAAAGGTGCCACTGCCATTGGCTCCAAATCACCTCAGCCGAGTCCTCCACCAATCAAATTCTACCTCCTACTCACTGGGGTCTACCAACAACTCACTTCTCCACTCAAATACTACCACCTTAGCCGACAAACTCAACAATATCACTGAAACACCTCACACAACTAAATTTGGTTTTCAAGTTGACAATGTGACAATGACAGGCCGTATTTTTATTTTTATAGGTTTTTGACCTATAACCAATATCGGTTATATTATGCCCTAAGGAACCGGTATCGGTCACCTAACCGATACCGGTCATATCTAGCCGATATCGGTTTAATACCTAACTTCACCCAACTTTTTGCCCTTATTCACCAATATCCCTTTCTCACCACATTGCCTATTCACCACATCACCTATACCCTTCATTGCTAATTAGCCTTTTTTGACTTCATTGGCCTGACCCAAGACTGCAACCAACTAATCCGACCTGACCCAAGGCCGCAACCCAACCACTTGGCCCGACCCAAGGCCCTAACCAACCAATCAGGCCCGACCCAAGGCCGCAACCAACCATTTGGCCAAACCCAAGGCCGCAACCAACCATTTGGCCCGACCCAAGGCCACAACCAACCAATCAGGCCCAACCCAAGGCCGCCACCAACAATTTTTCCTGACCCAAGGCCGCACCCAACCACGCAGGCCCGACCCAAGGCTACACCCAACCAATCAGGCCCGACCCAAGGCCCTCACTAATCAATCGGCCTGACCCAAGGCCGCACCACTTAACTACCTCGACCAAGACCCACAAATTACAATTTTATCCACCCATCATGTATCTTTTTGTTCAATTGAGCTCACCTGTTCGTGTTTTAGCATGATTAGGGTACTTAAATTGATCAGCTGACCAACTTTTCCTAGACCAAGACCATGACGTTTATCTCAACCAAACCAGCCATTTGGTACTGCCGAACATGCCCAAACGTTCCTGTACCTTACCCGTTATATTCCCTGGAGCTACTTCCTATGCCTTGGATACCAGGATTATATCACCCCTGTTTGGATAAACTATCAACCTTTGCCTATGAATTGCTTGTTTGCTCTTCAAATCGAGTACCCCGATCGCACTACTACATTTCAACGTGCGTCTGCTTCCTTAAACTTAGCTCACCCATCTTAACATCATCTCAACACCATTCACCCTTTATCAACCCTATCCCTGATTTCACGTCGCCTCAATCTGTGATAGATTTGAGGGGGATTACCTATATCCTTAACAAGAGTAACCACTTCTTGTTATTGTCAGTGCAACTTTATAAGACAAGCTACACGACAACAAGGGGCTATTGTAGACACCAAATTTGTGTCTTACGACACCCTGTGCCCCACATCACATTTCACAACCTAGTCTCACCACCTAAACCTTGCACAATTATTTATTAATTACCTTATAATTAATAAATCCACATCTCCAAACTCACCACCTCATTTCACCACCTCATCATGACCTAGTCCTAACCCTAAACTAACCTAATAAAGACCTATAACTTGGTCTACATCCACACCCATGACTAATTACTCCTCACCCGCACAAAAATCAACCTAGTAATGACTTGACCAAGCCCACAACTAATTCCTTGGGAGAAAAGGAGGGAAAGTTGGCTATTTTACTAAAAATAGCCCACTTTGACTTAACCGACATCAGTTCCTACTTGACCGACGTTGGTTACGTAACCACCATCGGTTCCCTGTAAATGACCTCCCCCAACCAAAAACAAGGGATCTGGAATTCATTTGAAAGATCGGGAATTCACTTGGCCGAGCAGAGACAAGTGAAGGAAAGAAACAAGTTTGCAGAGAAGGACATCAAGCCCAAGACTGCAACTGAGTAACCAAAACCCAGTGACACTCATCCAAGCATTGGGAGAGAAGATAGCTAATCTTTGATTGTCAGATCATCCCACCTGAGCCCTACCTTCACCATCACAGTCCCTGGACCTGTATCTTCATCAGAAAGAAGTAAGTAGTGTCTTGTACGTTCTTGTAATAACATTTCTTGAACTTCTGAATCACAGTAATTTTAAGTCTACTCCCAGATCCACTACCCGGAAACACCTTACATCTAACTATCATTCCTCTACCCGTACATTGCCCCAAGAACAACCCCCATACACTCTGAGTCTTCTCCATCACCCCATTACCTATCCCCAATCATTTACCAGCCTTATAAACCCCATAGCCACATAATGGCCAACCTTCACTAAAAACCTCTAAAACCACTACCCCACCGATATCGGTTATCAGAAACCGGTACCGGTGACAGTGACCGGCATCAGTCACTGTGACTCAAACCAAAACTAGCCTTTCCTCTATTGTTTTAACGAGGCAATTTAATTTTAATTTTGCAATAATTTGTGTTAATTCATATTAGCAAGGCAACTGACCACCTTCGAAAGGAAGTTTTATATTTCCTAGGCCCAAGGCAGTTCCCTCATTTATTGTCTAACTATAATCTGGTGGTCTTGCATTCTTATTCACAGGTAGTCCTTCCCAGACAAAAAGGAGTTATTCGCAATCAATCTGATCTCTCTCTACGGTATGCACACACCCTCCCAGCATTCAACAGGTATTCCTCCTAGCCCTAACCCTTATATGTTTCTCAAGAGAATGAAAGGATAGAAGCAACTCTATTCTAGGAACTGAAACATTCTGTGCGAAACAGGTTTATTTGATACATGTAATTATTTTGGTCATAAGGATAAGGAGTGTAGGAGAGCTCCTAGAGTAACTCATCCATATAGAAACATAGGAGATTATTATGACCAGAAGGTTATATGCTTCAAGTGCAATCAAGTAGGTCACAATGATATTGATTGTATGAATGACTCATCTAGGAAATCACATGAGCTAAAAAAAATAAACATAGTGGTATGTTATAATTATAATAAGGCTGGTCATGTGGAAAATAAATTTTTTCAATATTTTTCAAGCCAAATAAGAAGTTATTCAGGTCCTAGAAATCAAGAATATGGTGATCAAAGAGCTAGAGTACATTAAGATGGTCCTAAAAGGATTTAGGAACCTAAAGGATAATATGGTGTGTCTTAAAACATATATATTGGTGAAAGAAGAAGTGAATTTTAGTGATCAGATCAGGGAAGAGAGGATGAAGGAGTTTTAAAGGTTCCTAAGAAGTCTTGGGACCTCTTTAAGACCTTATTTTAGGTCTTCATGGAACCTATATGCCTTCACTATGATTCCGGAAGGTATATCATTGAATATTAAGCATATAGGAGAGGGGAGGATATCTAAGTAATTGTGTGACTCCTCCATAAGTTCAAGGTATCTGTGATCATGTTATATACAGTCTTGTTGGTTCATGGTAATGAGTCTTGATAACAATAAGGAATATTTGTGTTGTATATCTATCTTCTAAGTGGCTTAGAGACTTGTTTGATTTATTTTTGATGTCTCATGAATTTTCATAAGTTTATATGGATTGTTTCTAGAGTTATCGATCTGAGTGAATATGTAAAATTATGTCATAGGTTGTCAAGTGTCACCATAAGTTCATAATAGTTTTAGTCAGCTCTACTAGTTTGTTTTGGTTTTCGTTGGTCAGTGAAGAATGTAGAGACTTTTCTAAGGTGTCATGGTGTAATAAGTACAATAATGATGCATATATACAGGTTTCAAGTATTTCATAAAGTCATTTTTGTGTGAAGGTCTTTGAAATATTTTTGGAAGGTGTCAAAAGTCATCTTGAGTCCATATAAGGTGGTATAGGTTGTCTATAAGTTTGTCTCTCTCTAAAAAGGTGATTAAGGCTTATATAATGAGTCCCAAATATTTGCATGCCTCTCTCAAAATTTACAAGAATCTATGAGGTAGAAGATGGTGTGATCAAGTGTAAACTTGGTTACACTTGATTCGTATTCTAGTCAAAAAGTACATTTGTGACTCATGTATCTCAATTTCATTATATCTCCAAGAAAATTTGAAGTGCTACAAGTATGAGAGATAATTGTTCTTGATATATATACATTGAAGCAGTGCTCAAAATGTTTAAATATTATTTTTCAAGGTTTTTGTTTAAGTTTGTAAGTGACAAGTGCAAAAATCAAGTCAATTTGATACTTCACTGTCTCTGACTATGTTTACATAGTCGTCTTAAGAGGTAGAGATGGAAACTAACTTTTGGAGGTCAAGATGGAAGAGTTAGAAGAATTTTTTTTAGAAGTTTTTATAGGCTCATGGGGCTAAAGGATGTAAACTTTTTTAGCTCCAAGTAAGTACATATTTTCAGTTATAAGTGATAGAGTTTGAAAGTTGTATGTGAGACCTCATATGCCTAAATTGAAGAAGACTCTTTGTAAACTAGGTATGATGTCTTCATGAGCATGATCCAAGGCTTGAAGAGTTGTTTATATTCCATAAAGAGTGTCTCAAAATTACTTAACCCTTCTATGAAGGTATGTTCTTCATGTTTTATGAGGAATTTTCTATGTATTATGGGATACAAGACTTTGTACAGAATTTTTGGGTCTTTAAAGTGTGTCTTTGAGTTGGAAAAGGTGATTTGCATCAGTCTAAGAGGTTTTCTGAGATTAATGGAGTGTTCAAATAAATATAAAAAGTGTCTCATATAGTTAAGACTAGTTTTTAATGATACTTGATTGCTCTTCATCATGATTTGTGTCAAAAATTGCATGTTATAGTAAAGAGGCAAAATTAATGGTGTCTCAAGTATGAATGATGGTTTCCCCGTATCCTTGCTATTATTATTGGCTTTGTTTTACTATTGAAGTGTTTCAAAATGTTTGGAAGATGACTTGGCGAGGATATTAGATGGTGTATGCTTCAAGGAGCCTCTTGTTTCTCCATGAGGAAAATGATGACCTACATGATTTAAATGATAAAAGGAGGTAGATTAGGATGTTTTCAAAAGTGTGCCATTATTTCCAAATCCTCTTCTCAGTTGAAAAAGGTATGATCATTCATTTAATTATGGTTTGAAATGTGGTGGTGTAAGATGATGGAATTGATGTGTGCCAAGGACAAGAAATTGTGTTTTTGCTCCAAAATAACATCCTACAGACCTGTAGGAGAACATTCTCAATATTTTGATAGCAGTACTGAAGTGATAATGATTTCTTCACTTCATTTTATGAGCGATTCACGGTGAATATATAGAGAGAAGTATATTAATGGGTTCAAATGATCAACTTTGGGTAAATATGTTGGTTCTTGACATTTAAGTGAAGCTTGAAATAGTGCTACAATGCACTGAGATAGTGCTTTGACTAGTAAAAGGTTTTATTTTTACTATCCAAGATAGGTAGAGTGCTTGGTTGATCCTTGAAGAAGTTGAAATGATGTTCTCAAGGC
Organism: Taxus chinensis; assembly: GCA_019776745.2. Lineage (NCBI taxonomy): Eukaryota > Viridiplantae > Streptophyta > Pinopsida > Cupressales > Taxaceae > Taxus > Taxus chinensis. The sequence goes on along the minus strand of CM034146.1, from coordinate 866,470,082 downwards.
TATACAAGGTAAGAAACATAATTTTTTTCTCTTTTCCAAGTTGTAGATGGTGTTTGAATACTTATCTCAGTCAAATATCACTCTGGAAAACCAAAAAATGTTGTTTTGGACCCTAAGAAAGATGTAAAGTTTATTTCAAGGCATGATAGCAAGGCTAGTTTCTCCAATTTATTCACTTAAGATAGAAATTTAGGTATTGTGTCTAGGGGTAACACTATTTGGTTGAGTCAAATCCTGGCTGACCTGTGGTTAACATGTTCAAGAGCTGTATGGTTCAGATCACCATCATATACAATGTTCCCAAGAAGACCAAAACAAGGGTAAAAGAGAAAATTCTTGATTTACATTCCTAGATGATGGAAATTCATGTTTTTTCTCCTAAAAATGTGAGACTATGCTTCTTGAATTTTCATTGATAATGTTAAGATGATATCTATGTTTTTCTCAAGGGCGAGCATGGTGTTTGCATGCTTGAGATAAGGCTAAAATTTAGATTTTAAGAAAAAATCAAGAGATGGTGCAACTTTGATACCTTTTATTGATGTTTATAAAAAAATCAAGACGCTATGAAACAAAGGTAGGTGAAGAATGTGAGCTATAATTATGCCTTTTTCATTAATGTAAAAAGGGGGAGAAGTTCAGGGTGTTTTCCGTCACAGAAAAAGGGGAAGATTGTTGGAATGTGGTCCTAATAGGTGTTGTATTTGATGAAAAACCAAATTAATGAAAAATTGAATGTTGAATTATGGTGTTCTAATGATGTTTATGATGTTGAAATAGTATTTAAAATCTATTTGAGATAATACAATGGGATTCATTGAAGTGTACTTGCTCTTGAAAGCCTATTCAAGTGCCTAGAAGATGCAACATGATAGTATGAGCTTCTTAGACGCTTGGGAATAATGTTGACATGGTGTATATATTATTTTGAGGCTGATTGTGCACTCACATCAGTGGAATGTTGTAGGTACATGTGGCTCAATAGGTTAAATGTGCCCATTGGGAGCAGGTATGGAAACATGGAGGTGTGACAAAGTGGTTCAGAGACATATGAGCTCATGGAAGAATGAATTAAAGTATACCATGGCATATCAGGTATGTTTGGGTCATTTTCATAGGTTTCTTGATGAGTTATTGAATTTTTTTTACCCTAGTTTCTACAGTGAGTATCAAACATGCAAGCATAGGTAAATCTTAGTGACTGGAGATATTGAGGTATGACATTTTCATTTTGATTATTGGATTTTTTATATGGATGATTCATGAATATTTGAGAAAAAGTTAAGATTTACATGATTTTTATTTTGCAATATGTGACTGATTATGTGAGACAGAGTGAAAATAAAGTCATTTTCCAGCTTGAAGTTGAACTACAAATACTTTTTGTAAACAATGTGATTTGCATGGGACCTTGTGCCTTTCAAGGAAGATTATATGGTGAGTTTAGAAGATTTTTTTAAAATAATTAGGTAATTTTATTGCCAATATTTTATGAAAATTTTTTAAGAAGGTAAAGTTGTCTTAAACCCTAGTTAAACCGTAGCTAGGAGCAATTTGCAGAAAGTGAAGTATAGTGACACAATTTTTATCATTTCATCAAAAGTGATGATTGAATGTTAGATTTTCATAAATAATAATTCAGGTCATGGTAATGAGTGCGTACCACCTAAAAATATATGTTTGTGAAGAAGAAGGTTGTGGTGCATGATTATTGGGAGTTTTTATTGATGTACATGCGGCAGGTTGATCTAGTAAAGGAAAAAGTAGTTGTGGTTTGAATAGATGGATGTTTAATGGATTATAATTTTCTTATGAGTATTCTATAGGTTCTTCCATTTCCATAAACCTGTTACATTTAATGTATTTCTCTTGTTAATGTGATTTGGTGATCAAATTATGTTTCTAGGGTACTTACGGGTGTATGAAAAAGTTGTTGTGAGAATTGTAAAGGGAAATGGGCCCAGTAAATGAAATAATTTGTTTTTTTATATTTATTGCAACCATTTATATATGTTAATTGAGATTTTAATTGTGTGTGATGGTTTTTGGGTCATGAAAAAGTACGGTCCAAATGTTAGGGAAATTTGTAAGAATGTGCTTATGGGGTTTTTAGCCATTTTTGGCAATGTAATGAGAGTTTTAGTTAGGCCGACCTAATTGGTTCACTTGTGAATATCATATTTAAAATTTTACATGTTTACTTGAAGTATGGTTTGAAACAAAAAGAGGGAAAATTTTGTGCCTAAGTTTGAAATGAGGAGAAGCCTATAAAAGCATGTTTTTGGGTGTTTTCTGGAACTAGCTCTATGTGTACACGAGGAGTGAACTAGGTGAGAGTTTATTAATGATATTGGAACATGAATTAAGGATGATTTAATTTTTTTACAAGTGGATAAAAATATGAGGACACGAGTTTAATATTTTGATGAATTTTAGAGTGATTGAAGATCTTGTTTTGTGAATTGTGTTCACCTACGGTTTGATTAAAGAGGTCTTGATCATCTTTCGGGGTTGTATCCTTATTTTTTAGTTGGTGCTTCACAAAATTAGGGGTAGGTGCTCCTTGTAGGGTTGGTGCCTCACTAAATTCATAAACATATCAATAAAAGATTGTGTTTCAGTGGGTTTTCTTCCCCTTGAGGTTTTCCCACTTATATCTTGTTTTCTTGGTTTTCCTCTTTAATTTTATGGTTACATACTTCATTGATGGTTTATTGTGTGCACACATTAAGTATTGAATAAGTGAATATTATGATTGAATACATATGAGCTTTTGAGTTTCATATCATAAATATATTTTGATGTTTTTATAAGGACTGATTCACCCCCTCCCTTTCAATCCATTGTAAATCTAAAAACTACTACCACTAAGATGACCAATATCCCACTCAACCACTTGATTAAGAAGATCACAAATCTATGTTGCTCCTAAAATAGATTTTGGTCACAAATTAACTCATACCACTCAAAACAAGATTCAAACACACTCACTTCTACTTCTCTAAAATGTTTGTATTCAAGCGATTATTAGATCAATTTACCCTTATTCAATACTATTATATCTTTCTCAAAACTTCATGTATCCTATCATATTTCTCTTGATGTGCTCAAACCTCTTTCACACTCTCTCTTAGCTCACATATTACTCTCAGTCACAACTAGTCACAAATGAACAAAGACACTCACTTAAATACATCATTCATCTCCCAAAAATTACTAGGTTGGACCTGACCATTAAGGTTAGTCATAAAAACAATAAAATGCATATAAAACATCATATTAAGTCATAACAAAGACCCATATAGCTCAGCATAGTACCAAGCCACTTAACCAGCACAAACTAGGCCAAGAAGCCTAATTCCTTCTCCAATGGGCAGTTCATGGTCTCCAAAGACACAAGAAAATTTTTTCATACCTCCAAAGGCTCTATAAACATCATGAAAATCCTCTCAATATCTCTCATAACTTCAGGAATCTTTGCATCATTCATTTTCTCTACATCACCGTCAAGTTGGAGTGTTGCCTTCTCATTCTAGGCACCTTGAGCTGACTAGTCTTCAAAGAGGAAGACCTAAATTCATTCCAACAGTTCAATTATGCCATGAAATGAACCATTGTAAATAAAAAGACCCAAGTCCCACTTCTAACCTTTTCACACAACCAAATGAATTCACCAAATAAAAAGACCCAAGTACTACATTATAGCCCCAAGAACCTATCTTCCTATTTGGAATTATGCACACAAAAAAATGAATTCACCAAGCTCCGAAATAAATCCCAAAATATATAATAGCTCCCATAAAAATTAAAACATAATTTTTGACATTAGGTCTAGTGTTAAACCTAAGAGAAAATTGCTCTTTTGTTAAAATAAGAGAATATGACTGGGTTCCACCTACAATCAATACTTCAAACCACCACCATATAAAGGAGGGGAGAGTCCTATCCATATTCCAATCATTACATTTTATGATCAAATGCATATTAAGATTGCACTATCAACATTTCCTCCATCACTAGTAAACTAACGTTTAGCAAGATGTTTGGACCTCTTTGGCTTATTAATGATTGTTCATAAAGAAAAAAACATTATTTTGTTTCATTCCAATTTTGAAACCTTCTTAGGTGTGCTTCATAATAATTGAAAGGATCAGGTCCTTGTGCAAAATTTACACATGCCAACTCACATGATTTATGTCATACAGATCTAAAAAACTCACTCTCTTGAGCTTAGTAAGGCTAAAAAATTAATAGCTTGCAAAGTATTCAAATTATAACATTTAAATATTTCCCACAACAATAGGAAAACCTCTCAGAACTTATCTATGGCTCACCTAACCATAAATAGCTCTGAATCTTTTAAACTACTAGGACTTTCCCAATTAGGTCCTAGAATTAGGTTTAGTTTGGACCTAGAAAAAGTAGATAGACACCATACCTTGACTATAAAACTCTTGAAAAGGACATAAGACCTTTGATACAACATATCTCACACATCCGTATCCCTTCATGGGACAAAAAACCCTTGAACCTAATCTTTATGTTGGAAAACACAAAAACTGAGAGGGAAGGGTTGAATCAGTCCTTCTTGAAAATTTGAAAACCTTTCAATAACTTAGAAAACCATTTAATTATTAATCCATATTTACCTTGTTAGGAAAATTACATTCACACATACTAAAATGAGAATAAAGTACACATGAAAACATTGTTTAATTTGGGAAACACTTAAAGGTTGATAAACCCATTGAAATCAATGCACTAGTGTGGACAATTATCCTATAAAGATTACAAAGATTTCAATTATTGAGCATCTATTGACTATTTTTGGTCACCATGTATCAGGAGTAGAAACCAACTTTCAGGTTTCTCATTTGTAATTAGTGATTGGGTAATGCACAAGTAATAAACATCTTTGAAATCTGTTCTAGGATGCTAATTCCTCACATAGGAGACCATTCCAGTTGTTTTATTCACTTAGATCAGACATAAACCATTCATGAATACTATAGGGTGATGAGAAATATGAGAAAGGAATTATATATTAGAAGTGATCATGCTAGAAAATAATGGATTCAGATTAGAGATTGGGCAATCCTTAAGTAGAAGGAATCAATCATGGTTGCTCGGGGTGATAACTCATTCATTCATTTAGTTTTAATGATTGGAAAAGGTAGAAGAAATTCATTTTATTTCCTTATGCTTATATGTAGTTGTGTTAAGTATTGAATTTCAAATGTTCATTTTAGATATGCAACTGAAAATAAATTCAAAGGAACCTCCATATAACTTATTTCATAGAACAACTCAATATATTCATATCAAAATTGTACATGTTCCCCCAGATAAGCATGGGATATAACTGAAAGCAACTAATGCATATAAATTTAATAATGAAAATGTAAAGAAGAAAAATGACCCATAATTTCCTAGATGACAAGATCCCCTCTCATGATACCACTTCTCCAAGCTTCATATATCTGTTCCTACACCTGAAAGAGAGAAGAGATTCTCATTAGAGCTTGGAGTTCCTTGACTTCATTACATTCTCACCTTTGCACATATATGCATGTTAGAATCAAGTTTCATAAATGAAAGAATGTCACAAACATCATAATGTAGTTTCAGAATACTACCTTTCAAGAAGAAAGGCAAGATTTCTTATACATTTTATAGCCATATATGTATAGATCTTGTTTTTAGAATAATAGGTACTAGAAACTACTTTAAAATGAATATGAAAATTATAGCTTTTACATATCTATTAAAATATATCTAACATCACAACACTTGAAGATGGTATTTTTAGTCAGTTCCAACAATTATAGATTATAAAAATTCAAAAAAATAATTTTCAAAATATAATTAAATGAACATTTTCTTCATCATTACAAATTAAAAAATTCAAGAAATGGATTTCACATTTTTTAATTGATATATCTTCACCAATCCTTCAAATCAAATGATCTTGCAATATGAATTTTAGGGTATGCTATGAGAAGTACAAGTTAATATATGAAAGGGAGCATGTGTGTCTTCTATTTTCATGGGGAAAGGATAGGAATATAAATTTTGACAAAGTGTTCCTCATGGGGCTTCACAAGCTGAAATATTTGCACAACTTGAGCCAATTATAAGATGTTATTTTCACGGAAATAATGTTTGTATTTTTGCTTATGGGAAGATATGAACTGGTAAAATTTTTACTATGGAATGAAAATCATATTGTATTGGTGTTGTTCCCTGAGAATTTTAGGATTTTTTTCATCATATCTTGCTAGATAGAATTGTTGCTTGTACTTTCATATTTAAAACATGATTGAGGCATACATGCAAAATGTGAGGGATTTAGTTTCCTTGAGATAAAATTTGGCATACTATACAGATAAATGTCTCTCTATACAAATGGATGCAAAAGAGGATGCGGAGACTGTGAGCCTAAGGGAAGTCATCATAACTAATTCAAACCAATATATCAAATTGTATGTAAGAGAAAATAGAGAAATATATACCACTTCAACAAATGAAAATGAAACTTATAGTAGGTCAAATTTTCTAATCAGGTTTTCCATCAGTTATCTGGGTCCTACAAATAGATACACAGATACTAACAAGCTTAGGATGATTGATCTCAATGGAAGTGAGCATTTAGTGAAAAATACTGAAGTATGACTATGGAGGAAGGGAATCCTGTAAACATACCCCTCTACTTGTGGTGATGTCATTAGTGCACTATAGAGAAAGCAAGCTCATGTTCCTTACAATAATATAAAACTTATATAAATTATTCAAGAATCTATTGGAGAAGGATCAATAATGTTTATGCTTGTCAACATTAGTCCCTCAAAAGATGACTTATCTCATACACGTTTTTTTTTGTTTTCACCACTACAGTGTGAGGGATTCACCTTGGATGGGAACTATATCCTAAACTGAAAGTTAAAAAAGAAGTCACAATGATTGAGTTTATACAATAGATGAGATACCTTGAAGATGACTTCCAAAGTGAAACAAATAAGATGGAAGCAGTTGAGGTTATATTAAGAGAAAAGAAGAAATATCTTGAAAAGAGTAAGAAATAACACACAAGGGAGAAAGCTCATAGTTCAAACCACTAAGTTAGGGTTTCAAGATAGAAAGCTCCATGTATACAAATGAGATGAGTCTTTTCATTCAAATTCCAAGCTAAAATCCTAACATGTCGAGATTATGGTTCTCATTAGGAGTAAGCTAGGAGCCACAATGCACCCGAGATGGATTAAACTTGAATATAGATTCCATGTTAATCCAAGTAAATCACACCCAGAATAAGACATAAATTTCCTACTAAAGAACCCCATCCTCTAGCCAAAGATCTGAGCTCAACAATGAAGCAAAACTAGAGTCCAAACCTCTATCCATGAAAACTTGAACTAGATAAGACAAGATGCTGAAATGAAACATTTAACCACATAGATATTCAATGGCCAAATTAATAAACAAAACAACAAACTATTACAAAAACCTCAAATATAAAGTAATACAGATCTATGTTTGTGCAAGACAATACATGACAGATTGGAAATAGAACTCAAGTCATTTAATGAAGAAAATTGTTGAGTTTGAGGCTCGAACACGAGCTCAAGTATAGAGTAAATACTTGATAGGCCAATCTCGAAGCACTTGTATAGAGTGAAAACCCATGGTGACCAAGAAAAAAACCAAGGGCTTAGGTCAAATCATCAAAATATAAAACAACGAGATTCTTCAAAAAAAAATTAGAATCCCTTCAAATGGAAACAAAGCAGATCTCTAAATGTATAGTAATGATGGTCTTGGATTATGCAACAAAAAACAAAGCACCAAGCTCTTTAAAATGGCATCTAAAACTAAAAAAATGATCCCCAAAACTCAAAATGGTGTCCGTGTTGAAGCAAAGCACAATGTAGCTCACAACATCTAGAAATATGAATCTATGACATAGAATGGTGAAAAATGAAGCTCAAGGTTTCTTCAATCATAGCCAAGTGAAGATTTTTATAGAGTTTCCTTCTCTCTCCAAAGCCACAAAGTGGAAATGATTCAATTTTAGGTCTTTCAAACCTAATCAATAGGATTGGCTCAACCAAGAAAATCTTAACAATGGTTAAGTTAATTCACCATGGTTTAAATTTTCAAACAAACCACTATGCCACATGCCCACGAAACTGATATTTTTTAATATTTTGATCCTTATAATTATTTTGCATGGGGGTCTCCAAATTTGTTTATTTCCAAATCAAAAACCACATAATTACCGTATTTGTGCCTTAACAAAAGTAAAAGTAACCAATTATTCACATTACATATGATTGGCTAAAAAAGAAGGCTCCTTTTTACCTTAAAATTTTCTAATAATGGCCAAATTACCTTTAAGTATGCTAAGTGGCCATGTTTAATTATCTTAGCTTTCACAAAAGTAATTTTTACTAAAGTCAATTGAATTAACAAGGTGATAGGGAAAATTCATGCAATCTATCTTTAGCCTTTGTAAATATTGCATAACATTGTTATTATTATATTTTTATTTATGTGCAAGGGATGCGTCAAATTATGCATAGGAAAGAAAGATTGGCTAATATTGTATTTGTCTCCAAATAGCTTGACTAGGTCTAAGACAGTAGGGGAAGTGTTATTTTTGGAGGAGTTGAGCCAAATCCTATTTATTTTTTCTATATGTACCCTTGATTTTAAAGCATTAACAGGGCTTATTCTCTCTTTCAATTTTAGGCTATGCAAAATTATGTACTACAACACCTTGTTGAACCAATAATAAACTAATTTTCCTCCATTTCCTTCTTTGTGAAGTGTGTTACAATGAGTTTATGGTATGTTTTAGTCAATTATTTCTTTCCTTTACATGCTCATGATATTCAAACACCTCCATTACGTAGTTCTTTAAGGTTTTCAAATCACTTCAAGTATATGTTAATGCCTTTTGTGAAATTTAAAATCCCATCAAATAGTAGATGAAGTGATTCTTGTCACGTCTTTAATAATCAATCTAGTGTGATTTGCAAAGTCATAGGTCTCCGAAATGTTTGTGTATCACCTAATTGACATGATTTCATTATGTTTGTGTTTATTTATCTCCCTCAACCCCCACTATAGAATTAGTTTAATTATTTAATCCTAGGGAACCAGCCCAGTCTTGAGGTTCTTCTCAACCTGAGTCACCCATAGCTTATAAGAGACCCCATTGTATCAAACGAAGTGAAGAGTTTCTTGCAATTATTCAAATAGGATGCAATTTGGAGTAAATAATTTTTTTGGCATAGCCACCAAGACATTGAACTCATATTTTTTGCAGGTGTTCCATACCATCCTAGTGTACATTCATAAATTTTTTCAAGGTTTATGTGTGCTTGGTAAAATTTCATCCTTTGGAGGTCTATTTAAAAAAAATATCTTGTAACTTTACTGATCCAAATAGCCCATATTCAAAAGTAGTAGACCTTATCCTCCATTTTTCCATATTTTATGAGGTTATGTAATAATTATTCCAACTCCTCATTGGAATTCGTTTCCCAAGAGCATATGTATTATTCAGATTCACCTCTCGTTTATCAAAATCCTCCTCCATATTAGTATTATAATCCTTACACAATGAGTATGCCCATGATTGAAACCATGCTAATCAGTATGATTACCTTTATAAATTTTTTTTCAAGAATATGGTTATGCAAATTATGAAGGTTATGTAGGTTACGAAATAAATTACATTCCTAACAATGATTTTGATAACAATCTTCATAGGCTACAAAAGATGCATCAAGCTCTTATGGAAAGAATTAAAAGTTTACAGACATTAGATGATAACAAGATCAAGGTGGAGTAACCTTGTTAATGGCTTCCCCATAATAATCTAATTCCCATTCCTTGTTAACCATCTCATCCCATTTATCAAATTCCTAGTTTTCTCAATGATGTTATTCCCACCCATTGTCCTCCACATTCAGATTTTTCACCCTTTCCCTTTGCACAATCATTCCAAAATCAGGTCGAGACTCAATCCACCTCTTATTTTCCATTTACATTCATAATTTGGGAAGAGTAAAGTCATAGAATCAGTCAAGGAGGGCAGTTTACTGAAGAAACCAAAAAATAATAATTTATGAAAAAAATACAAGATTGGGTTTCAAAATATGAATCCGATCAGATTCCACAATTTGTGAAAGAGTGAAAGGAACAGGGGGAGGTTTGCAAGTAGTAGAATGAATATGATGATAAATAAAAGGTTAGGTAAAATTTTCTCAATTCCCTTGAGCTACAAAGTGAAGAAAATATTTTGAATGAGCACATGGAGAATTCTTAATTTCAAATCAACAATCTTGAGGTTGTACTATCTTCTCGTAAGGAAAATAATTCAAAAATAACTTCTGATTTGTATTTTTTCAATTTTGAGAATATGAATGCTCTAACCATGTATGTAAAGCTACCTATAAGTGATTATAATTCTGATCTGCATACATAGAAATTCTAGAGTGATAATGAGGAAGAATTACTAGATTTGGAGATGCCATGTGATAGGGATAAAGATGATTTTAACCTAGAATTTTTTTTCTAGATGAGGATAATGATAGGAATGAGGAGGAAGAAGGGTTTACAAATGAGAAATATGATATAGCTGGATGTGAAGATCCTTATTGTTCAGCATGTTTAGAGATTGTTACACTTCTATAAGGTTGTAGATATTCGCCAAGAACATCATTAATCATTGCAACATTTCAAGAACAACAAAGAGTTTTTAAGGATGATAAATTTGATATTTCTAACTTCATGGTGTATCATAATGATGAAAAATATGATGATACCATTGCAGAAATAGTCATAATGGAAGAGATAAATCTTTTTAAAGAAGCAAATAATATTTCTTATCGTCTTCCAAATATTCTCAAGAATGAAGGAAATCTTCCTATGAGCTCCATTCTATGTATTAGAGGTAAATAAAAATGGAAAATTATAAGGATCATACCATGCCCAATCAGATGCTTGGCTGGTTTGGAACTAGATTCAGGATTGTCATTAGTTGGGCTTAAATCATAAGAACCAGCAAGATCTTCATGATGTTATTCAAAAGTCATCCCAAATAGTCTCCATGAGTAGAAATGTAGATCCAATAGAGGTATTTATCATTTTTTGGGCTGATATTTTGTAGAAAATTATAATTCCAAACAATGTTTTCACTCTTACCATGTGATCTAGTTGAAAAAATTGATCTCATGGTATCAATGTGTAAGAAAGGGAAGCTACTTCTCTCTACATGTATCAGGATTTGTTTAGCTTCTAATTTTTGTTGGCTAGAGTAGGTTAGTGGAGGTATTTGTTCACCAAAAAATAAGAGTTCTGTGTCCACACTTTGCATCCTTCCCACTTGGACCGTGCATGATGTTCCATATAGCCTTATAGGGTTTTATCTTTCCTCCAAGTTGCATTTTTTACACAAGTTGTTGGTTACTATTTTTCAGTATTTTTTGGAGTATCCTTTAAGTCTTTAGAATAGTTCTACTTGGATCATTTAGAAACTCTTCCTAAAACTTCTATGAAGGTTTCAAATGTTGCTTTACATGGTTGTAAAGGATATCATACTTAGAGGGTTCCTTGCTGATTAGCCAGAAATCAGTCCAACAAAGATGCCAAAGATGTTAACCATTTTTGGTTACCATAGGGGTAGGAGCTACAAAAAATCTTCACAGGTACCCAGTTTTCAGTGGATGAGATGGTAAAATACAAAGGCAATAATCAGCTATGAATGTGGTTATAGGATGCTCATTACTCATATACGAGGCCATTCTTGTTTTCATCTTCACCAAGATCATGAATCAATCATTCAAGATTGTTGCAAAGTTCTGAAAAAGTATGGGAAAGGCATCATACATAAGAAATCAACATGTTAGAGACAATAAGGATTCATATTTATAGAATAGAAATATTATTAAGTGTAAGGAAATCAGGTTGCAGTTATAAGCAGGTGATCAATCATTCATTCATTCAATTTTATTTTAATGATAACGAAAAAGGTACAAATAATTCGTTTTATGTGCCTTATGATTATATGCAGTTGTGTTAAGTATTGAGTTTTAGATGTTAATGGTAATTATGCAACTGAAATGAAAGATAAGCAAAATAATCATACAACTCCTTGCATAGAAATACTAATGTATATATTCATAAGGAAATTGTACATGTTCTCCCCACACAAGCCATGGTATATAACTAGAATAGTAAAGAATGCAGATAAATGGAAAGATTGAAAATGAAAATAAGAAAAGGGAGCCGTCATTTCTTAGATGACGAGACACCTTATCTTGTAGCTGTCTACTCAAATATTGTTCCACAACTACTCCGTACACCTGCAATAGAGGAAAAATGGAGATAATGTTAGATCCTAATGGAAGTCCCATCGTAACTTCATTATACTTCCATATTCTAACGTACATGCATTCTTCACTAAAATTATTGTAAAGGAACTGGAAGAACACCTCATTTACGTATTTTACCAAGTGAAAATGATTCCTCTAAGTTGAAAATCATTACTTTTAAATTGGATTTCCATCATTTATTCGGGTCCTACATACTGATACTACAGTACAAATGATGCTTTTAATGGTACATATTGGTGGAGGTGAGCATATTACAAAGAGAATACATATTTTCCAAGAATGCATCAGATTTTTAAAGTGAAAGTTTGATCAGCAATAAAGTTATTAAAAGTCTGAAGCTATTAAAGATGTCATATAGTGCACATACTTATGAAAAAAACCCCAAATTCCTTCAAAGTGCCATACTAAACTTTCAAGAATTCAAAAAGACAAAATTAGAGAATGCTCAAGAATGTTGATGCTTTTCCACATAGAGTCCCTACAGAGTATGACATTATCTGAGATCCAAAGATGAATTATGGGTTATCGCTAGTAGAATGAGATAAAAGTCCATATTTGGAAACTGGGAACTATCGATCATAAAATGAAATAGTGTTTCAAAACAGTACTCTTTAGTAGGAATGTTTTAGCTTTTTCCAAATGTAAAATCCTTCAAAAATTTGTAAATGCGCTTACTACAGATAACAAAGGTTTGCAAATACAAATTTATTACAAAAATATAGAACTGGAATGGTAGTTCTGAATGCTATTTTGTAGATGTCCCATAAACAGAGCTAAAAAATATTGTCGTGTCATTAAAAAGTAAGGAATCAAATTCTACGGATAAAATGAGCTCAAATGTCAAATCACTCAAGTTAGGGTTTTAACATTGATGATAGAGTTCCAGGTAGACTGTCAGCTGACTTACATTAGTCATACATGGCTCGGAGAATTATCTTTGGATCATCTTGAACACATCTCCTAACACTCCGAGCTTATCCTTTTCATTACGATAAAAATGGTGAGTCACAATAGCACCCGAGTATGTACATTTAAAAGTAGAACTTGCATGCACAATGTACATACACAGGAAATCCCAGCCAGACCTAAGACATAGCTCGCCAAGTGAAGAACCCCCATGTCGAGCCGATGATCAAAACTCATCAAGATGATGCACAATTGTAGTCGACTCCTCTAGTCCATGAGTTCAATTTGAACTTGAAATCCACCGAGCTCTGGAAATGAAAATTTGAGTGTCATCACCAAACCAACCTCAAATGTCCAAGAAAATGGATTAGTGCAGCCCAAATCATTGATGGAGACACAATGCCAAGATTTGGGGAAACCATAGTGAGGTTCAATAAACAATGAATCATGACTAAGCTCGTGTAGGGCTAGGACATGACACATTTGAAATAAAACTCGAGCCATCAATCGAACCCCTTCTTTTTAGTTTGATGCTCAAACATGATCATCAAAGATAGAGGAAAAATACCAAATAAAAGTGAAGGTTCACAACTAAAATCTAAATGTATATATGCAAAAACCCACGGCAAACCCAAGCCATGGAAAATAGAGCGTGATCTCTTTAGATTGAGTCATCAGCTAATGAATCAGCCAAGTCTGAGATGCATGATGAAAAACTTACAATGAGCCCTTCGAATGGAAAGATTGCATATCTCTAAATGTACAGTAGATGCTCATCCATGCCTTGAATGCAAGTTCACAATAACGTCAAAAAAATAGAGACAAAGCTTGACCTAAAAAACATAGAATCTATGGCGGCCATGTGGAAGCAAAGCACCCAGATCCATGGTGTCACAACAAGGCAGAAATATGCTTGCTATAATAGCGAACCCCATCTCAAATACAAAGATCAATATTTTTGGACTGGAGGCCAAGTCAAAAATTTGGAAGAGTTTCCCTCTCTATCCAGTAGATGACTCAAAAAAATGTAAGTGCAAATGATCTATATTAGGGATTTCTATCCTTATCAACAAAAAGGAGGTTAACCACTCTCTACCTTAACCATAGTTGGGTTTTATATGGTACCATGGTTTAGGGTTTTCCAACTTTATCACTTGTCACTTTAGTCATGCCCATGAATGTGAGATTTCAAAACGTTTTTAAACACTTGTAATTATTTGCATTTGTTGGGGGGTGGGGGGGTGTATTATTGCTAAATCAAAGACCACATCAGTTAACCATATGCATGCCTTAGAAAACGTCAACGCAACCAAGGGATTCACCCTACGCATGATTGGAGAAAAAAGAAGGCACAAATTTTTACCATAAAGTTTGCTACATAATAGATGAATTACCTTAAATTCTGCTAAGTGGACAAATTTAATTATCTTAGGTTTTGCAACAATCAAGTTTGACTGGATTCAATTGAGTCAACAAGGCGATAGCGAAAAGCATTGCAACTCATATCTTTTAGCCCTTATACAAACCATGCAGAATCCCTAATAGATTTTGTATTATTATTTTTGTATTCTTTGTACAAGGGATGGGTCGAATTGTGCATATGAAGTGAAATAATTTGCTAATATTGGGATTTTTCATCCAATTAGATTAACTAGGATCTAACATTGATGTAAAAGTACTAGTTTTTTAGAGTGAGTTGAGTCCAACTCCTCCTTTATTTATGTCTATATGTACCCCTTTATTTTCAAGAAAGAGGAGGGTCTTATTCATTCTATCATGTTTAAGATATGGTAAATTGTTGTACTACAACACCTTTTTTAAGCAATAAAATATTGATTTTCCTCAATTTGCAACTTTTTGAAGTCTATCACAACTCATTATGGCATGTTGTAGTGATTTTTTTATTTATTTTGCATGATCATGATCTTCAAACACCTCCATTAAGAATTTTTGTAAGTTTTGAATATAACTTTAAATTTTAAATTTCCATCAAGCAACAGATGAATTGATTCTCTTCAAGTCTATAACAATCAATCCAATTTGTTTTATGCAGCCACAGGTCTCCAAAACATTTTTGTATGACCTATTTTAAGTTTTTTCATTAAGTTTTTGTTTATTTCTCTCCCTTAACCTCGTCGGATAATTAGTATAGGTGATTAATCCTAGGGAACCAACCTGGTCTAGAGGTTATCCTCAACCAAAGTCACCCATAACTCAAAGGAGTTCCCATTATATCAACGAAAGTGAATATTTTCTTGGAATTCATCATCCAGGGTGCACTTCAAACTGATTAAAACATCCACTCAACTTGAAGCACCTAATCAAAAATTTATCCAAGCTTCTACTTGACCTTTAGAAAGCTCCTACTTGCATGGAAGATCGAACTCTCAAAAAATTAGTCAAGATCCTACTTGAACTTTTGCAAACTACAACTTACAAGGTAGTTTAAAATACCTAGTTTCTGAGCAACAACTTATACTTTCTAAGAGATGTTGATCACCTTCATTTTTTTGGCTGATGTAGAAAATTGTGATCTCATATTCATATCTTTTCTCTTCACTTGTCATAATTCCCGATTTACCTCTCTTCTCATCACTTCATTCTCCTGCAAGTACATTACTCAAAGCAACTTTTACATACACATTTTTTCATGCTTCTCAAATTGGATAATACCCTCAAACACTTACTCTTGCATCCATACATATTGCTAAAAAAAAATAGTCATAGAGGCATTTCAAATGCTCCTTTATTTTTATTTTATTTTCATGTCCTCATACTACTTCAACAACATAGTCATCAACAAATATTTTTCATACAAACCTATACATACTTATACATGAGGATGATGTACATTTTCACTTCCTTTTCTGACCAATTCACTGTCTATATTCTACTACACATACAAGAGGATTGGATGACATTATCCAAGAACTATCAATAGGACATTATTACATCTGTATGTTTTTCATATGTAGGTGTAGTCCTTACATAGGTTGTCAAATATCTTCTTACACATATGATGAGAAATAAAACGTTCCTCAACTCCCCAAAATTTTGTTTCATCTTCCCATATTCCATTACAACCTCTACACCTTCTGATATGTAATAGTTTTTGTCATGTTTTTACTCTTCCTCAACGTATATTGTTTATCTATTAACCAAATTACACAACGGGATAAATTTTTATCAAGCATTGTATATGTTGCAAGTCTTTTTTATTGTTGTATAATTCCTTGAAAATATCTTATACCTTTATATTCTTCCTTAAGACTCAAATATAACTTTACACTAGGTGTAAGAGCTTCAAAAAACATAGTCTTGAACTTTAATGCATAGATGATACTCTTGGCTCATATCTTGAAACACCAAAAAAATGGAAGACTCTCCAAGATGTCTAAGATATCATCACATACATGGGATACTACAAATATGGGAACTAGATTCAATTTATTCTTTTTAATCTTATCTTGAGTTTCAAAGTCAGGGAGGTTAAAAAAACCACAGTAACAAGCATGATCAGTCACTAATTATGCATGAAATTTAAAAAGCATCTAAATAGTGGAGAGAGGTTTTTAATACCATTAGTTCACCTTAAAATTCCTAGGTAGCTCTATCATTTCACCATTCACATCATACAATAGTGATTGTAATGATGTCTTTAATGGGTTTGCAAGCACAAAATAGTTCTCACAGAGTGAGAATTTTTTTATCACTTCACCTAATCATGAATTCTAATGAAATTTTGTTGAAATTAATCATCCTTATTGATCTCATCACATCCACATCTTACACCATTTCAAGTTATGTGAATTCAAATTGTATATACATTCTTCAAGTTGTCCATACTAGGTCTTAAGTTACAAGATACAATCTTGTTCTTGATGACTTATTTCACTTTAACAATGATTTTAATGTCAATATAACACCTTGAACACTTGACATTGTTCCTAAAATTCACTTTGAAAAACTCATTTTCTTGGGTTGAGTGGAGAATTACACACTTGCAACTAAGTTTCTTAACCCTTCCGGACATGACAACTAGGAATGATTTGGTCATTTTGACTAAGAAAATTAATATCAAGTTATGAGCTATAAACATGTCTCATTAGCCTTCTAGAAACCTTCCATGTTCATATTGGATCTCCATAAAAAGCATCAAATCTCTTTTAAATGTTGTGACTAGTTCTTGCTTCTTTACTCCTTTAGCGGTAGCCAAACGATATGGACATGGTTCATTAAAAGCTTGTACTATACTTACCTATTTATTTTCATGAGAATTTTTGGAACCTCTCAAGCTTTTTCCCTCACCAGAATTTATAGCTTGAAGCCTTATAAACAATATTGTACACGAAAATTATTACAAAATAGAGCTATATAATCATCTTACTAGCCGACTTGAAGAAAACAAATACCACCAAACTAAAGTACAACAAGTCCTCCACATGCCCAAAGCATTAAGTTAGCTTTTCAAGTTCATTTCATGATAAAACACTTGATTTTTTCTCCATGTATCTAAAGGTAGAGGCTATGAGGGTTTAGAGAAGTTTGTCTTCTTAAGGTTTGTTAATAAATCATAGGTCATCATTCTAACTCATTCCAATTACAAAATTCTCTAGAATCAATGCCCCAATATTGATGAAAGCATCAAACAACCATGTAGAAGTTTAACATGTCAAAAAGCATCTCAAACTTCACCTTCGATCTGGAAATAACCATTTCAAGTGCTTGATTTGACTAAAATTTCATTTTCTTACATATCCTTTGGAATTTTGACTTGAAACTTTGTACATAGCACTATGAAAACCTCATTCACATCTCTCAAGCCTTATTTTAGTTTTCACTTTCTTGAAACTCCTCCACCACCATGGTTTGTGCATGCATACCTAGATTATTTAAAAGAACATGCCCTCAAATTACCTTGAACATTCTTCTACAAGCTCAGTTATGGCATAAAACACCTTCTTCTTGTTCTTTACAATGTCACAAAATTATCCTTATGCTTGAACTCATCTTATTTATCTTTCTTTATACCATTCCCCAAGTTTTACATGTACTAGATCTAGTAATTATTATGCATAGTTGAGTTTGGCTTATCCTTTGTGTATGCTTGTCATGCCTCAATGTCTTCTAAAATCAATCTCTCTGTGCTTTACTATCCTTTACAATGCTTCTCAAGTTTTCTCATGCCTTCAATACACCTTACTAAGTAATGTTTCCATCTAGGCCTAAGGATTAGGCCTACTCAACTGAGTTAGTCACACTAATTGCACTCATGCATCCTTGTATTCATCATGGTGACTATATTTCCTCAACACATACATGTTAAACCTTATATGAAATAATATTAACATGCTCTCATATCACCATTATGCCTCTTCCATTCACTATCTACTACTCAAGAAGTTAAGTCTCAATTAGGAGTTCTCATTACATGCCTTCTCTTGCCTTATCACACTCATCCCAATATCATTATATCTCTCCTTCATCCTAATTTGTCATTAAAGTTCATTTTACATCAATGACACCTCAACATCTGCATGCCAACAATCTGTGGTGCCCACATTTTTATAGCTCCAGTTATCTATAGGTTTCTTTATGCATAGACATGTTTTTGACTGAGACTCTAATATATTTTGGACAATATGCTATGTTATTTATCCTCATAGACATTATGGTATTTTGGGTGCGTATCACCAATTGGAATAGATTAGGTTATTGATATATTCTTAATGATGTTGATGACACTAACAAAGTTACATGATAGTAAGATTTATTGGTTAGATGTTGATTTCTTGTAGTCAATTTGATCAATGATATAGTTTTCTGGATTTAATAATGGTAACTCATGCTAGCATAGGTATATGTCGTTGTAATTATATCTGTGGATGATTCATGGTGGACTCTGTGTATAATTGTATGTGTTGCACTATCAATTGCATGATGATGTTAGGATATTACAGGTTTGATTAATGTTGGGATGAGTAGATGATGATTTTTTTTGTATTAGACATATGCAGTTAATGTGTGCAATGAGTGTGTAGGTGACAAGTTATAGGAGAACGTGGGTTTCAGGGAGGCTACACAATGGTGCACAAGCGGCTGATGGGCTAAGTCCTAACCATGCTAAATGTTTGAGGCCTTAGAGTAGGTGTATTAATTGGGCACCATGAGTGAACCCTCAATTGTAATGTATTTATGTCTTGTAAAATTAATTTTGTTTAGGGGGTGTTTTATTTAAGTAAACTAGTTTAGGGGTTAAGGGTCTCATTTAATTCAACTGATGGTTTTGGGTAAGTGTGTGTGTGTTGGTAGAAGGGATTGGGGCAATATCATGTGAACCATAGGTGGACCCCACACCCTCTACCCTTGTGCCCAAGTATGCCAAACCCGAAAATGGGCTATTCTAGGCATTTTTAGTGACCCCTTTTTAGTTTGGGAGTTCACTTAGCATGAAAATGGGCCCTTGGACCCTACCTAATAGGTAGCAAGCTTATTTCCAAGGCTTGGAGGGACTTTCCCTCCCATTTTGTCCTCCTTAGTCACCATCCATGTAAGGTGGTTGGTTTGTATGTATTTGTTAAAACTTGCTCCACTTTGTTTTATTTACATTTTTAGTATTCTGGGTGATAAGGGCTAAAAGGTGAGTTTACTTTTACTAATGTGGTTTTTGGGAATCTTTTACTTAAGGGAGGAGAGGGATGACACATGTCATTTTCCTATTAGTAAGAAAAAATTTTGGTTCCTCTTGATATTCTTCCTCATGGTGAAGGAAGGGGACCTTTTTCCTGATTTTTTTTGGACTTGGGACTTGGAGAATTTTGGGGGAGCTTGAGGATTTCTTGGATAAAGTGGAGAATCTTAGAGTTTTGGGAATATTATTGAGGTAGGGTTCTGAATCTCTTTCCTTTTTGTTGTCTTGCTAGCTATGCATTTTTCAATGAAATAAAGTGTGTGAAATTATATGTTGTAAAGCTTGTATGAAGAATGTTGTCTTGTTTGTTTTTTTTTTTTTTTGTTGTTTGTTGTTTTTGTTTTACTATCCACCATCATATGGCTTGATGGTTTTTGGAGAATGTAGGGGAAGAGAGAGGGATTTCCCTCTCAAACCTCATGGATTGTTGGCCAAGCCATGAAGGTTCCTTCTCATCCCCTCATATGGTTTGAGGTGGGAGAAAGGTTCGTATGGCTTGAACCTTTATCCATTCTTGGAGAGGAAACCCACTGGGTTTGAAAATCCTCCCAAGAAGGATTTCATTGACGTAAAGAAGAAATAAGCAGGATGAATGTTTGGGAGAAATAAGGAGGTTATTAAATATATATTTGGTGCATCCTATGGTTGGACACCTTTGTTTTTGGGAATCATATTTCTTCTCTTCCCCCTTTTTGTGAGGTTGATCTTGTTTCTCCTCATAGTGTTGTCTCATCATGTGTATTATGTCTAAGTGTATTAAATGTTTCTATGTATTCTTGTGGTATTTATCCCTTTTATACTTGTGCATATTCTAGAAAGTAGATCCTCTCTTTCATGGGCTTGGGGGAGGCTAACATGACTTCCTACCATGGAAAGGAATGTGATAATGCCAATTGGTTGGTTGGTAAACAAGCCATGTCTCTTGTTTCAGCATTCTTAGAAGGACACTCATGGTTGGAGACTCAAGGATGAAGTTTTGTTGGAGTTGTGAATTTTGTTTCTTTTATCCTCAAAATCAGTGTAAATTTTACATGTCATTGTAACTATGTTTTATATGGCTAATTGTGGATAGCCTCATCTTGTAAACTTATCATATTTTGATTTGAAAGTCTTGTAATACCGTATGTCTCTTTTGTTAAGTAAATCTTCTCTATTGTAAAAAAAAAAAGGAAAGAAAAGATTACAATATTAACATCATGAGTTCTTTTATTTTACTTGTCTTCATTTGAAAGGTTTGTTTTGTTTTAAATCTGTAATATCTAGTTATGCATTACATGTTAAATCTGAAATATTTAGTGTGCTTACTTTTTAAAAATAGGAAAAATTTGATGGCACTACATTTGGTATTAGAGCGTGGTTCAAACACGTGGACTCTTTGAGTAACTAGTAAATTATTTAGTCTTGCATTTAATTGTTGGGAAATTGATGAAAAAAGACTAACTACATCTTAGATCCTATGTTAATAATAAATGAAATTATGCCCTTGTTTTTTTTTTTTGAAAATAAATGGATATGTCTTTATTGTAATATTCCTTGCATGAAAATGTGAAATATTTCTTTAGTCGGTATTGCAGAAATTTGAAATACTATTTAGTTAGTGCATTTAAACAAAAAGTATAGGTTACATGAAGTTTAGGAGTACATTGAATGGAAATAATTGTTTTCTCTCCATGTATCTCTTCTTGAAAATCTTATAGCATTGTTGAATAGAATAAGGTTAGTTTGTTTTTCATTTCCATGTGATACTTACCTTTTTATTTTATTAAGAAAATCGGTTTGAAATATGTGTAGAGGGAAAATAGAGTTATCTTTTCATTATAGAACTATATTAAATTTTTAAGTATCTGCATATTAATACAGTAATGAATTTAGTCATATTTCTTACAATGATTTAATGGTAATGATACTATAACTCATTAGATGCTCCTTTTCTTTTAATATAAATGTTTATATTGGATATATTATATAATATAGATATACCCTATATGTTACAGATGGATAACATTTAATATTTAAAATTCAAATATATTATAGTATATATATATATATGTACATATAACTATTTTAAAAAAAAACATAATATTAAAGTTTAATTAAAAATAAATTTTAATTAAATCTTAAAAGAAAGATAAAACAAAAAAAGGGAAAAGTTTTAGGGAGGGCAGAGCCCTCCCCAGACTCACGCAGCCCACAGGCTCCACCACTGACCTCCCCCATACTCTACACCTCTCCCTTGAGCTACTATCGTCGTTGCTCCTATCTTTTCTGACACCGCTGCCCCCTCCTTCCCCACTATCGCACCACCTCCTACCACACCCCACCTGGCTGCACCGACCCTACTACACCCCCAACCACTGCCGCTGCTCCCCACGCTGCCACTTCCCCGCAGATTTCACCTCCCCTCTGCCGCTACACAGATCCTTTCCCCCCATACTGCCACCGCTCCCAAATACCACCGGACCTCCCTTCCACGTCGCCCCTCTCACAGACCTCCAAGTGGGCACTGCCCTCTCCCTCCACCTGGGTCTCTCCAAAACCGTTGCTTCTTTCCACCAAATACAATACCATGAAATTCCTAAAAATCTTCATGGATGCTTCCCTACCTACACATGCAAGAATAAAAATGAAACGAAATGGAAAAGAAAAGAAACAATAAGTTAAGGATGGATTAGGGTTTTTCTAGGGCATCTTAAAATCAAGGGAAAAAATTAGTTTGATCCTAGGGTGCACTCTAAATCCTACACAACTTAAAGTTATGGGAAATTTGATGGGAATGAAAATAGATAAATAATTTTAAGAGGGGTGTGTGTAAATTTTAATTATAAGGGAAGACTAATTAAATATAAAGTGGGGTGTAACTATGTTAACTAATTAATTTATTAATTAAATCCGGTTGACTTATAGGAATATTTTATACCTAAGGGTTACCTTAAAAATTATAATATAATTTTTTTTAAGATATCTTTGTGTATTAAAAGGGAGGAGCATTAAATTAGTTAGGTAATAATATTTTAATAATAACTTTTTAAAAAATATATATATATATATATATAATAATAATAATAATAATTAAAAATGCCTTCTGTAACTTTTAAAAAGTTTATAAACCATTTTTTAATTCTTTTTACCTCAGGTATAGGATGACACCCAAGAGGGAACAATTGGCTAGAGGCTTGGGATGTAGTGCACCTACGCCGGAGCTACCGGCACCTGAATTTGGACCTCAGATATTAGAGGCCCTACAATAGCTGATAGGCATCATGTAGCATCGCCTTCCACCAACACAGGCGCCAAGAGAGGAGGACATTCAATTGGGAGACGAGGAGTTAATTAGCAAGGACACACATTTAGAGCCACTTGAGCACAATATCCCGAGATGAGAGAGGTCACGCAGCCCTTCCATCCTTGGCAAGAGGATGACCTCGTTCCGTCATAGTTGATCACACATCTTTGAGGGATCATTTTGAGATAGGCGACCCCTTTCATCTATTAGACCACATTGCCAGGATCAAGATATAGGAAGTGTGATTTGAGACCTTCTTCACCTTCAGCCACCTACCTATACTGGTTCGATAGATGGATTTGGGGTAGAGTCTTAGATCCTTAGCCTAGATAGCTATTTTGGCTTGCACTCTCACAAGAGCAATGTCAAAGCCAGGTTCATCATACACCTCCTTCGAGACACAACAAACATTTGGTGGAGGAATGAGGAGCGGAAGCTCCATTTAACTCAAGATATAATGACCTAGGAGATGTTTGAGGAGTGTTTTAGGGCTCGTTATATGTCATAGCATTTGGTTTAGAATAGGATCGATGAGTTTCACGACTTACGATAGGGTTGTGCTATAGTGGCAGAGTATGAGACCAGGTTCTTGGATCTCTTACAGTATGTAGACTACCTGTAAGACAAGAAATTACAGGTAAATAGGTTTATTCGGGGCATGAATGTAGATATAGTAGGAGTAGTTAGGATTTTATCTCCTCCCACACTTGAGAAGGCCATTGAGAAGGCCTACTTGGCTAAGGAGAATAAGACCAAGGCACAGGAACACCGAGATAGGAACAAGAGAAATTTCCACAACAGGATTCAGGAATTTCAGAGTCAGAGGACATGGGGTGCAGTACCACCCCCTAGAGGAGGTTTCTGGTCTCCTCCAATAGTACTAAGAGCTCCACCACACCCACCACAATAGACACAACATCAGGGACACCCAAAATCATAGGGGTAGACAAACTCATAGCTTTTAGCGAGGCGGATCTAGAGGTGGTTTTGGTCGATCTAGGGACAGGAGGCCGAGTACTCATCACTCACAACCAGCCCACTCATAGTAGTCTGCTAGGGTTGGTCTAATAGGTTTAGTTTGCCATAGTACATGAGGGACCCCATCTCAGAGGGGTACAGGAGGATGTTTTATTTTTGGGGGCTCTAGACCATTATTTGTGTATGTTTTCTGCCCAACCCCGACTACTATGAATATATAGAGAGATCCTAGATATAAGCAGATGGTGGGTGACGTTTGATGCACCTATCATGTATATGCAGCGGTTGACAACCACCAAACTGAGCATCAAGCCATAGTCATTGAGACGATAGGTACTATCAAGGGTATTTTTTGTCTCAGTACTTTTGATTCAGGTGATTCAGATTCCTTTTGTATCCCCCTTCTATAGTGGACCAATATGGGCTAGTGGTGGCTGGGCAGCTAGATAGTTGGCAGGTCAGGTTGGCCTCTAGGGGCCAAGCTCATCGTGGACTTGTATGTGGAGAGTTATGTACTTGATTTAGGAGTTTTCTCCACTACTCTTGACCTATGATTTATTCCTCTACGATCCTATCAGGTTCTTTTAGGTATGGATTGGCTCGAGGCTCATTGGGCTAAGGTAGATTGTAGGAATATAGTCATTGAGTGTCAGGATGATCTTGATAGTGTAGTTATGATTTCAGGGATGCAGAGACCTATCTACTTGCGCATGATCTTATCGAAAAAACTCAAGCAGAGCATGCATAATGGTTGTCATATGTTTTCTATTACCATCAGTGATCGTTCAGGACAGTACTCCAAAGCATTCATCCCTTGATGATCATGCCAGTTTTGAGGGAGTACATAGATGTGTTTCTAGGAGAGATTATAGGTTTATCACCTAGTAGGGAGGTGGATTTCACCATTTATTAAGTACCTGGATCTGCACCAGTTTCTAGGGCACCCTATCGGATGATGACTTCAGAGCTTCATGAGATCAAGATTCAGTTAGAGGAGTTATTGGAGAAGGGTCTCATTCACCCTAGTGTATCTCCTTGTAGAGCACCAGTCATATTTGTGAAGAAGAAGGGATGGTTCTATCAGGCTTTGTGTAGACTTCAGATAGCTCAAAAAAGTTAGAATAAATAACTGTTATCCACTCCCTAGGATTGATGACTTATTTTATCAGATGCGGGGAGCAAGAGTGTTCTCTAAAATTGATCTCAAGTTAGGCCTACCATCAGTTGTGCATATCAAATGCAGACATTCATAAGGCAAACTTTCTGCACACGTTATGGGCATTATGAGTTCACTGTTGTCTCCTTTGGTTTGACTAACTCCTCAGCTGTCTTCATGAGCCTCATGAATGGAGTGTTTAGAACCTTTCTAGATCGCTTCATCATAGTGTTCCTCGATGATATTTTTGATGTATTCTCATTCCGAGGAGGAACACGAAGAGAATTTGCGACAGGTGCTTCAGGTTTTGACAGAGAAGAAGTTGTTTCGGAACTTGGAAAAATGTAGCTTATTTCAGGAAGAGATTCAGTACTTGGGGCACATTATTTTAGGAGATGGTATCTCTGTAGATCCCTCTAAAGATTCAGGCTATCATGGATTGGCCAGTGCCCACATCAGTGATTGAGGTGAGGAGCTTCGTGGGTTTATCAAGGTATTACCACAAGTTTGTGTAGGGCCTTTTCTAGGATTGCTCACCCTATTACATCCCTTTAGAAGAAAGGGAAGAAGTTTGAATGGTTAGAGAAGTGTGAGCAGGACTTCCAGTTGCTTAAGGAAAGGTTAACCATGACACCTATCTTAACAGTTCCAAACCTGACAGTGGATTTTTTGGTTTGCACCGATGCATCACTAGAGGGTTTGGGAGTAGTTCTTATGTAGGAGCATTGAGTTATTACCTTTGAGATCACGTAAGATCAAAGATTATGAGCTTAACTATCCTACTCATGAATTAGAGCTTGCACCAGTGGTCCATGATCTTGTGCATTGGAGACATTTCCTTTTTGGGTAGACCCTTCATTTTGAGGACACATCATCACATCTTTCAACATATCTTCTCACAGTCGAACCTCAATGCACGTTAGTGGCATTGGATGGAGTTTCTTATGTGAGTATGACATGAACTTGCAGTATATCAAAGGGAAGGGAAATGTCGTCGCAGATACTCTTAGTAGGTGATGACATGTTCTTGCTTCTTTGACACTGCAGTCAGATTTGAGAGGTAGGATTCTTGAGCATCTTCTACCTAAGGAAGGTGATCTTCGTAGTTTCATCATTACTGAGGCTCATCGAGCCCCATACGAAGCACATCTAGGAGTGAAGAATATGCATGCTAATTTGAGAGAGTTATATTATTGGCTGGGTCTTTGTCAGGACATAGCATATTTTGTAGCACGTTGTGTTGAGTGTCAGAGGGTCAAGGTAGAGCATTCTCATCTCACAGGACTCTTATACCCTCATGATATTCCTGAGTGGAAATGGGATGTGATCTCCATGGATTTTCATAGTAGGACTTCCTATGTCCTCTTATCCTCATGATGTCATTATGGTCACTATGGATAAGTTGACCAAGGTTGCACATTTCTTGCCAACTGAGGTCACCTATAATTGCACATGCCATCGCCAAAGTCTTTATGGAGGACATTGTTAGATTGCATGGGATTCCAAAGATGGTCATCAATGACAGAGATACCATCTACAAATCAGTTTTCTAGACTTCTTTTCAGGATGCCTTGGGTACATAGATTAATTTCAGCTCAGCATATCATCAAGAGATAGATGGGCAGATAGAGAGAGTTAATTAGGTTCTTGAGGACATGTTGAGGATGTATGTTATGGACCAGCAGAAAAAGTGGGAAGACTATCTTCATTTAGTTGAGTTTGCCTACAACAAAAGCTATCATAGTTCCATTTGTATGGTTCCCTACCAGGATTTGTATGGTCGACCTTATAGGACACCCTTGAGTTGGTAAAAACTAGATGACAGCATTATTTTGGGACCAACTTACCTTTAGGATTTAGAGCAGCAGGTTATTCTAATATTGACAGTGTCTTGAGTAGGCTAGAGCACACTAGAAGGCATATGCAGACACGAAGAGGATTGACCATCACTTCTTAGTGGGTGAAAAAGTCTTCTTGAGAGTTTTTCTACCTAAGATTCCAATCCGTTTATGGCAAGGGTTCTAAGTTATTGCCTTGTTTTTTTGGGGCCATTTTGATATTCTTGAGGTCATCAGTCCAGTTGCCCTATCGCCTAGATTTGCCACCATGCCTTGGATGGGCCCATGATGTTTTTCATGTTTCCTATACTTACGTAGATATGTACCTAATGTCACTCACATTTTGGATTTGTTGGCATTATAGGTAGAAGGACGGAGGACAGTGGAAACTGGAGCCCGTACGTATACTGGAGCACTAGAGGTTGGCCCTTCGGGGTCGATATTTGGACCAGGTTAGAGTACAGTGGGAAAGATATGACGAAACATTAGCTACTTGGGAGGATGTTACACCACTGAGGGCTAGATATCCCTATCTTTTCAAGTGACTTCCAAGAGGAAGTCTAATTCTAGGAGAGGGGGATGTAGTGCCCACATTTTTATAGCTCTAGTTATCTGTTGGCTCCTTTATGGATAGACATGTCTTTGACTGAGACTCTGATATATTTTGGACATAATGTTATGTTATTTATCCTCATAGACATTATGGTATTTTGGGCACGTAGCGCGAATTAGACTAGATTACGTTATTGATATATTCTTAATGATGTTGATGACACTAACAAAGTTACATAATAGTGAGATTTACTGGTTCGATGTTGATTTCTTGTAGTCGATTTGATCAATGATATAGTTTTCTGAATTTAATAATAGTAACTCATGTTAGCATAGGTTTATGTCGTTGTAATTATATCTGTGGATGATTCATGGTGGACTATGTGTATAAATATATGCGTTGCACTATCAATTGCATGATGATGTTAGGATATTATAGGTTTGATTAATGTTGGGATGAGTAGATGATGATTTTTTTTTACTGGAAAGATGTGGTTAATGTGTGCAATGAGTGTGCAGGTGACAAGTTATAGGAGAACGTGGGTTTTAGGGTGGCTACACAATGGTGCAAAATCAGCCCATGGGCTAACTCCTAACAATGCTAAATGTTTGAGGCCTTAGAGTAGGTGTATTAATTGGGCACCATGAGTGAACCCTCAATTGTAATGTATTTATGTCTTGTAAAATTAATTTTTTTTAGGGGGTGTTTTATTTAACTAAACTAGTTTAGGGGTTAAGGGTCTCATTTCATTTATGTGATGGTTTTGGGTAAGTGTGTGTGTGTGTTGATAGAAAGGATTGGGGTCACATGTGAACCTTGGGTGGACCCCACACCCTCTACCCTTGTGCCCAATTATGCCAAACCCGAAATTGGGCTATTTTAGGCCTTTTTAGTGACCCCTTTTTAATTTGGGAGTTCACTTAGCATGAAAATGGGCCCTTGGACCCTACCTAATAGGTAGGGGGGCTTATTTCCAAGGCTTGGAGGGCATTTCCCTCCCAGTTTTTCCTCCTTAGTCACTATCCATGTAAGGTTGTTGCTTTGTGTGTATTTGTTAAAAGGTGATCCACTTTGTTTTATTTACATTTTTTGTATTTTGGGTGATAAGGGCTAAAAGGTGAGTTTACTTTTACTTATGTGGCTTTTGGGAACATTTATCTTGGGGGAGGAGAGGGATGACACATGTCATTTTCCTATTGGTGAGAAAACTTTTGGGTTCCTCTTGATATTCTTCCTCATGGTGAAGGAAGGGGACTTTTATCCTCATTTTTTTTGGACTTGGGACTTGGAGAATTTTGGGGGAGCTTGAGGATTGCTTGGATCAAGTGGAAAAGCTTAGAGTTTTTGGAAGCTTATTGAGGTAGGGATCTTAATCTCTCTTTCATTTTTGTTGTCATGCTAGCTATGCATTTTTCAATGAAATAAAGTGTGTGAAATTATATGTTGTAAAGCTTGTATGAAGAATGTTGTCTTGTTTGTTGTTTTTTATTTTTGTTTTACTCTCCACCATCATATGGCTTGATGGTTATTGGAGAATGTAGGGGAAGAGAGAGATATTTCCCTCTGAAACCTCATGGATTTTTGGCCAAGCCATGAAGGTTCCTTCTCATCCCCTAAAATGGTTTGAGGTGGGATAAAGGTTCATATGGCTAAAACCTTTCCCCATTCTTGAAGAGGAAACCCATTGGGTTTGAAAATCCTCCCAAGAAAGATTTCATTGACATAAAGGACAAATAAGTAGGTTATAAAATATGTATTTGGTGTATCCTATTGTTGGACAACTTTTTTTTTGGGCATCCTATTTCTTCTCTTCCCCCTTTTTGTGAGGGTGATCTTATTTCTCCTCATAGTGTTGTCTCATCATGTGTATTATGTCTAAGTGTATTAAATGTTTCTATGTATCTTGTGGTATTTATCCCTTTTATACTTGTGCACATTATGGAAGCTAGTTCCTCTCTCCCATGGGCTTAGGGGAGGCTAGCATGACTTGCAACCATTGAAAGGCATGTGATGATGCCTATTGGTTGGGTGGTAAACAAGCCATGTCTCTTGTTTTAGCATTATTAGAAGGAAAACTCAAGGTTGGAGACTCAAGGATGAAGTTTTGTTGGAGTTTTGACTTTTGTTTCTTTTATCCTCAAAAATCAGTGTAAATTTTACACCTCATTATAACTATGTTTTATATGGTTGATTGTGGATAGCCTCATCTTGTAAACTTATCATATTGTGATTTTGAAAGTAATTGTAATACCATATGTCTCTTTTGTTGTGTAACTCTTCTTTATTGTAAGAAAAAGGGAAAGGAAAGATTAAAATATTAACCACAATGAGTTCTTTTATTTCATTTGTCTTCATTTGAAAGGTTTGTTTTGTTTGAAAACGGAAATATCTAGTTATGCATTACATGTTAAATCTGAAATATTTAGTGTGCTTACTTAAAAAAAATCAGAAAAATTTGATGGCACTACACAATCTCCCTCTTTCTCATTTATGGAAAAAATCGTGGTTCTTCTCTCACATTTTGCATTAATGACAAAGTTCATCACTTTATTACATAGTATTCTCATTCATCAACTTATTTAGAACCCATCCTAGTCGGAAACATAGACCCTATTAATCATTCAAGCTCAGAATCTTGTTTATTCTTCCTTGACCTTGTTTTTTTTCTTCACCATTGCACTGAAATCATTATGGACCCCCCTAGATATATTTATTTGAAGCACATACACACGTTGAATGTCTAGTCTTTGAGTTACAACTCAAGATTCATATTTCCATATATTGGTTGTAAATATTATTTAGGACTCAGTCCCTAAACCAACCTTTCAGAGTTAAATAAACCTTGTTTACTTTGCTGCAAAATTATGTATATTATCTTGTCTAATCCCTTATAGCTCCCCTTGAGATTATGCCATCTATATCTTACTGGGTATACAAGAGTTATATTTCATAACTTATCCTTATGTTATCTAGGTGAATTACCACCATTAATTCTACCATGAATTGTTTTTTTTGTTCTCTTTCCTTTTATTGCTTGTCAATTGAAATTATTAAGTTAAAAACCTTCTTCCCCTTGGATTATTCATGTATCAATAAACCATTCAGATGCTCTAGCCACCTTAACACTAGAAAAAACAACTTGAAGGAGATATACAGCTCCCCCTACTCTAAGTGGTCTTTTCATGCTTCTAGGTCTATATTTCAGACCTATAACATGTAATTTTAGAGTTCACACAATCATCAACACCCTGTGGTCTCTAATTAATTAGTTGTATAACATATTAGTGTCATATTTTAGGAATAAAGAGTATCGTAAATCATTTTCAACCTCATACACCAATTTAATCAACCATGAATCATTATAAATAGATTGTAATCATGACTATGACTGTACAAATTTGTTCAACTACCCTGGTAAATCTTGAGAGTTCATCTTTCAGAATGTGATGTCTTTGCGTAATATTTTATTCCATCAAGTCTCATTATTAATTCTATGCACCTAAAGATCATAAACCTTTCTTGTCATACTGATATTTTTCTTAAGACAATATTACACCTTCTTAGCACCCATGTACAGGTTTGATGTAGAGTGTACTAGCTTGGAGACTCCTCTTTGACCTTCATAGTTTTGAAAATTCTTCTCACTTCTTCACACAATTTTTATGACGGATAACCATCCTTCATGTAATGAAATTCATCAGCTAAGAACTAATGACTTAACATGTATCCTTACTTAGATCAAGCTCATGCCTAAAGTGCATCTCTGACCTATGTCTCTAAGGGACTAATAATAAATGTGATTGAATTTTATTTCAGAAGGGTATTGTTTTTCCACATTACAATGTCTCAAGAATTTTAATCTTGATAACAATTTTTTTATCACATCTATCATCATGCTTCTCATGAACACTTCTAATATACCTCAATTATCTTCATACAAATATATTATCTTCTCAAGAATGGACTCAAAAGACATACCATGAAATTGATGCTCTTGCATAGGTTTCGTAGTCATTCATTGGGAATTAACCATTTGTTTTAGACCTGTATGGACTTGCATAACATCTTTCACACTCTCCACACCTACTGGAGACATTTGTACAAGTCCTTAGCATCCACACACAATTCTTACAAGCATTATCCCAAATGAAACAATTTTATTTTGGTCTTTCAAAAATATAACTTATTTTAGGATTCTCCATAACTCTTCAAAGGTGCATCCCCACTTCTAGAATCATGTCAATACATAAATTATAAACATATAAGCTCATTAAAATAACACACATACCTGCAACCCTTCATTGTTCCTTTCTTCAGATGGTTTAAGATTTATTGACTTTCCTCCATGGATTCTACATCCTTAGAACTTAACCAACACCTAATGCTATATTGAATACCTTGTAGATAACTAACATCCATTCTTATATATTTTATCATCTTATTGAAGCATTGCATAGAGCAAGGCATACCTTGAAATCTTGAGACCATCTTTGAAAAAACATTACTTCATGAATTCCTTATAGGGTCATCTATTCAATTAAATTTTCCTCTAGGAATTTAAATTACTTCATGTCCCTTTATAGATTCTTTCAATTAATGAGCACACCCTTGATGTAGGATTTCTAATACCTCTTGAAAAACTACTTTTGAGGGTATGATGCATTTCACAGTGAACATAAGATTTTCTAGTATCTTAGGATGATAACGAGCACCTATGCACATGTCCATATCTATAACATTTTAAAGACCTGAGAACTTGTGAATGATTAACCATTACAAAAACATAATCTTCACCTTTTTCACAACTATAATCACATTTGAAAATATCTTGCAGGCCTTAGAAATGTCTCAACCCATATTTTGACTATGAAAAACTTTTTCACTGATCGATGTGAACTAATGAATAGAAATGTATCAATTTTTGACAAATAACTCATATCTCAATATTCCTTTACATTTCTTGTTTAGAATTAATGAACTCAGAACAAATTGAGAAATTTTATAATTGTGTTATCCTTCATTATTTGCATTAAGGGACTTTTTCTATATATTGCTTTCCTCATAACACCTAATGTGACTTGATATAGTGATGATTAGGAATATTTTCTTGGTTAGAACTCAGGGTGTTTACTTTACCCTAGAGGCATTTACCTCTTATTCATGACGAAATATTTATTTCAACACTTTATAGATCATATTTCAATCTTGTGAATCTCTATTTAGCATATGGACTTAAAATTTTTGCTTGACTGTCAATCATACTAAGAATCACTTATTGAATACTATAAAAATCTTTGTACATCGATGACATGTGTATACACATTCTTCATAGAAATGACAAAAAATTAAGACTCATACAAACATAGTGCATACCATGAGAAACCTTATGACGTTATTTTCTCTCATGACTTTATATATGATGACTTGTTGAATATCGTAGAATCACTATGGCACACTTTCATTGAATATTGATGCACATATTAGTAATATACTTGAAAATATATACATAAGAAATGAAGAATATTTTTTTTTTTGGATTAACAATCATGACCTTAAAAATACCTTATGCAGATCATACATGCTCAAATAACTTATGAGACGTTAAACATACATACCGTTTATTGTCTACCCAATTTACAACATGGAGAAGACTTTGATTAGAAGCTAGAAGGTGATAGTAAAATTCAACAGAGACACCATGATTACTTCAAATGATACATACCTTATATAATCCTAGAGAAGGAACACAATGCATGTAGGATCACTAAAATATTATATTTTCATCAAAAAATCTTGATAACTTTTTCTTCTCTCCTTTTTCCTTTGAGACCCTCACATTATTCTTGAATTTATTTTTAGGTGTGAAATTTTTATATCATATATCTTCTTCTTGTGACTAAATTTCTGAAAAACATACATGATGCACCTCATTCACTTGCTCTATCATAGCTATGGGTAAAATTTCTTCCTGGATTGCATTAGGCTTGTCTTCTTTCTTCTTGGATTTTTCAATGCTTCTTGATGTGTCATTTGTACTAGGCTCTCCTGTTACTATTCTTGATTGCTTCTTTTTACCATGATCTACAAATTCTATCTAGTTTTCATACCTTACCTCTTTAGACACAAATTTTGGTTCGTTGACCTTTGATTAGTACTCAATACCCTTCTTTTCATCACCTATATGATACATTGCTGACTTTGACTCATTTTTAGGATTTTTTGTCACTTTGTACACATTTTTGTTGTGCCTTTAGAATGCATGAAGCTTGTGTTTATATCTAAGATGTTCATTTAGATGAAATATATTTACAAAATGTCTTTTTTCATGACAATTGTAATGTATGATACAGATCTTAATTCTAAATTGATGTGGACTGAGATTCAAACCATAATTAGCACTCTCGCAACCATAAAAATTACTTCTAATATTTCCAACATTGTTGAAATTATAATATACTATCTTATTCATAGCTCTTATTTCTTCTTCTCTCTAAGATTGACTAGATGGTTCATATAAGATGTTTTTGGTAGTTTGTCCCTTTTCTTGATATTTAAAGCAAAGTACATTCCTTACTTTCACATATTTGTTATCTCTCCATGGTTGGTTATATATGACATGATTCCTCCATTAATTATCTCCATGTCCAAAATTATGACAAGAAAATAAATAGTTGTTGATATTTCTTTCATACCTTTAAGCATTAGGTTGCATGACTAAGTTTGATATTCTTTATCTTGTCTATTTGGCCATCTTCATGGATACTTGTCTACTTGTACTTGATTATTCATCTTCATAGTTTTCAATAGGATCTCCTTAGAACTTTTAACCTATCTTGTCACCTTCTACTCTTTGACTCTCAAATAATCCACCAAGAACTTTTGAGCTCTTATTTAACTTTCCATACATCCTTAATCTATTGTTTTCTTCTTCTAGTTCAGCCTTCAAGGTTGTAAATTATTCTTTATGTCCAAGGAAATAATTTTCTTTTTCCTTTAAGGATTTCAACACACTTTCAACTAAATATTACATGTCTTTGAGATCTTGATAATGTATAACTTCCATATACTTGAATTCATTTTTTAATCCATCAATCAGGGACTCAGTAATCTTAAACATCCTTTTAAGAACTACTTAAGACAATTTACGCTATTTGTGCTTCAAGGATCTCCTCCAAGCTGTGAATTTTTTTCCAAGAGGACCTATCTTTAATACCAATTTTTGGAAAACACAAGTAATGAGAGGGGAGGGGTGAATCAGTTCTTCTAAAAACTTTAAAAACATTTGAATAATTTAGCAAACCTTTCAACTCTTAATCCATATTTACCATGTTAGGACATTGAGATTCACACATATTTAAATG
Organism: Taxus chinensis; assembly: GCA_019776745.2. Taxonomy (NCBI): domain Eukaryota; kingdom Viridiplantae; phylum Streptophyta; class Pinopsida; order Cupressales; family Taxaceae; genus Taxus; species Taxus chinensis. The sequence goes on along the minus strand of CM034146.1, from coordinate 866,434,915 downwards.
AGAATCAAGTACATATGAACAAATGGTTTAATATGGGAAACCCTTAAAGGGCATTGAAATAAATGCACTAGTGTGGATAGTTGTCTTATAGAGATTACAAATATTTCAACTTTAGAGCATCCAAAAAACTTGAATCACCTACTGAGAAAGTAAGCCAAGATCATACTTGCATGGAAGCTCCAACACCATAAAATTTAGTCAAGCTCCTACTTGACCTTTTGCAAGTTATAACTTACAAGGAAGCTTAAAATACCTATTTTTTAAGAAACAACTTATACATTTTACAAGATGTTGATCACCTTAATTTTTTTGTCTCATGTAACAAATTGTGATCTCATATTTATCTCTTATCTCTTCACTTCTTCACATTTCCTAATTCACCTCTATTCTCATAACTTCATGCTCCTACAAGTACATTAATAAAATCCTCTTTCACATACACATTTTTTTATGCTTCTCATTCTTGGATAATACTCTCAAATACCTTCTCTATCATACACACACAGTGCTGCAAAAATTGTAGTCATATAGGCATTTCAGATGCTCCTTAACTTTCCTTTTTATCATGTCCTCATACATCTTCAACAATATAGACATCAAAAACCATTTCTCATAAACACTCATACAACCTTATACATGATGATAACTTACGTTTTCACATACTCTTATGACCTTTTCACCTTCTAGTTTCTACTAAATGTACAAGAATATTGGATGACATCATCCAATAACTCTTAGCATGTAATTCTTGCATTTGTATGTCAATCATATGTAGATTTAGTACTTACATAGGTTATCAAATAAATTATTACACCTATAATGAGAAATAAAATGATAATTAACTCCCCCAACTTATGTTTCATCTATTCATATTCCATTTTTACCTTTAAACCTTCCGATTTGTAACAATTATGTCATGTTTTTCCTCTTCCTCAATGTGGGTTGTTTATATTTTAACCAAATTACACAATCAGAAAATTGTTATGAAGCATTGTGTATGTTAAAAGATTTATTTATTGAATTATAAATCCTTGAAAATATCTATACCACACCATTTCTTCCTTAAGACTCCATTATAACTTAACACTAGGTGCAAAATACTCAAAAGGCACAATATTTAACTTCAAAGTATGGAGAATACAGTAGGATAATGTCATTAAACACTAAAAATATGGAATAATATCCAATATTTATAATACATCATCACCTACATGGGATACTACAAATCAAGGGAAAAGAGTTGACTTCTTCATTTCATCTTAGCTTAAGTTTCATAGTCATGGAATATAGAAAAGTACAGTCACAAGGATGATCAATAACTAATTATGCATACTCTTAAAAAACCTTATAAATATTGGATAATTTTTTCTAATACCTATGGTTCACCTTTAAAGGTCCCAGGTAACTCTATCATTCACCATTCACATCATACAACACTGATTGGAATGAGGTATTTTATGGGTTTTCAAGCAAAAAACAAGTCTTAAAAAAATGAGAAAGTTTTCTCATCACTTTACTTAGTCATGACCTGTAAATAAATTTTATTGAAATTAAACATACTTATTCAGATCATCACATCCATAGATTACACAATTTTAAGGTGTATGAGCTCATTTTGCATGTATTTTTCAAGTTGTTCACACTAGGTGTTAAGTTACAAGAACCAATCTTGTTCTTGATGACATATATCACTTCAAAATTGATTTTCATGTCAATATAACACATTGAAAACTTCACATGAGTACTAAACTTCACATTCAAACACTCAAGTACTCGAGTTGAGTGGAAAAATGCACACTTGAAACTAAGTTTCTCAACCATTATTTACATGACAACTAGGAATGATTTAATAATTTTAAATATGACCTTTAATCACTTCATCATACTAAGATATGATATTAAACATGTATAATTTTACTTCTAAAAACCTTCCATGTTCATATTGTACCTCCAAAACAAGCATTCACATTAAATATTTTTCAAACACCATGACTAGTTTTTGCTTCATTACTCCTTTAGTTGCAGGCCAACTGGATTGATATGGTTCATAAAACATTTTCAGTATAATTATATGTCTATTTTTATGAGAATTTGGGAACTTCCCAAGAGTTCTTACACACCAAACATTCTAACATGAATCCTTCTATACAATACTATACAATTTTTTTTTTTTCCAAAATAGAGTTATTTTTGAATCTTTCCAGCTGACCTGGAACAACAAAATACCACCATCTAAATGAAAATGTTTCCACCACATGCTTAAATCCTAAAATTATATTTCCAAGTTAATTTCATGACAAAAAAATTGAGTTTTTCTCCATCACTCTAAAGGGAGGGTTTTGTGAGGGTTTGGAGAACATTATCTTCTTAAGGTTCATTCATAGAGAACATGCCATAACTCTAACTCATTCCACTTGAAAAATTATCTAGACTAAATGCTCCAAAATTAACGAAATCATCAGACCACCATGTTGAAGTCTAACGTGTCAATGGGCATCTAAAAATTCATGTTCGAGCTAGAAATAACCTTTTCAAGAGATCAATTTGACTAAAACTTCATTTTATTGCATCTCATTTAGTTTGAACGGAAACTTTGTCCATAACACTAGGATAACCTACTTCACATGTCCCAAGACTTATTTTAGTTTTTAATTTTATGATACTTATCTACAACCGTGTTTTTGAATGCATACCTAGCTTATTATCAAGGACATGCCTTCAAATGACCTCGTACATGCTTCTTACTAACTAAGTTGTGGCATGAAACACATTCTAAACGATAGTTACAATGTCACAACATTATCCTCATGCTTTATATCATCTACTTTATCTTTCTTTGAACCATTCCCCAAGTTGTGTTTGTACTAGGTCTCATAATTATGCCTAATTGAGCATGTTTCAACCTTTATATGTGTTTTCCATGCCTCAATTTATTGTTAACTCAATCAATTCATTATTTCCAATCCTTGACCATTATTCTAAATTTATCTAACATCTTCAATCCACCTTACCAAGTCATTTTTTAGCTAGGCCTAAGGATTAGGCCTATTGGAGTGAGGTATTCACACCAATTTCACTCACACACCCTTGTATTCATCATGTTGATTGTATTTACTCATAAAATCCTTGTTAAACCTTCTATGACATCATCCTAAAATTCTCTCATATCACTATTATGCCTCTGTTAGTAACTAGATACTAAAGAAGATAAACCTCAATCAAGTTTTCTCATGCCATGCCTTGTGCTGCATTTTTATAATCATTCCAAGCTTCCTCTATCTCTCATTCATCCTAAATTTTCATTAATGTTATGTAGAGACCAGTATTTTCTAGCATTCTTCCCATTCACCCCGCGTTTCTCTCCTTCATATTGGCTTACCCATTAAAATCCCATCTCCCACCAAAACTACATATTTGATTAATAAATTAATCCCCTTTAAATACTTAAACCTCGTTATGTAATAATAATATCCAAATATTCCAATTATGTCACATGACTCCACCTAATAATTAAATAATAAAAAAACCATCTGAATCATGAACTCCACTCAATCAAATCAAGTCCAATCAAATCCATTATATCACCTAATCACTCAAATCATGTCCCCCCCACTCACTTAATTAGGTTTACTTTTTCAAACCCATGTTACCCTAATAACCCATAATCTAACCCAATATCCAAGCTATAAATACAATCCTTCCAACTCTTTCGAACAAGTTTTTAAGAGTGTATAGGACTAAGGTTCTGAAGGATAAACAAAGTTTGAACCCCAAAATTGTCATTTGTTCGTATAGGTTCAGTTAGCTTTGATTAGATCAGTAGCTTCTTTATACATTAGAATTTTCATGTTATGATTATTTATCTGTTTCCATGGGTTATCTATCTATCCTTAATTTATATGATTTTCTATTATGTAATGGGGGTTGACATCCATGAAAGGAGGATAACACTTCCTGTAACCAACTTCATTAGGTAGCCCATGCATATACCATCTAATCCATTTTCTTCTTAGTTTTCTTTGGTTTATAGGTCTATCTATCTCGCAACGGAGATCAGTCCCTTTTAGCACCTGTATCCATGATATCACATCCAAGGTACCTTAAACCCTCCATCATTCGAGGTTGTTTGATTTCATTGTTATGTATCTCACTACGCTGGACAAGGATGAAGAAAACTACAACAAAATTTATTGCATGCTTGGTGGGACGAGATCCAAGATCTGGTCATTTTTTTATTACCTTACTCATCTTTTATAGGTGTCTTAAGTATAATGGTTATCTATTTTCCTAGTTGTCATCACTTGATATGTATTTTCTGAATATTTCATTTTTAGACTCACTTATTTTTATGGTTTTAGTATCATCTCTATCAGTTTGGTGTGGTCATTTGTTTAGGTGATCTTTGAGATAAGTGGTTATGTTATTTTGAAAGGGTTCGTCATTGAGTTTTTTAGAATTGATATAAAATTTTATTGTTATTGCTATTAATTTTTTTTAAAAAATTAATTCAAAATAAATAATAATAATAATAATAAATAAAAATAATATTTAAGTAAATAAAAATAAAAAATAAAAAATTATTATTGTCCTAAAACTACCCATCTCTAAACCCTTCCTATCCAACTTGACTCTCTACTCGGCACCCTAACTCGAGCCACCCATTCTTGTGTTCCCTTCACCTACCGCCACAGAACAAGATTTGCCACACTGCGCACACCTTGAGCCACTTAACTCCTCTTACTATACATCTACATGACACCACACTCCGATTTTCTCCATTCTATGTCACTAAGCTATCACCTTTTGTGTCCCTCTCCTGGATTCAATCCTCCAGATGACACTTTTTTAGAGCCTCCCAGATCTCATTTTTTGGATGTTCATCAAGAGGATCACAACTGAAACAAATTGTATTATAAACAAAACCTAGGCATACATGTGAGACATGAGTGCAAATCATGTCAAATTATTAAAAACATTTCCATCCACGGGATCCACCTATCCAAACAATTATTAAATTAGGGTAGATTTTCCACTCCTTATTTGTCCCATTATCCCAATTTCCATTGATTGATCTCTAGGGGACCACTTTCTTTGTCTGAATCACAGTACATATCCCACATAAGATCCTCCTTGATTGGGTGGGAGGTTTAGTTCATTTTCCCACATGCATAGGTGCATAAAGTGAAAAATCATTTTTATTGCTTGGCAAACCATTAAAATTTGTGGCTTGGGCCACGTCTAGATTGCTTTCGACTGAGCTCCCTGAGCTCTTGCCTCAGACTCTTAGCTTCTTATCCTACTCTTGACCTCTTAGCCGAGCCACTTGAAATTTCAGCCCTAAACACATGACCAATCTTTTTGAATAATCCATTCATCCATGTTTTAATTTTTGTAGGTTTCCTTATGTACAAACCATAGTTTATAGTCATATCATTTCATTAGTTTAACTTTTGTAAAGTTATATCATTTCCTTTGTTTATCTTTTATATAGCCTATATTTTTTATAGTCTATAATAATATGGGATTTATATCCGTTTGACTCCATCTCTATGGTCTAACTCATTTCATATATCTATGTTCATCTCGTGCTTATGTAATTTATATAATTGATCCCTTCCTTATGATTGATCATTCATTATTTCATGCATTTACTTTCTATATATTATTTTATAGTATGTCATTTAATTTTTGTCCCTTATTTACAGTAATAAAATAAGAATGTTGTCCTATAGTTTTTATTAATTCATTAGATTAATTATTTTTATTTTTTATTTTCTATAAAAGGCACTATTTGTAAACAAAATACTTATGACATCCACATCATTTTTCTTAACCACCTTAACTAATACCATTTATTTTCTTTTTGTAGGGTAACATCTCTTACACTATGACCAAAACCTTATGTTGTCAAAGATAATTATTGAAACATAAACACACCATAAATCCTTTTCATCAACTCTTACCGCAATTGTGAAGGTGCAACTGGACGTTCTTAGTCATTGACTAGAGACTTCAAATACATCATTATCATGCGTATAATCAGATTAAAAAGAAAAATCGCTATCTATGTATTCCTCTTTTTCCCTATTTTATCCTTTTCTGCATTGTAATTTCCCTTTCATGGGTGATTGTCTGCATCAAAATTCACATTTTTGATTTGGTCTAAAAAGAACCCCGTGCATCCTACCTGCTTACATAGCTTAAATTAGGGTTTAGCTCTCTACATATTACATTAACAAACATAACTTGAACTCACAAACTAATTAACACATCAAAATATTCCTTTCACATGGTTGACTGATTGGGATTTGATCACCCAACAAGAAATCATTTCAGACATTTCCCTAGCCAAAACTACCTGAAACCAGCCTTACACTGTCATTCTCTAGGAACCTACATTATCCACTTTTCTTTTCTTTTCAAATCTTGTAATTAATCATGATGATAAAAATCATATTGCTTGATTTTTTTGTTAACAAGCCTCATAAACATATGTTTCTCTATTTCATGTTTTTGGTCACTCTTACTCAAAATGAAATGATCTATCTAAAAAATATTCAACACTTGAGACCATACCTTCCGTTACCAAACCTCTGGTCTCTATAGTCTCGTCTCCTGAGAAACATGTCATCAAAAATTGTCCCCACCTTGAAACCAATCCCCATGTCCATGATCATTCTAATCTTCCTAGACCAACTACATCTATGGATCCTTTTAAAACTCTTGGACCTCATTTTAACCCCATTTATGACTTCATACTTCATAAATCTCCTACAATTATCAATACTATCAGTCTACTCATTTGGTGAATCCTATTCAACCCATGTCAGTTCATGTAACTCTATTCCATCCACTACTAGTATGTCTGTCCAAACATCTCAACCTCTTCACACTTACATTCCTACCCATCATATACTCCAATCGTCTCAACCGATTAACACTCATATCCCTACTCATCATTTACCACAATAAGATACCCAATCTAAACAATCACATCACATCCCTGTTTCTCAACATCAACCTATGTAAAAACATACCCTCAACCCATGACATATATTAGTCCTTATCAAACAATTCCCATAAACATCCCACCCAAATGTTTATCAACCAATTTATCAAACAATTCCCGAAACACCCACACATCAAAAAATGTTTCATCCACCTTAAGATACATTTTATGCAAAAAAACTAATCTAATCCCAACCTAACATTGCGTCAAAAAAATCATATTCATGCTTTAATGAATAGGTTGGCTAGTTTAGAAGCCACTACCTTGGCACACAAGGTTAGTTTATCCTACAAAAAAATATGTAATGAATTGATTCATCTATGGGTTCCTATCAAACCTTACCCTCCTTATTGGGAGATTCCCAAGTTTATTAAGTTAAAAATCAAGGAATATCCCCAATGACATATTTGTGTATTTAAAGATACATGTTAGCTTGTTGCAGCTGATCAAGACCTACTACTTCGCACTTTCTTCATGAATTTGGTCAGTCCCATGTTAGACTAGTACAATAATATCCCTCAATACTCATTATTTTCCTTCACTCAACTTGCGTAGTTGTTCTTATAACACTTTTCAATCAATATTTCATGCAAAATCAATATCACTAACATATACACCATCCAACAATTTGACAACGAGTCTATTGCGGACTTTGTCACATGATGGCATGGCATTATAAACCAATTATCTTTTACTTTTTCCCAAACTGAACTCATGGAGCTCTTCTCCCATTCATGTGCGAATCATATATTATATACCTTGAAAATCCAATCATTCCAAACCTTTTATGAATCCTTCACCATGGCTTGTAAACTTGAAACTCATGTCATTAAGCAGGGGTCATCTTAAAATAATATCATCGAAACCTAAAATTCAATCTACTAAACCATCCAAACATAACAACACTTTTAAAGGTGTGGCCAACATCATGGTTGTTAATCCCTAATTCACACCTATATCTAGCACATGGTCTCAACAACGATTCCTTCAATCAACAACCAAATATATCCCCTTGAGAGAATCCTATAGTTTCGTATTTGACAAGTTGATGGAAGTACACTCCATCCACCATCCTCCATATGACCCATGGAAAATTTGCAACTCAAGATTATTTGGTATCATGAAACCCACTATTGTAAATATAATAGAGTCAAAGTTCATGACATTGAGAAATGTAATTCCTTAAAATATTGCATCCAAAAACTTATAAAAAAGGGAATATTCAAATGGACACATGCACCACTTCACCTAGCCAACCCCTCGACATAATTACACAACATTTTCCTAATCAACCACCAAATAAACAAGCCAACACTTTTACATATCAACTATCAAATTCTTACGCCATTGACACCATCAATCAAGATCTCATCTCATCACCAAATCCACATGATCCTATCTTAAAAATTATTCCCACACCTTATTAAGAACTTGTCATATCCATAATTATCACACCTATATCAACTCTTACGTCACTTTTCCTACACCTATACCTTCTCTTACCCTTACCACATCCACAACAAATTTGACTATACTGTCTTCTTCACCCACTTCGAACCTGGCTTAATCTACGAAATAAGATTAATGCTACCACCTATTTTGGCCCCATTGATGTACACACCTATCCTTATATCTCTCACATTTATTCCATCAAACAAACCTTTCCATATATCCACACCTATAACATCAACCCCATTCGCAAACATATCATCATTACCCCTTGGAACATTTATGTAACAACCATTCCCACCTACTTTAACATCTGATAACACTCTTGCATGTACTGCATTACCTATCATATCTACTCCATCGGTTACCACATCCCCTTCTTTAGGTTTGTATATGTTACCCACATCCATTCCAAATTTACCCATTATACCATCCTTAGAATCAATCCTAGTCCCTCATTCTGCACTTTTTTCCATACCAACCATACCGGCTACCTTTACCACATCCACATAAACTTCAACTTCACATACCACTTCAAATAAATCCATCGTACCCGAACCTATCATATACAACACCTTGACAACACCTACACAAAACATACCCATCACCACCTCCATATCAATCCCAAATACCCCTATATCTGTCATATTTCCTTACCCACTTGAACCTACCTTGACATCTTCGCCACCTATACCTATGTCCTTGCCCATAGACACATCACACATTTTTTTTCTGATATTATTTACTTGATCCTTATATCACAATGACAAAATCCACTAGATTCACAACTCCATCAATGATACCCCTTAAAAAATTCATGGACCAAAGTACCTTAACCTAATTTGAACATAAATGGTTTTCGTCCTCCTACTACAAAATCAACTATATCTACATTGACCAAACCAAAACCTACATAATCCAAATATTACATAGACCTTATTAAGTACATCATACAAACACTTCTTCTCTCCATTAATAACCATACCTACACCAAAATATTTATATTCTCCAGTTTATATTATTATCATCCCTTTCAAGGATAAATCTTCTTGATCAATATCTAAGGCTCATGATAAACATCCCCAACAGTGTCCTATGCATCCTCATAAGATTTCACGTCTTCCATATTTTCATCAATAAAATGTTATGACATCTATTTTAGGGTCAATCCCTTTATCTAACATACCTCATAACAGTAGATCCCAATCCAAAACAATCTAACCCTATTCTCAAAATTGATTCATCTTTTAAAATATCTAGTTAACCCATCCTATCTACATCAACTTCCTCCCCTCATATTATCAAAATTGATTCATCTTTTAAAATATCTATTTCACCCATCCTATCTACTCCAAGCCAAAATATCCTATCAAAACCCACAAGATTTTCCTTCACCATGACACTTCATTTGGATACTATGGAAAAAAATTGACATTTAATTTGAATATCTTCCATCAAGCTTCCTCCCATTAAATCTTTTGAATCACCATAGTCCAAACCGTCATAGTTCAATCCCAATTTCATTTTCACTTATCATTGTACCCTTGGTCAAGACATTGAACATTATAAGGTTTTTCAGAAAATCATCCATAACCTTATTAAAAAATATGATTTCCTCATTCAGGGGGAACATCCTTCTCCATTAATAACTAATCCAATTTGTATCCCTTCCGTTGGGTTTCGAATGATTCTTCCATCCACCTCATCCCTTAACATCTCTCCTGTACATGACATTCCTCCTAAGGAAGGTCCTTCACTGTTCATCAATATTGTTTATCTTTCCAATTTCTGTTGTGGTATCTGCCCACTTATCCAATCCAAATCCAAAATAATCCTATATAAACTTCTTTGACATCCACTAACTCATCCACATCTAATCTATTCTCCCTTGCTAGAAGGACATACCCCCTCATCCTTAGCATATAATTTTCATCAATTCATCTCTTATCCATCCATACAACTTCCTTGATGTTGGGGGGACTTCACTTTTGACATCACTTTATTTAATCTCATCCTATATTAAATCTAAATTAATATTCTCCAAATCTTCATCTCTTTTTAAAGCCCACTTTTTTGGCCATAGTTTTCTCTCGCTTGAGGGACCATGTTTTTCATTTTAAGTCCATATTTGTGACCATGTTTTGTTTCTTCATTGGGGGGACCATTTGTTTTCATCCTAATCCCACCTTTGTGGCCATTTATTTTCATCATTAGGGGGCACATATTTTATTCACTTCCTTACGGATAGGGCATAAGTTTTATCTTCTCTCATCTATATCATCATATCTTATCTTCTCTTATCTTCCTACCTTAAGAATTAATCATATATTTTGATCACACTCTTAATGCAATGAGACTAAACCGTATATTATCATGCATAAGCTTGAGTATGGGGTTTATCATTTGGCTTCCCTTACTGGTAAACCAGAGATAGAACCTCTTGATGCATTGTACTTGTGAACATTGTACTATTAACATACCTACCAATGAGCACTTAGTTATATGCTTAGATCATTCATTTATCATGAACCTATTCCATCTATCACTATAATGATATGAAACTATGTGGTCTACCATCACTTCCTATACATGACCTTAAATATGGATAGGACATAAAAGGTCTAGGGGTGTCAATTGTATGATCATCATCCCCTCCTAGGTGGTCTACCTAGCTATATTGAGCTCTTAAAAAATCAACACAAAAAATGAAAAGAAAGTACAAATTATTGATGCTCCTATCTCATTCTATCTTATCCAAAAATAGACCAATCCCTCAAAGGATAACTATTCATTAAAAGAATATAATAAAAGTAAACTAATCCCCCGAAGGACACCTATCATGCATATCTTATCCTGCCATATAAAATAAAAACTCAAAAATACAAAAGAAAAAGTTAAAATTATACCATACCCTCGAAAGATGGATGCTCTATTATATAATATCAGTGAAGGCTTCTAGCATTGATCAACCTTTTATATATGATATCATCCTAAGAAAGATTCCCACATGGATTAACTTTCTCATATACATTGCTTATTTCTTGCATTGATTACTTTGCATCTTATCCCTTTCTAGAGTTGCGGAATAGTCCTAGGAAAACCTACCTATGAATAACCCTCTTCCCGCATACAAGTTACATCTAGAATCCCCTTGTCATGTCAACATTAGGTTTATAAGCATATTCTATCCATTTTTTTCCTCATGGTATTTTGGTATAACTAACTGTCAGTGGTTATGTGTTAACACCTTCTATTTAATATAATTTTAGTGCCTTGAGTGGTGCCATTTATTTTTCACCTTTGATCCGGTTCAAAGCATGGTTTCCTATATTCCCCTTGCTACGATTATGTGTCACTTATCTCATTAACGTCACCTTTTATCAAAATCACATTCTTCCATATCAAATTCCAAATAATGAATTCTATATCCATATGTTTATCTTTAAATATGGTATATCTTACCATCATACATACATCCATGAAGACAGTTAATATCTATCAATGCTCTCACTCACACACTTTTTGGTTTGGGAATTCTACTTGATCTCTATTGCAGTTTGTAAATCCTACTTGAGGATATTTCTCAAGTATCATTTGTTATCCGGTAACTTCTCATCCCCCACCATGGTCATCCTATATTTAATTAATTCATCCTTGCTCCACATTTCCACTCATCACAACTTATCCCCATATTACCCTTCTCACCATTCATGTCCCCCTTCACCACTTTGTGTTATTCCATTTCACTCTTCCTCTTTCATCTTTGTTATCTTACCTAATAACCCCTTCTGCACAGGAATATTGGTTAAGACATACCCTCTTCTTAATATCTTCCCACTTTAGAAGCTTCTCCACCATCACCTCTTTCATTAGACAACAATCACAACCATACATAACTTTTCTCTCTACCTCTTCCACTTGACATTATTGCATCATCACTCTCACCATGTGGGAATCCCAATTAAGGATTCCCATTACAATATCCATCCTACATAACATATATTCCTCCATCCATTCATGTTACACTCATTTGTTTTCTTATTATCACCTCCTTTCATTTCTTGTCCCACTCAGACATGCACCACTCACTCTTTTCTCATCCTTCTTAGTATCTATCTTTAGCTTGGCGATCATACTTAACCATTCCCACTGCATGGCAATATTACTTAAGATTACCTCCTAAGTTGTATATTCCATTTGGATTTCTCCCATCGCATCATATTTCCATCATATTATGTTTCCCTCCTCTCATCGTAATCATCTACGCTAACCAACCATTCTACCCCTATACCCAATACACTCTCGTCTTTCACCTTCCAGTTTGGTGATCTTACTTAACCACTCCTGTCGCATGATGATCATACTTAAGGGCCCCTCTTAAGGATGATTCATCATCTTGCACTCCCCCATCACTCCACATTCTAACCATTTGATGGGAGGCATTATTCCCTTCATTTGATCAACTCATGGTCGAAATCATATTAAAACCATGGGTGTGTCTAAAGTTATATGTAACAACTGAAGTCTCAGATGAACTAGTAATTTATTTTAGTTACTACTATTTTTTAATTTTTCCTAGGGGGGTTTTATAGTGTTTTGAGATATTTTGGCCAAAACCTTATTGAAGCTTAACTATAAGTAACTTATTGAAGGAAACACACATTACTAAAGTGAAAACACCTTGCAAAATTGAACACTATTCAAATAAAGATGATTTACCGAATTAAACACACTATTGACATACACACACCTTTTAAGTATTGTTTAAAATGCTTTAATGAGATAGAAATTTGAACTACAACACTTGCAGGGTCAATGGATAACTAAAATAATAAACATTACTTGTTGAATGAAAAGTACTAAACAATTTCTGAATAAAAAAATTAAACAAATTACTTGAAAGGAAAAAATACCAATGAAAGAAAAGATCCTTTTCCTTGGAGGAGTGGCCCCTTGCTCCACCTTGAATCAAGAGTTAAAACAATATGTTGCTCTCAAAATTAGATGGATATTATTATTATTGAAAATATATTAAGTTGTATAAAACTAATTGAGATATTTTATATCCATCTTCATTTTTCTATATATCCTTTTCTCATCCGAAGATGCATTTACAATAATAAGTGATCAACAATTATCCTTACACCTAAAAATCGTAGTAAACTGAATAGTTCCCAAAGTAGCTATGAAATTGAGAAAACTAGCTAGATATACAGTTATTGGTCTTATACATATATATTTGGAGTGTGAAGAACTGGAAAAATGTTGGTCTATGTTCACTTGAAAGGCCTATTCTTTGCTCCATGATTGAATTTTGATAGATCTAGGAGGATCCCGTTATATCCAGAACTTTGGAGAAGTTCTGAAACCAAAGAAAAATCTTGTAGAACTAATTTATAGAGTTCCAAAGCTAATTTGTATTTAGCTATCTTTCTCAAAAATACGTTGGTCACTGCACAATTCACTTATCCTGATTAAGTATGACCTGCTTATGTGAAAACTAAATTTCCACACCATTTTTTAGGAATTATAGAGTTTTTAGACATTTGAACTAAATCAAACAAAATCTATACAATTACAACCTAAACTTATATTATATCAAACAAAAGTTGTGAAATGTAGTCAAACTTGATTAAAAAGGTAGCAAAATGAGAGTATTCATTACACATTGATGAGGCATATTTTAGCCTCATCATCTCCCCCACACTTACTTGTTTATAAGTCCTTTTAAAAACTTACCTCTCCAAAAATGGGATCAGAAACTCTTGAATCCAAATCACTGCTAAGATCAAATTGTTGAAATTGAATGTGTCAGGTCTTCTTATCAGAAACGTTGTATCCCAATCCTTCCACCAAATTTTTCTGCCAATTTTCAAAAAGAGTGGAATCTTGAGGTTCCCAATTTTGCCACGCAAACATGGGAGTAAGAAGGAGAGGATGTCTTGTTCTCATTTCTATCCACATACCTCTTTATGCCTTAAAAGTTTTAGGAATGACGGTATATAAAGTTTTGGCCCATTCCAGGCTCCATATAAGATTTGTGGGAGAGATGACTTCCCTTCTTTTCAATGGAACATTATGGAGTTCACATCTTATTTTGCATGCATCATAAACTTCCTAAAAATATTCATATTTATATGAGGTGAATAAAACAATATCCCTTTGCAGGCTGGAAATGTAATGTTCCTTAATCTGAGGGTTAAAGGCATGAGCCCTGAAATCTATACCAAATGCAGTAGGTTTTCCATACTGAGCTCTCATACATAGACCTAATGAGCCAAATTTTGTCAAGTGTTCAATATTCCTTTCCTTCTAGGCTATCTTCTTCTAGAGAATAGAAAAAAATTCCATATGTTGGATTTCCCCCACATATAAATTAATCATAAATCCTGTGTTCTTTTCTAACATGAAATTGCATAGATAAATTTCACAAAGAAGATTTTTCTTCTCTGGAGTGGCTAAAGAATATGCAGCCATAAATTATACTTCATCCTTCAATTCATGTGAAAGGCCACATGAAATCCTTAGTAGCTGCCAATAGATGAACTATTCTTCTAAGAAGACACTATATACAGGTGAATCCCTTCTATGTGATACTAATTTTTCACTCATCATGTAGACCATCTGTATTCTTGCCAAACACTTAAATGTTTCTTCCTCACTCTTATAGAAATTTTCTTCCCATTCTTTTGTTTCCTTCTTCTCCTCTTCCATTTGGCTCTTTAGCTCTTGATTTGATATTTTTAAATCATTGAACTTTTTGCAGGTATCATCCCATAATTGTTTTAGTGGCAGGTAGGAAAAATCTATTTGTACCATTTGATTCACTGAATCTACTTTTTTCAGAGTCTCTTTGCTAGTGCTTTTTTCAGTAGCCAATTACAATTATTTTTCTTTTTGAGCAATTTTTTTTTGTCAATAACAATTCTTCATTCTTTCCTATTATCTGAATTTTCAATTGTTCTATAAGTATTTATTTGTGCACCACTTTATGTTTGAGGAAGTTTAATTCCTCATCTTTTTCCCTAATCATAATTTCTACTCTAGACAAAAATAAATCCTGTATCAACTGCTATTTTTCTTCTTTTTCCAGACGTTCCTCAAGGAATGAGGATTGTTCCTCCACCCAGCGGAATTTTCCTTCTAATCTACAAGATGCCAATTTTTCATCTTCATTTGATGGTACTGCCAAGTCATACGTTTCCTAAAAAAAATTCCTTTCCAATATTTCACCTTCTTTCTCCAACTCCTCAGTTTGACCTTGTAGAGGAGGAGGGATTGACATGCTACCAAGAATATCAACAAATTCCTTCTCCAAATTCTCCTAAACTTCAATATTTACTGGTTGAGTTTCCATAGGTTTCTTATGAATTCTTTTCCTCCTAAGAGTTTCAACATCTTCTGAAGTAGGATTTTTCCTTGAACATCTTCTGGCTTGTATTCCAGAGTCCATCATAGGTGAAATACATTTCTTATTATTTTCTCAATAAAGGGAACTATGATGCCCTTAACCTCATTTCTAAGTTCTTCTAAATTCACAAAAAATTCTCTTACCAACTCATTATTGTATTTGGAAAATTTATTCAAAAACTACATCCAAGCTACCCACTCAAAAATGGTCGTAACCTCACCATATGGAAGGATTTGTGTGTCATATTATGGTTCTGATTTCTTCTTGATACCCATGGCCAAGAAGACAATTCAAATTAGTTTCCCCTTTTTCAAACCTTCACTATGCTAGGAAATAATTGTGGAACTACCAAATTGAGTTGGGAAACTCCAAGTACCTGTCCTGTTACCTTCTCAAGTTTCTATGAAACTATTTCACATATTTGTTTCTTTTCATTCCACCCATATGACAATTTATCATTAATACACCTCCACCTTCATTTATTTTAACTGGAATCGCTAACATCATTGTTTTCCTTTTCTTTATAATCATGATGTGCAATTAATAACTCATTATGCCATCGATTTAAACCAAATCTAATCACACATGCAAAATTTTAATTTAACCTTTAATAAGATCAAGATGTAATTACCATCCTTGCTGACATAATCCATCTGCCTTGTTGACTCGTCATCCCTAAAAAGTGAAAAACCGATTAGAAAAGATAGTTGGAATTCCAAAGAAATTTCTTTAATTTAAATTAGTCAATTATTGATGAGACCGACTGTCATTTTTGGTTTTAAATTGGCCTTTTGAGATTTTTTTTGGGGGGGGGGGGTAAGAGAACACCAAGTACTAGTTTTCATTCCATTCCCTTTATTTAAATCCTTGCATTTGCTTATTTTATCATTTCGGAAGAACTAGGTTCTTCAATATGATCAAATTCCTTGTATTCTTTAATTTTCTTAAGGAATTCATCCCTGGTAGGAGGTTTCCTATAGATTTTTATAATGTTTCCATTGACCAAAAGTTCCCTTCTAATGCATTCAATGGGAAGTAGCTGAACAAATCCATTATCATATATCTTTTCAATCTAATAAGGTCCTAACCACCTGGTTCTCAAATTGCCTTTGAATTAATGGTACTTAGAATCAAATAGTAATGCCCAATCTCCTATCTTAAATTTCATTTCCCTGATATGTCTATCATGCCATTTCTTCCTTTGATCTTATATTATCTATGTTTGTTGAAGTGCTTCCAGTATCAACTCATGCAATTCACTGAGTTGTAGAATTCTTTCCTTTTGTGTTATATCCAATTCAATACCCAATTTAGTTTTTTTCCTCAACGTTTGTAGTTCAAATTAAATGGGTAATAAGGGATTATTATTATAGACTAAATCTTATGGTGATAACCCTGTTGTAGTCTTTCAATTTGTGTTATAAGCCCAGACATCCTAGGGTAGTATTTTCACCCAATCTCTTCTACTTGCTTCAAGTGTTTTGGTGAGAATGTTTTCCAATTCCCTAGTTATCACTTCTAATTTTCCATTGGATTACGGATGATAAGGATATGACTTCCTATGATTGATCTATTAGTAAATTGTAAAGTCTTGGATAATGTTAGATATGAACTTTGGCCCTTGAACTGAAACTATACTTCTTGGTGCACCAAACTTCATCATGATTTTGTGCCAAAGGAAATAAGAAATTGCATCTTCATTAGCATTTATTAAAGCCTGCACCTCTTCCCACTTTATTACATAGTCAGTACATGTAAAAATGTTCTCCTTTCCTTATGAAGGATAACTGAAAAGACTAAAAAAATAACCCCCACCTTTCAAATGTTTTAATCACCACTTAAGGTTCTAGAGGCATTTCACTAGTAAAAGTTGGTTGTCCCATCCTCTGATAGGGATCACACTGCCTGATGTATTTCTTCACATATTTATACAAGAATGATCAAGAATAACAAGTGCCAAGTATTTTGTGGGATGTCCTTTTTACTGAAAAGTGTCCTCCACTTGGTTCATCATGACATTATCTAAGTATATCAAAAATTTCATCTTCTCTAAAACACCTGCGTAAAACCAAATCTGGGCCACATTTAAATAACATTCCCTTTAACCATTTAAATTTTGAACTTTTTTTAATTAATCTTTTCATTTTTTTCTTAGTAAAATAAGGAGAAAACTTCCCTATTGGAAGATAATTTTCCATGTTAGAAAACCATGGTATATCAGCTTAAATAGAAAATAATTGTTCATCTGGAAAGTTCTCCTTAACTAGATATTATTCCCTTTTAGTTTTTAACCTTGAAAAGAAATCAACTACCATATTAGATTTTCCTTGATTATCCATAATAGTAATATCAAATTCTTGTAAAAGTAATAACCATTTGAGTATCCTACCTACAACAACTTGTTTATTAATCAAATATCTAATTGTCGCATGATCTATATGTACAAATATTTGGTACTCTATAATATAGTTTCTGAACTTGTTAATTAAATAGATCACAACAAGAAATTATTTTTCAGTGGTGGTGTAATTTATTTCAGTGGGAGTAATATTGTTACTAAGGTAATAGATAGCATATATCTTTCCCTTGTCATCTTTTTATCCCAAAACTGCATCAATTGAGTTATTTGAAGCATTTATTTGGATGTGAAAAGGTTCCTCTAAATTAGCTCCTCTAAATGTTGGGGTAGTGGTGAGTTTTTCCTTAATCTCTTCAAAATCACGTTGAAATTTTTCATCCTAGAGAAATTTACTATCCTTGGTAAGAAAAAAAAACACGGGGCCAACAATTTTACTAAAATGTTTGATAAAAATGCCTATAGTACCCAATATGTCATGAGAATGAATTAATATCCATGGAGGTTTGAAGAATAAGAAAGTATGAAATAATCTTGATTTTGTTTTGGTCAACTTGAATTCCTCTTTTTGAAATGTGGTGTCCTAGTAAAATCCCCTCATCAACCATCATCAAACATTTCTCATGGCTAAGATACAAATGGAGTTTCTCACACCTTGTTAAAACTCTATCCAAATTTTTCAATTCATTATCAAATGTGTCTCCATGCATGGTAAAATTGCCCACGTATACCTCTGCACAATCATTAGTTAGATCTGCAAAAATTGGTAGTATAAACCCTTTAGATGGTTTTTGGAGCACTATATAGTCCAAATGGTAGTACCCTGTAGGTAAAGGTACCCCAAAGAAAAGTAAAGGTAGTTTTACCTTGGTCTTTAGAATCCACCGTAATTTGTTTATATCCACTGAATCAATCTAGGAAGGAAAAATATCGTTTTCCTGAGAGATTGTCCAAAACTTGATCTATGAATGGTAAGGGAAAATAATCTCTCAGTGTAGCTTTGTTCAATTCCCTATAATAACCACAAATTCTCCATTTTCCATTATTTTTAGGAATAATTACAAGAGGAGATACCCACTGACTATCTAAGATATAGTAGATAAATCCTACTTGTAATAGCTTTTCAGTTTTCTACTTAACTATGTCCCTTAAGGTTGGATTTATCCTTCTTTGAGGTTGTCTAACTAGTTTAAGATTTTCAGTATAATGTGATTGGTACAAATACTTGGATGTATTCCTTTCATTTATTTTTAGTCCCAAGCAAAGTGTCTTGAATGAAACTTCAAAAAATAAAATAATTTATCTTCTTGATCATTTTCCAACCAACTGTTAATGTTCAAAACTCCTTCTTGGCTGAATCTCAATTTGTTTATTTCTAGACTGTACTAAACTGATTTGTTGAAAAGGATCCATTAGAGTGTTTAGTGGACATGAATGAGGTAGAAACATATGATATGTCATAATGTCTCTAAAGTTATCTTGAGGAAGAATACTAGATAAAGGACAGTAAGAAGAGATATGATACTTATCTTGATGTTGGTCAAGCTCCTCATCAATGACCTTTTCCCAAGATTCCTTACTACTTATTGATATCTCCAAGACTAATGATACTGATTATGTATTTATTTCCTCCCCTTTGGAAGAGAATTCACGTTCCCCTGAAGAAAAATTATTTACATCTGTATCCGATTGTGATGGTTCTAGAGATAAATCTGAATGTTCCGGAACTATATTTAAAGGTTTCCAAACTATATTTGATTTTTATAAAGACAATTTGTGACCATTAAATGGGTGATTAATAATATTCTCCACCTCCCTAACTTGATCATGAAATGTTATCATAGCCAAAGAAAATAAATTTTGTTTATCAATATCAGGATCATAAACCCATAATTGTTCCTGATTATCCATGAAAGGTCATGGAGAAGGATATAGGGACAAAATTTATAACTCTTAGCATTATAGATGGTCGTATCACCTAATCTACAATCAATTAACCAAAAAACTATAGCTAACAATAGTCTTCCCAAAATGATGGGATAACCAATTGTTTTACCTTTTGGTCGTAATATAAGGAAGTCCATTGGATACTCCCATGACTCCACAATAACTGCCACATCTTCAATGATCCTTTCTAGTTTAGCTACTGACTGATCTGCCATATGTAATATGGTGATAGTAGGTTGTATACCTATCAATGGTAATGTTTTCAAAGTGTCTAATGTCATAACATTTATAGATTCTCCCAAATCAACCAAAACATTATGTATATATTTGTTTCCTACGGTAACGGAAATAAAAGGGCTTCCAGGATCCCCATATTTGAGAAGTAAGAGTTTACCTTATAATAAATCAATAAGTTTCCCATCTATCTTAATATTCCTATGGTACGGTTTCTTCCTTCCACATATTTTCAAGCATAACATTTTGATTAATTTGTTTAATTCAGGAATGTCCTTGATTTCTTGTAATAATGGTATTTCAATATTTATTTTCCTAAACACCTGCATCAGTTCAAATTCCCTGGTCTTAATAACTTCTTTAATTCTTTCTCGAAAATGAGTTTCTAAAGAATTGTTATCCTCTTGTTTCTTTGTTTCTTTTTCATTAACCTTAGGGATGACTAAACTAGGTGTTTCAGTTTCATCTGACATCTCATTAATTATAACAGGAAGAGTATTAATTTTTTTTCCAGATCTGGTTTGTGTATCTTTACATTCCATGGCATTAAGATCATTCATTTTTTCTTTCTTTGCTATATAGACAAGGGTTGTTTATTTGTTTTTGGAATTAGCCACTGGTTGTGCTAGTATTTATGTTTAAACCACATTTTCAGTTTGTGAACCTTATGTTGGGGAACCCATTATGGCTTGTTGTTAATGGTTGGGATATGTCCTCCCTTGAGCATAGTTATTGGGTTCCACCTAGGTTGTGACCAAGCATAAGGGTTACCTTGACTAGACTAGGGTTGTTGGTGTCCTTGAGAATACCAAGCTTGTCCAGCCCAGTCCTGGGGATTCCATGTTGGTTGAGGAACCCAAGTGGGTTGTACCTAATTTTATGGTACCTTATAACCTACCCATGACATCATCCAAGGATTAGGATAAGATCTTCGTATGAACTTCCCCTAGCTCTGTGCAACTTGTTTTTGGACAATGTTTACTTCTTTTACAGTGGATGAAGTGCTGGTTTTTTCAAGGTAATTTTGTCACGAATGGAAGAAGAGAACAAGAATTAACTTCATGTTCCCTAGATTCATAAATGAGCCATAATTCTATTTTCTCCAGAGGAAAATATCTTATTTCATGCTTCTTTCTATATCTATGAAAGTACATAGCTAATGGTTTAGTATTAGGATTTGCTTTGGCTTGCAATCCATCCATGGTAGAAGTTAATTAAACTAGGATATCTGTTTTACATTTTTCTATTTCATCCATAAAAAATTTCATGTATGAGCTCCTATATTTCATAAATTTTCCTTTTGTAGGTCTACCCTTCATTATTGAATAATTTCTAAAGAGGTATTTAATCTCATCCATTCCCAATTGATTGATGTCTCCACCTCCAATTAAATTAATGGCTTACCTTGATTAACCATCAAGACCTTTAAGAAAAATGGTTTTTCATAGATCCTCTTGAAGTAAAAATCCACACCTTTTACCTATGAAGAGGAATCCATCCAAATAATATTCCAAATTTTCATCCTCTTATTGTTTTATCATAAAAATATTCCTTCCTAGTTCTCCCTCTACAGTAGTCTTGGTACTTTTCTAAGAAGGTAGTTTCCATTTGCTGCTAAGAGGTAATGGAATTGGATGATAATCCCATGAACCATCTCATTGCTCCATCTTTCAAAGTAGATGAAAATACCTTGAGTTTTTGAGTATCTGTTTTGTAGTAATAGGTTTGACAAAATAATTTGAATTAAAACAAGAATTAGTCAAGGTCCTTAGACGAAATCCATCTAAATGTGGGACAGTGTAAAGGTGAAATATTATTCATAGGTGTTTCGTCATCCTCTAACTAGATTCGGTAATTGAAATTTCTATCAAGTTCTCTCTCTAGTTCACTAGCCACAGCTGCAATATATCATGAATCTTATTCCCAATTAACCCGATATGTTAACTGTTTTGGTGAAGGTGAGAAGTCAGGTGTAGGAGTTTGAATTATATACTAATAATAAAAAAAATTTCTTGATGGATCTTATGATATAACTCTTCTTCTAAAATTTCTAACCCTTTTGGTGATTGATCAAAAAATTCCAAAGGCGGGAGTTCTTCTTCCTGTCTAACAGGGGACAATGGTGCTTCTAATTATTTCTCAACTTTCCTGTTTAGACTAGAGGATGCTGATGATTCATGTTCAAATATTTTTGGGAGAAATATACCCTTTGAGTATCTTGGTCTACTCATACATTTTATGATAACCCAGGGGATATTTTTCAAAGAATAGATGTGTGATTGTTTTTCTTCTTGTTGACACCTAATTGAAAAATTCCAACAAGTTGTCCCCAATAACGGCACCAAAAATGATGGGAGTCATTATTCCCTTCATTTGATCAACTCATGGTTGATTTCATATTAAAACCAGGGGTGTCTCTAAAGCTATATACAATAAGTGAAGTCTCAGGTGAACTAGTAATTGATTATAGTTACTCCTATTTTTTGTTTTTCCTCAGGGGGTTTGTATATTGTTTTGAGATCTTTGGGCCAAATCCTTATTTAACATAAAATGTAAGAAACTTACTTAAGGAAACACTTATTACTGAAATGAACACACCTTACAGAATTGATCACTTATGAAATAAACATGCTTTATAGAATTGAACACACTACTCAAATAAACACGATTTACAGAATTTAACACACTATTGAAATAGACATACCTTTTAAATATTGTTTAAAATGATTTAAGGAGATATAAATGTAAACTACAAAACATGCAGGGATGATAGATAACTCAAATAACAAAAATTACATGCTGAATGAAAAGTACTAAAGAATTGCTAAATAATATAATTACACAAATTACTTGAAAGGAAAAAATACTAATGAAAGAAAATATCCTTTTCCTTGGAGGAGTGGTCCCTTACTCCACCTTGATTAAGGATTCAACACATTATGTTTCTCTAAAAATCAAATGGTTATTCTTATTATTGAAAATATATTAAGTTGTACAAAACTAACTAAGATCTTTTATATCTACCTTTGGTTTTCTATATATCCTTTTCTCATCCAAAGATGCATTTACAATAATGAGTGATCAATAGCTATCCTTACACCTAAAAAATCCTAGTAAGCTAAATAGTGTCCAAAGTAGCTATGAAATTAACAAAACTAGTTGGATATACAAATGTTGGTCTTATACATGTATATTTGGAGTGTGAAGAACTGGTAAATTGTTTTTCTATATTTGCTTGAAAGGCCCATTATTTTCACCATGTTTGAATTTTGACAGATTTAGGAGGATCCCATTGATTCAAAAACTTTGGAGAGGTCCTAGAACCAAAGGGAAATCTTCCAGAACTAATTTCTAGAGTTTCGGAGCTAAGCCATATTTAGCCAAATTTCTCAAAATGATGTTGATCACTACACAATTCACTTATCCTAACCATGTATGACTTTCTTATGCCAAAAATGAATTTCCACATCATTTTTTAGGAATTATAGAATTTTTAGACATTTGAACTAAATCAAACAAAAGATAGACAATTCCATCCTAAACTTATATTAGATCAAACAAAAGTTATGAAATGCAGTGAAACTTGATTGAAAAGGTAGAAAAATGAGAGTATTCATTGCACATTGATGAGGCATATTTTAGCCTAATCACCATCCAAATTTTATAGTAATTCCCCAATATTCACATATTATTATCTCTTCTTTCTTCCTTGCACGCACCATCTCCAACTTCCCCATTCATCATCTCTATCATCCCTCTCTTGTAAATCTTACTTTTCTATTGTCGTCACATACATGTCTTACTTAAGGAGTTCCCTTAAGATAGACTCATCATTTCTAAATACTCCCTCACCTCATTATTCATTTCCTCCATTGAGAATTCTTCCTCCTGGCTTCCCTTACTAACCACCTTTTCATCCTACCATTATAATTTCTCAACTTATCATATCACAGACTACATCTCCTATCATTTGTTTATCACTATGTTCCTTTCCACCAATTTCCTTTCCTTGATCCATATTCCTTCATATCATGTCTTTCCATTCTCTTCATGTTTTGTTTCTTCATCTTTCCCTCCCTCATCCTCATCCACAAAATCCTCCCCTTGCCTTCATCATTACTGTTGACAATTTTTACACTTGTCAACTCAAAACTTTGTTACGATGGATAGCATTGGTGAAGTATACCTAAGCTAGTGGAGATTATATTATTTTATGTCATTACTGCTGATTTATTTAAAAGATTACATAAAATCTACAACTATGTGTGCTGTTACAAAATGTAACAGATCACATAGTTTGCAATTTCATGACCATCCTCAGCAAAAGAACACAAGCCCTGAAGGAAAGTTATGTTATATTGATGAGGACATCCAATTATAGAGTAGGTGAAGTGTAAAGTTTTGGAACAGCAAACATAAGTGTAGATTACGCAAAATCAGAGTTCATCACTGAATGTTACAAGTTTTATTCAATGTTATTTCCTTATGATTAAGACATTCAATTATGTTACTGAGTTGTTTAGTTCATTATACAATCCATACAGAAAGCAAAAATGTAGAAAGAGATATACAAATCGTTTAAGAAATCCAATTTTTTACTCACAAGGAGAGTCAAATGTTTCCCACACAAGCCATGGAATGTAATTGAAAAGTAAAGTACAACTACTAAAAAGAAAGATACACATGCATGAAAGAGAAAACAAAGGAGTATGAGTGAACCCATCATTTTCTTAGGGATTTTCTGTTGTTCGATTGAAGTATATTCATCTCCATTTTTTTTTTCTCGTTCATCTTCATTATGGAATCCATTATACTTGAAAAGGAAGAAAAGAATTGAATGTTAGTTATGAGCTCAGGGATCAAACCATATTCCCAGACTATCCTACTTTGTGCATATGAATCTTCCCCTAAGCAGGAGATTTATTCTACTTGAAGGACAAACTGCATACATGTTTTATTCACTCAGAAGGAAGATAGTGAAAAGAAAGAAGAAAACATGGACATAAGAGAGGCCAAAAAGCCTAAATATTTTCTAACTATTTTCCTAAGTGTGTAGGTACAGGTTGTAGTCAAAGAGAAAAATAGACAAGTCATAAGTGCATGCAATGAAAGGAAGAATGTAACTAAAAGTTCTAATAATTATTTTTAAATGGTACATGTTACAGTGCAAAAGAGAGAGTGGAAGATATAAACAATTTTTTTAGTTGCAGCAGAAGAGGAAGAATAAGATTTCAAGAAGCTGAAGCTAAATGGAAAGAAGGGATTACAGCTGAAACAGGATGATAGAGAAGATTCTGGGAAAATTTTGCTAGGGCTTCGCCATGTAAAATGAACATTTACAACTTTTCATCATGTTGTTTTCAATTTCTACATGCTTTAAATGAACTATGTACATAAAATAAATGATACAGAAAGGAGAAAAACATCACATGATCAAAATAAACAGCTAACATGTTTTCAGCTCTCAATTTGCTATATCAGTTCATCAAGAAAGGTGTTACTTTTTGTGTTCTGGATAAGAAAATACAACTACTATTTCTGGAAATGCATTAAAGAAAATATTCTAGAAAAAATTTGACAGGGCTTCACCATGTAAAATGGACATTTACCACTTTTCCAGCATACATATCAGAGATGTAATGAAAGGAAATACAATATATAGTGCAGAATATAAATGGACTATACTTTCATTCATTAGATTGAAGTACTTTTAGCATTATTTATTGCTTAAATGACTGAGAAATGAAATTGCTAGATAATCCTACAAATACAACAATCCTGAAACTACATTTTTTCAAAATGAAGCAAGTATCAAGTGTTCAACATGCCATAGTATGTCTTCGGAGCTCAAAATATAATACAAGATTCATAATTTTTCAGAACAGGAAAGTGAAAGATTGAGCAACCATTTTATAAAATGACAAACAAAGCTTCAAATACTGTGAACTACTAAAAATAAGCATGTTTAAGGCCTCCTCTATTGAAAACAACAATTCATGTTCAAATATTAATGAAAATCAAAACTAGAAAGGATATCAGAAGCCATTACAAATGAACAAAGAAGCTATCTCATTGTTGGTTGGATATTTTGTCAAACCAAAATATGAGGTTCAACCATAGTATATGGGATTAAATCCCTCCTCAAAAACAGGTGAGGCTGCCTGCTTATTACTAATCTAAAACACAGTAAAGACAATATATATACAATATTCACACTAATCTAACCATTGGGGGTTGGGATGGAATCTTGAAATCCACATTGACACGATTCGAGGGTATTTCTTTCGTAAATGAACTGGGTTAGAAAATGTTACAATGAAAGAAGCACAATAGAAAGGAAATGGGAGAAACGTATTTTCTTTCGAGTAAACACAGAGCACAAAATAATCATACGAGTTTTAGATCACAAATATAATGTCCAAAATAATCAGAAACACTAAGCTGCTATACAAAGAATAGCTTAAGATCATGAACATAAGAACACTTTCTTAAGTAAGATACATTACACAACACAAAGTCTGTAAAATAATATCAACTCCTATTCTTCAAAATGATTGAAGGAAAACACAAAGTTTTTCTTCTTTCCAATAGCCCCTAAATATTCCAAAAAATCTCGACCCTTTGGAATGCATAAGCATTCCTTATTTATAACAAAAGAAGTAGAGATAAAATAGGGCAGATCCTAAAAAATAGCATTTTTAACAAGAGTTCTGTTTTGCTTGATTCTCATGCAGGAGATCAAGTCAAAATATGATTCAAAAATGTGACGAAACAGAAATGAAAAAGACATGTCGATTTCAAGATTGAAATGACATGAAACGTTGGGACTTAATCTGAATCATCATCCTTTTCTCCTTCCTCTTTTTCTTCCTCCAACTGAGACTGTTTGCTCTGAAATTCCTGGAACTTCCGAATTATGCCTTGCATTTCGTTTTCATCAGGCGCAGTGGAATGATCATTCCAAATTTCGTAGGTTTCATGAGTATCGTTGGCATTACCGGGAATCTTTTTCAATCCTTTGCTAAGCTTTCTTAAGGCCCCCAAAGATTGTTCAACCCTTACCAACTGATCAATGATCTCAAGGCCAAATCCGCTTATTGGTTCATGCTGAACAGAATCTTGGATTTGCTTGAAGAGATCATCTGCTGATAGGATACCTGAGTTCCCAACTGACACCTTTGGAAAAATCTTCAGCAATTCTTCTTCCAGATCACTTTTCCCATCAATCAATTTATCCCT
Organism: Taxus chinensis; assembly: GCA_019776745.2. Classification (NCBI taxonomy): domain Eukaryota; kingdom Viridiplantae; phylum Streptophyta; class Pinopsida; order Cupressales; family Taxaceae; genus Taxus; species Taxus chinensis. Next base: position 866,407,270 of record CM034146.1, on the reverse strand, counting down.
TGATTCTCTCAACTTACTGTAGGCTTCATTGAGAATCTTTATTCTGAACCTGATGGCCTTGGTCAGTTGGAAATGCTTATCTGTATGTGGGAGAATACCTTCTTCTACCAATAGATGTGCTGGTATTTGCTTTAACACCTGGAGAGCTTCAAAAGTCAAATCAAGATGTCCAATTTCCTGAGAGAATTCATCATCCATCTTCTCTCCCTCCTTCTGAATGTCCCCCAAAGACTGATGAACTTTCACCACGTCTTGAATTACTTCCTTCCCCTGTTGGAGAAACCTTTGGATCCATTCATCAACCAACCTTCCTTTTTTAGCAATTTTTTCAATTGTAGGCACCGATGAGAAATCGAATCTGACAGAGACAGAAGAAGGTGGTATGGATTCAAGGGGTTTTGAGAGTTTAAGCAAAACCTCTGTCAACTGCACCACTTTTCTCTTAAGCTCATCTCTGCTGTCTTTTGTCTTTTTTAACTTTTGGCACAACACGTTTGTGGCATCCCATGCATCTTGTTGTGCCCCTTCTGCTGTTACTTTCCCCAGAGCCACCATGGTTATCTGATAATCAGAGGCTGTTATATCCTCTCTAGTTTTGTCAGTTGAGGGAGTGGCAATCTCTGCAAACTTATCTCCTGAAGCATTCACCAAAACCCTTGAAACTGTTTTGGGTTTCTTGGCTGATTTCGCAGTAGGAGCCTTGAGTGAGCTGAAATCAAAATCTGGTATGGGTACAATCACCTTCCTCTTCCTCAGATTTTGCTCGAGTAGCCATTGCGGCGTATCAGAGGAAGTTACACATGTTGTAAAAACTGGTATTCTACTCTCAAGAGGAGAAGATTCTACTATTGGAGGGGAAATAGTTGCCAATGTGGTAGTAGATTCAATAAAGAGAGGCACAGGAGGGGGCGTGTTGGTGATCACTTGGGTTCCAACAGAGAGGGGTGAGAGTCTAGAGAAAATACTGGCCATGACTGAAGAAGTGGATGGAGAATGAGGAGGTAGAGGTGGTTGTGAGGGGGGAGGCACAGATTCAGACTCCAAAGCCTGGGATGCAAGAGACAAGGTCTCTTCAATTTGATAATCAACAAATGATGAAGCCAGAAGCTGGCTTCCTCCTTCTTCCAAATTAATTTATCCTATTTCTGGTGGTGTTGGTGATTTTGGCACATCCACCATTTCAGCTGGAGAAATAATTGAAGAGATTTGTCTTTCTTTCCTCTTTTTGACAATCCTAACTTTTATAGGCACCCTAGAAGACTTTCTATCCTTTTCCTTTTTGGAGGGCCCCGCCTCTGAAGCAGCCAACTTTGAAAACTCATCATCTTTAAAATTCATTCCCCAAGAGGAGAGCCATGCTTTGGTGCGAGCAAGGATTAGAGCCAACCTACATGTAATAAAGGCTTTTTCGCTGGCTGACCAATCAATAGGTGGGAAAACATATTGATCCTCATTTAGTCCATCATAGGAAAGATCCAAAAAACTTTCATTGTCACTCATACCTTCTGGTAAATCAGTAAGCTCCAGTGTTTGAATCTCAGCAATAGTCAATCTGCTATTATCCTTTCTGCAAAAAGCAAACTCATTATGCAGATCAACCCAAATATCCTCTATGTTTGGCCTGTGCAGATGCTAGGTTCCATACACTTTGAGCACTCCTCGGATGTCAAAACCATCTCGAGGCTTGATATGCTTCCTCAATTTGTCCTGAAGTTCATGGAAAACATTTTTGGCCTTCAGTACTGTTGAGCAAGTGTATCTCCCAATAGAAATCGACAAGGATACAGCAGCCTTATGTTTGCTTTGTTGGAATTTATGGAAATCCAACAGCTGCCTAACCAATTCCATCAATATACGTCTATCCCCTGGATATCGGGGCAGGTGAAAAGGATCCCCCGAGTACATGACCACCTGAAGATATGTAAACTTCTTGAATTGTAAGAAGATACATCCCCATTTACAAACTTCAGCCCAAGCCTCATCTGAGACTCTTGTCTTCCTCAGCTCAGGGTTTATCCTGCAGATATTTTCAGAGAAGAAGGCATCATTCACCCTTCTGAAATGGTCTTTGGACCTCTTTTTTGTCAATTGAGGGAAGTATTGATAAACCTGGTTCGCCATTCTACTTCCCATGGTATCCAGCCCGGGATAGTTCCTCATCCCGGCTGTTGCGTATGTGACATATGAAGACATATAAAACTTCCCAGTTGACAAGACCGTTGTCATTTGGGAATCAATCTCATTGCTAATGAGAGTGCCCCAGTCAATTCCTTGTTCATTCTTCTTGATGGTGATCATGAATTGATACATCCATCCTTGGAATACATTCGATTCGGGCAAACAAAAAACCTGACTCAGCAGAGTAATGATGTCATTGATTTCTTGGATGAAATCACTCCTGGGGATAAGCCTTGGAAATCTGGAGACAGCTGGTTTGGCCTTAATCAGGAACTTCTTGTTTACATGCTTGATGCAGTCTTCTTGATCATTGTCCTAGGCTTTCTGAGCTGACTTAATGTCCAAGTCTCCATACTCGTCAAAATTAGGCAATTTGAGGAGGTCATTAAAATAACCTCCATCCAATTTGATCACTACTTCACCTGTCTAACTTCTCACAGAATGAGACGCCGAGTCATAACTAGACGCACACGCCAAGATGAATTTTGGACACTGAGCGGATATGGGAAGACCCGCTGCGAGAGGTAAGCCACTATCGGCTATAGATTTCATGCATGGAGTTTGTGAGGAACTCCTCACCCTACTCCAGAAATCTTCAATATCTATATTTCCAAGTTTGGTGTCTCAGATGTCGTAGTTGCAATCAATATACGATGGAGACTCTACCTTTTTAAACTTGTATTTCATTCTTCCTGTCTTCTCGGTCTTTTCCTGAGATGGACCAGGGTCTGACATGAAGGATATCGAAGGAAGAAAGTTTTGAAGCTCAGAAGATGCTACTCACTGTGAGAATCCTGGCCTGCTGGATATGCTAGAAGAATGGAAGAGTCCGACACTGGCGAGGAGGATGTCAGGAAATCTTGAAAACCCGATGCGCTAAGAATGTCAGAAACTCTGGAAAGTCCGGAACTTGCGTAAATGTCAGAAACTCTAGAAAATCTGACACGTTTGATAATGTCAGAACTTTGGGAAAGCACGACACTGCTGAAGATGTCGGAAACAGAAGAAAGCCCGACACTTGTGTTGATATCGGAAACTCTGGAAAGTCCGGCATGCCAAACCTTCAATATACTTTGGGTCTTCGACACTGCACAATACCCTTCAACCAGAGAAGAGAAAAACAGGGTTTTTTTTTGTTGAATTTCAAACATGCAATCTCCTTTTAATCATTCATGTACCAGGCACATAATTAAACTTTGAGGAAATGACACCAAGTGGTAATTTCGAAGAAATATACCCTAAAACCTAAACCCCCGTTTTTCAAAAATAACTCCAGAAAGAAGAAGAATAAAAATCTTTCAAAACCCGGCAAAAATGGGAAGAATCAACACGCAATCAATCCACAAAAACTAGGAGAAAAGAATGGAGAGAGAAATACCTTCAACCAGAGAAAGGGAAGATCGAAAATAGGTGATTCAATCGGGCACAAGTGAGCTTTCGGGTTTCGAGATTAGAAGAGCATGTACGAAAAATCCACGAGTTAAAAATACGTCTGGTAAAAATGACGTGGAAATTCACGTATTTATAAGAAAATTTGTAATTAATACACTTCAGCTCGGCACGTGCCAACTCACCGACAACTCGGAATGAATGACATGTCAGCATGTTCGAGAGATCTGAAAACCCGACACAAAGGAGCTTGGAGAAATTCGGGTTTCAGGTTTCAGGAAACACAAGACATAGAGCATGAGATGTTTAGATGCTTTACAATTCCGAAAACCTGATACGAAGGACCTAATTAGACTTCAGGTATCGGAGAACAGGTGACACAAAACATGCTTTGAATAAGACATGTTCCGATGCGCTGGAGTTCCGAACACCCGAATTAACTCTATATGAAGCGGGTTTTGGGTTTCAGAAAACACAAGACATAAATCATTTTAAAACTTATGTCGACCTGTTGATAAAACCCAAAAACCTGATTTTCTCTAAAAGAGGCCATAATGCAAAATCAACTCCAAAAAATTTGTAGGGGCTATCTTATCGTTTTGTCATGAACTCAAAACGGAGATAATAGCTGGCTCCAGCTGGGGACTTTCTTTGTAATACCAAAGGAAGAGAACTCATAATCTCTGTCTCGCAGACCAGAGCCTTATCCATTGGGCTATGGAGAAAAGAAGAAAACCAAAACAAAACAAAACAAAGAAAGAAAGAAAACGAAAATAAAACACACAACAAAAAAAAAGTAAAATATGTACAATGCAAGAGAGCATCTTGCATTAATGGTGGAACAACTTTAGATGTTGTCCACTGAAAAGCAACGGGAGCAGTCCTCCATCCAGATATGATAGCAAGAAACTATTTTCACCATTCAGCTCATGGATTTTGAAAGGTCCTTTCCACAAAGAATCAAACTTCCCGTGCATTCCTTTTTGTTCTCTTCTCTTATCCCAAAGCAACACCAAATCTCCAGTCTGAAAGTTACGCTGCTTTGATTTTTTGTCGAAAATTTTCTTCACTCTACTCTGATGATCTATGATACGATCAACCACCTTGATTCGTGCCTCTTCTAGCCTGGCTAGGTACATAACCCTCTTTTCGATAGAATTCTGAAAAGCCGCATCTTCAACTACTTTTGCCAACTGCAAGGCCAGTAATTCTACTAAGATAGGGATCTCAGCATCAATCCCGTATAGCACCTGGAAAGGAGACATCCCTATGGCTCACTTTGGAGTGATTCGATCAGCCCACAATGCATCATACAATGCTTTGTGCCATGTCCTCTGGTTTTCATCCACTAGTTTTCTAATTATGGTAACCAGGTTCTTGTTGCTGGATTCAGCTTGCCCATTGCCTTAAGGATAATAATCAGATGAGTGAGCCAGAGTGATGCTGAATCCATAGAAAAACTCTGTTAACTCATGTGATGAGAAATTAGAAGCATTATCAGCTACAATCTTATGAGGTACACCGAATCTGACAATTATATTTTCCTTAAGGAATTGGCAAACAGCTTCAGAAGTTGCTTGTTTGATTGGTGCGGCTTCTACCCACTTAGTAAAATAGTCTGTAGCAGTCAGCATGTAATTATCTCCAGCACTGGAGGTAGGATTCAACGTTCCAATGAAATCAATCCCCCATTGGCGAAAAGGTTCTTCAATCACTACAGGCTTCAGAGGAAGAGCTGCTAGCTTGGGGCGACCAATGAAATGTTGACAAGCTTCACACTTGGACACCCATTCTGCTGAATCTCGGAAGAGAGTAGGCCTATAATACCTAGCCCGTAGGATCTTATAAGCTGTTACAGAGGATGAAAAATGTCCTCTGCAAGCTAGGCTATGGAAGGACTCTAATAAATTTTCCTGTTGTGATTTATCAACACAACGCAGGAAAACACCATCAATACCTCTCTTGTATATTGCATTATTCCACAAAAGGTATTTCACAGATCTCAACTTGACGGTCCTCTTCTCCTTTTGGTTTAAATGCGGAGGGCATTTACCATAAGTTAGAAAGAAAGAAATGTATGTGTACCATTCATCTGTCGTACTTACAAAAAGTGCCATGGGCAGCTCTGAAAAAGTGTCTAGAGTCTTTTCACACTCTGCTTCGGCATGATTTTCTGCAATTAATTGGCACAAGCCCCTTCCTCTTACCAACTTGGTAGGCTTGATGTTCAAATCATACTCCTGAACCTTAGCTATCCAAGTACCTCGTTGACTTCCTAGCTCTTGTTGAGTCAGAATGGATTTAACAGCAGTGTCGGGAACAAGAACGAGAGTATGGGAATTCAGCACATAGTACCTGAAATGTTTTACTGCTCGTACTACTGCATAAGCATGCTTTTTAATCTGTGACATCTTCAATTCATGCTCCTTCAATGGGCAGCTCATAAATGTGATGGGAGCTTCAATGCTTTCCTTGTTTTCCTGCATCAGGATGGCAGACATTGTATGAGCAGAGGCGTAACTGTACATGATGAAATCTTTCTTCAAGTCTGGACATACTAAGATAGGAGCAGAAGCAACTACCCTTTTGATTTCTTCGAATGCAAGCTTCCCTTCTGTACTCCATCAAAATGGAACTTTGCCTTTCATCATTCCAAGGATATCCTTGGTTTTGTCAGCGAAATCAAGTACAAACCTTCTCAGGAAATTAACCTTTCCGAAGAAAGAATGAACTCCGGTTTTACTTGTGGGTAAGGTAAGACTCTGAATGGCTTTTACCCTTTCTGGGTCAATTTTGGTTCCTTCTTTAGTCACAATATGACCCAGCAGCTTTCCTCTGGTCACCCCCGAACATGGACTTCTTGGGATTCAATGAAATCCCATGACGTCTGCATCTCAAAAGTACTTGTTCTAAATGATCATAATGATCACTCCGTTTTTTAGAGAAAACGGTCAAGTCATCCAAATACACAACTATGACCTTACCCATCAGATCTCTAAATGCCAAGTCCATAGCTCTCTAAAAAGTGGCTCCGGCGTTGATCAAGCCGAAAGGCATCCTTCTGTAAGCAAAGGTACCCCATGGGGTCATGAAGGCCATCTTGTGTTGATCCTCTATGGTTACCTCGACTTGATTATACCCTGAGAATCCATCGAGCATGGATAGCATTTCTGATCTAGTAACATTTTGTAATACCTGATCCATGATAGGCAAGGGATAGTTATCCTTCAGTGAGGACTGATTCAAGTTTCAGAAGTCAACACAAATCTAGATCTCGCCATTCTTCTTCCTGACAGGAACAATGTTTACAATCCAAGTGGGGTGATGGATTGGAAAAATAATCCTGGCATCTAACATATTCTAAATTTCTGCTAGGATAGTTCCTAAGATCTTGGGATTGTAATGTCTTTGCTTTTGTCTGTACAGCTTCACATCAGGCTTCAAAGGGATACTGTGCTATACATCTTTTAGCTTGAAGGATTTTAAATCTGCATAAGACCAGGCCAACACATCGATGTATTTCATCAAAAGTGAAGTGAATCTTGTCTTCTCTTCAGGAGAACAAAATTTCCCAATATTCACCATTCGAGGTTGATCAGATGAACCAAGATTGATTTGATCTACTTCAGAGGAAGAAACTCCTTCGACTTTCCTTTTGTTTTAGATAAAACGATCATGCTTATCAAACAAGCCCTCTAAAGAAACCAAACCTTTAGGTATCTTGTTGCCTTTCAGCTGGATAAATTCACCATCAACCTCCTGATATGGATCTGAAATAGTTTCACGGAAGGCTGATTCTGAACCTTCAAAATATAACTCATTGAAATTGTCAGCCTATTCTAGAAAATCCAACACCTGTTGATCATCATTGAACACTTGCCAATGAGTTGCATTATCTGGGATACTGGGACGATACACAATCTCGATAGAGTATGTATCTTGCTTGAACTGAGGATGAGGAAGAAGAAGGGATGCAGATACGGCCAAAGAATCAGCCTTGTCATTATAATCTCTCAAAACTGCCTTAATAGAAAATGCATCAAAGCATTCTATACCATCCCAAACTTTATTCTGGTAATGTTTCAACGGATCATTTTTCACCTGATATATACCCCTGACCTGATTGACAATCAGCTCCGCATCTCCCTGAACCTTGAGATTTCAGATTCCCTTCTGTCTTGCCATTTCTAATCCTAATAACAGGGCTTCATATTTGGCCATGTTGTTAGTATTATCAAATTGCAACTTGTAAGCTGATGGGAAAATCTCGGAACTAGGAGATATAAGGACAACACCAGTGCCTGATCTAGTGGTTGAGCAGCTACCATCGAATTCGAGCGTCCAAATAGAATTAGGATCTTCTTCTTCTACATCTACAATGGGTATCTCAGAAGTCATGAAATAATTCCCAAAGCTAGCATCTTCGAAAAGAATTTGAACTTTAGGATCATATGATTTGGTCACCAAATACTTCACCTGTGGTTTAGGATGAAGAACCTAATGAACCCCATTGACTGGGATCTTAGCTTTGGTCCAATCCATATTAATCTCTCCTCCGGCGTCTTTACAAAAAACCCTACCCAAGAGGATACCGTAAGCTGCAGGAATATCGGCAACTAGAATAGTCATTTTCACTCTCTTATCAGGAAAGGCAACAAATGCAAACTGTGCATCTTTGATTTGACCAATCAAAGGGACTTGTTTAGTTTCCATGGAATAGCACCGTCCATATGACTTAGTCAAAGTAAGTCCAAGGGCATGGGCCACTTTTGCGGGCATAACATTATCAGAGGCCCCTGATTCGATGATGCAATTGCTGAGTTTAAACCCATTTATAAGTAGAGACAAATAAAATGGTTCAATCTTTCCTGAGGAAGAAGCAGAGGTCAGATTGTTCTGTGGTGGGAGTTGAGTAGGATTTGGAAGGAGACCTTTTGAAGGTGATGGAACAGCCGCTTTACTTCTGATGAACTTGGCCAGCTTTTCAAACTATTCAGGATTCGACTGAAGGTATTCTACTTCTGACATTTGAATTTTGCTTCTCTTTGCATGATCAACAATGTCAAAAGCAGTATAAGGAGTGATGGTAGGCTCAGTTCTAATTACATGAGCTTATGCCGAGGAACTGATCTTAGGAGAAGGAGAATAAGGAGCAGCTACTTTTTTGGTAACCTCTCTTTCAGTTTGTGCCAAAATAGGGGTACCCCTCTTAACTATGGCTATGGGAGGTTCCTTATTCTTCTCCTTAGTGTTTTCAAGAGGTTTTCTGGGATTTTGAGATTGGGACCGAGTGAAGACAACAAATGACTAACCATCTGGCGCACATTCATCTTCATCATATTCCAAATACCCAATGTTGGAGTCGCCAGCTGACTCGTCATAAGACTCATCAGCATATCCTGAAGCTTCGAAAGCCTCACGGGAATCTTGTTCTTCTGGTTCATCTTCTTCTTCAATTATTTCTACTGCTGCATTGATGGGAGGAGCTTCAATTGCTAGTCTCGGTTGAGCAGGAGTTAACTATGGCCTATCTCTGGCAGGTGCACCATTGTTGTTATTGAAATTCTGTCTAGGGATATCCCGATACGGAACATTGCTCACCTGCTGGGACATTTTATTTTTTAAAGCAATCAAATCATTAGCCATTTTTTGAAACATAAGATCTGTGTTACCTTGAGAAGAACCTTGATTTTTGAGTTTGGGTATGTCTTTCTTGATCCTTCCGGCCAAGATGAGATCATCCTCTATTTCAGTAGCTATTGACTGAGCAATAGCCAAATTTGGGATAGCCGACCTTCTTAATAAAAAGCTTATATTAGGAGGTTGAGCATTGATGAAGAAGCATTTTTGGTTTTCCAGAGTAGGTACAGCTATTTCTGGAATCTTCCGGATCAGCTTGTTGAACTTTGCCATGAATTCCTGCATAGGTTCATGCGATTCCTTCTTCATGTTCGTGAGCTGAGCTAACAAAGCATGGGAATCTTCGGTTGGTTTGAACCGTGCTTCGAAATTGGTCCACATGGTAGCCTAGTTTACGATGCATGCATTCGGGAGGTGATAAAACCATTCAGCTACTGCACCCTGCAACGTTTCAACGAAGAGTCGGATGGAGACATCTTCGTGGGCTACTCTGAGGACACCGCATGCAATAAAGAAAGATGCAATGTGCTCGTCAGGATGCTGCTTCCCATCCCCATTGAACTTGGGAATGTTTTTACGTGATCCACGTGGTAACTCGTGTAATGGAGGAGTCAAAGAAAGAGGACCAATAACTACACCCCAAGGCACAGGTTGAACTGCCATCCTTCTGAAAAGAGTGCGTACAGGGAACCGAGCATCAGACAAGAGTAGTGCACGACAAGTTGTAGATGCTTCTTGTTCCACGGGGATCTGATTTCTCTGAACAGGTGAAGAACTTCTGGTTCGGTTAGAGACAATGCTGTCAGGAGAAAGACTGAAATTGTGCTGTTGCAGTAACTCAAAGAGTGGATCAATTTCACCTTGAGCTCGGCGAGACTGAGTAAATATCTTCCTGGCTAGCTTGAACTGAAAGGAGATCTTGTTGAAAATAAGGCAAATACGGAGTCGCCAGACACCAAGAGGATAAGCTTTATACTATGGATCCGTATTCCCCAGTGGAGTCGCCAAAAACTATTGGTTGGATATTTTGTCAAACCAAAATATGAGGTTCAACCACAGTATATGGGATTAAATCCCTCTTCAAAAATAGGTGAGGCTGCCTACTTATTACTAATCTAAAACACAGTAAAGACAATATATATACAGTATTTGCACTAATCTAACCATTGGGGGTTGGGATGGAATCCCAAAATCCACATTCACACGATTCAAGGGTATTTCTTTCGTAAATGAACTGGGTTAGAAACTGTTACAATGAAATAAGCACAATAGAAAGGAAATGGGAGAAACATATTTTCTTTCGAGTAAAAAAAGAGCACGAAATAGTCATACGAGTTTTAGATCACAAATATAATGTCCGAAATAATCAGAAACACTAAGATGCTATGTAAAGAATAGCTTAAGATCATGAACATAAGAACACTGTCTTAAGTAAGATATATTCCACAACACAAAGTCTGTAAATAATATCAACTCCTATTCTTCAAAATGATTGAACGAAAACACAAAGTTTTTCTTCTTTCCAATAGCCCCTAAATATTCCAAAAAATCTCGACCCTTTGGAATGCATAAGCATTCCTTATTTATAACAAAAGAAGTAGAGATAAAATAGGGCAGATCCTAAAAAATAGCGTTTTTAACAAGATTTCTGTTTTCCTTGATTCTCACGCAAGAGATCAAGTCAAAATATGATTCAAAAATGTGACGAAACAGAAATGAAAAAGACATGTCGATTTCAAGATTGAAATGACATGAAACGTTGGGACTTAATCTGAATCATCATCCTTTGCTCCTTCCTCTTTTTCTTCCTCCAGCTGAGACTGTTTGCTTTGAAATTCCTGGAACTTCCGAATTATGCCTTGCATTTTGTTTTCATCAGGCGCAGTGGAATGATCATTCCAAATTTCACAGGTTTCATGAGTATCGCTGGCATTGCCGGGAAGCTTTTTCAATCCTTTGCTAAGATTTCTTAAGGCCCCCAAAGAATGTTCAACCCTTACCAACCGATCAATGATCTCAAGGCCAAATCCGCTTATTGGTTCATGCTGAACAGACTCTTGGATTTGCTTGAAGAGATCATCTACTGATAGGATACCTGAGTTCCCAACTGGCACCTTTGGACAAATCTTCAGCAATTCTTCTTCCAGATCACTTTTCCCATCAATCAAGTTATCCCTTGATTCTCTCAACTTACTGCAGGCTTCATTGAGAATCTTTATTCTAAACCTGATGGCCTTGGTCAACTAGAAATGCTTATCTGTATGTGGGAGAATACGTTCTTCTACCAAGAGATGTGCTGGTATTTTCTTTAACGCCTGGAGAGCTTCAAAAGTCAAATCAAGATGTCCAATTTCCTGAGAGAATTCATCATCCATCTTCTCTCCCTCCTTCTGAATGTCCCCCAAAGACTGATGAACTTTCACCACATCTTGAATTACTTCCTTCCCCCGTTGGAACAACCTTTGGATCCATTCATCAACCACCCTTCCTTTTTTAGCAACTTTTTCAATTGTAGGCACCGATGAGAAATCAAATCCGATAGAGACAGAAGAAGGTGGTATGGATTCAAGGAGTTTTGAGAGTTTAAGCAAAACCTCTATCGACTGCTCCACTTTTCTCTTAAGCTCATCTCTGCTGTCTTTTTTTTCTTTTAACTTTTGGCAGAGCACGTTTGTGGCATCCCGTGCATCTTGTTGCGCCCCTTCTACTGTTACTTTCCCTAGAGCCACCCTGGTTATCTGATAATCAGAGGCTGTTATATCCTCTCTAGTTTTGTCAGTCGAGGGAGTGGCAATCTCTGCAAACTTATCTCCTGAAGCATTCACAAAAACCCTTGAAACTATTTTGGGTTTCTTGGCTAATTTCATAGTAGGAGCCTTGAGTGAGCTGAAATCAAAAGCTGGTATGGGTAAAATCACCTTCCTCTTCCTCGGAGTTTGCTCGAGTAGCCATTGCGGCGTATCAGAGGAAGTTGCACATGTTGTAAAAATTGGTATTCTACTCTCAAGAGCAGAAGATTCTACTATTGGAGGGGGAATAGTTGCCAATGTGGTAGTAGATTCAATAAAGAGAGGCACAGGAGGGGGCGTGTTGGTGATCACTTGGGTTCCAGCAGAGAGGGGTGAGAGTCCAGAGAAAATACTGGCCATGACTGAAGAAGTGGATGGAGAATGAGGAGGTAGAGGTGGTTGTGAGGGGGAGGGCACAGATTCAGACTCCAAAGCCTGGGATGCAAGAGACAAGGTCTCTTCAATTTGATAATCAACAAATGATGAAGCCAGAAGCTGGCTTCCTCCTTCTTCCAAATTAATTTATCCTATTTCTGGTGGTGTTGGTGATTTTGGCACATCCACCTTTTCAGCTGGAGAAATAATTGAAGAGATTTGTCTTTCTTTCCTCTTCTTGACAATCCTAACTTTTATAGGCACCCTAGAAGACTTTCTATCCTTTTCCTTTTTGGAGGGCCCCGCCTCTGAAGCAGCCAACTTTGAAAACTCATCATCTTTAAAATTCATTCCCCAAGAGGAGAGCCATGCTTTGGTGCGAGCAAGGATTAGAGCCGACCTACCTGTAATAAAGGATTTTTCGCTGGCTGACAAATCAATAGGTGGGAAAAAATATTGATCCTCATTTAGTCCATCATAGGAAAGATCCAAAACACTTTCATTGTCACTCATACCTTCTGGTAAATCAGCAAGCTCTAGTGTTTAAATCTCAGCAATAGTCAATCTGCTATTATCCTTTCTGCGAACAGCAACCTCATTACATAGATTAACCCAAACATCCTCTATGTTTGGCCTGTGCAGATGTTGGGGTTCAATATGCTCTGAGCACTCCTCGGATGTCAAAACCATCTCGAGGCTTCATATGCTTCCTCAATTTGTCCTGAAGTTCGTGGACAACATTTTTGGCCTTCACTACTGTTGAGCAAGTGTATCTCCCAATATAAATCGTGAAGGATACAACAGCCTTATGTTTTCTTTGTTGGAATTTATGGAAATCCAATAGCTGCCTAACCAATTCCATCAATATCAATCTATCCCCTAGATATCGGGGCATGCGAAAAGGATCCCCCGAGTACATGACCACCCGAAGATATGTAAACTTCTTGAATTGTAAGAAGATACATCCCCATTTGGAAACTTCAGCCCAAGCCTAATCTGAGACTCTTGTCTTTCTCAGCTCAAGGTTTATCCTACAGATATTTTCATAGAAGAAGGCATCATTCACCCTTTTGAAATGGACTTTGGACCCCTTTTTTGTCAATTGAGGGAAGTATTGATAAACCTGGTTCGCCGTTCTGCTTCCCATGGTATCCAGCTTGGGATAGTTCCTCATCCCGGCTGCTGCGTATGTGACATATGAAGACATATAAAAAATTCCCAGTTGACAAGACCGTTGTCATTTGGGAATCAATCTCATTGATAATGAGAGTGCCCCAGTCAATCCCTTGTTGATTCTTCTTGATGGTGATCATGAATTGATACATCCATCCTTGGAATACATTTGATTCAGGCAAACCAAAAACCTGACTCAGCAGAGTAATGATGTCATTGATTTCTTGGATGAAATCACTCCTGGGGATAAGCCTTGGAAATCTGGAGACAGCTGGTTTGGACTTGATCAGGAACTTCTTGTTTACATGCTTGATGTAGTCTTCCTGATCGTTGTCCTAGGCTTTCTGAGCTGACTTAATGTCCAACTCTCCATACTCTTTAAAATTAGGCAATTTGAGGAGGTCATCAAAATAACCGCCATCCAATTTGATCGCTACTTCACCTGTCTTACTTCTCACAGAACGAGACACCGAGTCATAACTGGACGCACAAGCCAAGATGAATTCTGGACACTGAGCGGACATGGGAAGACCCGCTGCGAGAGGTAAGCCACTATCGGCTATAGATTTCATCCATGGAGTTTGTGAGGAACTCCTCACCCTACTCCAGAAATCTTCAATATCTATATTTCCGAGTTCGGTGTCTTGGATGTCATAGCTGCAATCGATATACGATGGAGAATCCACCTTTTTAAACTTGTATTTCATTCTTCCTATCTTCTCGGTCTTTTCCTGAGATGGACCAGGGTCTGACATGAAGGATATCGAAGGAAGAAAGTTTCAAAGCTCAGAAGATGCTGCTCACTATGAGAATCCTGACCTGCTGGATATGCCGGAAGAACGGAAGAGTCTTACACTGGCGAGGAGGATGTTGGGAAATCTTGAAAACCTGATGCGCTGAGAATGTCAAAAACTCTGGAAATTCTGGCACTTGCGTAAATGTCAGAAACTCTAGAAAATCCGACACGTTTGATAATGTCAGAGCTTTGGGAAAGCCCGACACTATTGAAGATGTCAGAAACGGAAGAAATCCTGAAACTTATGTTGATATCGGAAACTCTGGAAAGTTCGGCATGCCAAACCTTCATTATACTTCGTGTCTTCAACACTGCACAACAGCCTTCAACCAGAGAAGAGAAAAACAGGGTTTTTTTTTGTTGAATTTCAAACATGCAATCTCCTTTTAATCATTCATATACCAAGTACATAATAAAACTTTGAGGAAATGACACCAAGTGGTAATTTTGAAGAAATATACCCTAAAACCTAAACCCCGTTTTTCAAAAATAACTCCAGAAAGAAGAAGAATAAAAATATTTCAAAACCCAGCAAAAATGGGAAGAATTAACGCACAATCAATCCACAAAAACTAGGAGCAAAGAATGGAGAGAGAAATACCTTCAACCAGAGAAAGGGAAGATTGAAAATAGGCGATTCAATCGGGCATAAGCGAGCTTTCGGGTTTCGATATTGGAAGAGCATGTACGAAAAATCCACGAGTTAAAAATACGTCCGGTAAAAATGACGTGGAAATCCACGTATTTATAAGAAAATTTGTAATTAATACACTTCAGCTCGGCACGTGCCAACTCACCGACAACTCGGCATGAATGCCATGTGAGCATGTTCGAGAGGTCTGAAAACCTGACACAAAGGAGCTTAGAGCAATTCGTGTTTCGGGTTTCGGGAAACAAAAGACATAGAGCATGAGATTTTTAGATGCTTCACAATTCCGAAAACCTGATACGAAGGACCTAATCGGACTTCAGGTATCGGAGAATAGGTGACACAAAACATGCTTTGAATAAGACATGTTCCGATGTGCCGAAGTTCTGAAAAACTGAATTAACTCTATATGAAGTGGGTTTCGGGTTTCAGAAAACACAAGACATAAAGCATTTTAAAACTTATGTCGACCTGTTGATAAAACCCGAAAAACCTGATTTTCTCTTAAAGAGGCCATAATGCAAAATCAACTCCAAAAATTTCGTAGGGGTTATTTGATCGTTTTGTCGTGAACTCAAAACAGAGATAACACTCATGATGCCATTAAAGGTGATAAGTAATTCAAGTAACATATACAGTTATAAAGAGCTTCAGAAAGAGATAATAACCCAGATTTAAGGTATAACTATATTTTCAGAAAAGGTATATCAATTTAGGATCAGAGTAAAGAAGATGGTTATAACTCAGGAATGTAATCAAAGAAGAAACTCTAAGTCAAGAACAGAGTAGTATTCTTAAAGAAGGCACTCCCAAAATAAATATGTCATATCAATACAACTTGAAGAGCTATGAAAGATCAAGAATACAGGTATTTAGAATAGCCTGCAAAGAATATATCAAGGAAAACATGAAGGAAAACAACACATTTTTCAAGTATCGAAAACCTTGAGAAGGCCAATAAGTACCAAAATTTGCAAAGAATGAGCTTCAAGAAAATGAAGTAAATAAAAATCCTCTATAGAAATAGACATCAGAGAGAAGTGCAGAACTATGTCAACACGTCAACAATTTAATAGACCACAAATGAGTATTAGTAGATCAGTTTTGAATCAAAATGTCAGTGATAGAATGTATAACTTACCACCTAGGTCAACATTTTAGAAAAAAAACATATTTCCCTAGTTTAAAAAGAGAAATCCAACAGAGTTCAAGTACCCAACAACGGTTTTCATTATTACGACTCGAAAGAAAGGGGAACAGTCTCGGTAGAAAAGGAAAACACACACCCATGGATTTTTTCTCCTGGAAACATGTCTACACAAATAGTAAAGTCTCCAGAGCCGAGTGATAATTTTAGAAGAATAAATGATACACAAGCCCAGATTTGAAAATCAAAGCAACTAAAAATACCCAGAACTCAAAAAATAGAGATCCTAGTTCTTCATCACAGACCCACTAATGGGTATTAAATAAAATATCAAGGTAAGAAATAGAGCTTACTATTTAAATCAAATCTGAGTAACCCTCAAGTGGCCATCAATTTCATCAAAAATGGACAACCCAACACATTTTCAACTTAAAATGACCAAAGAAACCAAGGTGTCACATGAAAATGAAAAAGAAAACGTTTATCTGCACTTTGAAGTAGAAGTGGAAAACATAAGTAATGGTGGTACTTAGAAGATCAAAACTTACCATTCTCTTCATCAAACAATGATGTCAGAAACACAGAACCAAGCTTGACATAGGCCAAACAGAGCTTGAAACCAATAATAAGGGAGGTGAATTTGAATAAAACTAACATAGACTAGAGAATAATACAGTTCCAAACTCAAATTTTGCAAAAATGTGGTCATGACCACAGTGCCTCACATGGAAATCTTGAATGCCAAGATGTTATACCAGACAACCTCGCAACAGAGTTTGGAAGGCCGAGAGTGATACACAATAGTCAAAAACTACAAGTTCACGGTAGTGGCGGCCAAGTAAAATACCATGTGCACCTCCTTAGAAGAAACACAAAAATGTAAATACAACATAGTTTTGAATGTCGAGAAAATACAGAAGAACCAATCTCAAAATCAAGTCATCAATGGCATCCAAGAAAAATTTTCTAGGGCTTCACCACTCTCTGCGAGAAAGTCAAAAAATGATCAAAATGAAATGGTTCAAGCATTTTAATTCATTCACCTCAGCAGAGTTCAACCTAACTTAACCATGATTTGAGATCAATGATCAGGCTTCATCAAGTATGAGGATCAATGGCCTGAGACTCAAGCTCAGAGATCAAAGCAATTAACCACAGTTGATTTCCACTGACCACATTAATTGCTAGTTTAAAACCATAATCACAGTCAATGATCAACGGCATCGAGATACAAAAGGTACAGAAATTAAGGACCCAAGATGATCACCAAATTTCCAACAAACTCAACTCAAGTTACAAATGCCACCGACAAAGCATATGAGGGGTGAGTCACTGTGGGGAAGGGCCCAACCCACATGTCTACAATTTAAATCATTACATTGACTTTCTAAAGTTTGAAACCATATTCTATGTAATCAAATAAACAAAAGGAGTCCGATCACCACCATACCAAAAATGATCACTCAAAATGTAGGTTTAAACCTTATTCACCAAGTATTATCCAAATTGCAAAGGCTGAAATTTATACAATACATGTATTTAACAAAGGTGGCAGACAATAGTATGGCGTGCATAAAGTTCACAAGGTGGTCAAACAAAATGGTCGACCTTTGTATTTGCTAAATCCACAAGGTGGAAAAACCAAGTATAATGCAAAAGTGGTCCCCACTCTAGAGAGGAGCTAGAGTTGATTCACAGAGTGTCACTCATTTGAAGATTTAGAATGATATGTCAAATATCAGAGCATGTGCATATGGGAAGGTGTTCCCCACAATGGAGGTTTATACTTTGCAAATATTACATTTATTGTAATTATTTTGTTATTGTACAGAAGTATTTTTTCATCCCTCCACAATAGGACAAAATACAGAAGGAGACAAATTTGCATGATCAATGGAGAGAGACTTTGCCTAGCAAGTAATCTTATTTCTAGCGAATTATTCACTCTTTCCTTATTAAAAATAGAATAGTCGAACTTCAGTTTGACGACATTGTAAACAAGGCTATTAATGCCTATTTGTAACTGCATGCTCTAGTTTGTATTATTTTATCCTTTCATTTATTATTAAATAAAGGATAAAATTAGGATGCATGGGCGAGTACAAGCCTTAGGCTATTTTTAGGAAGGGGGTGAAATTTATTTTACTATATATTTTGTACCTTTGCAAAACACAAGGGATTCTTACTTGGAGGAGTTTTGGATATATGAGTACTAAAGCAAAATTTTCAAGTCTTGCCCTCTGAGTGTGAAGTATTTTTTGCCTTTCCAAGTTATTTTGTCAGTCTTGTGTATGTTATATTAATCTTGTGAATGCAAATTCCTTGATCAACCACCTTACCCTGCTGCAAAATTTCAGTCCTTTTCTGCTTAATTTTAATGTGCATGTTAACTTATTAGTACTGTTTTGATCCTCCCTCAGTATAATCAAGTGTTTTTGCCCTTAGATATTCTGCAAAAAAAACTATTGGTTCATGCATCAAGAATCCTTCCCAAATTAGTTGTGCATATACTCAGTCAAATCCCTCATACAATTTTGGTGTATCACCTTAGTTTTAATCATTTTATAGTCATCTTTTACTCTCAAACTCTCATAAAGTCAGTTTATGATACACCAATAAGGAACTAGCCTTGATAATCCTGAAGAGTCATCTCGAAATAGTTATACCCATAGACCTAAGGTGTTTCCATTGTATCTACAAAAGAGAGAGATCATTTGTGCAAGCTTAGAAAACCTACAGCCATCTCTCTAAAGGGTGCACTTTCGAAGAGATAACAGATTTGGCTTGTACCGGTGGGAAAAACGAATCAAATATTGTCATTAAAGTTTCAGGAAATACATGATTTTTGTGAGCATAATAGCCCTGGAATGAACAAATCCAAAACCCACTTTAAGAGTCAGAACCTGCTAGCTGATTTATTCAAAAGAATTTATCATCTTTTCGAGTTAATAATGTAGTGCTAAAACAAAGCCATGAAATAGTAAAAAATAAGTTCAAAGTGCCTAAAGTAACAACCCTCTGATTCAATGCTAAGTAGAGATTCAAGGAGAAACAAAACTTCATTTACGCAAAGCAACTTATCGATTCCAGAAGGAGAAGAGTTGGTAATACTAAACACTTATAATTGAGCAGAGTTTCGATCAACCCTACCTTCAAACATCCCCTCACCACGTATCAATTTTTTCAATCAATATCCCATACTTTTCAATATGGCTAAAGAACCACGCTATGGATTTCTAAGTGTTACCCTGTACTAATGAAAGCCCATTAGTATTTATGCAAGTTTATCAAAACTGATATTCCTAGTAGCTGCCATTGAAGAGTACGAACCATCAAATCACTGGATGAATGTATCAAAATCCAAACTGCTGAAAAAATCAAACAGGTCTAAAGAAACCTTATGTGCAGGTCCACAATATCATGTCAGTGGATTGACATAGCTTTAAGACTAGTAGTAAAAGAATAACAACCTTTAAGGGACGGGATAGGCCAATTGATATAGACCAACTAGAAGATTGTGAAGAACCTAAGGAACTTAGGATGACCTTTGGTAAGAAAATCCTGAAATCAGAAGTTCAACAAGAGGAATTCAAGAACCAAAGTTTCAAGTTTCTCAGGGAACTCAAGAATCTACCATTAGAAAAGCCCCTCATGAGTACATAGCTCCAATATTTGATTTTCTAGAACTTGGGAAAGATAACCAGATCATTACAAAGCCATAGTGTCACAGATAATGGAAGGAAAACACCATTGACTTACCTAAGATGAAGGGAATTCACCATAACAACTCTACATTAGGGCTTTCCACAGAAGTGACTCATTTATATCATATATAACTATGGTTACACAACTACACTCCATTGACAATGGGATCTTTGTTTTTTTTACAATAGCAATAACAATGGAAGAACCCAACACCTGAAGGTCATAGATGCAGCTATACTTCATAGGATACAACTCTTAAACTCATATAACTAATCGAGACCATAGCATTTAGGAGACATCTAGACATCAAGGTTCCATGGTTTTCACTTCTCCGATAGAATGAACTCTCCAAGAGTTAGTCAATACCATGGATCAAGGAAAGAACTATACTAAAAACTACAAGTAGAAATATCCCCATATATCACCTTCCATTGCCACAAATATCTACAGACATAGCAGAGAGTTCAGGATAAATACAATAACTCATCGCCGCCAAAAAAAGCACCTAGGTGAACATGAGCTTCAGGTAAGTACGCTACTCTAACATGAGCCCCTCAAGTGAAGCTAGGAGCCAAAATTGATAGTGGTTCATGTTTTTTTTCTGAGTACCTAACAATCAGGCCACCATGAGGTACCCATGTACATTAACCAGGATCAAGGGACTCCGCAAGGTACCGGAAAATTAGTAGGAATCAATGTATTGAGAATAAATCACCAAATTCAATGGCAAACCACAACCCAATCTTCCGTATCAAGACAATGTTAAACAATCTGAACGAAGTTTGATGTGCAAAGTGGTCTGACATCAATAACTAGATAAGCAAAACTCCATAATTCTATACAAACCATGGTAAGATTAGTTTCACCAATGTAACTGCCATCAAAAGAAGGGAAGGGTTGAGTCAATCGTGAGTGAGGGGTCTGAAACTGTTAGAAATCTAGCGTTTTGATTTTTTAATCAAGTATGCTAAGCTAAGACAGGTGTGTCACAGATCCACATGAAAAAAGGGTCTGAAACATTACCAAAGCAACATATGTGCCGCATAATGATTACAAGAGGCTTAATTAGTGTCATAATCTGCAATGATTTAGCCAAGGTAAGAAGGACTAATGATCACAAACCTGTAGGAGAAAGATCAATCACCACATGCTCCCATACTATTCAAAATATGTGGAGTGATGCTCCAAGTCAAAATGAGTTAGGTCAAATCAACTACCTTAAAAATTGACAAAATACCTTAACTGGGCTCCATAAAAAATATCATACCCCATAAAAGGAAATAAATCAAGAGGATAACAATGATCAGTGTGCAAAAATGACCTAGACAATACAAATCAGGTCATTTTCAAATGCACAGAGTAGATCCCCTACACCTGGGGAAAGTAAATTTTTTTCTAAGGGTTGAAGCATCAAAATACATTACTTTACTTGCAAGTGGAGAACTAGGTATGATATGCATGTCAAGTGCACCTATGTCATATCAGGGAAACATCTAGAAGAGAAATTGATTATTTTAATCATACACCTAAAGATAACACATGTGTCAACCCAAATCAACGTAGATGGATTATTAATATGCATACATACTGACAAGAAGAAAAAAGCATGAAATTGCCTTGGAGGAGACTTGAGATGCAAACAAGTGGCTAATATTAGCCAAAAATATGTCATGAAAATAATGTCAATTGACAGTTTAAAAATCAAGTTTCAGTCAATCCTGCACTATGAAGGTGCAGAATGTCATTTGTTGCTAACTAAGGCTCATTAATGCCTCGATTGTAATCAAAGTGTGCTCTATTAATGTGTGATTCCTTTGATTTATCTGCGTCGATAAAAGGGTAAAATTAGCATGCAGGGGTGAGTACAGACTGTAATTTAACATGTGAGAAGGGGTTGAGGTGAAAAATACCATGTGAATGTCTACCATATTGACTGTGCACTAGTAAGGCACATAGGACGGAGCATTTTGGGAACTATAGGCAGTGCTGAAGCATATTTTTTCCAATTTTTCCAGCTTGAAGTAGAGAACAAGTTACTACAACATGTGGTCCAATGTATTTGGCACAGATGCGAAGTGTATCTAGTAACAAGCTTCATTAGGTGTATGAATGTATCAATTCCAGGAAACAACCATCTTACCTTGACTAACAAATCTAATGTCAGTGGGTGCATTGTCAGTAGTAGCTGCATGTTTAACTTACTATGTTTTTGTTATTGTATCCCTCAATACATAATTATGGTGTTGCTTTGATATTCTAGCTTAAAACTATTGGTTCTATACGTAGTCTATAATTTTATAATTAATTTTGATTGAGTGCATTGTACTTAGTCAATGACCTCAATAAATCTTGAGTGTATCTACCCCATTTCAATTTCAGTTATAACAATTATTACAATATCCTCTTAAAACCCACAAAATTTTGTTTAGGATAAACATATCAATCTCAGAAACTGCCCTTGATACCGGTAGACTTCCCTCAACTAATAGGTACTACCCAAAGACCTGAGGATGTTTCCATTGTCTCTATGCCGAAATTGAGAGATCCCAGGAATTGATTACGAACACTCCTCCATTTCTGGCATCTCTCATACATTATAGTTGAACTTCTGATAGATAACAATTTTTGGCATGCCCGGTGGACACAGATTAGATCTACAGTAGATTACAATAATTTGCAACATATTTACAACGAAAGAAAATCACTTTTGGAGGAACCAAGTTGCAGCACTCCATTGAAAATTAACAAGGTTTTTAATTATTTGGTGAATCTGTAAGGCTGATTTTAGGTGCTAGTTAAAACAACATAAAATGTTCCATACCTAAAGTGACTACAAGATCATCAGCTAAGAGGACTTTCCCGAACTAGTAATTTATTTGCATTACCATCTGTAAATTCTACAACAAGCAAGCAAGACTTTGAGAATGGGCCTTGCCTTATAATAGGCCTAGTTTTGGAATACCAATCCTCCCCTTCCAGTCACCACGTGTCATAGATCTTGTTGTAAATCAAATACTAATAACTCAGTACATCAACCACCACCATCTATTCAAGATTTTGTGACCTTTACTAATGACAACCCTTTAGTAATTCAAGGATCTATGATGATATACCTACTACTTCCCTAGGAAAGGTTTACCTAGTCATTTACCATGTGATCAAATCATATTACCCCTACTAAGCATATTAAATAATATTGCAACCCTTATGTGTAATCCATAATATAACCCCATGAAGATGTAACCTTGAGACTCTTAAGTGGGTACATCATTTAAAGGACAAACTTTGAAATGGTACGAATAAATTACTGATAGGGAGCATAACAACTTGGGTTGAATTAGGGAGTAACTACTTAAGAAATTTTAAGATAGTTTTTATCAGTTATCTCTCATAGAACAGTTTTCTACAATCAAGAGAGCTCCTCATGAATTTATGGCTAGTTTTAACATCCATATTTTCTATAACTTGGGAAATAATTTCAGCCAGTGTTAAGCCTCAAGTTGATCGTGCCTTTCCTTTATTATCTCAGAGCATTAAATAGTGATATTTCAACTACGATTCAATCTATGCGAGGTGGATAATCTTCTTGATGCCTATGACATTGCTATAAAAGCTGAAAACAACCTTATTCAAGTTGGAAAATTAGCACCAAGGCCTTCAATGCCATTTTTAGCAAATTTAGTCCCTATTCCATAGCCTATTGTAATTGTAGAGCCTACTGTTGTAGCCCCATATTCAGACGTGTTTAAAGATTTGCAAACTATGGGAAATAAGCTGACATCAATTGAAAAACAAACTTGCATTACCTATTAGAACCTTATCAAGCTCCTTATCAGCAAAATAGGTAGCCTTATCAGCAAAGATAGTTTGATCCAAACATTCCTAGTACATCTAATGCCTTAGTTTCTAGTCAACATGGCTATAGAAAAGTGGTGCTAGCCTTGCAAACAAGCCTCATTTAGCTACTAATTACCCAAACGCTTTTCTGAACCTGAATCTTGTTGTACAATCTCAATCTGAAGCGTTGTTCTTGCCTCAAATGGAGAGTGAACAATAAGAAACTCATGTTCAGAAAGCACATGAATAGAATCTGGTCAGTTTCAATGAGGATGACTTCATTGCAGTCACCACTAGAGCTTAGGGGAGGGCTGGTGAAAATCAAAAGTAGCAAAAATAGGCCTATTCTGCCTACTGTCACTAACAAGACAACATCTACAGCCCCGAAAGCAGCTAACAGCCCTATTGTCCCCACAAAAAACAATAATTTTTTTCAACTAGTAAAAAGTAGCAAAAATAGCCACAACCTGATCTAGGAACACTATTTGTACCTCAGATATCCAAGGTAGTTGAAGCAGAATAATTTTTTCGCTAAGGCCTACTCTAAGATAGTTGATTCTATCTCTAAAACAATTGCTTCTTTTAACGTTGTTGATGTAATGAAAAAACATAATGTTAAACATCTCAGTGTGGGATGCTCTAAGTATTCCTAGATAACAAGATTTAATTTCTCATGAACTAGCTAAGCTGCAAATTTCTTCAAATACAACAAAAAAAGAAGTTCAAAAGATAGCCGTGGTCCTTGGAACATTTGAGCAAGACTGTATTAAAGAATTTAAGTGGATGGTTCAAAAAGTTCTAAATGCTCATAACATCAAGAAACCACCACCATTTTATTTATCGTTGATTATTAGTGAAAATCTAGTTCATAATTGCATGGTGGACAATGGTGCAAGGAGCACAGTTATGCCAAAAGAAATTGCAAAAAAACTAGGGTTGCAGTATGAGCCTACAAAAAGGAGTGTCCTTACCATCTTGGTGGAACTGCAACTAATACAGTTGGTATAATAAAATTTTTAGAAGTGGAATTACATGATTACCCAAATGTTTCTATTCTATAAGATGTTACTGTTGTGGATCTACCTCCATACTTTTCCTTGTGCTTATTTAGATATTTCATAGTGAAAATAGGAGGTTTATATCTCTTCATATTGGTCTTTCTTATTTTTACTACACATTATGGCACTAAGGTTACTATCAAATCAGAACCATAGGCCAGATTTTCACATTGAGCCTCATTCTCCAAACGCGGGTGGCCTAATTACTCAGCTTTAGAGAAATCTGATTTTGATGATGTAGCTTAGGTTTCAACATTAGATGGTGTTTCTAACATGTTTTATGGATGAAAAAATAGTTGAAGAACATACTCATGATCCTTTTAAGGAAGTTGAAGACTATTTTTTTGGTGTTTATTGTATGCATGAAGAAAATACACCACTTCCCTTGCTATCCAAAACAAATAATTCAACAGAAGGGATTTGGAAAGTTTCATTTTGATGGAGCTAAAAACAAAAAAGGACAAGGAGTAGGTTTGATGCTCACTTCCCCAACAAGCAAAAGATATTTCTCAGGTTTGAGTCTCAAATTTTTCATGTACTTGCAATGTAGATGAATATGAAGCATTAATTCATGGCTTGCTTTGGGACAGAAAGAGAGGTATTAGCATGCTATAAATCTTTGGTGATTCTGAATTAGTTATCAATCAGGTAAAAAAAATTCAATGTTTGTAAGAATCTACTACTGAAGTCTTACAGACATAGAGTTTCAAACTTATTGGAAGATTTTGAAGCTATTAATATTCATTCTATTCCTAGAGCTAAAAATAAGCATGTAGATAGACTTGTAGTAGTTGGTACTAGTTTCGAAGTGTTGGAACAGATGGAAAATAGTAAAATTCAACCTCATATTAAGCTGATTGTTAGGCCTTCTATATCTGATAATGAATCAAATTGGAAAGTTTTTTAAAGTGACGATCAGATCTGTAGGTTTTTGTAGTAGGAAAGCTGAATTTTGTGTAGTGAATTAGGATAAATTACAGGATTTATACGGTGATCAAATTGTTCAACTAAAGACAAATAAATTACCTAGAGGTCTTGTCACTTTGGAAGACATCTTGAGCACTGATGAACAGTTGAGAAAAGACAAAACTAATATGTCAATACATGCTGATAACTATGAAGAGATTTTCAATTGAAGGGAAAAAATTACTTCTTAGAAAGGTATGTTCCTTAGCTAAAAAATAGTCATTTATTAATCTTTGTAGAGAATTTAAAGATGTTTTCACTTGGAGATACAAAGACCTGAAACAGTTTGATTCCAGTTTAGCACAACATACTATTGAATTACAGCCAAATTCTAATCCTGTTAGACAAAAACAGAGGCCTGTAAAATCCAAAAATAGAACCTCTAATGAGGAAAGAATTATCTAAATTGATTGAATCAGGTATTATCTTTCCAGTTAAGAATTCAATTTGGGTACTCAATCTTGTTCCTATTAGGAATAAGAATGGTGAAATCAAAACTGTGTGTGGGATTTCAGAGATCTTAACAAAGCATCTTTAAAAGATCATTACCCACTACTGAACATGGATCAAATTTTGAGAATAGTCTTAGGTTCAGATAGACTATCTCTTCTAGATGGTTAAAGGGGCTATAATCAAATTTTAGTTCGATAAGAAGATAGATACAAAACATCTTTTACCACCAAGTGGAATACTTATGCTTACAAAGGAATGCCTTTTGGTATTTCAAATGCCGGGGCAATGTTTCAACGTGTAATGGACATGGATTTTCATATCTTATTAAATAAATTCATCCTTGTCGATTTAGATGATGTGACTGTATTTTAAAAATATTTTGAAGAATATCTAATACATTTAAGGCCGACGTTTTAACTATGCAAGCAGTTTGGAATATATTTCAATCCCAAGAAGTCTATCTTTTTAGTACATGAAGGTAAATTACTTGGGCATATTGTTTCTAAACAAGGTTTGGCAATTTACCATTTCAGAATCGAAGCTATATCATAACTATCATTGCCTCATCATAAGAATTCATTACAAAGTTTTATTGGAAAACTAAACTTTGTTAGAAGATTTGTTCCAAAATTTGCAAGTAAATTGTCATATTTTCACCCACCTCTCTATTGTGCTTGGGAGAATGAAATTTTTTCTTTTTTGTTTGAATTTGTGATGTATGATGTGGCATCCTACATGGATCCACATCATCCTCTTCTCTTCCCTCTTCTATAAAATTCAAACTCTTTGTTTGTTTTTGGTTGTTGAATCTTTTGCAAACGTCCTTGGGGGTGCATTTTCTTACGTTGGGAGCTCTTGATTTTTGAGGGAGATTAGAGAAACTTTGCATTCTTGGAGATTACTATTTTGGAAATGTATTTTGGGCATTGAAGCTTGTTGTTTGGGAATAAAAGATACCATGGAGAGGTAGGAGTTTAACATTTCTTTCATGCTGTTATTTTCTTGTTTTGTTGTGTGAATGATGAATGTTGTTATTCTTTGTTTGGCTACATGGGTAGAATGCCATAGGAATGGTGTAGAAGAAGGCCATGGGGAATCCATGTGGTGGGGCATAAGGGAATGCCATGGGCATCAGAATTTTGTGGAGGGATTTTGGGTTTGAGATCCACCATGGAAAAGAAATAGCTTGCATTTCTTACTTTGTGGGGGGGGGGGCATAAGGAGGGATTGTGAGGGGCATAAGATTATCTGAGGTGAAATTTTATTAGTGGTTTGTTACTGGTGGATGCCCAATTACCATTTGGGAGGCATAAGTAGCTTCTCCCATAGACATTTCTCCTTTGGCTTGCATGATCAAGCCTGAGTTTTGTTTTGATTATTCTCAAATGTAGTTGTAAACTATTGTTTTTGTGTGGATTGTGTGTTATAATTAATTATGCATGTTGAAAGAATGTTGTGTGTTTGTAGAAGCCAATTGTTTCCATGGGATGAATCAAACCTTTTATTGTTTTTTGGTTGAGGATAGGGGGCCAATGATGAAGGATGGATTCTCCTTTCATTGGATGTCTTAGATGGGTGGAGAGTGTTGCCTTTCCCCCACTTTTGTTTTGATCAAATTGAAGAAAAATAAAACTTGCATGTTGTTGTTCTAGACAAAAGGAAAATGTAGTTTGACAGTCCCTTGTGAAACAAATTCATTTGTAATCCTTTCCCACTTGATGTGTATGAAATTTTAATATTTATATTTGTGAAGAAATGATTCTGTAATTGGTTATAAATGTGTATATTCAAAATGTGAAATACATTTATATTTTGTTTTGTACATTTGAAAGAAGGAGAGTGAAATGTGTTAATTGCATTCAAGCATTGGAAGATGTAAAGTGTTAAAATTGAAGTCAATAAAGGATTGCAAGATCCATTTACATTGTTGGTTTAGATTGGAATATCAGATTGTGATTAAAAACATTTGTTTACAAAATGGAAAAAAAGGAAAACATATGAAGGAATGTTAAGTGAAGGAGAAAATAAAATTGAATCAAATTTTTAAGTTAAAATTTGTGAGTTTGCTATTTAAAAGCCTGCAGATCATTTTCATAAAATTGACTGCCTTAAACTTTGTCAAAATGTAAAATTGATGATTCATGTGTAAAGAGGGCATCGAGACCTTTCCAGAAAGTCCTCGTTTACCCAAAACCAAGCTTTCTAGATAAAGGTATGAACCTCTAAATTTTTACTGCCTTGGCAGGAAAATTTGGGAAAATTTTCCATAGCGGGCCCACGGCCCAAAAATTTCCCGTCAACTTATCCTTTAAAAAAAATGGAAATTTCTATTTTTGGGGAAAATTTTTAAACTTTTCTCCACTGGCCCACAACCAATCAGAGGCCGCAACTTGTCATCATGGGGAAACAGCGGAGGCACAACTTCTTTTTCACCATTGGGCCTTTTTAAAATTTTAGGAAATTTTTTTCTTTTCCCCCGTCGGCCCGCGGCCTATCACAAGCTGCCATGTGGAAGCATGGCATGTTAGCAGAGGGGGCGGAACCCTCGTGACCTTTTTTCCCTTGAATTTTTTTTTTGGGAAATTGATTTTGGAAACCTCCATGGCCCAACACTCTAGCACTCACATTGGCATCATATCCTCTATGGACACATTGACCCACATGCACCTTTCATCCCTTTTCTCTCCCCACGGGAGAATTTTCCACCCAAACCCCATGGCGTCGCCCTTCCCTCACTTTCACTGCCACCCTGGCTAGCAGAGTGACACGTGTCCACCGTAGAACCCGCAAAGGTGTAGGAGAGATTTTGAATTTGCACCCGTGCAGGGAAAAATTTTCCAATAATGCCCCGCAACCTACCAACCCAGCAAATGGGCTTCCTTCCCCGCTCGACACGTGTCCCTTGGGGGAAAATTTGATCCCTTAAAGTCTGACGGACCATAACTAGAGTTTTACAAGGAGTTAGGAGGACTTCTTTATATCATTAGAAAGGTGATAAAATTTTCCTATCCAATGGGAATGATTTAGGGAAATTTTGAATGTGTTAAGTGTGAAAAAAATCAAGTTAAAAACTCTAAGCCTGTTAGAGAGTGGGTATGGTGTTAATTTACCCCCTGAAACCTAACTAGAACCTCTAGCCATAACTTAAGGATGTTATGACCTCAAAAATTTGTTATAATGAAAGGTATGTTGTAGTAATTTTAGACATTTTTTGGAACCTAATACTGTCAACTATTATCTTGCAACTTGGTTGTAGGCACTTCTAATAAAAAAAATTATTCCATATTTTTTCCCTAACTAACCCTAGGTTGTTTCTTGGGTCTCAAGTGGGTTGTTCTAATGGGAATCACACTTGGTATCAGAGTAGTGGTTCAAAAGCTTGGACCATTGGGCACACTAGAAAACTTGGGACATGAAACTTAAACCTAGCACATTTTTTAAATCTAGGAAACAACTTAGCTTGAAAATTTCATATTGAAGTAGACATGAAATAGAATAAAACCTAGAATAATGAACTAACTCTCACTTTGGTCTATGCAGGAGACACAGACGGGGCAGGGGGAATCTTCACATAGACTTTGAATTACCACCACCACCATCACCACTGGATCAGGGCATAACAACTATCCTACCCCAGATCTTGCAAACTCTTCAGGTTTTCAATGCCTCTCCACATAGAGGATGAGGAGGAGGACATGCAACTAGTCATGATAGAGCCCCTTCCATTGAGGGTCAGGTATCTCCTTGACCCAGCGAGGATCATAGAGGAGAGAACTCCCATGCATAATCATCTAGAGTAGAGTCACCACTGAGGGGACATGGTGATAAAGTTCCAGAGCTTAGAGAGAGGTATGAGAGCCCTAGGATTAGAGATGAGCATGCAGAGAGACCTAGAGGCCGTCAGACCATAGTAGTAGATCACATCAGGGAGATTATGAAGCTTCGGCCTTCACATTACTCAGGTGACACAGGTGCATTTCAAGCAGAGGCCGAGCTAGTATTCTTGAGTGGTTGCTTCAAGATTTTTCTTTTTTCTAACAACACAAAAGCTTATGTTGCGATCCATTTACTGAGGGATAGAGTAGGATTATGGTGGAGGACAGAGGAGAAAAATATCTATGTAGATTCTAAGATAGTGACCTTGGAGCTATTTGAGGAGAGATTCATGAGCATATTTTTGTCACAAAGGTTCATACAACTGAGGATCGACAAGTTGCATGACCTCCGACAGGAATCTCTTTCTGTAGTAGAGGATGAGATTAGATTTCTGGATCTACTCCAGTATGTAGAGTATATGTAGGATGAGCAGGTGTGGATTCACAGGTTCATCCGGGGCCTGAATTTAGATATTATAGGTGCAGTGTGGATCCAATGCCCATAGACATTAGCTGAGGCCATCGAGAAGGCCTATATTGTAGAGGAGACTCAGGGAAATACCCAACTTGCTAGAGACCGAGTCATGAGCCACATACAATAGATGTAGGATAGTAGATTGAGGGGGTCAATACCTCTTCCTTGTGGTGGCAGGGGTTTAGCATAGTCATCCTTTAGGCCACGACAGTAGCAGTAGAAGTAGCATTCCTTCCCACCTCATATAACTCTATACAGATCTAATGCATAGAGAGGTCGAAGTATGAGGCCTCCTCTTAAGGGTCCCATCAGGACACATGGTGGACATAGAGCTTAGTCAATAGGAGCTCACCAGTAGAGACCACAATAGACCATAATTGGATCACTAGGGTCCACACCACAAACTTCCAGGGCACCTACTAGAGGTGCTACTCATTGGGGAGGATTAGGAGGATGTTTTAAATGTGGAGTTACTGGAAACTTGTGGAGAGATTGCCCACAAAACCCTAACAACAAGGGTAAGGTACAGATCTCCAAGCCTACGGTTGGGGACATGGGACACAACCACAAGATTTATGTAGCGGTTGAGAACTGCTAGGCAGAGCATCAAAGCACAGTCATTGAGAGCACATGTAGCATTGGTGGTATTCCTACCTCTGTATTGTTTGATTCTGGTTCTTTTGATTCTTTCATTACACCATCTCTAGTAGAACAATGCAGGCTGGTGACAGTTAGGTAGGGCCTTAGTTGGGATGTCTAGATGGCTTCTTGAGCCAAGATCTTTGTAGACTCCTTAGTTAAGGAGTGTGTAGTGGATTTGGGACCTTTCACGACTACCTCAGATCTCTGTATCCTTCCTTTGGGCTCATATGGAGTCATTTTGGGTATGGAATGGTTATCTACACACAGGGCCAGGATGGATCATTACCACAAGACTATATCTTGTGCAGATGATTTGGGAGTTGATTCGGTGATTTCATAGGTCAGGAGACGCGTTTCTATTCACACCATCTGCACTATGTAGCTTAAGCGGTGTGTGTGACAGGGTTATCAGATGTATGTTGTTATAGTTAGTGACAGATCAGAGGATAGGTCTAGTTGACCATCACTAGATGATCATCCCATTTTAAGAGATTATGATGATGTCTTTCCAGGGGAGCTACATGGGTTACCACCCCCATGTGAGATTAATTTTCATATAGATCTAGTTCTTAGAGTAGAGCCTATCTCACGGGAACCTTATCAGATGACTACCCTAGATCTCTATGAGCTCAAGTTATAGATGGAGGGCCTTTTCAAGAAAGGCCTTATCCATCCTAGTGTATCTCCTTAGGGTGCACCAGTTATCTTTTTAAAGAAGAAGGATGGATCCTTATAGTTGTGTATTGATTATTGCCAGTTGAATAAGGTAATGATCAAGAATCATTATCCCCTTCCTCGTATTGATGAATTGTTTGATCAGATGAAGGGAGATATAGTTTTCTCTAAGATTTATCTTAAGTCAGGCTACCATCAGCTAAGGATTTCGGAGGTGGACATTCATAAGACCGCCTTCTGTACGAGATATGGGCACTATGAGTTCATAGTGGTGCCCTTTGGTTTGACTAATGCCTCCGCAGTGTTCATGAGTTTTATGAATGGGGTATTTGGGACCTTCTTAGATCGCTTTTGGGGAAGTTAACTTAGTTGATCGTTCCAATATTAGAGCCATTATAGATTGGAAAACACCCACTACAGTGACTGAGGTGCGTAGCTTCATGGGATTAGCAGGTTACTATAGGATATTTTCTCATGACTTCTCTAAGATTACACACCCTATCACTTCGCTTCAGAGGAAAGGGAAGAAGTTTTTTTGGTCACACAGATGCAAATAGGGCTTCAGGAAACTGAAGGAATGACTCACTATAGCACCTATTCTTGCAGTTTCGGATCCACAGGGTAAGTTCTTTGTTTGCACGGATGCTTCGTTGGTGGGACTTGAAGTTGTGTTCATGTACGAGGGAAGAGTAGTGGATTTTAAGTCTCGAAAACTCAAATATCATGAGATTAATTATCTGACCCATGATCTTGAGCTTATGGTAGTTATAAATGCTTTGGTTAGAAGGATGCAATTTCTTCTTGGCAGGAGCTTCACACTCAGAACAAATAGTTTGAGTCTTTGTCACCTCTTCATGTAGCCCAATCTCAATGCTCATCAGCGGTGTTGGATGGAGTTGCTTTTTGAGTATGACATAGAGATCAAGCATGTGAAGGGGAAGGAGAATGTGGTAGCATTCACTCACAGTAGATGGAGACATTTGGTTGTGGCCACCTTACTGAGTAGAAATTTGTGGAGCAGGATCCTTCAACAGCTTCCTCTTGATAGCTTCTACATTTCAGTACAAGCAGAGATTAACTCACAGAGACCCCTTGAGGGGAATTTTGATGGTTTTTCCTTAGATACAAATGGTCTTCTTAGGAAAAAAGGCTAGATATATGTTCCCAGAGATGGAGGCTTGAGGAAGGACATCTTGGTAGAGGCACATCGTGAACCCTATTCAGCCCATCCCGAGGTGAAGAAGATACATGCCACCTTGAGACAATTATATCATTGGAGAGGACTTCATTGAGACGTGGACCAGTTTGTGTCAAGATATTTAGAGTGTTAGAGAGTTAAGGCCGAGCATCAACATCTAGTAGGCCTTATTTATCCTCACACTATACCGGAATGGAAGTGGGACACCATTTCCATGGATTTCATTGTTGGGATACCGATGTTGAGATATCACCACAATGCCATTATGGTCACAGTTAATAAATTGACAAAAATAACTCACTTTTATCTAGTAAAGACAACTTATACAGCTAGAGTAGTGGCACGAGTATATTTGGATGAGATTATCAGGTTACACGGGATTCCTCGGAAGATCATTTATGACCGCGATCCTTTCTACACTTCACATTTTTGGACTACCATGCAGTATATCCTTGGGATGAGAATCAACTTCAACACAACATATCACCCCAAGACACATGGACAGACTGAGGGGGTGAATAATATTTTAGAGGACATTCTCAGGATGTATGTGATGGATCAATAGTCTAAATGGGAGGAGAACCTGTAATTAGTGGAGTTTACTAACAATAACAATTTCCAAAGTTCTATAGTCATGGCTCCTTTTTAGGCTTTGTATGGTAGAGAGTGCATGACACCTCTTATCTGGGATAGGTTAGAGGATACAGTATCTCTTGGTCTAGCTCTTTTGTAGGACATGGAGCAACAGGTGGTGTTGATCAGGTAGAGATTGCAGGAGGCACAAGATAGGTAGAAGAAGTACACAAATCAACATAGGATCAACCATAGTTTGGATGTGGGCATGGAAGTGTTCCTTCCTGTCAGGCCACACAAGAGCCCTATCTATTATGGAAAAGGTTCTAAGTTAGCTTCTATATTCGTCAGTCCTTTTGATATCTTAGAGTGTATCAGCTCTTTGGCCTACCGTCTAGCATTGCCACCTAGCTTGTCTCGTATACATGATGTTTTTCATGTTTCATTTCTCAGGAGATACATCGTAGATCCTTCTCATGTGTTAGATTGGACATCATTGTAGGTGCAGGATGAGGGATAGGTGATGGTGGAGCCCATTCACATCCTAGATCATAAGACCCTAGGCCTTCGAGGTAGAGAGGTTGATCAGGTTTGGGTGCAGTGGGAAAGATATGATGATACTGTAGCTACATGGGAGGATGCTACTTTGTTAGGAGTTCAATTTCAACATTTGTTCTAGTGACTTCCAGGAGGAAGTAGAGTCTAAGGGGAGGGATATGTAGTGCCCACTTCCCTTTGACACTAGTTTATACTTATTTTTATATGGTTGATTTAATTATGGACATTATTCTGTTTTGATTTAGTATGATGTTAGACATTTGATCATGGATTATTGCTGATCTTGATTTGGTTATGATGCATGATGATTATTAGAGACAATCATATGCGGATGATGATATACTATTTGACATGGATGTTTTATGGATGTTGTTTGGACATGTGATTTTGGATATTATGAGTAGATCTAGAAAATGGATATTAAATGATGATGATATAGTTGTTGATTTAAATTGTATGTGATAATGTTAAATTTACTTGATGTTTTTGTGATTCACATATTTAGATGATTTTTTGATTATATTTATATGCATTGTAGGTGTCCTTATATGACCACGAGGCTGAAGGATGTATTTGTATTTTGCAGGTTAAAAATCACAACAAACATCGGGGGATTGGAGACAAACCATAATAGAATTTTAGGTGAATTCGAGACAGTCAACATGGCAACTTGGCTTGTTGTGTTGTATGTTGTTTTGTTAGGGATTCCCATGGGGTGGATTACCTTTATATGTGACCATGGGTATTGTGTATTTTATTAATGTGGTTTCCTTTATTATTGTTGTATGTATTTTATTAGTGATATGTTCTTTTTATTATTTGGATGAGATTATCAGGTTACACGGGATTCCTCAGAAGATCATTTATGACCGCGATCCTTTCTACACTTCACATTTTTGGACTACCATGTAGTATGTCCTTGGGATGAGAATCAACTTCATCACAACATATCACCCTGAGACACATGGACAGACTGAGAGGGTGAATAATATTTTAGAGGACATGCTCAGGATGTATGTGATGGATCAACAGTCTAAATGGGAGGAGTACCTGTAATTAGTGGAGTTTACTAACAATAACAATTTCCAGAGTTCTATAGTCATGGAACCTTTTTAGGCTTTGTATGGTAGAGAGTGCATGTCACCTCTTTTCTGGGATAGGTTAGAGGATACAATATCTCTTAGACCAGCTCTTTTGTAAGACATGGAGAAACAGGTGGTGTTGATCAGGAAGAGATTGCAGGAGGCACAAGATAGGTAGAAGAAGTACGAGGATCAACATAGGATCAACCAAAGTTTGGATGTGGGCATGGAAGTGTTCCTTCCTGTCAGGCCACACAAGATCCCTATCTGTTATGGAAAAGGTTCTAAGTTAGCTCCTAGATTCGTCGGTTCTTTTGAGATCTTAGAGTGTATCAGCTCTTTGGCCTACCGTCTAGCATTGCCACCTAGCTTGTCTCGCATACATGATGTTTTTCATGTTTCATTTCTCAGGAGATACATCATAGATCTTTCTCATGTGTTAGATTGGACATCATTATAGGTGCAGGATCAGGGGCAGGTGATGGTGGAGCCCATTCACATCCTAGATCGTAGGACCCTAGGACTTCGAGGGAGATAGGTTGATCGGGTTTGGGTGCAGTGGGAAAGATATGATGATACTGCAGCTACATGGGACAATGTTACTTTGTTACGAGTTCAATTTCAACATTTGTTCTAGTGACTTCCAGGAGGAAGTAGAGTCTAAGGGGAGGGAGATGTAGTGCCCATTTCCCTTTGACACCAGTTGATACTTATTTTTATATGGTTGATTTCATTATTGACATTATTCTATTTTGATTTAATATGATGTTAGACATTTGATCACAGATTAGTGCTGATCTTGATTTAGTTATGATGCATGATGATTATTAGAGACACTCATATGTGGATGATGATATACTATTTGACATGGATGTTTTATGGATGTTGTTTGGACATGTGATTTTGGATATTATGAGTAGATCTAGAAAATGGATATTACATGATGATGATATAGTTGTTGATTTAAATTGTATGTGATAATGTTAAATTTGCTTGATGTTGTTGTGATTCACATATTTAGATTATTTTTTGATTATATTTATATGCATTGTAGGTGTCCTTATATGACCACGAGGCTGAAGGAGGTATTTTTATTTTGTAGGTTAAAAATCACAACAAACATCGGGGGATTGGAGACCAACCACAATAGAAATTCGACACAGTCAGCATGGCAACTTGTCTTGTTGTGTTGTATGTTGTTTTGTTAGGGATTCCCATGGGGTGGATTACCTTTATATGTGACCATGGGTATTGTGTATTTTATTAATGTGGTTTCCTTTATTATTGTTGTATGTATTTTATTAGTGATATGTTCTTTTTTATTATTTTTTAATAAAAATATTCATGGATTAATGTGATAAAACATATGATTAAAATTTAAATAAATCAAATTGGGATATAGGAAATTAATAAAGGAATTATGAAATACTCCACCTCCATGGAAATTTGAATTTGTCCTTGGGGGTTGGTTTTGGAGGCTTGTGGGACAAGTAAAACTTGTCCCATACCTCTCAATTTAATTTACCAACCATACTTATGGTTGGAGGGGTGATTTTAGACTTTTATAATGCATTATATTAATCATGTTGCAAGTTTTGATTACGCTCTCTTACATTTTATTTGATTTGTAGTCCTTTGGGGTGTGGGATTTTTTTGAGTGTCCTTTGGGATTATGGGGGGCATAAGGATATGTGAGGTGAAATTTTATTGGTGGTTTGTTACTGGTGTATGCCCAATTCCCATTTGGGAGGCATAATAAGCTTCCACATAGACCTTTCTTCTTTGGCTCAAATGATGAAGCCTAAGTTTTGTTTTGATTGTTTTTAAATGTAATTGTAAACTGATGTTTTTGTGTGGACTATGTGTTATAATGAATTATGCATGTTGAAATAATATTGTGTGTTTGTAGAATCCAATTGCTATCATGGGTTGAATCACAGCTTTTATTATTTTGTGGTTTGGGCTCGGGGGCCAATGATGAAGGATGGCTTCTCCTTTCATTGAATGTCTTGGTTGGGTGGAGAGCGTTGGCTTTCCCCCACTTTTGTTGTGATCAAATTGAAGAAAAAGAAAACTCGCATGTTGCTATTCTGGAGCAAAGGAAAATGTTGTTTGACAGTACCTTGTGAAACAAATTCATTTGTAATACTTTCCCACTTGATGTGGATGAAATTGTAATATTTATATTTGTGAAAAAATGATGTTGTAATTGGTTATAAAAGTGTATATTTGAAATGTGAAAGACATTTTTATTTTGTTCTGTTCATTTGAAAGAAAGAGAGTGAAATGTGTTAATTTCATTCAAGCATTGAAAGATGTAAAATTTTATAATTGATGTCAATAAAGGATTGTAAGATCTTCTCTCATTTATATTGTTGGTTCAAATTGGAATATCAAATTGTGATTAAAAATATTTGTTTAGAAAATGGAATGAAAAGGAATATGTATGAAGAATTTATATTACTTTGTCTCCTTTCGAAATATATTAAATTGGAAATCAGACTTTACAATTTAGCTTTGGAATGATTTGTTTATAAACAACTAAATGTGTTAGATTAGATTAGAAATAAAATATCACACTTAAATGATAAAATTTATATATAGAGTTTCCTAGAAATGGATCTCTGTTGTAAATTTAAACTGGTAATAAAGTTAATCAAAATGTACAGTTTGGACCTGAATAAAATAATCAACTAGGAAATGATATATTTTTGCATGTTGTGACACCAATAAACTCAAATTGATAAAGAACACTTAAGAAAACAATTTAACCATTGCAAAATCGAACCCAATCCCTTTCATAGCCGTTTTCTGTCAATTGTTGGACAAAATTCAAATTGGAATCAATTGAGAATATTTACCTTTCTAAAACATTCTAAATCTTTCCTAGAACATTCCTCCATGTCTGTTTGGCATGTTGAGTGAAGGAGAAGATTAAATTGAATCAAATTTTTAAGTTAAAATTTACCAGTTTGTTATTTGAAATCCTTCCAATCACTTTTATAAAACTGATCTAACTAAACTTTGTCAAAATGTAAAATTTGTGATTTATGTGTAAAGAGGGCGTCGAGATCATTACAGAAAGTCCTTGTTTTCCCAAAATTGAGCTTTCCAGCTAAAGTTATGAACCTCTGAAGTTTTCCTGTCTTGGCGGGAATATTTGGGAAAACATTTCCTGGTGGGCATGCGGCCTAAAAATTTCTCGTCGAATAATCCTTAGAAAAATGTCTTGAAAAAACAAATTTGGGGAAAATTTTTAAATTTTTCTCCGCTAGCTCATAGCCAATCAGAGGTTTTCACGTGTCATCATGGGGAAATGGCCGAGGCACAGCTTCCTTTTCTCCCTTGGGCCTTTTTAATTTTTTTCGAAAATTTTTCCTTTTCATCCGCCGGCCCACAACCTATCATAAGCTTCCATGTGCATCATGGTGTGTTAGTAGAGGGGGCAGAACCCTCATGACCTTTTTCCCTTGAAATGTTTGTTTGGGAAATTTTTTTTGGAAACCTCCATGTCCCCACACTCTCACCCTCACCTCGGTGTCATTTCCTCCATGGATATGTGGACATGCGCGGACCTTTCATCCCTTTTCTCTCCCTTTGGGTGAATTTTCCACCCAAACCCCACTGCCCCACCCTTCCCTCACTTTCCTTGTCGCCTGGCTAGTAGAGCGACATGTTTCCACTGGAGGACCCATGGAGGTGTGGGAGAGATTTTGAATTTACACCCGCACGGGGAAAATTTTCCAACACCTCCCCGCAACCCACCAACCCAACAAATGGGATTCCTTCCCTGTTTGAAATGTGTCCCTTGGGGGAAAATTTGATCCCTTAAAGTCCATCGGACCATAACTAGAGTTCTACAAGATTTTAGGAGGACTTCTTTATATCATTGGAAATGTGAGAAAATTTCCTATCTAGTGGGAATGATTTAGTGAAATTTTGAATGTGCTAAGTGTGAGAAAAATCAAGTTGAAACTTTGATCCTGTTAGAGAGTGGGTATGGTGTTAATTTACCACCTAAACCTAACTATAACCTTAAGCCCTAAAATATGGACCTTGTGACCTCTGAAAAAAAATTATAAATGAAAGGTATGTTCTAGTAATTTTAGACTTGTTCTAGAACCTGATAGTGTCAACTATTATCTTACAACCTGGTTATAGGCACTTCTAATAAAAAAAATATTCCATACTTTTTCCTAACTAACCTTAGGTTGTTTCTTGGGTCTCAAGTGGGTTGTTTTAATGGGCATCACACCTTATAAAAAATATATACCTTAATTATCTAAGCTAAAAAACAATTGACTAAATTTTAGAAATAGGGAAAAATAAGACCGAGTGTTTCTCCCTGGGGTGCACTAGAGTTATTTTTTAAGAAAAAATATGGGACTATGAGATTGTGTATTGATTATAGATAGTTTAATAAACTAACTATTAAGAATAAAAATTTGTTAATTAGAATTGATGATTTATTAGATCAATTGAATGGTTCTAAGTATTTTTCTAATATTGATCTACATTTTGGATATATTCAAATTAGAAAAAATATTATAAGATTGCAAAAGATACCTTTAAAACTAGATATGGAGAATATGAATTTGTTGTTATGCCTTTGGATTAACAAATGCTCTAGCCACATTTATGACATTGATGCATGATGTTTTTAGACCTTTCATAGATGTGTTTATGGTTATATGTTTAGATGATATTTTGATATATTCGAAAAATGAAGAATAACATAAGAAACATGTTAGATTAGTACTTCAAACTTTAGGAAAACATCAGTTATATGTTAAGTTAACTAAATTTGATTTTAAAAAAATAGAAGTCTCGTATCTAGGACATGTTATCTCTGAAAAAAGTATTGAACAAGATTTTTATAAAGTAAAAGAAGTAGAATATTAGGATAAGCTTAAATATGTACAAGAAATTATGATTTTTCTTTTATTCTCTAGATTCTATCAAAGGTTTATTAAGAATTATTCTAAAATCGCTACTCCACTTAAAAATATAACAAAGAAAAGTAACACACATAATTGGTTAGAGGAACGTGAAATTTATTTTGATAAATTGAAAGAAACATTAATGAGTGCTCATGTGTTAGGTACCCATGATTTTTCTAAACCTTTCACTATTGCTAAATATTCTTATGGTTCTCATATTGGATGTGTATTAATGCTATATAATAGAGTTGTGTGTTTTACATCTAGAAAAATGTTTACTACTAAAAGTAGCTATCCTACCCATGATTTAGAATTATTAGGAATTATTCATGCTCTAAAAATTTGGTGACATTATGTTTTAGGTTGCAAATTTGTTTTGAAAATTTATCATAGAGGTTTGCAATATATTTTTAATCAATCCTTTATAATTATGAGACAAAGAATATGCAAAGATTTACTAATTCAATATCATTTTGAAATAAAATATGTACCTAGTAAGGAAAATTTAGTTGCTAGTGCTATAAGTAGAAAAAGGATGTGTGAAAATGCTTTGTCCTTAGAAAGAATTCAATTTGATAAAATATATATTGCCTGATGATACTTAATTTCATTAATTATATTCTGGTTTGACAAATGGAAAATCAAATATAAATTTAAAGGATAGACATACTCCTTATTTACTTCGTGTAAATGGGTTGTTATACTATAAAGGTAGATTGTGCAGTCCTAAAATTCCTAACTTAAGATTTTTTTTAATAAATATTATCGAGATATTCCTATAGAAGGTCATCCTGGATTTCAAAAGACAAACTTATAAGTTAAAATGAATTATTTCTTTCTTAGAATGAAACACGACATTAGAATGTATCTACAACAATACATGACTTGTCAAAAATTTAAAACTAAACAATGTAATAAACATGGTCAATTACAACGTTTATCTATTCTTTATTGGAAATGGGATTCATTTAGTATGGATTTTATCGCGAGATTACCTAAAACTAAGAATGGTCATGATTTTATCCTTGAGGTGTTTGATATATTAACTAAAATGGCATGTTTTATAAAAACCAAAATCAAAACCTCTGCTTCAGATATAGCTCACATGTTTACTAAAGAAACTTTTCATTTGCAAGGTATTCATAAAGATTTAGTAATTGATAGAGATCGTATATTTAATACTTATTTCTAGAGATATTTGTTTGATGAATTGGGTAATAGTTTGATTTTTAGTATTGCTTATAATCTAGAGTTAGATGGAAAAATGGAAAGGAGAAATATAATTTTAGTGGCTTGCTTAGAATGTATACATGTGAAAACCCCAAAAATTAGGAAACATATTTTCACTTTATTGAATTTTCTTACAATCAAGGTTATCATACTAAAAAAAATTACCCCTTTTTAATTTATTTATTCTAGGAACTATACTACTCTGATTTATTTGTCTAATCCTGAACATAGATTTTGGTATTTATATGATAACTTAAAAGAAATTAAATATATTATTTAAAAATCAAAACAAAACATCAAAGATGCCCAATATAAGTATAATCATTGGGCTGGTTCAAAAAGATATGTTAAAGAAATTGAAATAGGTGCTCAAGTATTTCTTAAGGTTAAACATAAGAAAAGTTCATTATAATTATGTAAATATGTTAAATTATTTTCATGCTATTGTGGACCATTTTAAATTTTTAAAGAATATGAATTATTTCTTATGGACATGCTTTACCTCCTGAGTTATCTAGAATGCAATATTTTTTTAATGTAAGTATCTTAAAGAAAAGTGTATATCATGCTAACCATGTTATATATAGGAAAAACAAAGTAATTGAACCTACATGTGAATTTAAAATTGAACCTAAATTAGTTTTGGAAAGATGGACTAACAATCATAGAAAGAGATAAATTAAAGACGTTAAAGTAAAGTAGACTTTTTATGATGTTAAAAGTGCTACATGGGAAAGAGAATATTTTCTAAAATATTAGTATCCTAAATTATTTAACAAATAACTTGTGTTTTCTGTGTAATTTTCATAATAAACTTGGCACTACTGAGGACAATAGTTGATTCATGGGGAGAGAAATGTTATGTGACTATTATCTCTAGAAAGTAGACTCTGTAGAGAAATAGCTAGAGTTATTTTAAGCTTACAAATTTTATCTCTCCCTTTTGTAGATACAATGGAACCACCTCATGTCTGTGGGTATACCTATTTTGAGGTGAGTCTTTGGTATCAAGGTCAGTTCCTTATTGATGTATCCTAAATTGATTTTCTGGGGTTTGGGTGTAAAAGACGGTTGTAAAAGGATTTAAAACTGAGGTGATACACCAAAATTGTATGAGGTATTGGACTTAGTATATGCACAATTGATATGGGAATGAATTCTTGACACACAAGCCAACAATTTTCTACAAAAAATTAAGGGTAAACACTTGGATGTATTGAGGTAAAATACCACAACAATACTACTAAGTTAAACATATGCATTAATATCATGCAGAAATTACCGAATTTGCAATAGGGTAAGATGATTAATCATGGAATTGAACATTCACAATATTAATGGAACATACAAAATATTAAAAATAATTTGAAAGGCACAAAATACTTCACATTCAAAGGGAAAAATTGGAAGAAAATACTTCAGCACTCCTGTATCTAAAAAGTCCTCTCCGGTGCTTTGCCAAGGCACATAATATATATAGAAAAATTGATCTACTCACCCTTCCTCAAAATAGACTAAGGTTAGACTCTCCCATGCATCCATATTTTTATCCCATAAATAAAGGAATAAAATAAAGATAACTAATACAAAGAGGCATTAATAGCCTTTGATTACATAATATTCAAACTACAGTTGACTCTCCTATTTTTAAGAAAAGAATGGGTGAATAATTTTCCAATAATAAATATTTCTTGATGAGAAAGTTTTCTTCCATGTGCATGCAATTTGTCTTCTTGTCTATTATGTCCTTTTGTGAATGCATGCAAGAAATCATCTCCCTGTGAGTGAGAAAAATTAATTACATTATTTGCAATACCTTGCAAAAATAATACATCCAAATATCCACTTGATGGACACCACCTCTAAGCCTAGGTTCTGATGTTGACATTCCTTTGTCTTCTAATGGTCACATGGATGACACACTGTAAATCATCTCCAACCCTTCCAATAGTGGGGACCACCTTTGCAGTTCACTATTAGTTATTATTGGTTTGGCCACTCTTGTAGACTTAGAAAATTACCATGGTTTTGAAATAAGACAAGGGGGGCACTTTATAAAAGGGTCACCATATAATACTCGACCACTTCTGGGTTATCATTGCATTGGATAGTTGGTTGGCCACTTGATTACTTGGGACATATACTATGGTATAGACTTTTGAAAGTCAAAATGTAAAAAAAAAATTGTTTTAATCATGGGGCTGGCCCCCTCATGAAGATGACTCACCCCACCATATTCTTTCTCGGTGGCATCTAACTCAGGTTGAGTTAACTATAACCCTAGTTGTTTTCTTTGAAAGTTGGTGCCTTGATTCAAGCCATTGATCTTTGTATTTTTTAACCTGTAGCTGTTGATTATTTTGACCCTTCGTTAGGGTTTATGATTTGACCTTTAATGAGGTATTTGGCAGTGGTTTGCAGTATTGGCCATCGATCTTTATACTTGGCAATCTACATTGTTGATGTTATAACTCTTGTTGAGTTTCACTGATTTCCCTCTTAAGCTCGTGTGGAAAAGGTAACTCTAACACTAATGATCATTTCTTTTTTATTTCTTGCTCTCTGGGTGAAGCCTTGGCAATTTTTTTACATGAGTATAATTTTCAAAACTTTTGAGCTTGATTCAGTTCTTTCACGAACTCTGTAGTGAACTTTATCATGCAAACCTTTGATTTGTGGCTGGAATTCTTGATCATTCTTGAGATTTTTTCTGTTAGGCTTAAATATTCAGTCGCGGTGAGTGAATATGGGGCTCTTTGTATCTTTGATTCTCTGTTCATACCTTCTTTTCCTGTGATCATGTTATGAATGATTTTTATGGTTTATGTGTTTTCATTGAGAAAATGCAAAGATTACTATGGCTATAAATACATACAATGGATGGATTTTGCTCTATTCGAGCTTTGTTCGATTATCGGGTTTCCATTATGGGTTTCGACCTGAAGACTGAGGGTTATGTTTTGAGCTTTCTAAGTGGTGGCTGATGTTACTGAGCATTTCAAACCCTGGTTTCTCTGAGTCACTACGCTTCACCATTTTTCTTAGTAAGTGATTCCCTCAAACTTTTCCTTTCAATTTTGTATAAAAATGTCAATAAGACTTCAACTTGGAGATTTTTTTTCAATGGCCATGTGGGCTTGTTTCTTTTGTACATAATCTCTTCCTTAGTATAATATCTCACTTGTAGTTTCGCGCTT
Organism: Taxus chinensis; assembly: GCA_019776745.2. Lineage (NCBI taxonomy): Eukaryota > Viridiplantae > Streptophyta > Pinopsida > Cupressales > Taxaceae > Taxus > Taxus chinensis. Next base: position 866,362,670 of record CM034146.1, on the reverse strand, counting down.
ATTTCAACTCAGATCTGTGTTTAACTTTTTTCTTGGAGGGTTTGCATCGATATGTGCTTCTTTCTGGGTACATTTGAAACTAAAAAAATTTACTTCCTTATCCTTTTGAAAACAATAGTATTAAGGATTTGTTTTGCCATAATTAGATGTATCATGCAAATGCATTCCATTATGTCATGTTCTTCTGAAAGTAAATCTTACTTTACTTAATTAATCATTTTGATTGCTTTTTCACTTTGGAAATGTAATTATAGCCTTTGTAATCATGATCCTTCAGTGGCTTTGAGATGGAAATACAATCCATTCCTTGAATATTTTATTTGTATCATTTCCTTCACTTGTATCTAAAAGTTGCAATAGTCTTTTTCTCAGCTATATGTTAGTCTATTTATTACTGTTATTACTTTTGGGAAGTGATAATGTGTCTAACATGTATTCTTGTGCCACATTCTGAAATTGTTACATGCATTTTGAAATCTTATTGAAAAATTTTACCTACACACTAAGAGAAATAATGAGAAAATAGCTAAAGGTTTAAAGCCTTTCATTTATTTTTGATTTCCTCGTGTAATGTTTCTCAAAATAATATTCTACTCATGAATTCCTTTTTGTACTTGACCCTGATTCAGCTGTATTATGAGATGCTCGTTTTGATTTTTCCTTTCATGTATTTTGTGTTTTGAAATAGAAAATCTATAACTATATTTCATGATAACTTAGAACTTGCAATCTGTAAACCGTCATATTTGACCATGCCATGCCTTATCTACTTTTTGCATTATTATTTGATTTATATACAACTTTTAAAGCATGTATTAGTATGAAATAGTATGATGGAAAGATGTAAAATGTCTATTTTACATGGTGAACCCTTGTACAAATTTTCTCAGATCTCTTTCTCATTTAGTTTTTGTTGTAATATTATCTTTTAGTGAACTTCATATTTTTAAATTATGTTTCTTCTGCTTCATCTTCAAGTTGTATTATGAAACATGTACATTTTATTTAAAACTATTTCTTCTGATATGTATTATAACTTCTTCTATTTCAAGAATAGATGTTGAACTTTGACTTGAATTCTTCCTTCATGCCAGTATGTACTTGTGAATTATTTTCTTCATGTACCATAGGATAGAAGTCATTAAACTCTGCAATATTTATCTATAGTGAGGACTATAAGACATGATTTATTTCTTGTTGGCTGCAAAATGGACTTGCACACTTAAGAAAACAGTTAGAAAATATTTAGGATTTTTGGCCTCTTATGTATGTATTTTTCTTCTTCTTTCTCTTTATTTATGAGTGAATAAATCATGTATGTTGTTTGATCTTCATGTAATCTATATATTGTGTTGTTAAGAGATCCATGTGCATTAATTTGGATAGTATAGGAATATGGATTAACCCTGAGATCGTAACTGATAGTTTTTCTCTTTTCTTCTTTTTAGGTATAGTTCTTTCAGCAATGAAGATGAAGGGGGAACAAAGCTAGAGATGGCAATGTCTCAACTGGAGAAGAAAACTTCAAGGAAATGATGGGTTCACTCATACTCCTATATTTTATCTTTCATGCATATGTACGTCTTATTTCAGTAGGTATACTTTACTTTTCAATTACATCCCACGACTTGTGTGGGAACATTTAAAATTCCTATTGAATAAAACATTGAATTATGAAATTGAGTTGTGTATTTCTTTCTGAATTTCAACTTTATGTATGGATTGTACGAAGAACTAAACAACATAAAGGAAATAACATCAAAGAATTCCTATAACATCTAGCAATGAACTATTATTGTTGCAATATGTAATTATCATTACTGTTCCAAAACTTAACACTTCATTTATTTTGTTGTTTGATGTCTTCATCAAGACAACACGATTATCCTTAGGGGATTTATTTTCTTTTGTTGAAGATAGTCATGAAATTGTAAAATATGTGATTTATTATGTTTTGTAATAGCACACAGAGCTACAAATTTCATGTAATCATTAATTAATTCAGCAGAAACAATATTGACTGAAGGAATCTCCTCTAGCTTAGGTCCATTTCACCAATGACATCCATCATAAAGAAGTTCCAAGTTGCCCATTTTTACACAAGTAAAAAAAATTCAACATTTTCTGTGATCCTACATGGAAATTTTCCTGCTAGCTTGTAAACTAGTGCCTTTCTCTTGTCCATTAGGCATGGAGTATAAAGCATGAAACAAAAATCTACCTTTTGGAAGGTCCAACCCTTCAAAAACAAACTAAAACTTGGAAAGGATATTGTAACCAGATCATGTGCATGAATGCACTTATTGAATTTAAGAAAAAATCAATCTGAAGGAACTGCACTTATTGAAGGGAAATCCTACTCTAAATAGTCACTATAAGATTTTTAATAACAATGTTTGAGAAACATACCATTCACAGGAATGGGAAGTTCCTCTTCTTTCAGCCTTAAAAGCTGAAAAACTTTGTGTTCTTTACAAGATGAAATCATGTAAGGACTACTCCAGATTGTATCAAACTTCGTGTGTCTTCCTGGCTTTACACGATAAACATCCCACTTTAAAACAATGTCTCCTTCTTTGAAGATTTTGAATTTGTCTTTCTTATCAAAAGTCATCTTCATCTGTTTTTGATTCTTTTCCATATTTACATGCACTTGATCTCTTAGCTCTTATAATTCCATTAATTTTGCATTACGAACTTGCAATAGTTCATTATCAAGTAGCTCCATTTGATGAAGCAAATTTAATGTAGGTAATTCAACTAAAAGAGGCATTCTTGCTTCTCTTCTATAAATGAGATTGTATGGTGAATTACCAACTGATATTTTAGGAGTCACTCTATGAGCCCAAAGTTTTGAATTCAAAATTAGATGACAAGCTCTCTGGTTAGCTTTGAGTGTTCTTCTGATGATCCTTAAAATATTTTTTATTACTACTTTCAACTAACCCATTACCTTGTGGGTAATAATTTGATGACGAACTTAAGTAAATTCCATGGTTGACAGCACAATCTGTTACCTTTGCACCAAGAAATGCTAAAGGATTATCTGATATGATAGTTACTGGAACACCAAATCTACAAACTATACCTTCATAAAAGGATAGTATCAAAGTTTCATTATCATCTTTCAAAGCTATTACTTCATTCCAGTATGTAAAGTAATTTGTATCAGTCAAAATCCACTTTTTTCCTTGCGAAAATGGTGGGTTTATCATTCTAATAAAGTCAAGACCCCACTACATAAAATCATGATAAACTGAAATATGCCACAAGAGAAGCAAAGCTAAATGTTATTTTCCAATAAAGAAAATCACATTTCTTACACTTTCTGATCCATTCAAAATAGTCCTTGAATATGCTGGGCCAATAGTAACCAACTTTCATAATTTTTAAGGCTATCGCACGTGCTGAAAAATGACATCTTACAAGTCCCTCATGGAATTCTGATAATAATTTCTAAATTTTATCATAGTAAACACATCTTAGCAAGATTCCATTTATATCCTTTTTGAACAACACACCATCAATAAAAACATAGGGTACAACTTGTAATCTAAAATACCTTTGTTTATTATTTTAAATACCGTCTGAATAGATTTCATGTTTTCGATGGTTAACTAAATCAGTCATCCATATTGATTCCCAAACTTCTCGAGCAAGTTCAGGTTGTTGATTTTCTGGCTGTAGCATGATGTCTGATTGTTGATACGCAATTTAAGCATGTTGTTTTGAATCTTTTGTTTCTGCAGCTTGCTATTTTTCCATATCATAAATTAGGTGTTCACAACAAACCATTACCTCGAACTATCTTCACAACACGAATATCAATGGCATACTCCATGACCTTTTTTATCCAGCATGCACTTTTCTCATTCAATTATTTATTTAACAAGAAATATTTCACACTTGGATGAGAAACAAGAACATGAATTTTTTTGTTTGAAAGCATGTACTTAAAATTATTTAGTACCCTTGACTACTGAAAGTACTTTTTTTTCAAGAAAAGTGTACCTTGTTTCATAGTCATGCAAGCTTTGTCCAAAGAAAGCAATTGACTGCCCAATGTTTTCATCATTAACCTGAGTTAATATGGCTGAGAGTGTTTCATCTCCTGCAAGTGCATACATTGTAAAATCTTTATCGAAATTTGTATTTACAAGAGTATGAGCTTAATAGATGGCTGATTTAATTGCTTCAAAACCTTCTCTCCCTTTGCTTGTCCAAGAATAATTCTTCTCTTTCTTTAATGTAGTTTTCAATTGTTTAACCAATGCTACAAAATATGGAACAAATATTCTACCAAATTTGATTTTTCCCAAAAAAATTGTAATACCTTCTTATGATGAGGTAGTGATAGCTGTGATATTGCTTCAATTCTGAAAGGATCAATTGGTAAACCTTACTTAGAACCAATATGTCGAAGAAATTCACCTTGATGTACCGAAAAGATAGAATTTTTGGGATTCAATGATATTCCAAATTGTCTGCATAACTGAAAAGTCTGCATTTGGTGTATTATATGGTCATCTATTTTTTTTGAAAATACAGTAACATCATCTAAATAAACAAGGATGCATTTATTTAAAAAACTACAAAAATCCATGTCCATTACATGTTGAAATGTGGCACCAACATTTGAAAGGACAAAATGAATTCTTTTGTAAACATAATTACCCCACTTAGTGGTAAAAGTTATTTTGTACCTATCTTCTTATCAGACGAGAATCTGATTGTATCCACTATAACCGTCTAGAAGAGATAGTCTATCTGAACAAGAAATTGTTCTTGAAATCTGATCCATATTTGGTAGTGGGTGCTGATATTTTAATGTAGCTTTGTTAACATCTCTAAAATCCACAGATAATCTGATTTCTCCATTCTTTTTCCTAACAAGAACACAGATTGGCTACCCAACTTGAATGCTTAACTCGAAAGATAATACCTGATTCGATCAATTTAGATAAGTATTTCCTCATTAGAGGCTCTATTTTGGTATTTACAGGACTCTATTTTTGCCTAACTAGCTTGGAATTTGATTGAATTCAATAGAATGATTTTCTAAATTTGGATCAAACACTTTCGGGTCTTGGTATCTCTAAGCAAAAATATCTTTAAATTCCTTGGAAAGATTGATAAATGAACTCTTTTCAACTAAAGAACATACCTTTCTAAGAAACAATTTTTTACCTTCATCAACTGTGATCTCTTCATAGTTATTAGGGTGTGTTGACATCTTAGTTTTTTCTTTCCTTAACTGGTCATCAGTGCTGAAGATGTCTTCTAATGTGAGAAAGGGTCAAGGTAGTTTATTCTTCTTTAACTAAACAATCTAGTCACCATATAAGTGTTGTAATTTATATGTATTTACTGTAGAGAATTCAGCTTCTTGCTACAAAAACCTACAGATTTTATCATCATTTTTAGAAACCTACCAATTCAAATCATTATCAGGTATAGAAGACCTAATAATTAGCTTTATATAAGGTTGAATCTTGCTATTTTAAATATGTTCTAGCACTTCAAATATAGCACCAATTGTTGCAAGTCTATCTGCATTCTTATTTTTTGTTCTAGGAATGGACTGGATATTAATAGCTATCAAATATTCCATTAAGTTTGAAACTTGATGTCTATAATACTTCATTAATGGATTCTTACAAACATTGAAATTTATTACTTGATTAATAATGAACTCAGAATTACCAAAAATCTGTAGCATGCCAATACCTCTCTTTCTGGCCCAGAGTAAGCCATGAATTAATTCTTTGTATTCAACTATATTACAAGTGCATGAAAATTGGATACTCAAAGATGAGAAATACCTTTCGTTTATTGGGGAAGTGAGCATCAAAATTGCTCCTTGACCTTTCTTGTTCTTAGCACCATAAAAATAAAGCATCCAAATCCCTTCTGTTGCATTTTTGTTTTGGACAACAAGGGAATTGGTGTGTTTTATTCATGCATGCAATATACACCAAACACATGTTCTTCAACTTCTTTGAAAGGATCATGATCATGCTCTTCATGTGTCTTTTCATCCATAAAGAGGTTAAAAACACCATCCAATGCTGAAACATGAGTTGTAATTCTAAAATCAGACTGGTCTAAGGCTACATAATTAGCTAATACATTAGAAGCGTGAGGCTCAATGCGAAATATGGCCAACAGTTGTTAGTTGATAGTAAACTTGGTCGCATAACATGTAGTGAAATACACAAAAGACCAATTTGAAGAGAGATCACCTCCCATTTTTGCTGTGAAATCTCTAGATAAACATATAACAAAGTAAGGAGATGTTGTCCTCTCAAAATTTCCCCTCTTTTGAGAAATAAAAAATTGAATTTTTTTAAGTTAAACACCTTTTTTGTTGTTTTGGTAAAGGGAAAAGTCAAATAGTTGGAAAAATCTATGTTTATGGGTCACTTTGTGTGATTTGTGGGTCTATCGGACATTTTTGTCCCAGATGTCCCAAGTTCATTTGGGCTCCCTGTTCGCCGATCGGCCGTTTTACCTGAAGTCCATTTCTTTCGGGCCCGTCGGAACATTTTTTCCCAAATAACACAAGTTCACCTAGGCTCAATGTTCAACTTTTGCCCATGTCAGCCGCATTGCGCACTTCACATACTTTCGTACCTCATGCCCTGAAAACATTTGTGCATCCTTTTCCCGCGTCGCCTACATCGGCCAAATCGCGCTTTCGCATCCCGCGTGTCCCAAATGAACCAAAGGCCATCTGGGATAATTTTTCCCGCTCTTCTGAAATATCTTGCTTTTCAATTTTGTAGATGTGTATTTAATACGTAGTTATTATCTTTCTCTCTCCTAAACAGATATTTTATAAGCTACTCCCCTACGCATTTTTGCACACTGCTTTCTTGTTATCGATCACTCACACCCTCGCAGTCAAAATTTCTATGCACGTACCCATTTTCCCTACACTTTCATCAAGAATTCAGATTGTGACTTTGTTTCTCGAACTGCTATCAACATGAAGATCAAATTTCAAGGTCAAGAGCAAGTTTCACCGCTCGAGTCTGTCATTCCCGATATCGGGGATAGTGAAGTTCACCACCTTGACTTTGGAGATTTCTAGACTAGGATGATAGACACAAACCCCTCTCCTATGGCAGAAATGATTCACGATAGTGGCTTGGCATTCGCTGTTGGTTTTCCAATCTCAGTGTAATGTGCAGATACAGTACTCTCCTGCGCTACTCATTTCAATCCCGACTCAAGTGAACTAACGAATGTGCATGGGGAGCTCAGTATGAAGCTCAATGTTACTTCCCATTGGCACTACCCCTAAGGATTCCTCAAATGGAAAATTCTATAGTAATCTCTCAGAACCAAGCACAAGCCCTCTTCAACCAGGACAATGAGAAATACAAGGTGAGGGTGGCGATGTCTTGTCTTAAAAACCCTAAAAGGGGGCATCCCATTTATCCAAAGTTTTTGTTTCTTATCGATTTCAATGAATAACAATCAAATTTTATAATCTTATTAGCTCGGGTCATGGGCTTACCCTGTACCAATGAGTTCCATTTTTGCATGTGCCCACTTATCAAAATGGTGTGCGAAGGAACTCAGAATATCAACTGGGTAGAAATCATCATCATGAACCTAGCAGAGAAGCTATCTAATGTACAACAAATGAATAAGTTTTACATGACTTCTTATCTGATTTATACCCTAACAGCATCAAGGAAATGGTTTGGTTTCACATACATTGATGCTCATAAATGTGACCCTATATATGCTTACTATCCTCAATTCACCCTGGACACTAGCAATCACAACTTTAGGAGGGTGAATGATGTTTTCAAAATGTATATTGTAATACTTCTGGAAAGTGACATGACGAGGAGGTTCTCTCATGAATCCATGAACCTAATAGCGAATTACGGTGCCTACTTCATCCAGTTCAGGAAATTCTCCTATGTTAGGCTTACAGGCTATGAGAGCACCCCTCTCAAGCTTCCTATGTTCTGCAATGATAAAATGGCCTTGATCGAGATATGCAGACAATTGGATAAGCTACAAAAAACCTGCAGGGATAAGAAAATTACTAGCCTGCACTTCCCCATATCTTTGGGAAACTACATCTACAAGACGAATCTAGATACACAAAACATAGAGAGAGTCCTAGATCCCATCACTATCCATTTCTTCAGGCCAAGAACTTGTTTTGACTTAAGGAAATTTATTTAATAGAACATCAAAATCAATTACTATCATAGGGCAGACATAGAAGACTATTGGGCTGACTGTGCTGATGATTTTGAGGCAAGAAGGAGACATTACGGTAGGCTCTCTCTTCAACTGATTTAAGAGCTTAACTTGTACCAAGTTCTTGAAGGGCATCAGGATGAAAACTCTGACTTGTTATCCTATGAATATGATACCTTGATCAAGCACACTCCCTTGGAGTATTTGGATTGATTTAAAAAGGAGAAGGATGATCTGGCAGAAATGCTAGCTCCTGTCTTAGTAAGAACAAAAATATGGTTTGACAGGAGAGTTCGTGAACTTAGAAGGCATTCAGGTGAGTCCTAGTCCAAGGTCACCTCAACACCAAGCAAGGAGGCACAGACACCCAGTTCTAAAATTCCTATATAGATTCCTCCTACCTCATCAACTAAAGGGCCTACATCCTCCACTCCTTCCTCATCCACTCAGGTATACCAGAAGAAAATGAAAGAAGTCAAGAAGGATCATTTTGAAGAAGATCTCCTGATGAAGCATTCATAATTGCCCTCAGGACAAGAGAATATTATTGATCTTAGTGAAAGAAAAGAGAGTGAGGTTTCAGTCTCTATGAGAGCTCCAAAAGCCCCAACGGATAAAGAAAAAGAAGTTCAAAGCATTGAGCTTCCAAGCACCATCGACTCCTCTGTATAAGAAGCCCCGAGTGCCCCACGCATATCTCAACTAGAGGCAAAAATAGTGCACACTCTGAGTGCCATGTGTTCTCTGTCTCTTGGTCCTCTTGCCCCACCTTCTTCTTCCTCCTTCTATTTTGCATGGGTAAAACCTTTCATTGATAGTAGGAAGAGATAGTATTCCTCTCGAATCTTGGGACCCAACTTTGATGTTGTGGTGGCCTTATTGGGTACTACCCCTCCTACTCCTACCAAGAAGGCTAGGATTACATCAAAAATAGTATTCGATGCTCAGGGCCAATGATTCCTGGAGATAGCCAAGCCCAAGGTTGACAAGCCAGAATAGGATTTACAGACATCTGATCTAGAGCTCTTGAGGATCCCCATGGGAGAGTCCACTTCTGAAGGCGAGATTCACAATCTTCAAGAAACAGTCACCAGGGTCATTAGGAGAATGAAAAAGGGAAAAAAACTATAGCGTAGCTTAAAGAACAGGCTCAGGTTCTTGCAAGTTTCATCAAGTCGCTGATATACAAAGATAAAGTTTTAGACCCTACCCCACTGACTACTCTTTCACCACCTGTGACCCTTAGCCAAGATGAAGTCCAGAGTATCAAATATATACAAAGATATTCCATCTATGGAAGGGATATGGAGGTCATGGTAGATGATATGATCATTGCAGGATTCAATTTCATTTGTGAAGCCTTCAAACTAAATGAGAAGGTAAATAATCTACAACAGAAACTCTGCTCCACTATGGGAAATATAGATAAAGATCTCAAACTTTGGAGCAGCTATATAGTAGACCTCCACCTTATGGGGCAGACTGATGAAAATATTTTAATGGCAAGTAAGGTATTTAATGATGCAAAAGGTAATTTTTCAAAATCATGGGTATACAGTGTGGAATGGGAAATCAAGGTGCTAGAGGAGGCTTTAGGAGAATTGAGAAATAACTGGCAGAAGGGTGAGGCCTTCAAGACTTTGGTGGTATTTTCTTTTAAGGATATACATTGTCATCTCTAGGATGAGGCCTCAGGTGTGCCTCTCTCCTTGCAGGAGATTAAATCTCAATTCAAAGCTTTTGTCAAAGGAAATCTATTCAAAGAGGATTCCATCACCAAGGAGAACATGAAAGAAATCTGCTCTCTCCAGTCTGCTATTGAAGAAATAAGGAAGGATTACCAGACACACGTCGAATTCAAAAAAGAGATGGAGAAGTGTCTCGGATTTTGGACATAGTCCACTGCCAACACATCAGTTCCACATGGCAGAGAAATAACAGAGGCATTAAAAAGGTTTAGATAGCAGATCCTCAAATCTGTGGGCCCTCCTCAACCATGAACACTTGTCTTTTCCTCTTGAATTTTCTCCTTTCTTTCTTTCCTTTTCTCAGATTTATTGTAATTAGTTGAGGTTTTGAATTAAGCATCCCTTTAACTAAACATTATTTAAAAGAATTAGTTACCAAGGGTAATTGATTTGTAAAACTATATAATGGTCTCCCTACACCATTTTAAAAGGGGGAGGAACTTGGCTTGTTTCCTAAAGTTTAAGGAATAATACAGAAATCAATATAAAAGGATCTTCTTTCTTTTTTCATCTGATTCCTTATTTCGTAGCTATCTATTAAATATTATTAGATCATTTTTCTACATTATAACAAGAATCTTTTTATTCTTGTAGATGTTATTTATGGAATTGTGTGTCCTTCCAAATTGCATCTTAGTAATTCAAATTCAAATGGTCCTATTCCAAGTCATTGTATTCTGGCATGCATAAGGAATTATTTTGTCATCTATAATTCTGGAGAATTCTTTTCTGCTCATTTCCCCATCTTCATTCCTCTATGATTTTGTAATTGATGATCTATTTTATTTTAAAATGCTTTCATGATATCCAAGTTCCACATCAAAGTTATGTGTTGTACATGTGTAAATAAGTTTTTCTTTTAAATAAGGGAACCTCTCCCATCAAAGAGGAGCGACTTCTTGTCTCCTGAATGTTTCCCTCATTAGGATCCTCTTTTGACAACCAACATGAGGTAAATCTACAACAGTGATATCTTGAAGAATGCAAAAATTAGGGAAAGAATGAAATGTTACCTCTCAATTTCTGATGACACCAACTATATTGATTGCAGTTCCATCTAATTATAGGACACTCTTTTCTGTAGGTTCTTACTACAGACCCAATTTTTCTACGTATTCTTTTGGCATAACTATGCTACTTGCACCGTTGTCTACCATACAATTATGAACAATATGTTCTCCAATAATCAGTGATAGATAAAATTTAACCTATTTGATGCAGTTTTTTTCTATTGTTCCAAGGACCATGTCTATTTTTTTGACTTCCTTTTTTTTGTTTTAGAATAAATTTACATATTATAAAGTTCATGAGACAGTAAATCTTGTTGTCCTAGAATACTTAGAACATTCCACATTGATATGTTAGCATTATGCTTTTTCATTACATCAACACTATTAAAAGAAGGAACAATTTTAGAGATAGATTCTGCTTCAGTTGCTTTTGATATATGAGGTAGAAATAACCTTCTTGGATCAAGTTGTAGCTATTTTTTACCATCTAGAACACTAGCTGTCTCTTATGGAACAACAACACTGTTAGCTAGTTTTGAGCCTATAGTTGCTATTTTTAATGATAGTTGTTAGAACAGGCCTATTTTGTTGTTTTTTACTTTCTATAGCCTTTTCTTGAGCCCTAGTAATAAATGTAATGAAATCATCCTCACTGAAACTCACTAAGTTCTGCTCAGGTGCCTTCTAAGCCTAAGTGTCTTGCTGCACACCCTCCATTTGAGGCATGAAAATGTCTCAGATTGAGGTTGTGTACCAAAAATTGTGTTCAAAAATACATTTGGGTAACCAGTGGCTTAATGAGGTTTATTAAAAGGTTGAAACCATTCTTATGTACCATATTAATTAGAACTAAAACATTAGATTAACTAGGAGTCTTTGAGTCAAACTACCTTTACTGATAAGGCTTCCTGTAATTTTTATTCTTGTGGTAAGGCTACCTATTTTTATAGTTTTGCTGATAAGGAACCTGATAAGGTCTGTTAGGTAATGTAAGCCTATTCTCAATTGAATTCATCACATTCCCCATAGTCTGAAAATATTTAAAAACATCATCTGATGGGGCTACAACAATAGGTTCTTCTAAGGCCTTGGTACTAATTTTCTTGCTTGAATAATGTTATTTTCAATTCTTATAGCAATATCATAAGAATCCGGGAGAGTTTCACCTCCCATATACTGAATAATAGTTGAAATATCACTATTTAATGCTCTAATATAATAAAGGAAAGCATATGTCACCTTGAGGCTTAACACTTGTTGGGATTCTTTCCTAATTTCTAGAAAAATAAATGTTGAAACTAGACATAAATTCATGTGGATCACTTTTAATAGTAAGCTGTTGTTATATCTGAGATAAATTATCTAAATTATCTTGAAATTGTTTTAGAAACTTTCCACCTAACTCATCCTAAGTTCTTATGATTCCAATCTCTAAATTTCTATACCATTGCAAGGATTTCCCTTTGAAGGATGTAGCTAAAAGTCTTAAGGACACATATTCATGGGTTATGTTATGAACTGCACATATGGCTGCAACATCTTTAATGTGCTCTGTAGGTGTAACCTAATTTTTGCTAATGAATGATGGTAAAATTTTCATGGAAGTATTAGGGATATTCATATAAAATGGAATTACTAATGGGTTGCCATTAGTAAAGGTCACAAAATTCCTAGGTGGTTGAATAGCCATTCGAAAAACAAGGATATAAATAAAAATATTGACACATGGTGAAGGAAGATTGGGAGAAGGATTACAAAATCTAGTTCTATTATTAGGCAAAGTATTACCAACTCTTCTCCTTCTTACATAATTGAAAGGTAAAGAAATAAACTCAAAAGGAATTCCTCTTATTGATGATCTTGTAGTAACTTTAGGCATGGAACATGTTGCAATATTAGTCTGAAATCATTTTTACAGAGTCACCAAATAAGTATTTTAATCTTTAGAATAAATTTTTGCAACTTCTTGTTACGAAAGTAACTTTTTCTTGTTGTAAATTTGTTGTAACTTGTATATAGATCTGATTCGTTGTCCCAACAAGCATGCCAAAAAAATTTATCTCTCAAAAGTGCACCCTGTAGAGAAATAGTTGCAAGTGTTTTAAGCTTGAAAATTTTATCACGCATGAATACACTCTTTTAAGAACTATGATCCCATGTTAAACTCCCAACATCAACCTTTGGACAACCATATATTTTGACTGGAAGCTAATAATTGAATGGGAGAGGATGTTTTGGAAATCTCTTTGCACCGGCTTCTCACCCACCTACATCATGTTTTATTCTGCCATTTTGAGGCTATCAAGTCTCTCACCTACCCCTATAATGAAGAATGGACTCCTTTCTTGCCCACCAAGGAAAAACACATGGAGGCATGGGTCTTGTAGTGAAGCCCATAATTGTTACAAGTGAATTTTAATGCTTTCTGGAGCGGTTGGAGTAGGTGATTTCAATGCTCTTGCAGGGGTGGTTGAAGCAGAGTTAAAATTCCTCCCTCTCTCCTTATCTTTTTCTTATATATATTGTAAAGGAGGGGCATATTTTTAAAGGTTGGTCATCCGTTATCTCCTGCCCCCCTCTCTTTTTATCTCCATGGGTTGAATGTGGAGCTTAAGCCTCCTCTCTTGGCTCTGTAATGGCATTTTCTTTCCTCTTGACCACTGATGATGTACTGTGTTAGCTCATCGAGCAATAAAATTTGTTTTGTGATGCATTTTTTCCATCCTCCTTATTTTATTGTCACTTCTTTCCTCTCATCATTGTAGGATGTACTGTGCATACTTCTGATGTCTATTACAGGTTTTGAGAGTCGTGTTTAATGGATTTGAAGTGGTGTTATATGTGAAATCTATCTTTTGTCTGTGATGCATCTATCCATCCTCTCCATTTCTCATGTCTCTCCACTTCAGGCAGCTGAGATTGTGACCAACCACCCCCTTTTCTTGGTGCTATCACCTCTGTAGTGTAGGATTCCTTTATTTTATGCTCTCTCTCCCTCTGTATCCTTGGCATTGTTAGATTAGGAGTAGATAATGGAATTTACTTCCTTATAAGTAATTTACCATTAGGATTAGGAAAAAGAATATGTCTTTCTCTGAAGGGCCATCTCATGTTCGCAAGTCCCACAACATCAGACATGGTCCCATGTTATGTAGTCATGCCGGATGCCCCACTCAGATCTGAGGCCATTTGGTGGGTGCTTTGATTTTGCATCAACATGTGGAATGGTCTCTCAACTAACGGGAAGGGAAGTAAATCATTAATTTGAACAATTATAAATGTTTAAAAATCAATTTGCAGAAGCTATGAGTTAATGTCATTCGGTCCGTTAAAGGATTATTTAGATACCTACCCGATTTGGGTTTGTTTACCAGGACTTCCGTTACAACTTTGGAACAAATCTTGTCTCATTGCTATAGGTGATACTCTCGGCTCATGTGTGGCAGTTGATGGTAAGACCTCCATTCAAACTCATACTACATTTTCTCGAATACTGGTTGATATAGATACCTCCAAACCCTTACTAGCCAAAATCAATCTTTAGATTGGAGAAAGGCTCTGGGTATAGAGGATTGACTATGAGAGACTTGCCTTCAGATGTCGGCGTTGCTTCCAAACCGGTCATGCTACAAACGATTGTGAGCATTCCAAACGAAAGACCAAAACTACCTGGTGGAAGGATTCTCTCCCTGAACATCTCATAATTAACTCAGATCCAGATGAGGATTCTAGTGTCCCCTTGCAAGTTGACTCACCCGTCGTGACTGCTCCACAGGCCAACATTGAGAAATTACCTACAGGCTATGCTCCACAGATTTCTAATTCATTATTTAAGGAAGTTTTGTTTGTGGGTCACATTCACACCATATCCATTACAGATGCTTCGATTACATTAGATGCTGGAAATTCAGAATGGACAGTGGTGGATCGGAAAAAGAAGGGTTACGCCAAATCTAAATCCCCCACCACTCCGGACAAGGTTTGATTCTTGTTTTTTGTGCTATTATTGTTACATCTAGGTAATGGCCATTTACACAGTTGTTGGGTAGCTATGTTGCTGCCTTGTTGTTGTTTTTTTCGCTGCTTTGAAGCAGTTGTTCTGTTTTTGCTAGTTCTTGGCTGTTTTTTGTTGTTGGGCTTTTTGGGGTTAAATTTTGCTTTTGAGCACTATTTTAAAAGGGTATAGTCCCTTTCAAAAAACTATTTTCCAATAATTAAAAAAAAATAGATTAGAAAATAAAATAAACAAGAAGAAATAATCTTCTTCAGATGATGATTTTATTTCCAATAAAATAAATGATTCTTCTAGTTCTTCTTTATTCTTCTAGTCCTGAGCAATAAATTTCATGTAAGAATTTTAATGAAATAAATAAAATTCTTAAAAATTTAATTTTCCTGAATATGTAGGGGAAGTAGCGACATCAGAACATGTTGAAACTTGGTTACCTGGTTTAGAATGATAATTTAAATTACAAACTACTAGTAGGTTAGGTCAAACACAAATAACTTCTTATCAAATAAAAGATACTTCCCTTAACTTTTGGGAAGATACATTGATATATGAAAAACTTAATGCCCATAAGGTCTCATGTAATAAATTTGAGAATTTGTTTAGAAAGATGTATTAATATGAACATTTATTACATCAAAGGCAAAATGAATTCTTTGATTTTTTATTTTTTAAAAAACTATCAACGATTACAAACCATTAATAAATGTAATAAATTTATTTATGGTAGGAAATTTACTACTTTGATTTATTTGTTTAATCCTTAATATAGATTTTGGTATGTATATTATAACTTAAAAGAAATTGAATATATTATTTCAAAATCAAAACAAAGCATCAAAGATGCCCAACATAGGTATAATCATTGGGATGATTCAAAAATATATATTAAATAATTTGAAATAGGTTCTCAAGTATTTATTAGGGTTAAACATAAGAAATTTTTATTAAAATTATGTAAATATGTTAAATTATTTTCTCGTTGTTGTGGACCATTTGAAATTTTGAAAGAACAGGAATTCTTTCTTAAAGACATGCTTTACCTCTTGAGTTATCTAGAATGCATAATGTGTTTAATGTAAGTATGTTAAAGAAATGTGTATATCATGTTAACCATAGTATATATAGGAAAAACATAGTGATTGGACCTTCATGTGAATTTAAAATTGACCCTAAATTAATTTTGGAAAGATGGACTAACATTAATAGAAATAGATAATTAAAGACGTTAAAGTAAAGTAAAAATTTTATGATATTAAAAGTGTTACATGGGAAAGATAATATTTTCTAAAAGATTAGTATCCTGAATTATTTAACAAATAACTTGTGTTTTCTCTATTATTTTCATAATAAACTTGGAACTACTGAGGATAATAGTTTATTCATGGGGGGATAAATGTTATGTGATTGTTATCTCTCGAAAGTGTACCCTGTAAAGAAATAGTTGCAGGTGTTTTAAGATTGCAAATTTTATCTCTCTTTCGTAGATACAATGGAAACACCTCAGGTCTATGGGTATACCTATTTTGATGCGAGTCTCCAGTATCAAGGTTGGTTCCTTATAAATGTATCCTAAGCTGATTTTATGGGGTTTGAGGCTAAAAGATGGCTATAAAAGGATTTAAAACCAAGGTGATACACCAAAATTGTATGAGGTCTTTGACTGAGTATATGTACAATTGATATGCAAATGAATTTGTGATGCACAAGCCAATGGTTTTCTATAGAAAATTAAGGGTAAAAACTTGGTTGTATTGAGGGAAAATATCACAACAATACTACTAAGTTAAAAATACACATTAATATCATGTAGAAATTATCAAATTTGCAATAGCGTAAGATGATTAATCATTGAATTTAATATTCACAATATTAACGGAACATACACAAGACTACAAATAATTGCAAAGGCAGAAAATACTTCACATTCAAAGGGAAAAACTGGCAGAAACTTATTCATTAGTCGTGTATCTAAAAATTCCTCTTTGGTGCTTTTCCAAGGAACACAATATATATAGAAAAATTGATCCATGCACCCTTCCTCAAAATAGACTAAGGTTGTACTCGCCCATGTAACCTATTTTTATCCTGAATAAAATAAAGCAAACTAAAACAAAGAGGCATTAATAGCTTTTGATTACATCATGGTTAAACTGTAGTTGACTGTCCTAATTTTAAGAAAATAATGGTAGAATAATTTTCCAATAGTAAATATTTCTTGTTGAGAAATTTTTCTTCCATGTGCTTTCAATTTTTCTTCTTGTATGTTTTGTCCTTTTGCGAAGGCGTATGAGAATTTATCTCCCTGTGAGTGAGTAAAATTATTTACATTATTTGCAATACCTTGCAAAAAAAATGCATCAAAATATCCACTTGATGGGGACCACCTCTAAGCCCAAGATCAGATGTTGACATTCCTTTGTCTTCTAATGGTCACATGGATGAAACACTATAAATCATCTCTAACCCCTCTAATAGTGGGGACCACCTTTGCGCTTCACCATTAGTATTTATTGGTTTAGCCACTCCTGTGGACTTAGAAAATTACCATGGTTTTCAAATAAGACAAGGGGGAAACTTTGTAAAAGGGTCATTATATAATACTTGACCACTTTTGTGTTATCATTGCATTGTATAGTTGGTTGGCAACTTGATTACTTGGGACATATACTATGGTTTAGACTTTTGAAAGTCAAAATGCAATAGGTTTTTTGTTTTAATCATGGGGCTGACCCCCTCATGATGATGACTCACCCCTCCACATTATTTATCAGTGGCATATAACTTTGGTCAAGTTAACTGTAACCCTAGTGGTTTGCTTTGGAATTTGGTGCCTTGATTCAGGTCGTTGATCTTTGTATTATTTATTTTGTAGTTGTTGATTCTTCTGACCCTTGGTTAATGTTTCTGATCTTAAATTTAATGAGGTAGTTTTCTAAAACCATGGTTGAAGAGGTAGTTGGTAGTGGTTTGTAGTATTGGCCGTTGATCTTTGCACTTGGAAATCTCCATCGTTGATGTTGTAACTCTAGTTGAGTTTCACTAATTTCCCTCTCGAGCTCGTGTGGTAAAGGTAACTCGAACCATAATGATCATTTCATTTTCATTTCTTACTCTCTAGGTGAATCCCTAGAAATGTTTTTACATGACTATAATTATTAAATCTTTTGAGCTTGATTCAATTCTTTCACAAAATATGTAGTGAACTTTATCATGTAAACCTTTGATGTGTGGCAGCCATTCCTGATCATTCTCAAGATTCTTTCTGTGAGGCTTAAATCTAAAGTCGTGGTAAATGAATATGGGGCTCTCTATATCTCTAATCCTATTTTCATACCTTCTTTTCCTATGATCATGTTATGAGTGATTTTTATGGTTTATGTGTTTTCATCGAGAAAATGTGTTAGTTAGAAGGCATTCAGGTGAGTCCTCCTCCAAGGACATCTCAACACCAAGCAAGGAGGCACAGACACCCAATTCTGAAATTCCTATACAGAATCCTCCTGCCTCATCAACTAAAGGGCCTAAATCCTCCACTCCTTCCTCATCCACTCAGGTATACCAAAAGAAAATAAAAGAATTAAAGAAGGAGCCTGTTGAAGAATATCTCCTGATGAAGCATTCAAAATTTCCCTCAGGACCAGAGAATATTATTGTTCTTAGTGAAAGTGAAGAGATTGAGGTGCCAGTCTCTATAAGCACTCTAGAAGGCCCAACGGATAAAGAAAAGGAAGTTCAAATCATTGAGCTTCTAAGCACCATCGACTCCTCTATACCAGAAGCCCCAAGTACCCCACTCATATCTAAACTAGAGGCAACAACAGTGCACACTCTAAGTGCCATGAGCTCTGTTTCTCTTGGTCCTCTTTCCCCGCCTTCTTCTTCTTCCTCCTCTTTTGCATGGGTACAACCTTTCGTTGATAGTAGGAAGAGAAAGTATTCCTCTCGAATCTTGGGACCCAACTTTGATGTTGTGGTGGCCTTATTGGGTACTACCCCTCCTACTCCTGAAGAATAGGCCAGACTACGTCATGAATAGTATCTGATGCTCAGGGCCAGCAATTCCTGGAGATAGTCAAGCCAAAGGTTGACAAGACAGAACAGGATTTGCAAATGTCTGATCTAGAGCTCTTGAGGATCCCCATGGGAGAGTCTACCCCTAAAGGTGAGATTCACAATCTTCAAGGAACATTCACCAGGGTCATTCAGAGAGTGAAAAAGGGCAAAAAACTATAGAGAAACTTAAAGAATAGGCTCAGGTTCTTACAATTTTCATCAAGTCACTACTATCCAAAGATAAAGTTTTAGACCCTACCCCACTTACTACTCTTCCACCACCTGTGACCCTTAGCCAAAACGAAGTCTAGAGTATCAAAGATATACACAGATATTCCATCTATGGAAGGGATATGGAGGTCATGGTAGATGACATGCTCATTACAGGATTGAATTTAATTGGTGAAGTATTCAAACTCAATGAGAAGGTTAATAATCTACAACAGAAAATATCCTCCACTTTGGGAAATATAGAAAAAGAGATCAAACTTTGGAGCAGCTATATAGTAGACCTCCACCTTATGGGGCAGACTGATGAAAAAATTTTAATGGCAAGCAAGGTCTTTGATGATGCAAAAGATAATTTTTCAAAATCATGGGTATGCAGTGTGGAATGGAAAATAAAGGTGCTGGAGGAGGCTTTGGGAGAATTGAGAAATAGCTGACAGAAGGGTGAGGCCTTGAAGTCTTTGGTGGTATCTACTTTTAAGGATATACATTGTTATCTCGAGGATGAGGACTCAAGTGTTCCTCTCTCCTTGTAGGAGATTAAAGCTCAATTCAGAGCTTTTGTCAAAGGAAATCTGTTTAAAGAGGATTCCTTCACCAAGGAGAAGATGAAAGAAATCTTCTCTCTCCAGTCTGCTATTGAAGAAGCAAGAAAGGATTACCATACACACATCAAATTTGACAAAGAGATGGAGAAGTGTCTTGGATTTCGGACTCAGTCCACTGCCAACACATCAGTTCCATGTGGTAGAGATATAGCAAAGGTGTTAAAAACGTTTAGACAATGGATCCTCAAATCTGTGGGCCCTCCTCAATCATGAACACTTGTCTTCTCCTCCTAATTTTTCTCCTTTCTTTCTTTCCTTCTCTCAGATTTATCGTAATTAGTTGAGGTTTTACGTTAAGAATCCCTTTAACTAAACATTATTTAAAAGTAGTTACCAAGGGTAACTGATTTGTAAAAATATATAATGGTCTCCCTACACCATTTTAAAAGGGGGAGGAACTTGGCTTATTTATAAAAGTGTAAGGAATAATACAGAAATCAATACAAAAGGATCTTCTTTCTTTGTTCATCTGATTCCTTTATTTCACAACTATCTATTCAATATTATTAGATCATTTGTCTTCATTATACCAAGAAGCTTTGTATTCTTGTAGATGTTATTTATGGAACTGTGTTTCCTTCCAAATTACATCTCAGTAATTCAAATACAAATGGTCCTATTCTAAGTCATTGTATTCTGGCACACATAAGGAATTATTTTGTCATCTATAATTTTGGAGAATGATTTTCTACTCATTTCCCCATCTTCATTCCTCTATGATTTTGTAATTGATGATCTATTTTATTTCAAAATGCTTTCATGATATCCAAGTTCCACATCAAAGTTATGCATTGTACATGTGTAAATAAAATTTGATTTTAAATAAGGGAACCTCTCTCATCAAAGAGGAGGGACTTCTTTTCCCCTGACTGTTTCTCTCATTAGTATCCTCTTTTGACGACCAAATTTTTTTGGCGAATCCACTGGGGAAATCATTTCTTAGCGTATTCTAGTTCCGTAATCATTAATCAATCACCTTTGATATGGTGAATCCACATTTTACTCGAGGGAGAAGGGCCCTTGGTATTGAAGATTCTCAGTTCCAGCTTTTAGAATAGCAAGGTTTTCCTTTCCCTTCAATAGGAAGAAATAGAAGATCTCGTTCAACAAGCAATCCTCCTATCAAAAATAGAACCCCTACAGGTGGTATTCCTTCAGATAAACTCAGTCCTAATCTCTGAGCTCTGATTCTTTTTGGTGTTTCAGTTCCCCTTCAAGTTGTTTTTCCAAGAATGGTGGTACCATTGCCTTGGGGTCATCGTGTTGGGCCCCTTGCCCTTCCTTGGCCTTTGCATGAGTTACCTAGAGGTAACCGGAAGAACTTTCCCAAATTTATAGGTGATGGTAAGGTACAACCTGATGAGCATATCGCTGCCTTCATAGTTGCATGTGGAGTTCTTGGAGTTGAACATGAATATGTCTCAGTGAGGATTTTTATTGAAACTTTACAAGATAATGCGGCTGATTGGTTCTATCACCTTTCGGCCAGAGCTATCACTAGCTGGAACACAATGAGAGCTAGGTTTGAGAATCGTTTCAAACTGGCGGAAGATGTGTATGCTTTTCTGGCCCAAATTTCTCAAATAAAGAAAGAATCAAAAGATCCCATGAGATAATTTGTGGCCCAATTCAACAAGTTGATTAATAAAATTCCACCAGACACTCAACCTGTAGATCAAATCTAAAAATGCTTCTTCCTGAATGCCCAATTTCCTTAAGTTAGTTATGCATTGAGAAGAGCTAATCTTGCAACATTGGCCAAGGATCAAAATCTTTCTGTTAGTGTCGAAGGTGATCTAATCATGTCAGGAAAGTTGAGAAGAGACTCTTCTAGGTTCAAGTCTTCCTCTTCCCTCTCTTCCACTCCTAGGCCTAATTCTGATCCATTAGTACAAAAACTTGCAAATGATCTCATCACCATTAAGAAACAATTGGCCCAGCACACCCCCTATGTAGACATTCCATGGAGGAATTTTCAACCCATAAATCATTTTCCTACTTCTCAAACAAGGCTAGCACTTGAAAGACCTCCTATTAAATTCCTTGTTAATGCAACATATGAAGTTGAAGAGCTGGAGGATGAAGAGGTCGATGAAGAAGCAGAGGAACTTGAGGAATCTCAAGTTAATTTCTTCACTACTGAAGGCATTGAAGAATAAGATGATTATGATGAAGTAGTAACAAACATTAATAGCGAATCCTACGCTATCATGACTCAAGAGTAGACAAACAAGAAGGAGAAAGTGATGCAGCCTACCAAAAGATCCAAGGAGCATCCAATGACTATCCCTGTAATTGCAAAAAGAGGGTCTCCTATTCCCATTACATCCACATCGAAGGTGAGTCCTATCAATTCTGCTACTAAAGTTACATCTTCTTTAACTCCTAAAAACCAATAAACCTAAGGTCCCAAGCGATGATAGCTCGTCCACTTCCAGGTATTTTGATATCATTGATCACCTAAAAAAGACCCAAGTTCAAATCTCAGAGGCTGAGTATTATCAAACCCATCCCAAGGCTTTTTCTAAAATGATTCACTTCATCAATTACCATTCCAAAACTACCTCTAAAGGTCTTTTACCCACTCCATCTTCCACACCACAACCCAATATGGTAGCCGCTATCACCTCACCCAATGATAAGATCAAACCATTTTATGTGACACTCCTTATAGTAGGCCATAGACTCAACAATTACATCATAGACTCAGGAGCATTAGACAATGTAATGCCTACCAAAGTATCCCATGCCTTAGGCCTAAATCTCACATGCACTTATGAGTATTGTTATTCCATGGAGAGTAAGGAAGTTCCTCTAGTCGGAAGAATTAAAGATGCACAAGTAGCTTTTGCTACCTTTCCTGAGAAGAAGGTTTTAGCTACTATCCTAGTAGAAAATATTCCTCCTTCATATGGAATGCTGCTAAGTAGGAACTTCTATAAATATGTGGGTGGAGAAATTCAAATGGATTGGTCACATGCCCTCATATCTGTTAATGGGAAAATGAAGAAGTTGTTGCCTAAGAAGCAATCCAAGTATATTGTACAAAAAATAGATGATCCCAAAGCACAAATACTTTATGAGGAGATGGGGCATGGTAACTATATGATTATGTCTGTGGATGAGATCCAACTTCCCAAAATATCACTGGAGGATTCTAATGGCGTTTGGATATTAGAGTTTGACAGAAGTTGTTCCTCAGCTAGTTCTGGAGCTGGTGTAATATTTCTGTCTCTTGAGGGAAAGGTCTGTCCTTTCTCATTCAAGTTACAATTTGAAAATACTAATAATGCAATAGAGTATGAAGCTCTCATTCTTGGGCTTCATGTGGCAAAAGAAAAGGGTGTGAAGAATCTTCTAGCTTGTGGAGATGCAAAGCTGATTGTCAAGAAAGTTAGAAACCTTTTCCAGGTAAAGAATAGAAGGTTAAAACATTATAGGAATTAGGTTTGGGACTCTATCAAATTTCTTGACGCCTTCTCTATCGAAGAAATGCCTAGGGAGGAGAACACCAGGGGCTAATTAACTAGCGGTCTCAGGGTCAATGTTGATACCTCATTCTAACTTCTCTCAAGATAAGTTTACCATTGAAATGATCCATAGGCCCAGTGTACTTAATAATGCAAGTAACTGGAAAGTTTTCAATGATCATCAACATTTTCTTTCTTTCTTAGAACTCAGGGATAACTTTGAACAATTCTACTTTCAAGGAAGTGACAATTTTCCTTGTGAAAATGTGCCTTCTAATAAAGAAGATGTCAATGAAGAAGAGATGGATCAAGACGGATATATCAAAATCAAAGGGAACAAGATTCTGAAAGGATTGGTGAGTTTAGAATATTTTTTTGACAAACATGACAGGTATGTAAATTTTAAAGCTTCTACAGGACCATAACAATTAGCTGAATATGATAAAATTAATATTGGGAGTTCTACTAACCCTAAACTCTTGAACATTGGAAAATGTTGCACACCAGAAGAAAAGAAGAAAGTAATTAATCTTTTAAGGAAGTATAAAGATGTTCTTGCTTATTCCTATGAGGATTTACCAAAGGAGATGCAACATTTTTATCCCTCTCAAACATAGGATTAGGCCTTTCAGATAGAAACAAAGGCAATACAATCCTAAGATAGCCAACACCATCTTTCAGGAAATACAAAAGTTATTAAAAGCCAAAATAATTTTTCCTATCCACCATTCAACATGGATTGCCAACATTGTACCTGTTAGAAAGAAAAATGGTGAGATTCGTATCTGTGTTGATTTCAAGAATTTGAATCAAGCTTCTTTAAAGGATAACTATCCTTTGCCCATGATGGATCAGGTCTTACAAGCTATGATGGGGTCTGAAATGTTATCTATGCTTGATGGCTTCTCAGGGTATAATCAGGTAGAAGTTAATACTGCAGATCAACACAAAACGACCTTCACTACCCCTTGGGGTACCTTGGCCTACAAAAGGATGCCTTTTGGGCTTATTAATGCCGGTGCCACTTTTCAGAGAGCTATGGAATTGGCCTTTAGA
The DNA here is from genome assembly GCA_019776745.2 of Taxus chinensis. Taxonomy (NCBI): domain Eukaryota; kingdom Viridiplantae; phylum Streptophyta; class Pinopsida; order Cupressales; family Taxaceae; genus Taxus; species Taxus chinensis. Next base: position 866,338,259 of record CM034146.1, on the reverse strand, counting down.
AGTTTGAAAGGCAAGTGCATTGTCGTATACCTTGATGACTTGACTATATTTTCCAAAACAAGGGCAGATCACTTTCAGCATCTAGAAACATTTCTTTTGAAATATAGAGAACATGGGATCTCTTTAAATCCCAAGAAATCTATCTTTTGTGTCACAAAGGGAAAATTGTTAGGGCATGTTGTCTCTAAAGATGGTATAAAAATTGATCCTGAGCGAGTTCAAGCTATTCAACAGATTCCCCTTCTAACCAGCAAGAAGGGAGTGCACTCTTTCTTTGGTAAGATTAACTTTCTGAGAAGATTCATCCCTGATTTCACAGAGCTAACTTTGAATATATATCAAATGATGAAGGGAAAATAGACGTTTGGTTGGTCTCCTGAAGGGAAAGAAGCCTTTGAAGGCATTAAAAAGGCTATTGCTAAAACTCCTGTTTTAGCATGTCCAGATTTTAGCAAAGACTTTATTATCTATTTCTATGCCACAGATAACACCCTGACTGCTGTTTTGACTCAAGAAGATTTTAATGATCATGAAATCCCAATTGCATTTATGAGCTACATTCTAAAAAGTCATGAGTTAAAATACACCATAATGGAGAAACATGCTTTTGTAGTGGTTAAAGATGTCAAGCAGTTTCGTTTTTACATTCTTAACTCTCACTCTAGAGTGTTTGTACAAGATACAACTATCAAGTCCATTCTCACACAACAGGAGTTTGGATCCAAAAGAGGGAACTAGGTGGCCAAGGTTCAAGAATATGACATTAAAATCAAACCAACCAAGCTCGTCCATGGAAAAGGCCTGTGTGAACTCATCGCGGAGGGGGCTAGACGAGTTATCCAAGAATAAAGTTGATCTTCCTACTGTACTATTTCTTGGTTCAAATTATGAATGGTATGCTGATATCACACACTTTCTCACATATGGAGAATGTACCTCTTATTTGATTTCCAAAGAGAGGATATCTGTCAAGCTAAGATCAGCCCAATATGTGTTGTGGGAAAATGCCTTGTTTAAGCGTGGGGTGGATGGAAGATTTCTAAAATGTGTGGACAAAGAATAGTAGAGGAAGCTACTTTCGGATTTTCATAATCAAGCATGTGGAGGGGACTACTCATCAACTGTCACTGCTCATAAGATTCTTCATGCAGGATATTACTGGCCTACCTTGTTTGAAGATGCATCAAAGTGGATTGATAAATGCGAAGCTTATCAAACCTTCATGGGTAGACCCAAGTTGGCCTCTTTGCCCCTTAAACCAGTTATGATCGAAGAACCTTTTCAAAAATGGGGTTTAGATTTCATTGGAACACTTAATCCTTATTGTAGTGCTGGTCACACCAACGTATTAACTGCCAAAGATTATTTTACTAAGTGGGTAGAAGCCATTCCAATAAAGAGTACCACTTCAGAAGTAGTATGTAATTTTATCAAAGAAAATATCTTGGTAACGTATGGTGTGCCAAACAAGATCGTGACGGATAATGCTTCGAATTTTTCTTCAACTGAGATGATGTATTTTTGTTATGGATATGACATCTCCCTGGCTCACTCCTCAGATTATTATCCTCAGGGGAATGGACAAGTAGAATAGACAAAAAAAATTTGGTGGCTATAATAAGGAAATTAGTTAATGAATCTCAAAGGAACTGGCATAAGAAACTCTATGATGCTCTTTGGGCAGATAGGATCACACCTAAGAGAGCCATTGGGATGTCTCCTCTTCAGGTAGTATATGTTGTGGAAGTTAAATTACCAGTAACAGTGGAACTACCAGCCTTACATTTTATGAAGGCCATTGAGGACACCAGTTTCAATGATTCTTTGGATAAAAGGATCATGTACCTTTACAAATTGAATGAGGATAGGTTGAAAGTTGCTGATAGAATATCTACTCACCAACAGAAAGTAAAGGCTTTGTTTCATAAAAAGGACAGGTCCAGGGATTTTAAAGTTGGGGACATTGTTCTACTGTGGGATAAAAGGCATGAACCTCATGGCAGCCATGGCCAGTTTGATTCTCTTTGGCTCAGACCTTTCAAGATCAGGAAATTTGCGGGTGAGAATTATTTTTACCTTGATTATATGGATGGTTCTTCCCTCCCATTTCCTTATAGTGGGTAGTACCTGAAATTGTTTAAGTCATAGGTGATTAGAGAGTCCTTTGTATATTCTATATTTTGTGTGTGTGTGTGTGTGTGTTTGTTTCCCCTTCCTTTTCCTTGTTTTGGTGTGTTTTTCGTTTGGGGTGTTTTCTTTTGTATTGATTTGCTTTTGACTCCATGGCCCAATGGATGAGGTACTGGTCTGCTTACCCTAGATTTTCTGATTCTTTCCTTGTCCCATTCTTTTGGAATTTAGCCAAGTCATCCCCAGGAGGAGCCATCTGTTGTCCTCTCAAAATTTCCCCTCTTTTGAGAAATTCAAAATTGAAAATTTTTAAGTTAAACAACTTTTCTGTTGTTTTGGTAAAGTGAAAAGTAAAAAATTTGGAAAAATCTACGTTTATGGGTCACTTTGTGTGATTTGCGGGTCTTTCAAACATTTTTGTCCCATATGTCCCAAGTTCATTTGGGCTCCCTATTCGCCGATCAGTCGTTTTACCCGAAGTTCATTTTTTTCGGGCCCGTCGGAGCTTTTTGTCCCAAATAACACAAGTCGGCCGCATTGCGCACTTCATGTACTTTCGTCCCTCATATCCTAAAAACATTTGTGCATCCTTTTCCCGTGTTACCCACATCGGTTGAATCGCACTTTCGAGTCCCACGTGTCCCAAATGAACCAAAGGCCATTCGGGCTTATTTTTCTCGCTCTTCCCAAATATCTTACTTTTCAAGTTGTTAGATGTGTATTTAATGCGTAGTTATTATATTTCTCTCTCCTAAACTGCTATTTAATAAGCTACTCCCCTACGTATTTTTGGACACTGCTTTCTTGTTATCGATCGCTCATACCCTCTCAGTCTAAATTTCTATGTGCATACCCATTTCCCCTTCACTTTCATCAATAATTTAGACTGTGACTTTTTTTCTCGAATTGCTATCAACATGAAGATCAAATTTCAAGGTCAGGAGCAAGTTTCACCACTCGAGTCTATCGTTCCTGATATCAGGGACAATGAAGTTCGCCACCTTGACTTTGGATATTTATGGACTAGGATGACAGACTCAAACCCCTCTCCTATGGCACAAATGATTCACGATAGTGGCTTGGCATTCGCCACTAGTTTTCCAATCTCAGTGCAATGTTTAGATACAGTACTCGCCTGCGGTACTCATTTCAATCCCGACTCAAGTGAACTAACGAATGTCCATGGGGAGCTCATTGCCAAGCTCGATGCTACTACCATTGGAACTACCCTAAGGATTCCTGAAATGGACAATTCTATAGTAATCTCTCTGAACTAGGCACAAGCCCTCTTCGACCAGGACAGTGAGAAATACAAGGCGAGGGTGGAAAAGTCTTGGCTCAAAAACCCTAAAAAGGATCCGTGTCATCTATCCGAAGTTCTGTTTCGTGTCGATTTCAATGAAGAGCTGTCAGATTTTATAATCTTATTATCTCGGTTCATGGGCTTACCCTCTACCAACGAGTTCCATTTTTGGATGTGCCCACTTATGAACATGGTGTGCGAAGGAACTCAAAATATCAACTAGGTAGAAATCATCAACATGAAACTAATAGAGCAGCTGTCCAATGTACAAAAAAAAAAAGTTTTACATGACTTCTAATATGATGTATACCCTAGTAGCATCAAGGAAATGGTTTGGATTCATGTACATTGATGCTCATAAAGGTGACGCTATATATTCTTACTGTCCTCAATTCACCTTGGACACTGGCAATCGCAACTTTAGGAGGGTGAATGATGCTTTCAGCATGTGCATTGTAATACATTTGGAAAGCAACACAGAGAGGAGGTTCTCTGATGAAGCCATGAACCTAATATCGAAGTACAGTGCCTACTTCATCCAGTTCCAGAAATTCTCCTATATCAGGCTTGCAGGCTATGAGAGCACCCCTCTCAAGCTTCCTATTTTATACAATGATAAAATGGCCTTGATCGAGATATGCAGGCAATTGGACAAGTTACAAAAAACCTGCAGGGATAATAAAATTAATGGCCTGCACTTCCCCATATCTTTGCAAAACTACATCTGCAAGATGGCTCTAGATGCACAAAACATAGAGAGAGCCCTAGCTCCCATCAAAATCAATTACTAACATAGGGCAGACACAGAAGACTATTGGTTTGACTATGCTAATGATTTTGAGCAAGAAGGAGACATTACGGTAGGATATCTCTTCAACTGATTCAGGAGCTAAACTTGTACCAAGTTCCTGAAGGGCTTCAGGATGACAACTCCTATTTGATATCCTACGAATATTATACCTTGATCAAGCACACTCCCTTGGAGGATTTGGATTGGTTTAAAAAGGAGAAGGATGATTTGGCAGAAATACTAGCTCTCGTCTTAGTAAGAACAAAAATATGGTTTGAAAGGAGAGTTTGTGAACTTAGAAGGCATTTAGCTGAGTCCTATTCCAAGGACACCTCAACAGCAAGCAAGGAGGCACAGACACCCAGTTCTGAAATTCCTATATAGAATCCACCTGCCTCATCAACTAAAGGGCCTACATCCTCCACTCCTTCCTCATCCACTCAGTTATACCAGAAGAAAATCAAATAAGTCAAGAAGGATCATGTTGAAGAATATCTACTGGTGAAGCATTCATAATTGCCCTCACGAATATAGAATATTATTGTTCTTAGTGAAAGTAAAGAGAGTGAGGTTCCAGTATCTATGAGCGCTCCAGAAGCCCCAACAGATAAAGAAAAATAAGTTCAAAGCACTGAGCTTCCAAGTACCATCGACTCCTCTATACCAGAAGCCCTGAGTGCCCCACTCATATCTCAACTAGAGGCAACAACAGTGCACACTCTGAGTGCCATGTGTTCTCTTTCTCTTTATCCTCTTTCCCCGTCTTCTTCTTCCTCCTCCTATTTTGCATTGGTATAACCTTTCATTGATAGTAGGAAGAGAAAGTCTCCCTCTCAAATCTCGGGACTCAACATTGATGCTGTGGTGGCCTTATTGGGTACTACCCCTCCTACTCCTACCAAGAAGGCTAGGACTACCTCACGAATAGTATCCGATGATCGGGGCTAGATATTCCTGGAGATAGCCAAGCCCAAGGTTGACAAGCCAGAACAGGATTTACAGACGTCTGATCTAGAGATCTTGAGGATCCTCATGGGAGAGTCCACCCCTGAAGGTGAGATTCAAAATCTTCAAGAAACAGTCACCTGGGTCATTGGGAGAGTGAAAAAGGGGAAAAAACTATAGAGTAGCTTGAAGAACAGGCTCAGGTTCTTACAAGTTTCATCAAGTCACTGGTATCCAAAGATAAAGTTTTAGACCCTACCCCACTGACTACTCTTCCACCACCTCTGACCCTTAGCCAAGATGAAGTCCACAATATCAAATATATACATAGATATTCCATCTATGGAAGGGATATGGAGGCCATGGTAGATGGTATGCTCATTACAGGATTCAATTTCACTGGTGAAGCCTTCAAACTAAATGAGAAGGTAAATAATCTACAGCAGAAACTCTCATCCACTATGGGAAATATAGATAAAGAGCTCAAACTCTGGAGCAGATGTATAGTAGACCTCCACCTTATGGGGCAGACTGATGAAAATATTTTAATGGCAAGCAAGGCCTTTGATGATGCAAAAGGTAATTTTTCAAAATCATGGGTATATAGTGTGGAATGGAAAATCAAGGTGCTAGAGGAGGCTTTGGGAGAATTGAGAAATAGCTGGCAGAAGGGTGAGGCCTTCAAGACTTTGGTGGTATCTACTTTTAAGGATATACATTGTCATCTCTAGGATGAGGCCTCAAGTGTGTCTCTCTCCTTATAGGAGATTAAATCTCAATTCAGAGATTTTGTCAAAGGAAATCTATTCAAAGAGGATTCCATCACCAAGGAGAAGATGAAATAAATTTGCTCTCTCCAGTCTGCTATTGAAGAAACAAGGAAGGATTAACATGCACAGGTCAAATTTAACAAAGAGATGGAGAAGTGTCTCAGATTTTTGACTTAGTTCACTGCCAACACATCATTTCCATGTGGCAGAGACATAGCAGAGGCATTAAAAAGGTTTAGATAGTAGATCCTCAAATCTGTGGGCCCTCCTCAACCATGAACACTTGTCTTTTCCTCCTGACTTTTCTCCTTTCTTTCTTTCCTTTTCTCAGATTTATTGTAATTAGTTGAGGTTTTGCATTAAGCAACCCTTTAACTAAATATTATTTAAAAGAATTAGTTACCAAGGGTAACTGATTTGTAAAACTATATAATGGTCTCCCTACACCATTTTAAAAGGGGGAGGAACTTGGCTTGTTTCTGAAAGTGTAAGGAATAATACCGAAATCAATACAAAAGGATCTTCTTTCTTTTTTCATTTGATTCCTTATTTCGCACCTATCTATTAAATATTATTAGATCATTTGTTTGCATTATACCAAGAAGCTTTGTATTCTTGTAGATGTTATTTATGGAATTGTGTGTCCTTCCAAATTGCATCTCAGTAATTCAAATACAAATGGTCCAATTCCAATTCATTGTATTCTGACATGCATAAGGAATTATTTTGTCATCTATAATTCTGGAGAATGCTTTTCTACTCATTTCCTCGTCTTCATTCCTCTATGATTTTGTAATTGATGATCTATTTTTTTTCAAAACGCTTTCATGATATCCAAGTTCCACATCAAAGTTATGTGTTGTAAATGTGTAAATAAGTTTTTCTTTTAAATAAGGGAACCTCTCCCATCAAATAGGAGGGACTTCTTGTCCCTTAACTGTTGCCGTCATTAGTATCCTCTTTTGACAACCAACAGGAGGTAAATCTACAACAGTGATATCTCTAAGAATGCAAAAATTAGGGAATTAATGAAATGTTACCTCTAGATTTCTGATGACACCAACTGTATTGATTGTTGTTCCATCTAATTATAGGACACTCTTTTCTATAGGTTCATACTACAGACCCAATTTTTCTACATTTTCTTTTGGCATAACTGTGCTACTTGTACCATTTTCCACCATAAAGTTATGAACAAGATGTTCTCCAATAATCAGTGATAGATAAAATTTAACCTATTTGATGCAGTTTTTTTCTATTGTTCCAAGGACCATGTCTACTTTTTTGACTTCCTATTTTTTTGTTTTAGAATAAATTTACAGCTTAGAATGTTCACGAGATAGTAAATCTTGTTGTCCTAGAATACTTAGAGCATCCCACATTGACATGTTAGCATTATGATTTTTCATTACATCAACAATGTTAAAAGAAGGAACAATTTTAGAGATAGATTCTGCTTCAGTTGCTTTTGATATATGAGGTAGAAATAACCTTCTTGGATCAAGTTGTAGCTTTTTTTTACCGTCTAGAACACTAGTTGTCTCTTATGGAACAACAACACTGTTAGCTAGTTTTGAGCCTATAGTTGCTATTTTTAATGACAGTTGGTAGAACAGGCATATTTTGTTATTTTTTACTTTCTACAACATTTTCTTGAGCCCTAGTAATAAATGTAATGAAATCATCCTCACTGAAACTCACTAAGTTCTACTCAGGTGCCTTCTGAGCCTAAGTGTCTTGCTGCACACCCTCCATTTAAGGCATGAAAATGTCTCAGATTGAGGTTGTGTAACAAGAATTGTGTTCAAAAAAATTCTGGGTAACCAGTGGCTGAATGAGGTTGATTAAAAGGTTGACACCATTCTTGTGTACCATATTAATTAGAACTAAAGTGTTAGATTAACCACGATCCTTTGATTTAAACTACCTTTGCTGATAAGGCTTCCTATAATTTTGATTCTAGTGGTAAGGCTACCTATTTTTATAGTTTTGCTGATAAGGAACCTGATAAGGTCTGTTAGGTAATGTAAGCCTATTCTCAATTGAAGTCATCTCATTCCCCATAGTCTGTAAAGGTTTAAAAACGTCATCTGATGGGGCTACAACAACAGGTTCTTCGAAGGCCTTGGTACTAATTTTCTTGCTTGAATAAGGTTATTTTTAGCTCTTATAGCAATATCATAAGCATCGAGGAGAGTTTCACCTCCCATAGACTGAATAATAGTTGAAATATCACTATTTAATGCTCTAAGATAATAAAGGAAAGCATAGTCACCTTGAGGCTTAACACTTGTTGGGATTCTCTCCTAAGTTCTAGAAAAATAAATGTTGAAACTAGACATAAATTCATGTGGAGCTCTTTTAATAGGAGCCTATTGTGATATCTAAGATAAATGATCTGAATTATCTTGAAATTGTTTCAGAAATTTCCCACCTAACTCATGCTAAGTTCTTATGCTTCCAATCTCTAAATTTCTATACCATTGCAAGGATTTCATTTTGAAGGATGTAGCTAAAATTCTTAAGGACACCTCTTCATGGGTTATGCTATGAACTGCACATATGGCTGCAACATATTTGATGTGCTCTGTAGGTGTAACCTAATTTTCGCTAATGAATGATGGTAAAAATTTTATGGCAGTATTAGGGATATCATGATAAAATGGAATTACTAATGGGTTGCCATTAGTAAAGGTCACAAAATTCCTAGGTGGTTGAATAACCATTTGGAAAACAAGGATATGAATGAAAAGACTGACACATGGTGAAGGAAGATTGGGAGAAGGATTACATAATCTAGGTCTATTATAAGAAAAATTATTACCAACTCTTCTCCTTCTTACAGAATTCAAAGGTAAAGAAATAAACTCAGAAGGAATTCCTCTTATCGATGATCTTGTAGTCACTTTAGGCATGGAACATGTTGCAATACTAGTCTGAAATCATTTTTACAGAGTCACCAAATAGGTCTTTAAATCTTTAGAATAAATTGTTGCAACTTGTTGTTCCGAAAGTAAATTTTTCTTGTTGTAAATTTGTTGTAACTTGTATACAGATCTGGTTCGTTTGTCCCAATAGGCATGCCAAAAAAAATTATCTCTCGAAAGTGCACCCTGTAGAGAAATAGTTGCAGGTGTTTTAAGCTTGCAAATTTTATCACTTACGAATACACTCTTTTAAGAACTATGATCCCACATTAAACGCCCAACCTCAACCTTTAGATAACCATATATTTTTACTGGAAGCTCATAATTGAACGAGAGAGGATGTTTTGGAAATCTCTTTGCACCGGCTTCTCACCCACTTACATCATGTTTCATTCTGCCATTTTGAGGCTATCAAGTCTCTCACCTATCGCCATAATGAAGAATGGACTCCTTTCTTTCCCACCAAGGAAAACACATGGAGGCATGGGTCTTACAGTGAAGCCCATCATTGTTACAAGTGAACTTTAATGCTTTCTGGAGTGGTTGGAGTAGGTGATTTCAATACTCTTGCAGGGGTGGTTGAAGCAGAGTTAAAATTCCTCCCTCTCTCCTTATCTTTTTCTTATATATATTGTAAAGGAGGGGAATATTTTTAAAGGTTGGTCATCCTTTATCTCCTTCCCCCCTCTCTTTTTCTCTCCATGAGTTGAATGTGGAGCTTAAGCCTCCTCTCTTGGCTCTGTAATGTCATTTTCTTTCCTCTTGCCCACTGATGATGTACTGTGTGAACTCATGGAGCAATAAAATTTGTTTTGTGATGCATTTTTTCCATCCTCCTTATTTTATTGTCACTTCTTGCCTCTCATCATTGTAGGATGTACTGTGCATACTTCTGATGTCTATTACTAGTTTTGAGAGTCGTGTTTAATGGATTTGAACTGGTGTTATATGTCAAATCTATCTTTGGTCTGTGATGCATCTATCCATCCTCTCCATTTCTCATGTCTCTCCACTTCAGGCAGCTGAGATTGTGACCAGCCACCCCCTTTTCTTGGTGCTATCACCTCTGTAGTGTAGGATTCCTTTATTTTATGCTCTCTCTCCCCCTGTATCCTTGGCATTGGTATATTAGGAGTAGATAATGGAATTTCCTTCCTTATAAGTAATTTAACTTTAGGATTAGGAAAAAGAATATGTCTTTCTCTGAAGGGCCATCTCAATTTCGCAAGTCCCATAACTTCAGACATGGTCCCATGTTATGTAGTCATGCCGAATGCCCCACTCAGATCTAAGGCCATTTAGTGGGTGCTTTTATTTTGCATCAACATGTGGAATGGTCTCTCAACTAACGGGAAGGGAAGTAAATCATTAATTTGAACAATTATAAATGTTTAAAAATCAATTTGTAGAAGCTATGAGTTAATGTGATAAATGTAATAGATTAGAAAAGAAAATAAACAAGAAGAAACAATCTTCTTCAGATGATGATTTTATTTCCAATAAAATAAATGATTCTTCTAGTTCTTCTTTATTCTTCTAGTCCTGAGCAAGAAATTTCATGTAAGAATTTTAATGAAATAAAAAAATTCTTAAAAAATTAATTTACCTGAATATGCAAGGGAAGTAGCGACATCAGAACATGCTGAAACTTGGTTTCCTAGTTTAGAATGATATTTTAAATTACAAACTACTAGCAAGTTAGGTCAAACACAAATAAATTCTTATCAAATAAAAGATATTTCCCTTAACTTTTGGGAAGATACATTGATATATGAAAAACTTAATGCCCATAAGGTCTCATGTAATAAATTTGAGAATTTGTTTAGAAAGATGTATTAATATGAACATTTATTACATCAAAGGCAAAATGAATTCTTTGATTTTTTATTTTTTTAAAACTATCAACGATTACAAACAAAATTTTGAGAATCCACATAGATTTGTGTCTTTCATTTCTAGAATTGACATACTTGTCAGATTTATTAATGGTTTAATAGAGGAATATAAGGCTACTGTATGTCATGGAAAACCTACTTCCGTCAATTTGGCTACTCAAATAGATAAATAATTTTTAAAATATAAAATTGTTGTTCACCAAAGGAAAATGATTATAAGAAACATTATTCCAAGTTCCTTTTTTAATGAAACTCTTAAGTGTAATGATACTCAGAGTGGAAATAAAAAAAGGAAACAAGATTACCTTAAAAACAAACCAAAAGAAATTAAATGTTGAAATTGTGAAGGTAACCATTTTGCTAAGGGTTTTTCCTTAGAAAAAGAAGAGTTGGGATAAGAACAAATATCAGAAAATTGATGATAAATCAAAAGAAGGGAACCAACATATGAAATTTTATGCCACTATTGATACAATTATTTTATATAAAAAAAAATTCATTGATTAAAGTAAAAGGGATTTTTAACAATGCAACACTTGTTTTCCTACATTATTTGGGTAGTATTCATAGTTTTAACTCACCTAGCTTAGTCAAAAAGTTGAATTTTTTTTCCAGACAAATCAAACCCATATTTATAGAAAATTTTGATGGATGGATGGTAAGACAATTAGGATATTTAGTGGAAGATTTATATTTTCAAGTTGATAATGTTATATCTCATGCATCTTTTCCTATACTTAACTTAGGTTAATATGATGGAATTTTTTGGATGACTTGGTGAAAAAATAATCATGCTGTTATTAACTATGAAAATAAAAAAGTATGTATTCAAGATCAATATGAAGTTACTCACATTTTACAAGGAACTAAAAGACAACTAACTTTAAAAACTATTTTTGTTTTTTAACTTAAAAGAAGCATTAATGAAAATGTAAATGTTTTTGTGTTTTGATTAATCAACAAAATGATAAATTACAAATAGATATAGATGTTAATCCGGTAGTCCAAGAATTTATAGATGTATTCGCTTCTGATGTTCATGAGTTATTACCTACGAAATCTTTAGAACATGCTCTTGACCTCATTCCTAGAGTTGAATTGATGTCAAAAGAACCTTATAAGAAATATATACCTCAATTAGCTGAGCTAAAAAACAATTGACTAAATTTTAGAAATAGGGAAAAATAAGATCGAGTGTTTCTCCCTGGGGTGCACCAGAGTAATATTTTAAGAAGAAATATGGGACTGTGAGATTCTGTATTAATTATAGATATTTTAATAAACTAACTATTAATAATAAATATTTGTTACCTAGAATTGATGATTTATTAGATCAATTGAATAGTACTAATTATTTTTCTAAGATTGATCTACATTTTGGATATATTCAAATTAGAATAAAAGATTATGAGATTGTAAAAACTACCTTTAAAACTAGATATGGACAATATGAATTTTTTGTTATGCCTTTTGTGATTAACAAATACTCTAGCCACATTTATGACATTGATGCATGATGTTTTTAGACCTTCATAGATGTGTTTACGGTTATATACATGTTTAGATGATATTTTGATATATTCAAAAAATGGAGAATAACATAAGAAACATGTTAGATTAGTACTTCAAACTTTAAGAAAACATCAGTTATATGTTAAGTTAACTAAATGTGATTTTAAAAAAAATAGAAGTCTCATATCTAGGACATGTTTTTCCTGAAAATGGTATTGAACAAGATTTTTCTAAAGTAAAAGAAGTAGAAAATTGGGATATGCCTAAATACGTAGAAGAAATTATAAGTTTTCTTTGATTATCTAGATTCTATCAAAGGTTTATTAATAATTAATCTAAAATCACTACTCCACTTACAAATTTAACAAATAAAAGTAACACACATAATTGTTTAGAGGAATGTGAAGTTTATTTTAATAAATTGAAAGAAACGTTAACAAATTCCCATGTGTTAGGTACCCCTGATTTTTCTAAACCTTTCATTGTTGTTATTGATTCTTACGGTTCTCGTATTGGATGTGTATTGATGCAATATAATATAGTTGTGTGTTTTGCATCTAGAAAATTGTTTCCTACTAAAAGTAACTATCCTACCCATGATTTAGAATTATTAGGAATTACTCATGCTCTAAAAATTTGGTGACATTTTTTTTTATGTTACAAATTTGTTTTGAAAATTTATCATAAAGTTTTGCAGTATATTTTTAATCAACCCTTTATAAATATGAGACAAAGAATATGCAAAGGGTTACTAATTCAATATCATTTTGAAATACAATATGTACCTACTAAGGAAATTTTAGTTTCTGGTGCTTTAAGTAGAAAAAGGATGTTTGAAAATGCTTTGTCCTTAGAAAGAATTCAATTTGATAAAATACATATTGTCTAATGATAATTAATTTCATGAATTATATTCTGGTTTTAAAAATATAAAATCAAATATGTATTTAAAGGATAGACTTACTCCTTATTTACTTGGTGTAAATGGGTTGTTATACTATAAAGGTAGATTGTGCATTACTAAACTTCATAACTTAAGACAATTTTTTTTAAAAGATTATCATGATATTCCTATAGATGATCATCCTAGATTTCAAAAGACAAACTTATAAGTTAAAAAAAAAATATTTTTGTCTTAGAATGAAACAGGAAATTATAGTTTATGTACAACATTACATGACTTGTCAAAAATATAAAATTTAACAATGTTGTAAACATGGTCAATTACAATGTTTATCTATTCTTTATTGAAAATGGGATTCAGTTACAATGGATTTTATCACAGGATTACCTAAAACTAAGAATGGTCATGATATTATCCTTGTGGTGTTTTATGTATTAACTAAAATGGCACGTTTTATAACATCCAAAGTAAAAACCCCTAATTCTGATATAGCTCATCTGTTTACTAAATAAACTTTTCATTTTCCTGATATTCCTAAAGATTTAGCAACTAAGAGTGATCCTAGATTTAATACTTATTTCTAGAGATATTTGTTTGATGAAATGGGTAATAGTTTGAGTTTTAGTACTACTTATCATCCACACTCAGATGGATAATTAGAAAGAAGAAATATAATTTTAGTGGACTGCTTAGAATGTATAAATGTGAAAAACCCAAAAATTAGGAAACATATTTTCACTTGATTGAGTTTTTTTACAATCAAGGTTATCATACTACAACAAAAAGTACCCCTTTTTAATTTATTTATGGTAGGAAATTTACTACTTTGATTTATTTGTTTAATCCTTAATATAGATTTTGGTATGTATATTATAACTTAAAAGAAATTGAATTTATTATTTCAAAATCAAAACAAAACATCAAAGATGCCCAAGATAGGTATAATAATCGGGATGATTAAAAAATATATATTGAAGAATTTGAAATAGGTGCTCAAGTATTTCTTAGGGTTAAACATAAGAAAATTTTATTAAAATTATGCAAATATGTTAAATTATTTTCTCATTGTTGTGGACCATTTGAAATTTTGAAAGAACAGGAATTCTTTCTTTTAGACATTCTTTACCTCTTGAGTTATCTAGAATGCATAATGTGTTTAATGTAAGTATGTTAAATAAATGTGTATATCATGTTAACCATGTCATATATAGGAAAAACATAGTAATTGAACCTTCATGTGAATTTAAAATCTACCCTAAATTAATTTTGGAAAGATGCACTAACATTAATAGAAATAGATAATTAAAGACGTTAAAGTAAAGTAAAAATTTTATGATATTAATAGTCTTACATGGGAAAGATAATATTTTCTAAGAGATTAGTATCCTGAATTATTTAACAAATAAGTTGTGTTTTTCTGTATGATTTTCATAATAAACTTGGAACTACTGAGGCTAATAGTTTATTCATGGGGGGAGAAATGTTATGTGATTTTTATCTCTCGAAAGTGTACCCTGTAAAAAAATAGCTGCAGGTGTTTTAAGATTGCAAATTTTATCTCTCTTTAGTAGATACAATGGAAACACCTCAAATCTATCGGTATACCTATTTTGAGGCGAGTCTTTAGTATCAGGGTTGGTTCCTTATAAATGTATCCTAAGCTGATTTTATGGGTTTTGAGGCTAAAAGATGGCTATAAAAGGATTTAAAACCGAGGTGATACACAAAAATTGTATGAGGTCTTTGACTGAGTATATGTACAATTGATATGCGAATGAATTCTTTATGCACAAGCCAATGGTTTTCTATAGAAAATTAAGGGTAAAAACTTGGATGTATTGAGGGAAAATATCACAACAATACTACTAAGTTAAAAATACACATTAATATCATGTAGAAATTACCGAATTTGCAATAGCGTAAGATGATTAATCATGGAATTTAATATTCACAAGATTAATGGAACATACACAAGACTACAAATAATTGCAAAGGCAGAAAATACTTCACATTCAAAGGGAAAAATTGGCAGAAACTTATTCATCACTCATGTATCTAAAAATTCGTGTCCGTTGCTTTTCCAAGGCTCACAATATATATAGAAAAATTGATCCATGCACCATTCCTCAAAATAGACTAAGGCTATACTCGCCCATGCAACCTATTTTTATCCTGAATAAAATAAAGTAAACTAAAACAAAGAGGCATTAATATCTTTTGATTACATCATGGTTAAATTGTAGTTGACTGTCCTACTTTTAAGAAAATAATGGTATAATAATTTTCCAATAGTAAATATTGCTTATTGAGAAATTTTTCTTCCATCTGCTTTCAATTTTTCTTCTTGTATATTTTGTCCTTTTGCGAAGGTGTACAAGAATTCATCTCCCTGTGAGTGAGTAAAATTATTTACATTATTTGCAATACCTTGCAAAAATAATGCATCAAAATATCCACTTGATGGGGACCATTTCTAAGCCCAAGATTAGATGTTGACATTCCTTTGTCTTCTAATGGTCACATGGATGAAACACTATAAATCATCTCTAACACCTCCAATAGTGTGGACCACCTTTGCGCTTCACCATTATTCTTTATTGGTTTAGCCACTCCTGTGGACTTAGAAAATTACCATGGTTTTCAAATAAGACAAGGGGGAAACTTTGTAAAAGGGTCATTATATAATACTCGACCACTTTTGTGTTATCATTGCATTGTATAGTTGGTTGGTGACTTTATTACTTGGGACATATACTATGGTTTAGAATTTTGAAAGTCAAAATGTAATAGGTTTTTTGTTTTAATCATGGGGCTGGCGCCCTCATGATGATGACTCAACCCTCCACATTATTTATCAGTGGCATATAACTTTGGTCAAGTAACTATAACCCTAGTGGTTTGCTTTGAAATTTGGTGCCTTGATTCAGGCCATTGATATTTGTACTATTTATTTTGTAGTTGTTGATTCTTCTCACCCTTGGTTAGCATTTCTGATCTTAAATTTAATGAGTTAGTTTTCTAAAACCATGGTTGAAGAGTTAGTTGGTAGTGGTTTGTAGTATTGGCTGTTGATCTTTGCACTTGGAAATCTCCATCGTTGATGTTGTAACTCTAGTTGAGTTTCACTAATTTCCCTCTCGAGCTCGTTTGGTAAAGGTAACTCGAACCATAATGATCATTTCATTTTCATTTCTTACTCTCTAGGTGAATCCCTAGAAATGTTTTTACATGACTCCAATTTTTGAATCTTTTGATCTTGATTCAATTCTTTCACGGACTATGTAGTGAACTTTATCATGTAAACCTTTGATGTGTGGCCGTCATTCCTGATCATTCTCAAGATTCTTTCTGTGAGGCTTAAATCTACAGTCATGGTGAGTGAATATGGGGCTCTCTATATCTCTAATCCTCTTTTCATACCTTCTTTTCCTGAGATCATGTTACGAGTGATTTTTTTGGTTTATGTGTTTTCATCGAGAAAATGTCAAGATTCTCGTAGCTGTAAATACATATAATGCATGATTTTCCTTTATTCGGGATTTGTTTGATTATTGGGTCACCATTGTGGGATTCAAGCTCGAGACCGAGGGTTCTATTTTGATATTTTTGAGTCATGGCTGACGTTACCGAACATTTCAAACCCTAGTTTCTTTGAGTCACTGCGCTTCACCATTTTTCTGAGTAAGTGATTCCATCAAACTTTTCCTTTCACTATTTTATAAAATATCATTAATCCTGTAACTTAGACTTTTGTTTTCAATGGCCATGTGGGCTTGATTTTTCTGTACAAAATCTCTTCATGAGTGTAATCTCTCACTTGTTATTTTGTTTGTATTTCAACTCAGATCTTTGTCTGATTGTTTTACTTTGAGGGTTTGCATCGCTATGTTCATCTTTATAAGTACAAATGAAACTAGAAACTTGTACTTCCTTATCCTTCTAAAAACAACAGTATTAAGGATTTGTTTTGCCATACTTACATGTATCATGCAAATGCATTCCATTGTCTTTTCCTTCTGAAAGTAATTCTTACTTTTCATTATTAATGATGTTGCTTGCTTGTTCATTTTAGAAATGTAATTACAACCTTTGTAATCATGATCCTTTAGTGGCTTTGAGATGGAAATACAATCCATTCCTTTAAGCTTTTATTTGTATCATTTCCTTTACTTGTATCTGAAAGTTGTAATAGTCTTCTTCTCAGCTACATGTTAGTCTCTTTATTGCTACTATTACTTTTGGCAAGTGATAATGTGTCTAGCATGTATGCATGTGCCACATTCTGAAATTGTGACATGCATTTTGAAATCTTCTTGAAAACCTGTAACTACACACTAAAAGAAATAATTAGAAAATAGGTGAAGGTTTGAAGCCTTTCATTTATTGTTGATTTCCTCTTGTGTAATGTTTCTCAAACTAATATTCAACTCATGAATTCCTTTTCTACTTGACCTTGATTAAAATGTACTATAAGATGTTCCTTTCGATTCTGTATTTCATGTATTTTGTGTTTTGGAATAGAAACTATGTAACTGTATTTCAAGATAACTTAGAACTTTCAAGCTATAAACCATTATCTTTGACCATGCCATGCATTATCTACTTTTTGCAGTATTATTTGATTTATATATATCTTTTAAAGCATGTATTTGTTTGAAATAGCATGATGGAAAGTTGCATTATTTAATGTATTTTCTCAGATCTCTTTCTTATTCTCTTTCAGCTATAATATTAACTTTTAGTTAACTTCATCCTTTTAAATTCTGATTCTTTTGCTTCATCTTCGTGTTGTATTCCGAAACATATACTTTTTCTTTGCAAGTCTTTCTTCTTATATGTACTGTAACTTCTATTTCTAGAATAGTTGTTATACTTTGAGTTGCATTATTCCTTCATTCCAGTATGTGCTTGTGAATTATCTACTTCATGCACCATAGAATAGAATTCATTGAACGTTGCAATATTTATCTATAGTGAGGACTTTAAGACATGATTTATTTCTTCTTGGCTATAACTTGTACCTACACACTTAAGAAAATTGTTAGAAAATATTTAGGCTTTTTGTCCTCTCTTATGTCCATGGTTTTTTCTTCTTCTTTCTCTTTCTTTCTGAGTGAATAAATCATGTATGTTGTTTAATCTTCATGTAATCTATATCTCTTGTTGTTAAGAGATCCATGTGTATGAAATTAGATAGTAAAAGAATAAGGATTAACCCTAAGCTCGCAACTGATAGTTTTTCTCTTTTCTTCTTTTCAGGTATAGTGCTTTCAGAAATGTAGATGAAGGGATAACAAAGCTAGAGATGGAGATGTCTCAACTGGAGAAGAAAAATCTAAGGCAATGATGGGTTCACTCATAATACTCTATTTTCTATTTCAAGCATATGTACCTCTTATTTCAGTAGTTGTACTTTACTTTTTAGTTATATTCCATGACTTGTGTGTGAACATTTGAAATTCCTTGTGAATAAAACATTGAATTCTGAAATTGAGTTGTGTATTTCTTTCTACATTTCAGCTTTATATATGGATTGTATGATGAAATAAAAAACCCAATAATATAATTGAATGTTGTAATCATAAAGAAAATAACATAAAATAATTCTTGTAACATCTAGCAATGAACTTTGATTGCTGCAATATGTTAGTGTAGGTTATTATTTATCCTTTTATTTATTTATTATGATAATTCTTACACTTGTGTTAGCCATACACTTGTTGGGTTAGCTTGCTTAGGTGTACTAGTTGTGTAGAGTTATCTTCGCAGTTATGTTGAGTTAGCTTACTAGTCTTTTAGAGTTAACTTAACTACTAGTATCAGTTAGTGGGAGTTATTCACCATTGATTTAGGTAGTAGTTGCAGTTCCCTCCTCCTATATGTACATATTTCTTATTGAATAATTCAAGTCATTCTATTGTAATGTGTTGAGCATTATGGATTATGATGGATTTCCAAATATGATTTTTTAGCTCTTCATCTTTGCAAATCTAATGTGGTGTGCTATTATCATCTGATATCACATCTTGGAACAATATTATTATCATTCATTTCATGGTATCATAGCAATAGATGATGTAGACATCCATCTGTAAGTTTTTTTTGTAATCAAGGGTTTATTATTTTCATGAATTTGGAATTTGTTAGCAATTTTCTACAACATGAATTTTTATTCAAAACTAACTGTAGCATTGGATTTTGAAGGTGCCAAAACCCTAGAATCGACTGTAAGCTCGACCATGTTTTGAGATAGTCAAATCTAGGTACAGATCTGTACCCTATGGGTGCATTCTTTCATCCATTGGATATAAGTGTGTACCTTCCGAATGCATTCTTTTACCCTTTGGGTATTTCATCTTTGGATGTAGTCTTTTATCTACTGGATGTATATCTGTACCCTCTGGGTGCATTCTTTTATCCATTGGATATAAGTGTGTACCTTTTGGATGCATTCTTTTACCCTATAGATATTTCAGTTTTGGATGCAATATTTTATCCACTTAACGCAGATCTATACCCTCTAGGTGCATTCTTTTATCCATTATATATAAGCGTGTACCTTCCAAATGAATTCTTTTACCCTCTGGGTATTTTAGTTTTGGATGCAGTCTTTTATCCACTAGACGCAGATCTATACCCTCTAGGTGAATTCTTTTATCTGTTGGATATAAGCGTGTACCTTCTTGATGCAATCTTTTACCCTCTAGGTATTTTGGTTTTGGATGCAGTCTTTTATCCACTGGATGTAGATCTGTACCCTTTTGGTGCATTCTTTTATCCATTAGATATAAGCATGTACCTTCTGGATGCAAAATTTTACCCTCTAGATATTTTAGTTATGGATGCAGTCTTTTATCCACTAGACGCAGATCTATACCCTCTGGGTGCATTATTTTATCCATTGGATATTAACGTGTACCCTCTAAATGCAATGATTTACCCTCTAGAAATTTAGGTTTTGGGAGCAGACTTTTATCCTTTGGTCGCAAGCATGTATCGTGTGGATGCACTCTTTTACCCTTTGGACATTTGAGTGTCATGAGTACCTTTAAAAAAGATCAGCATTAAAATATTATTTTAATAGAAAATCCTTGTAGAGCACATAATTTTTTGAGATCTATACATTGGTGACATTTTTATACACATATTTCAAAGGTAAAAGGTACTATTACTCATTGTAACATTTACTTGCACTCAATTATAAAGTGCCAAATTTGGGAGGGTGTTGTGATCACTTATGGATGTATTTTTGGTTGAGCCCAATGTCCTAAAATTTTGGGTATTGCATTCTTGTATCTATGGGTGTATACATTTATATCTCTCTTGTTTGTTGAGATATTTTGGATCTGTGTTTTTGACACTTTTTTGGCATGTTGACAGTCTCTCTTATGGGGGAGCTATTCTGCTGGAGCCTAGTGTTAGTTTGTCAGTGTTTGAGTATTTGATTTTGATAACTCATACAGATCTGTGGTGTCACTCTACCCATTCTGTAGTATGGGAGGGTGTGGTGTTGATATTGTTTCTTTGGGTTCATGCCCTTGCCTTGTTACCTTGGATATTTCTTGGATCGTGGCACTCCTATTTATTTGGATCTCATGTCCTTGCCTTGTTGCCTTGGTTTTTCTTGGATCGTGGCACACCTATTTGTAGCAGTTGATCAAATTATGTTTGGTGGTTGTTTTTCACTTTTCAACATCACTCCATTAACAATATCCTTGCATAGAGCTATTCTGGTGAAGCCCAGTGTCAGTTGTTTTTGAGTTATATGATCGAGAAGTGGATTCAAACAATAGGATGCACCACACTTCTTTAGCATTGTACAATTTTTAAGATTCGAGCTTCTAAGGATATCTTGCAGTAGGATTTTCCTCTCTACTTTGTTATTACTAGTTTTGGGTACCTTGCGGTGTCCATTTTTCCTTGTTATTATACGTGGGTACCTCATTAGGCCTTGTTGCCAGGACCCACCTTATTTTCGACCCACCTAAGCTATGTTTATGGGAGGGTATTATTGTAGGTTAATATTTATCCTTTTATTCATTTATTACGATAATTCTTACACTTTTGTTAACCCTACACTTGTTAGGTTAACTTGCTTAGGTGAACTAGTTGTGTGGAGTTAGCTTACTAGTCTTTTGGAGTTAACTTAACTACCAGTATCAGCTAGTGGGAGTTCTTCACCATTGATTTAGGTATTAGTTACACTTCCCTCCTATATTTACATATTTCTTATTGAATAATTCAAGTCATTCTATTGTAATGTATTGAACATTATGGATTATGATGGATTTCCATATATGGTATTCTAGCTCTTATGCTTTGCAAATCTAATGTGGTGTGCTATTATCATCTGAGCTCATGGCTTGGAACAATATCCTTATCGTTCCTTTCATAATATTCAATTATGATTGATGTTCCAAAAATTAACACATCATTTATTCTATAGTTTGATGACTTCATCAAGACAACACAACTATCCTTCAAGGATTTGTTTTCTTTTGATGAAGATAGTAATAAAATTATAGACTATGTGATCTGTTACATTTTTCAAGAACACACATACCGGAAGATTTCACGTAATAATTAATTAATTCAGTAGAAAAAATATTGACTAAAAGAATATCCCCTAGCTTAGGTCCATTTTGTTGGTGCCCAATTTGAAACATCCCTGTTTTGCTAAGGAGAAATGTGTTTTTTCCAATTTTCTGAGGAAGAATGGTTTTGGGATTATCATATACTTTGAATTTGAAAAAAAATAACTCATTTTTGTGTTTGAGTGCTATGTGTTGTTCACATTTCCTCCATTTTGCACCATTCTAAAGGAATACCCAAGTTTACTTTGCATTTTTCCCTAATTTTTCCCATTTCAAATGCCTTTTCCTTTTTTTTCATTTTTTCTCAGCCTTTGGAGCTCAAAATTGCTCGATTTGTAATTATTTTCCCTCAAAAATCCCTTACCATGGTCGTAAATTTCTTAAAATCACTTCCATTTGTCTTTTGATTGAAAAATTCTTCACCCACGAAGAAAAAATCGATTTTGGGGGTCGTTGGCAATTTCTACGTTTTTTTACGGTCATACGAGCATCCTTTTCCTGTCAATTATAGCTCATATACTTTTGCATATGTGGATGTTTTAAATTGGACAAGGATCATTGGGTCATTTCTAAAAACTTAACATTTTTTATGTTTTTTAAAAAATGTGCAAGTTGCCCACGCAGCTCCGTAGGCCCCAGAGGAGGTACACGTGTCGCATGTAGAGTGAAGACAGACGGGTGGGTCATTTTGTGCCTTAGGAATCTTTGCAAAATGTGTGGAAAGGAATAAAATCCTCTAATTCTTGCATCCAATCAAAGGAGGACACGTGACAGGCGGGGATATGGAAAGGCGAAGGAGTTTGATACTTTTCAGGATTTGGTGAAAAAGAGTTAAAGTATAAAATTGGACTGCAAACTTGTAGCCAATGGGATGAAGACACGTGTCAGCATAAAAACAAGGAGTGAAAGATGGAGTCTCAGAGGAATGTTATAATTTTTGCCCATTTTGGAAAAGGGAGAGAAAATCATCAGAATGGACCCACGAGCCTAAAGATAAAAAGTCAAAAATCATTTGAGGAGTTAATGGTGGAGGTGCGGGATGGTGGAGGAAATATTAAAAATTTTCCTTCATGAAATACGATTAAACTATTAAATAAGAAGCACTTCTCCTCAGCTAATCATATGAGGACATGTGTCTTACAGGAGGGCGGAGCCGTGGAGGAAAATTGAAATTTTTTCCTTTGTCTAAAAAGATGCAAAATGTGTAAAATTGAGCCACAACTCCATACCCAGTCATATTGTGCCACATGTTGGACCCAAATCACAAAGGTGGAGTGGCAGAAGAAATCAATTTTTTTTGCAAATTTTAAAGAAGTTGTAAAAATGTCAAAAGTGTCCTTGAGGCCCATTTTTCCCAGATCTACCCCATGGAGGGCTCATATTTAAAGATAAGAATAGATCGACAGTAGCTATGTATTTCACCAATTTCGTCACCATTTGAGCTCCAACAAGTTTGCATATGTGTTTTTTGCATCAATCTTCATCAATTTTTTTTCCAATTCGTGTTGTTTTGGCCTACAGGGTCCGAATTGATCGAATTGGGGACTCAATATGTGAATCCAAAGCACATTTCAAATGAATTTTTACTCTAATTTGTGAAAAATGTGATTTTCCAGATCCAAATTTACAGAGTAAAAATTTGAGAAAGGAAAATATGAAATAATGAAATGAAAGGAGTCTACATGTGGGGAATGAAAAATGCGCTTCCACTTTGAATAATGATGAAATTTTTGTAATGATTCAGCTTTTGAAAGAAAAACTGGAGACATTTTTTGAGTTTGTTAAATGTCATTTTCAAGAAATATTGCAAAGCAATGGTGCTTCGAAAATTTGACTTTTGGAGGGAAGATTTGAGGGGCAAACTGAGTGAGTGAATGAAAGTTATATATTCCATGAATTTTTCATGCAAATGGTTCGAAAAACTTATAATTTTCATCAGAAAATATGGGAATAATCCTATTCTCTTAGAAACCACCTGAGAACAATTTTAACTCCTTTTTTCATTAAATTTGTTTCATGTTATGTTGGTTATAGATTTATAGCCACTAACAAGCTCTAAGATTGTTCTTATAACATTCCCCTACTGATAAATTTTGTCATTCTGGATTATTTTGTGTTGTCTCTTGGTAAAATTTGCATTTACTTATGTTTCAGAATGTTTTCAATTTGTGTTTCTTGCTGATGTTACAATCTCGTGTTTGGAATTTCCTTTTGATCATGCAAATTGAATTTTGGTAACAGCGTAGTGGCATTTGCAATTCAAGAATAAGAAGAGATTTTATCTGATGATGGGATAAAAAAAATTTAAATTCACTCTGTTTTCCTTGATATATATTTGATTGTAAACCTTTGAGGGTACCTTAGGTCTGATAGAATAGAAATTTATAAATGCTTTGCTGATTCATTTAACTCAAGATTTTGTGATAAATCATTAGATATTGTGTGGAAGAGTGTAGATATGGGCTTCCATTTAATGCACATATCTTGTTGAAGGAACAAGTTAACCTATTTGGAGCATTTTTGTTGTCTGAGTCTTTCAAGTTTTGTAAAGGTCCTCAAATAAGTTGGAAAATTCTAGTTAGTCTTGTCTGAATATCTCCCACCCCAAATTTCATTTCAAATTAACTCATCCTACCTATAATACACTTGCATTGTATTATGTGTCAACAAAAGAATACAATCCATTTACAAAAATGCACAAAGAACATTAGGATCATACCATGTCTTTATTACCCTTAGTCTTGTCTTGAAATCATTTCCATCATTTAGTAGTGACAACTCTATTGAGTTTGAATAATGGGAAATTGATCATGTTTTCTCAAGGCCATCTCCATACAATCTATACAGTACAAGGATATTTTCACTTCCTTCACAAAACAGAGGATACAATATAGGTTCTCTTACCTTGGTTGATAGAAAAAACCTAAAATAGTGAGGATTATATCAAATCCTTCCAAGGTTCTACCCACTTCTTCAAATCCTGAGTGCTAACAAGTTAGATAAATTTCTTCCCCAGCTACAAAATGACATATAAACTATTTATCTACCTCTGAATGTCTTGTAAAATCCATGATGCAGCTCAAGTTGTGAAGGAGATTAAAATCTGGGTACCAACACACTTCTGGTGCCGTTACTAGGGACATTTTTCAGTATTTCAATTTTTCAAAATCCCTGGTAATACTTCTCACATATTTAATGTGAAACTACACTTCTGAGCATCAGTTTCTGATGAATATTTATACCAAGGAATGAGAGTAGAATTCTTAATTTGATATGTTCAAGTGTCTCTAATTTTTTGTTTCAAAATTTGCACAATAGTTGATAAATTTAGTGAAAGAAAATCAGATCTATTCAATCTTTGCATAGTGATAATATTCACAGTCATTTGATAGATCTTCATAGTGAATTTTCACAAACTATGGTGAAAGTCCTTAGTGCTGACTCCTGGTTGTTATATTTTGATAAATACTAGTACCTTATCATACATTAAGTGAAGTGTGTCATATAAATCTACAAACCTGGAAGAAAGAATATCTCTCTTTAGGAGGGACCTAAGTAGAAAATTATTTCCAAAATTTGGAAACATAGTTTTAGAGGAGAGAAAATTTTGGAAGGTTATTGAAGGTCAAACATCAAGTAAAGGAATATCCATTGGTGAGAGATATCATCCTTTAATATAGTACTATTAATCTTCTTCTAGTGATTCTGATTCAAGTAATATTTCCATAAACCTGTTTACTTCAACTAGTGAAGGTCCTTCTGCTATACCTAGTGAGTTCCTTCTTCAATCTGCACCTGTGTGTTTCAATTCTAGTAAAACTTTCCAAGAAAATCAGCACCTAGAGAATACCAATCTTGTGAACCACATTCTTGAGCCCCAAATACCTCACACTCCTCATCATCTTGTGTGATCCCTGAGATCACCTCCACCATAAAACATGAATCAGCCTCCACCTAGGCCTCTATTTGTGGTCAATACCTTTGGCCCAATAAATTTTAGGGGAATGGCTAGTTATCCTAATGTTGTGCCTCAGGATGTCAGAAGTAGATTGCCAAAGTTCTAAGGGAATAATGTCATAACAAGTGATCATCATTTGAAAATATTTATTAATATGATGGACGATTTTGAAATTGGATTTGAGGATATGTACATTAAATTGTTTGTCCACACTTTAGAGGAGGATGCCAGGGATTCGTACAAGGCCTTGCCAAATAATTATATTGATTCATAGGATAAAATGAAACATGCATTCAGGCTGCAATATGGTGACAAGATTGATCCCATATTCCTCTTATCAGTGTTTGATAATATCAAGAAAAACCCAAATTAAATGGTCCATGACTTCAACACGAGGTTTAATAAACATTTGAGGACATTGTCGGTAAATTTAAGACAATGTGATGAATCTTATTTGATAAAATATTCTGATGCATTTGACAAGAAGGTTACATATTACTTGAGGGAAAAAAATCTTGGCAATTTAAGGCAGGCCTTCACTATGGCACTTCAAATTGAGAACAATATCAAGGTTGTTTGGAAACCTCCTAAGAGAGATGGAGTTAAATTAGTAAACCCTGACAAGCCTCGAGCAAACAAGAGTGTATACTGGGAGGAAGTGGTGAAAATTTTGGTAGGGGTTGTCAAAGAGATTTCCTACAAGTTGGCAAGAGCTGAGAAAGGAATTGAAAAAATTTCACAAGGTCATCCTAAGAAACAAGGCAAAGATAAATTTGGCAATCATTGTAGGAATGAGCAGAGATTTGATGAAAAAGGTAAAGGAACTATGGGATTTGGAAATAGACAATCTCAAGACAAAGAAATTAAGTTAGTTCCTAATCTGTTAAATGCTAGAGTGGTTGTTATTGATGATGCAAATTAGACTGACTGGTGTGACAAATGTTTCTTACCCCATCCGCCATGTCAAACAGATCAAAAAATTGAAGAGGAAGTTGATGATTATAATACGGATGATGATTATTTTATGATGGACTTCCCTACACACTCATGTCAAGGAGAAACATCTACTAAAGTGATAAGTGCATGAACTGCTGCTAGCTTTTGGGATTACATCCAACAGGTACATCTTCTTTCTCCTTCTCATGTTTTAGAAATTGATAATGTAAAATCCTTTGTGTTGCCCAATAATGATTTTGAGTACTTGACGGCATTGATGATAAAGAAGTATGATGGAGGTATACCCTTCGAAGAATATGGGTAGCTACTTATGAATGATGTGGTTTCCAAGGAGGAGTATAACACAAGAAGCAAGGTTGTCAACGGATTTGGGCTTCAGGCCAAGAATAAAACCCCATTTTTTTCTAATATCCCAAAAGAATTTGCTAAGAAAGAAACATCTGCTAAGAGCCCTGTTGTCCCAAGTAAAATTTATGCTTCACCCCATGCTCAAAATGTTAAAAACCTTATGCCATCTGATGAAATTTCCAACCCTCCTTCTACTGTTGTTTTACCTAAATACATTCCCTATGACATTTCTCAAGTTCTGAGTCAAATCAAGGTCAGTGTTCTAATTGTTGAGCAACTTAGAATTCTTGAGCACAAGAAGAGAACACTTGAGTATTTGGGATTGAAAGAGGAGAAGGATACCATGAAAATAAAATGTGAATGTTGTAGAGGCTCCACTTGCTATTGCAGAGGTAGAAAAAACATCAACATTGGAGGAATTCAGTGAACCACCAAAGGTATACTTGGGAACATCCTTGGTTGAATCTCAGCAGAGTTTTGACCCTTTCTTCAGAACTTTGATTATCAAGGACATGTTACTACATAATTGTATGTTTGAATCCAGGGAATCATGCAATTTCATGCCTTTGGATGTTATGAATGAGTTAGATATCAAAGTAACAACATCATATGGCAAGTGTATTGCCATGGATTCTAGGGGAAGTTCCAGTTGTTGGGTGTGTTAAAGGTTTGGTGGTGCAACTTACAGCCTATCCGAGTAAGAATTTGAAACTTGATGTTGTAATTGTTGATTGCCCTACCAAATGGGGTATGTTATTGTCAAGAAAGTGGGCTGCAAGTGTTGGTGAGAGTGTCCAAATGGATATGTATTTTTCCACCATTCCCATTGAAGGTAGCCTTGTAAAATTATATGGAGAGAAGAATATGTTGCATCTAATTGAGGATCCAAACAATTCTTCTTATGAAGTATTATTTGCTGATGTTGATGTTGATAAATTTATTGGGTTTGTTGATTGTAAGGAGCACAAGATGGATTATTCTAAGTTTCTTGAAGACATAGGCTCACCATGAACCTTGCTATTTTCTAGAGCTTGCTCCAAATTTGGAAACGGTGTCGGTGTTGTTTTAATCTGCTCTAAGTAATGAGGAATTTTTTTTCTCCTTCAAACTTAACTTTGAATGCACCAAAAAAATAGCTGAGTATGAGGCATTACTATTAGGTCTAATGATTGCTTGGAAGTATGGCGTACAAGATGTTGTTGTAAAGTGAGATTCTGAGTTGGTTGTCAAACAAGTTATAAAATTGTATGCAACAAAAAATCAGTAGATGAAACAATACAAACATGTAGTTTGGGATCTGATTGAGATGTTTGATTCCTTTAACATTCTATATCATGAAATTTTTTTAAATATGATTGTTGATAATTTGGTAGAGTTGGGGTCTAGAATTGACAATTGTACAATTTCTCCATATTGTGAATATGATGTAGAAATACTCATTATGCCTGTAGTACTTGATAACATCAAACATTGGAAAGTATTTGATGATGATGCTCAGGTTCAGAGGTTTTTGCAGAACCAAGGTGAGTTTTTGGATCAGCATATTGATTTGGAACCATTGGTGTGCAATGTTGATGGAAAATAAACCTTGTTTGGCAAGGATATCATTCAATTGAAGACTAACACCATCACTAGAGGGTTGTTTGCTCTTGAGTCAAATTTTAGCAATGTTGATTGTGTAATCAATAGAAACATGTTTGCATCTAGAGATGTTGAAGAGCATGAATTGGGAACAAAGGAAAAACCAAGGAATATTTGGTTAGGGAGTGGTTTAAACAAGGAAGAAAAATAGTCCTACCTCCAATTGTTGAAACAATATCAAGATTATTTAGCTTGGTCTTATTCCGAGCTGAAATCAAATGGAGAAGAATTATTCTAACATGAGATCCCTCTTAAGAAAGATGCCAAAGCATTCATACAGAAGCAAAGGTTAATTAACCCACTCATTTCTATCAAAATACAATAGGAATTAAAAAAATTGAGAGATGGAGGAATCATTCAACCCACAAGGTATTCTTCTTGGGTTGCAAACTTGGTGCCAATCAGAAAGAAAAATGGAGATATCAGACTCTGTGTGGATTTAAAAAATCTAATTAGAGCAACAATGAAAGACAAATATCCTCTACCAAACAAGGAAAACATGTTGCAATTAGTGACTAGTTCTGAAATACATTCTACTTTGGATGGTTTCTCTAGTTATAACCAATTTGTTGTCAAAGAATCAGAGAGGATTAAAACTACCTTTACTACTCTGTGGGGAACATTTGTTTTTGTCAGGATCCCCTTTCATTTAATGAATGCTAGAGCTACTTTTCAATGGGCCATGGATGTTGCTTTTTTTGGTTATATCAATGATTTTATTGTGGTTTATCAAGATGATATTACTATTTTTTCTAGCAAGAGAAGTGACCACTTGTAACATTTGGAAAGAATGTTGATCATATGTAGAGCATATGGCACTTCACTCAATCCAAAAAAAGTGACATTTTTGGGTGAAAAGAGCAAAAATACTTAGTCATAATCTATATAAAGAAGGAGTTATGATAGATCCACAAAGGTTAAAAGCTATCAGCAAGATCCTGGTTCCTAAAACTAAGAAAGGAATCCAATGTTTCTTTGGTAAAATCAATTTCATTACAAGGTTTGTGTCTAATTTTTTTGAGTTGACTCTCCCCATTACTTGCATGTTGAAGAAGGACCAAAATATCATGTGGGAAGAGGTTTCCCTTAAATTTTTTTGATGGAATTAAGGATGCATTGAAGCATGCACCTATTCTAGCAGCCCCAAATTACAAGAAACCTTTGCAAATATTCTCCTTTGCTTCTGAGCACACCATTGCATCTGTTTTGTTGCAAAATGATGATGATGGAGTTGAAAGGCCTATTGCCTTCTTTTGTAAGGCATTACAAGTAGCTAAGTTGAGATACACAATCATGGAGAAGTAGGCATTTGCCTTTGTAAAATTAGTAAAATTGTTGCTTATGTTCCTCATGCAATGGTAAAAGATTTCTTAATAGAGATGGAAATTTCAAGCAAAAGGTGTAGATGGGTCAACAAATTGCAAGAGTATGATATCGACATTAAGACCACAAAGCTAGTAAGAGGTTTGGGTCTTGTCAAGATCATGGCTGAAAGCAATTTGTAGAATGTGGAAGTAAATGAAGTAGAAGAAGAGAGGGCAGATGTTCTTGAAAAATTGTTGAGTTTTGAGTGTACAAGGATGTAATGTATTATCTCAAATGCCTATGCAGCCCTGGACATTTGAATAAAAATCAAAAAAGAGATCTCAAGCTGGCTTCTCAAAAATATATCCTTAAAAACTTTGGGTTAGCTTGGAAGAACCCTGAGGGAATCCTCTTGAGATGTGTGATTGAAGATGAAGCTCACAAAATAATTGTTTATTTCCATGGGGGAGTTTGTGGAGGACATTTTACTGGGAAGGTTACTACACATAAGATTTTGAGGGCTAGTTATTGGTGGCCAACTCTTTTTAAAGATGTAACTCAGTTGGTTAGAGGATGTGAGAGTTGTCATCATTTCTCTAGAATAATGAAAGCTTCAGGCTCCCTTCCTTTACATAATGTATTAATTGAAGCTCCTTTCAAACGATGGGGGTTGGAATTCATTGGTGAAATCTCTAGTTCATCAAGTGCTGGACACAAATGGATTTTGGTAGCTACTAATTTCTTCACAAAATGGGTGGAAGCAATCCCCATTAGGAAGGCAATGCACCAAGTTGTAATGGAATTCATATTGAATCATATCATCTGAAGATTTGGAGTTCCAATCAAGATTGTTGCTGATATTGCCCTAAGTTTTAGAGTTGGACCTTTAGTGGCAATGTGTAAAGAATATGGAATAAATTTGACATATGCTTCTAACTACAATCCACAATGAAATGGACTAGTTGAGTCTAGCAATAAAAAATTGCTTAAGATTATTAAAAGGAATTTGGAATTATACAAGAAGAAGGGGGGGAACAACTAAAGTTTGTTGTTTGGGTTGATAGGATCATTACCAAAAGAGATACTAGTAAAATCCTATCTGATTTGGTATATGGAACACAAGCTCTGCTTCCCTTGCATCTTCAGTTGTCTTCATTTAAGTTTGTTCAACAACTTGAAGATAAAGAAATAAGTTCATATGAAGCAAGGATTAATTAGATTATTGAACTTGATGAAGCAAGAAGAGCATCCCATCAGAGGCATGTCAAATTTAAAGAGAGAATGAAGAAGTTGTTTGATAAGAATGTAACCCCAAGAGATTTTAGTATTGGATATCTTGTGATTTTGTGGGATAGTAGGCATGAAGATAAGGGAAACCATGGTAAATTTGATGCTTTGTGGATGGGCCCATATTCAATTGACATAAGAATTAGTGAGAATAATTTTTTCATCAAGGACCTAAATGGGGAATTACTTGAGCTGCATATTAATGGTAGAAATTTGAAGCATTTCTTGGATTGATCCCCAAAACTGAAGTTTTCATATCACTTGTACAATGTATAGTTTTTTTTTCTACTCTATTTGTTGTTGTTTTGGTTAGTTTTTGGTTTCCTTTATGTATGCCAGCCCTTTTTGTTGGTTTATCAGTTGGTTTTTTTGATGTTTTGGCTTGTCGCTCCATTTTCTAAATGCTTTTTTGGCACATGGTCTGGTTGAGTTCTTGTGACACTCGCAGGAAGTTCCTATCCCTAAGCTGGAGCCAATTTTGGTGCCCAATTTGAAACATTCCTATTTTGCTAAGAAGAAATGTGTTTTTTCCCTGTTTCTGAAGAAGAACGGTTTTGGGATTCTCATATACTTTAAACTTGACAAAAAAAAATTCATTTTTGTGTTTGAATGCTATGTGTTGTTCACATTTCCTCCATTTTGCACCATTCTAAAGAAATCCCCAAGATTACTTTGCGTTTTTCCCTAACTTTTCCTGTTTCAAATGCCTCTACCATTTTTTTTATTTTTTCCCTTCCTTTATAGCTCGAAATCATTCAATTTGTACTTATTTTCCATCAAAAATCCCTTTCCATTGTTGTAAATTTCCTAAAATCACTTTCCATTTGTCTTTTGATCGAAAAATTCTTCACCCACAAAGAAAAAATTGATTTGGGGGGTCGCTGCCATTTACTGCATTTTTTTACGGTCATACGGGCGTCATTTACCCATTAATTTATAGCTCATATACTTTTGCATTCATTTCCATTTGTAGTT
The DNA here is from genome assembly GCA_019776745.2 of Taxus chinensis. Lineage (NCBI taxonomy): Eukaryota > Viridiplantae > Streptophyta > Pinopsida > Cupressales > Taxaceae > Taxus > Taxus chinensis. The sequence goes on along the minus strand of CM034146.1, from coordinate 866,306,018 downwards.
GGACAAGGATCAGTAGGTCATTTCTAAAACCTTAACATTTTTATGTTTTTGGAAAAATCTACAAATTACCCCCACAGCTTCGCAGGCCCAAGAGGAGGTACACGTGTCATAGGTAGAGTGAAGGTGGATGGGTGGATTGTTTTGTGCATTAGGAAACTTTGGAAAATGTGTTGAAACAAATAAAATACCCTAAGGCCCCACATCCAATCAGAGGAGGACATGTGGTAGGTGAGGAGATGGAAAGGTTGAGGAGTTTGATAATTTTAGGACCAAAAAATCGCAGCCAATGGGATGAAGACATGTGTCAGCATCAAAGTAAGGAGTGGAAGATGGAGCCTCAGAGGAAAGTTATAATTTTCACCCATTTTGGAAAAGGGGGAGAAAATCATCATAATGGACCCGCGAGCCTAACGGTAAAATGTCAAAATTCATCTGAGGATTCAATAGCGGAGGTGCGGGCTGGCAGAGGAAATGTTAAAAATTTTCCTTCGCGAAATATGATTAAAATATGAAATGAGAAGCACTGACCCTCAAAAAATCTTAGGAGGACACATGTCTTGCGGGAGAGCAGAGTCGTGGAGGAAAATTGAAAAATATTCCTTTGTCTAAAAACATGCAAAATGTGTAAAATTGAGCCGCGACTCCATATCCAGTCATATTGCACCATGTGTCAGACCCAAATCGCAAAGGCGGAGGGGTGGAGGAAATAAATAAATTTTGTAAATTTTCAACAAGTTGTAAAAAGGTCATAAGTGTCCCCGAGGCCTGGTTTTCCTAGATCTGCCACATGGAGGGGCTCAGATTTAAAGATAATAACATATCAACAGTAGCTATGCATTTCACCTGTTTGGCCACCATTTGAGCTTCAGGAAGTTTGGAGATGCATTTTCTGCATCAATCCTCATCAAATTTTTGGCCAATTCATGTCGTTTTGGCTTACAGGGTCCAAATTCATCGAATTAGGGGCTCAATTTATGAATCCAAAGCACATTTCAAAGGAATTTTTACTCTAATTTGTAAAAAATGTGAATTACTAGATCCAAACTTGTAGAGTAAAAATTTGGGAAAGGAAAAGATGAAATAATAAAATTAAAGGGGTCTACATGCGTGGGGAATGAAAAACATGCTTCCACTTTGAAGAATGATGAAATTTTTGTAATAATTCACCTTTTCGAAGAACAACTGGAAACTTTTTGTGAGTTTGTTAAATGTCATTTTCCATAAATATTACAAAGCAAAGGTGCTTTGAATATTCCACTTTTGGAGGGAATATTTGAGGGGCAAAGTGAGTGAGTGAGTGAAATTTATATATTGCATGAATTTTTCATGCAAATGGTCAGAGAAACTTCAAATTTTCATGGGAAAATATAGGAGGAAGCCCATTCTCTGAGAAACTACCTGAGAACCATTTTAACTCATTTTTACATCAAATTTGTATCATGTTAGATTGGTTGCTGATGTATAGCCACTAAAAAGCTCTGAGATTGTTCTTATAACATTCTCCTACTAATAAATTTGGTCATTCTGGATTATTTTGTGTTGTCTCTTGGTAAAATTTGCATTTACTTATGTTTCAAACTGTTTTCAATTTGTGTTTCTTGCTCCTAGTGCAATCTAGTGTTTTGAACTTCATTTTGATCATGTAGATCTAATTCTTGTAATATCATAGTGGTTTTTGTAATTCTAGAATCAGGATATCTTTCTTCTGATGAAGGTATAAAAAATTTCAATTCACTCTTCTTTCCTTGGTATAGATTTGATTGTAAACATTTTGGGTACCTTAGGTGTGATAGAATAGAAATTTCTAAATGCTTTGTTGATTTATTTAACTCAAGATTTTGTTATAAATCATCAGAGATTATGTGGAAGAGTGCAGATATGGGCTTCCATTTGATGCAATTATCCTAGTTGAAGGAACACCTTAACCTCTTTGGAGCATTTCTTTTGGCTGAGTCTTTAAAGTTTTGCAAAGGTCCTCAAAGCAGTTGGAAAATCCTGGTTAGTCTTGTTTGAATATCTCCCACCCCAAAATTCATTTCAAATTAACTCATTCTAACTATAATACCCCTAAATTGTATTGTGTGTCAATAAAAGAATACCATTCATTTCCAAAAATGCACAAATTAAATCAGGATCATACCATGTCTTTAGTAGCCTTAGCCTTGTCTTGAAAGAATTTCCATCATTTAGTAGTGACAACTCTGTTGAGTTTGAATAATGGGAAATTGATCATGTTTTCTCAAGGCCATCTCCATACACTCTGCACAGTACAAGGATATTTTCACCTCCTTCAAAAAACAAAGGCTACAATATAGGTTCTCTTACCCTTGTTAATAGGCACAACCTAAAATAGTGAGGATTAGATCAAATCCTTCCAAGGTGCTACCCACTTCTTCAAAGCCTGACTAATAACAAGTCAGATAAATTGCTTCCCCAGCTACAAAATGACATATAAACTATTTATCTACCTCTGAATTTCTTGTAAAATCCACGATGCAACTCAAGTTGTGAAGGAGATTAAATTTGGGTACCAAAACATTTCACCAATGCCATCCATCGTAATGAAATTTCAAGTTGCCCTTTTTTGCACAAGTAAAAAAAATTTCAACAGTGACTAAATCCAAAAATATTTAATCCTTAAAGACTTGTTGATTTATTTAAATAATAAAATTTAGAGCTGATATTCTCTATATAAAAGGTGTTATAATAAACTATTGAAAAATAAAAGTGAGATTAACCAACCCAAGAATTTGATTAAAGAGTAATCATTCAAATGAAAAAGTGTGGGAACATTGTGTTGGTTCATAAATAACCATGAAATATTATAAAAAGGTATATAAAAGAAAAAATAGAACATGACTATTAGAGAGAAATTAATTACAAGGGAGTTGAGAAAGACTATGTAATTGTATCCAAGATTTAACTTATGGAGTAATTAAAAATTTTACAAGGTTATAGACAGGAAGTGGGAAAGTGAGAGGGGTAAAAGAGGTGTCATAACCAGGGGTACAACATGAAACCTCAGAAGTTTCCTTGCCAGGGAAACGTGAATATACACTAGGTGTATAATATTTCCTCTCAGTGTTGTGGCCGTAGTCTAGTGTCTGTTACCTATGTGTGCATTGGAATTCTACATCAAATTCCTGATCATTTTTCTCAGATAAGTTATCTTTGAAAACTATGAAATATTAGAAAAATAATAGTAGTGGTTACATTAGTTAGTGAGAAAATTTATTTGTTAATGGATTAAGTTAATTTTTTAAGTTGTTAATTGAAACTTACATAGGAGGTTGGAGAGATAATAGGTGATTAGTTTGTGTTTGACTTGTTTGAACAACTTTTTATAATAATATATATGAGTGATTTCTAGAGATTGTTAAGGACTCCTTAAGCATAGGATACCATCTCCCTATATATATGTATTTCCCAAATGTAAGAAAATTAGATAATTACATATTATAAATTCCAATAACATTATTTATGTTGAATTGTTACTTCTCTATCATTTTTTATCATAGCATTTGTTGGTGCTCAATTTGATCTCACCCCTTTTGCTCTAAAAATTTTCCAATCTACGGGATTTGTCATATTTTCTATTTCCCCGAATGGATGTGTGAAATTTTTTCGTCATTTGTATTTTGTTGAAGATCCTTCTCCATGGTCATGGATCACATTTGGGCCTTGTATAATTTCCAATGTATTTGTCCTTAAAGAAAGATTCAATTTTGGGTGCAAATGGTGAAGTTCCTCTGCATCTTACTACTCGACGGGCATGTTTCCCTATCAAATTATATCTCAACATCTTCAGCTACGTGGTATATTTTTATTAAATGAGGCACATCGGGTCTATTTTATAACTTGTAACTTTTTACTATGTTTGCAAAAATATCAATTTGGACCCACGGCCCCATTGAGTTCTGATTGGCTGGTCAAATTTATAAAGGCGGAGAAAATTTCTCTTTTTTTCCCCAAAGGTGCATACATGTTCAGTATTAATTGGATGTGGGTTAGTGGGTCTTTTTGGTCAAATTTACCACTTTTTCTCATTTGTAAGAAATACCAAATTGGCTTTGCAGCCCCGATAATCTCTTATTTGCTATTTAGCAAATATGAAGAGGCAGGGAAAAAGTATTACTTTTACCCTGAAGAAGGACACGTTGGCATATTTCAAAGTTAGAAGCGAGGAGGAAAGCCGCCGGGGTGTTTTGAAGTTTTTTGCCCTTTTGTAAAAAGGGAGCAAAGTTATAAATTGACCTGCAATTCCGCTGGGGCTAACAGAAAAATATAAAATCAGGAAGGTGGGTCGGCGGAGGAAAATTGAAAATTTTGCCTTTTTGTTAAAAAGGATAGAATTGTAGAAATGAGCCGCAAATTGATTGAAATACTAGATTAAGCCATGTGTAAAGCCTGATTTTCAAAGGCGGAGGGGTGCGGAAAAATGTTAAAATTGCACATTTTCTTGAAAAGTCATAAAATGCAAAAGGCAACCCCAGGGCCCACTTTGAATTAGATTTTTCCACTTGGATGACTCTTATATAAAGTTGAGAAAGGTAAAAATCAATGGTTGTTTTGCATTGAATATGATTTTGTTGCCTTTTTTTCTCCAAGACTCCTGAAAATGTGAATACACATTGTTTTTCATTTTTTTTTGATGAAATTCCTTGTCGTTTTTTTCTACAAAGTGCAATTGAATGGATATAGAGCTTAATTTGTGAGCCCAAGGAATGTAAAGGTTGATATTATGATGTTGGAATTTATCGGGCACTTGCGAAATATGCCAATTACCAGAGAAGCTAGATGTAGAAAAAATTTGTAGAAGAAAGAATGGTTAAAGGATGAAATGATGGAGGTTGTAGGCACAAAGGATGAAAAACGTGTTTGTAGAGGACATGAATGGGTCCCCTAGTTAAAACAATGATGGAAATATTAGTAATGATTCACCTTTTTGAACAACCAACAACCTTTTTGTTTCAAACCTGTTAAACGTCATTTTCTAGAAATCATAATCAAACATGTAACCAAAAAAGATTCCTGAAATATTCTTTTCTTGGGGGGAAATCTTGGATGTAAATTGGGTGTTATAAAAAGCATGTTTTAGTCATGCAAATTTTTGGTGTTGAATTCTTATGAGAAAATTTGAGGAATCCCATCTTCTTGAGATACCATCTGTAAAACCTGTTAATCTCTTATGTTTTATATTTGATCATGTCAAGTTGGTTGCAAGTGTACATCCATTGACAAGCTCTAAGATTGTTTAAGAAACCTTCCCCTACATATGAATCTAATCAAACTTGAATTAATCTTTGTTAATCTTAGGAAAATTTGTGTCTTCTTTATTTCAGAATGTCTGAAAATAGTATTTCTTGTTCCTATTACAATCTTATGTTAAAATCCCTTTGATTCACACAGGATCTCATCCCTCTGATAGTTTAGTGGCATTTGTAATTTTCATAATGAGAATAGCCTTCATCTTCTAATGAGATAAACAATTTAAAATTAGTTTACTGTCATTTTTGTTGATAAAGATTCTTTGTAATCCTTTGAGTGTATCTTAGGTGTGAGGAACCAAGGGTATTTAATGTTTAATTGAGTCTTTATCTCAAGCCTTTGTGTTAAATTCTTGGAGATTGTGTGAAACAATGTAAATTTGGGCCACCATTGAAGCACACCTTCTGGTTGAGGGAAATATTTAGCTATTCTGAAGCATTTGGTCATTTAGTTTTCCAATTGTTGTGAAGGTTCTCAAAGATCTGGAAAAATAAATTTTATACTTCTTAATAACCCATGAAACAATTATTCAAAAAACAATGAATCCTACCTGAACTATCCCTGTTTATCTTGTATGTCCACAAATGAATAAATTATACTGCCAAAAATATGCAAAAGCAATCAGGATTCCATAATGTCGTGAGTAACCTTCACCTTTTTTAGAAAATATCACCATTCTTTAGAAGTGACAACTCGTGAGAATTAAATTTTGGTGCATTGATCATATTTTCTCAAGGTTTTATTTTCAAATTTGTGCAAAGAAGGATATCTTCATTCTCCTTCACCAAAAGAGGTTACAAAATGGGTCCTCTCTCCTTGGTTGAAAGGCAAAACCTAAAGTAGTGAGGATAGATCTGTTATCCTGTAAAATTGGCAAGGGCAATTTTACAGATAACCATACTGAAGTTTTATTCCGATCCCTCGTCGGGGATTTCTTGTTCGGAAACGTTGCAAAATCCCTTCCCGAGAAATCCAATTTTTCGAGCTTAGTCATTTATGGTCTTTTTAGCCGGGCGTATATAATGGCTATACAACATAAACTTTTGATGTGCCCCCTTAAATCCTTTGGTGCATGTTTTCTTGTGTCAACAAGCGTTTTGGTGCCCCTCTGTGTTGAGTCTTCCCTGCATGTGCCAAGGCACATGCACCTTCATGTCAACAGAACATTTGTTGCACCACTTTTTGGTGCGCTAAGGGCGCACATGTTCCTCTATCAACACCACTTTCGGTGCACCAAGGGCGCTCATATCTTTGTGTTGACATTCATTTTGGTGCGCCAAAGGGTGCATGTTTTTTTGTGTCGACAGCTCTTTTGGTGCGCCACTTGAAAATTTGGTGGTGCATTTATTTCTACCTTGCCTATATATAGGCTCATCTGCGTTGTCATTATCAAAAGAGCTATCACATGATTATTTTTAAATATTATTTTCTCTGAGCCTATCAGTGCTCCTACCCTGTCGCTTTCGATCATGTCGTGGACCCATTTTTCACGCTTTTTCTTCGTTATATCTGGGTAAGAGGTCCTCATTTCTTTTGTACGTTTTGCGCTTTGGTTCTTTGTCTTCTTGTTGGTCTGAATGGGATTAAAAAGAATGAAATCATGAACTTACTCTCCCCTACTATCTTTCCACATATTCCTCTCCCTCTTTCCAGATCTGCTGGTAGAGGAAGCTCTGTCCCGAAATAAGCTTGGACCCCTTTTTTTAAAAGCTATTTCTGTCACCCCAAGCAACTTTGCAAAATAAGGAGCTTAACCATATGCAAACCCCTCAGGGAAATATCATGTCTTGAAAAGGAAACTGAAAATTCCTTCTCCTTTGGCACATTGGGGCACCATTCAACATCAAGAATAGTTGTGCCAATGGCGCATTTGCCACCCCTGTTACACAAAGAATAGCCGCGCCTTCATGACGCACTTCCCCCCCTTGCTGCAAACGCTTTCCGTGCGCCATCTTGGCGCATCAAACTTGAGTGCAACATTACAAATTCCTATGCCCTTTGGCGCACCCAGCATCCATGTAACAGTCTTTTCCTAAGCGCCAAGTGCAAAGCTATAAACGGCGCAGGCGCGTCCCTCACTGCAGCAACATCATGTTGTGCAGACCTTCCAACCACCGCGCCAGGTTCCCCTATGGCGCATAGAGCATATGATGTTACACGCATTAAACATGCACCCTTTGGCGCATCTTGTACCGGTGTAACATGAAAATAATCTGCGCCCTTTATAAAATAAATACACATGGCGCAGGCGCACTTGTCCTTACAGCAACAAAATGCATCATGCAGTATCCATGCGCCATGCACCCTTTGGTGCTGATTTATCTCCTGCCAACAGCCCTTTCCTATGCGCCTTACCTATTAAGCCCTGTAAACTGCAGTATTCATGCGCCCTGTGCCCTGAAGCCTTTAAATTGCTAACTCTTTCTTCTGTCAAACATTTCAATGGAAAATCAGGTAGCTGACTTGGCTTTCTTGCATTGGGTCTCACTTCTTATTATTGCAGATCAGCAACTAAGTTCAAAAGAACATATGTCAACATCAAGCAGGAAACCTATCAAATCTAAAGGCAAATCCAAGCTCACAGAAGAAGAAATGAAGTATAAGTATCAAAGGGTTAGAATGACTGAGTCCCAAGCAGAGTGTGACCTAGACATCAGAGACTCAGAACTGGGTCATATTGACATGGAGGATTTCTGGGCCAAAACCTAGAGGGTCACAAGAAGTCCATGGATGGACAAGTTGATAGGTAGTGCCCTGCACTTTGCTTGTGGGATCCCAGTTAGTGCCGTAAATAATGAATTTATGATGGTGGTGGCCCGATGCTACAAACAAAGACAAAAGATGTGTTCATGGTGAGAAGGGCGAGGTCATAATTAACCTCACTACCCACCACTTTGAGATAATGGTCTGTATTCCTCATCACTGGCACTTTGTGGCTGTCAGCCAAGAAGATTGCATCAAGGCCTGGGATGAAAATGAAGATAGGTGCATGCAACTGATGAATGAGGTTTATCTAAAGAACAAAAAAAGTAGTGACTCGGTGGCCACAAGTCATTCATCGCAGTGACTTTTCAGAGGAGCTCAGTGACACGATCACATTCCTAAGTAGAATCTTTAGGCTTCCTGATGACCATTATTTTCATAAGTGGATGCTATGGTACCTTGAGACAATGAACAAAAATGTGCCCGACCAACGCTTTGAATGGGTAGAAATCATAAGCAGCATAATATCAGAGTAGCTACAACAACTTAACACAACGGGGAGGTTCTATATGAACTCCTACGTGGTCTATGTTGCAGCTTCAGAAAGGGACTATCTAGCTCTGATGTGGTGTGGGTTTTGGCCCCAAGTCAAAATTTATGAATACTATCCAGAGATGAAGCTGGAAAATAGCATTCCCCAATTCACAAAAATCAACGATGCATTCTTCTACTTCAACATCTTCCTATTGAGGTCAAATATGACTCACTGTCGCACGAATAAGAGCATAGTTGCAGTTACAGAGAAATGGGGGGCCCTATTCACTCAATTCCCCACATTCACCTATCTGAGGGAAGTTAATTTCTTGGGGGAACCGACTAGACTGCCGAGGTATGCCGGGCCCAAGTTGATCATGTTAGAGCTATCGAGGCAGCTTGTTACTTATCATGAGAAATGCCTCAAGAGAAAGAAGGGTGGAACTCCTTTCCCCCTCAAAGTGGGTAGGTATACATGTCTCACTCACCACAAGGTGAAAGACATGTTTGCAGAACTGGAGCTGCTAAATCTAAAACATGACTTCCCAGCGAGGCCCACCTTCGACCCAAGGAATTGTCTGCCAAGGTCCAAGCTCGATCCAATCCACATCCATCAGATCGAAGATATCTACGTCGACATATATCACGAGGTTGAGCACAGGAGGAAGGATCATTCTCGCTTGGCCTTAGAAGAAATCATCCAGTACGGTGTGGCCATCGTCCCCAAAGGCTACCAAACTGCTGAGGAGGAAGCGGATCAAGTGTATCTTGACATAGGTGGGGACAATTGGCCTTTCGCGATAATTGATAGAACTAAAGTCCCTCAGACAATTGAGGAAAGGGTCAAGGAAACTCTACGCAGAACAGAGCATTGGTGTCGAATGAACGGGATCATCTACCTTGGGGTCGATTTCACAACCTCTCCATTGGCCAATGCACCTCCTCAAGCTAAACAGTAGCCAAAAGGAAAAGGAAAAAGCAAAGAGGGTGAATCTAGCACCACTCAAGAGGAAGCTCTTGAAATTCCTCCTTCCGCTGCACCCGAACAAGTTGTAACTCTGGCTCCTCCAGAGAAAGAAGAAAAAGAAGATGTTCCAATAGGCCCATCCACTCAGGATGTCGCCACTACTGCAACAATTGAGGTCCCTTCTGTTTCTTCTTCTTCACCTCCTTCCCCTCCTCAAGTGACTCAAGCGACCATTGCTTTGGTCGTGTCCTCTCCCCCTTCTTCTACTATCCCTCCTGCTTCTTCTTCCATCTTCTCTTCTCTCGCGGACCTGTCCCCCTCCATTTCTTCCCTCATCTCTGGGCTCCCTTCCCTTCCTATGTCTTCCTCTCCTGCAGTATCTCTTCCTCCTGTGAGCACTTCCTCGGCCTCCCTCTCGATGCCACCTCCAAGTGTCTCCACGTTTTTCCCTTCTACTACTGCAGCTGCCCCCTTCTCTATTTCTGGTGCTTCTCCCATAAGTCCAGGCTGGATATCCGAGCACTTAAGTTAGTAGAAAAGGAAAGTTCCCATCACACCGATGGAATTCTCCGTAATCCCATCAAAAGGGGCAAAGAAGCAGAATCCCATCACATGTTTCTCTCAGAGTGCTTCGGGAGAGAGGGTAATGGAGATCGCATACCCCACTCCTCTGAAGGATAAAAAGGATTTGTCTCCGACAGATTATACAGTGACTCAAGTCACAATGGGTACATCTTCTGAAAGCCTTTAGGGAGAGGCCCAATCTACAGTTGACGCCCTCTGTAAGAAGTTTCAAGAAGCAAAAGAAGAGAAAAGGATGCTGAAAGAGCAAAATAAACATCTTCTCCAAGCCTTACAGAAGATGGGAAGTGCACCTCCCACAACTACCGCCGAGACTCCTGAGCCTCTGAGCCAGGATAAAATTAAGGAATATGCAAAGATCGGCGAGCAGGGTATGGCAGTTTCTGCCTGGAGGAGCCAAATTCTCAAGGACAGTGAAAAAGTGATCGCCAAATTCACCGATTTGTACCTGAACATCAACAAGGCGAACAAAGAACTCCAGGCATTAGCAGGACCCATATCAGAAGAGCTAGACCATGCTAGGCTACAGCGTGATACCTTTCAACGAATGTTCGACTGTTCAGTTGAGGATCTGGTCAAGTTCGGCGTCTTCGGTCATCCCAGGGCCCTCAATAAAGTCATTTCCACCCTGGACTACCAGATGGATCAACTAGAATTTGTCCTTGAAAAGATCGATAAGGTAAAGGAAGAAGCCCTGGACGCGATGCACCAAATGGAACAAATCATTCTCAACATGTCTCCACGGTTACTTACTCCTTCCTTTACCTTAAGGAAAGTTGATGAAACCATCCAGATCTTCAAGGAGATTGTTTCACAAGGGCTGGGGCCAGAGGTTACTTTTGATGTAGAATCCATCAATAACCTGTTGGCGTGTCGGGACTTCAATCGGTTTCCTCATAGAAGCAGAGAAAGAATATTCCAAACTCCCAGAGCAGATCATAGACAAGCGGGAGACTTGCGAGGTGATCAGCGAGCGACACAAGTATCCTTCCTAGGATCAGCTAGAGCCCATGATCAGCAAGTTCATGGAATACCGTGCCCAATTCCACATCTCATCACCCAAGCAACAACAACACAGGATATCCCCTTTCAGCCGTGGGACAACAATGACGAATAAATTCTCTCTTCTCCTCTCTCTCCTTCGACTTTCTTCTTGAAAAATATCTAGAGTATGTTGGCACAAATGATGACATCATCCATGTTGCACCATGGGATGATGTCATCCCATCAAATTGTCAAAAGTCAACATGACTTTGAGATATTTTGTAAATATTTTATGTAAATAAGTGGTTGGTTCCTTTTTGCCTTCCTTCTTCTCCTTCTTCTATAAATACTCAAATACTTGTTGTATTTGGGTGGTGGATATCTTTCAGATGAAAAATAGAAGTGAGGAGAAAAGACTTTGAGATTTTTGTAACAGAAAGAAATATTAATACAATATTTAGACTTTGTGCTGAATACATGTGTTATTTGCATTGGATCTTTCTTACGTTAGATCTGTATGTTCGTTCTATTGGATCTACTTCTATTTTATTGTCATTTATTTGTCAGTATTGCTTTGTTTGTTTATGCAAGTATGTTTGGCTCTGTTTACTACCAATCCCAAAACATAAACCTTCTGACCTTTCTACTTTGGAATTCGTTTCTTTTCTCCCTTCGGACCTGATCTTTCTTCATCCTCTCTTTCATTTCCTTTCTTTTCGTAGTTGGAAAGACCCCTACTGGGATGAGATACCAAACCCCCGAAGGCAGAATATTATGAGACTTACATAGATTCCTGCTGGTAGAATAGCAATAAACCAGTTTCACTTTGCTGACTCAAAGAGGGGCTATGCCCTACACACTGCTGGCTCGTTTATCCGTAGATCTGGCCAACCAACAGATTTTCGAACCAACAATTTTTGGCAACTCTGCTGGGGATCGAACAGATCTATCTGATCTATGATAGTGGTAGGATAGAAAATCTCGGAAAATCAAGAAAATCACTATCTATTTGCAAACTTTAACTTTTTGTTAAAATCCAAAATTTTTGTAAAAGTGCTCCAAAGTGGAAATTTTCTTCTGGGATCTGTAGATCTGGCCTTGTTGGAGATCTTTAGTTCGCTGAGTTTTTATAAAAATATGTATTTTTCTGTAGATCTGAGTTTTTGACTGTTTACTGAAATTTTTGAACTCTTTGAAAATGTCAACTTTAGATCCGAAAAATCAGCTTACTAATCTTCACTGTCATTTTATCCTCATTGTTCTTTGACATCAAACCACAATCGGTTTTTCAGAAGAGGATAGTTTTTAAATATTCAGAAAAGTATATGCTGCTGGTTTTTGTCAGAAAAACCAGAAAATCAGCAAGTACAACCAAAAAGAAATTTCAAATCTACTCCACAACATCGTAGATCTGGAAGGTACGCTGGTAGGTGAGCCATTTACGCGTAGCAGGAGAGCTCGTGGAGAGGTCGATCCTACTTTTGATCTACTTCAAAGGCACAATTTTAGTGTAACACCGACATGCTTTTCATCACTAAGTTCAGCTGATCGGTTAGCCAGAAGTGCCTCACCTCCGCGAAGGAAACATCTTTCAGAAATAGCCTCCACATCCCTTTGTAGCGCCTTGCTGCTCAGTGGAACTGCATTTCCAACCCGTGTTCTTTTTCCAGCTGTCTAGATGGTGGTACCATGGGGAAAGGCTATGGGTCTTCTGGCTTTAACCACATCCAGTTTACGCGCTCCCACATGGAAACCGAAATAATTTTCCATAATTTGACGGAAGCAGGAACCAAAGCACAGATTCGCACATATCTGCATTCATCATGTCATGTAGTATCCTGGATGTAACTCATGAAGATGTTTCGGTTCACCTTTTTCTGGAAACTCTACAACGGCCCGCAGCAGAATGGTTTCAGCATATACCGGCCGGATCTATTACTAGTTGGGCCACCTTTCAGGATGCTTTCGAAGACAGGTACAAGCCCTTCAGAAGATGCATTTGCAGTACTATCACAGATCACTCACATGAAGAAGGAGGCCAATGAGACCATGCACAATTTCATCGCTAGGTTCAATGCATTAATCAACCATGTTCCTGTTGCCATGCTTCCAACACCAGAAAATCAGAAGTGTTTCTTCGTGAACGCTATGAGTTCGAAAGTAAGTTTCTTGCTCCTGCAAGAGCAAGTGGCTACCTTGATTCTCGCCTAGGCCACTGTCATCCGTATCGAAGATAATTTGATAATATCTGGTGAATTGAAAAGGGAATCATCCAATCCTAAATCTCCGGGCCCTCTGCCCACTACTTCATCTGATCTGGCATTTCAAAAGATGGCGAACAACTTGCTTGCATTAAAGAAGCAGTTAGCCCAAGCTTTCTCCCGATTCCTCTATACCGGGATATCCCACAGAGGAATTTCACTTCTAACCATGTTCCTCAAAGGCCACGCTTGCCTGCAACTGCTCCGTGGTTGGCACTTGAGGCTCCTCCGGTCAATGCTCTAGCTGAAATTGAAGAAGAGGAACAAGATTACGAAGAAACCTTCATCTCAAGGTGAAGATGATCAAGATGTCGGTGAACCAATTGGTGACTCTACTATCGGGTAAATGGAATTTGAGGAGGAAGAATCTGATGAAGAGGAGGGTACCAAGGGCTATGCAAGCGAACAATCATATGTTGTTTTTACCCACTCACAAGGAAAAGAAGCAGAGGTCACTGCCCATGTGTAGAAGGAGAAGGCCATGTCAAACGCACCTCCCATTATTGCTAAAAGAGTTAATCCTCTTCCCACTCAACTCCCTGTTAAGTCTTTTACAAGGAAATCTTTTCCCCCCCATTTCTCCTCCAAATCAGCCTTCTTCTATTCCCATTAAAGACCAGTAATCCTACCCTACCATTGCGAAGTGAGGGACTCATTCTTTCACCAGTGAAATCCTTGGCCACATTTGACATAATTGACCACGCTAAAAAGACCAAGATCCAAATGTCTGAAGCCGAGTATCTTCAATCAAATCCCGAACAACTTGTAAGATTGACCAAGTATATTCAAATTCAAGCTGTCATAATTCCCCAGGTTTCCCCAAAAGGAATCCTTGCCACTCCTCCTGCATCCCACATAAATGTTGCCTCAACATCTACATCAGGAAAGATAGAGCCCCTTCTACCTCTCCCTCCTAATCAATGGCCACAAGTTGAGTAACTGCATAATTGATACTAGGGCTTCTGACAACGTCATGCCCACAAAAGTTGCTCATGCTCTGGGCCTCACACTTACCAAGCCTTTTGGTAGATGTTATTCCTTGGAAACCAAACAAGTGCCGTTGATTGGTCAAATCAAAGACGTGTAGTTTTCATTTGTGGCGTTTCCCCAGAGAAAAGAGTAAAGATGACCGTCCTTGTTTCCGACATTCCAGCACCCTACGGAATACTGCTGGGAAGGAGTTTTTTGTAGTGAGGTTGGAGGAGAAATTCATATGGACTGGTCTTAGGCTAGAATCCTGTCAAAGGTATAATGCAGACATTGGAGCCGGAATCACAAAAGAAGTACTTGGTTACTAACTCTGAGGACCCCAAAGCTCAAATTATTTTTGAATCATCAGGGATGGCGAACTATTTCTTATCTACCGAGTCCGACAAAATGGGTGTTCTCGTCCAAGAAGAAGATCTTCACAAGGTCTGGACCTTACAGTTTGATGGTAGCTACGTAACCAGTGGATGTGGCACCGAAGCCATGCTAATATCTCCCAACAAGGAGGTTATTCCTCTCTCTTTCAAGTTGTAGTTTTTCAACACAAATAATACTGCTGAGTATGAGTCTTTGCTACTTGGCATGCAAGCCGCAAAGGAAAGAGGGATCAAAAATCTGAAAGTGCAAGGTGATGCAGAGCTAGTCGTAAAATCAAGTTAAGAGGATATATCAAGTAAAGAATGAGAGGCTTAGGCATTACCGCAATGCGGTGTGGGACAGCATCGAGAAATTTGACGATTTTTCGATAGAATCCATTCCAAGAGCTCAAAATGACATGGCTGATTCATTGGCCATTTCAGTATCCCTCATGCTCCCTCACCCAGGTTTGAAAACATACAAATACACCATTGAGGTGGTTTTCCACCCAAGTGTGCTAGACAATTCCCAGCATTGCCAAGTGTTCAATGATGACAATCAACTCATTGCCTTTCTAGAAAAGGTGGAAAATTTCAAGGAATTGCACTTTGAAGGATCCACTTCTATGTGCCGCAAATCAGTCGCCGATCAAAAGGATGAATCCGAAGGGAATGATGGCATATGTCAGCTCGAAGGAAATAAATTCTGAAGGGCCTGGTTTCTCTAGAACGGTTGTTCGACAGGCATGACCATTTCATTAAAAAAGAAAAGGCGAGATGATGCTGGATCCTCCCTAGAAACCGAACCGGTTAATTTAGGTTCGGAAGAACACCCGCAATTCGTGAACATTGGAAAATGTTGCACGCCTGAAGAGAAGCGAAAGTTTTTTCAAACTGCTGAAGAAATACGTGGATGGGTTGGCATGGTCCTATGCTGATCTAAAGTCTTTTAAGCCAAAGGACGTCCAGCATGACATCCGGTTGAAAGAAGACATCAAAGCCTTTCGCCAGAAGCAGAGGCATTATAATCCTAAGATCTCGGGTACCATCCAAGCTGAAATTCAGAAAATGCTGGATGCGAGAATCATTTTTCCTATCCATCACAGTACTTGGGTGGCAAATATTGTGCCAGTGTGCAAGAAAAATGGTGAAATACACATATGCGTAGATTTTCAAATTTTGAATCAGGCTTCCTTAAAGGACAACTACCCACTTCCTATAATGGATCAAGTTCTATAAGCAGTAACTAGATCAGAGATGTTGTCTATGCTTGATGGTTTTTCAGGCTACAATCAGATTGAAGTTTCCCCTGAAGATCAATTTAAAACAACATTCACTACTCCCTGGGGTACGTTTGCCTACAGTAGGATGCCTTTTGGCCTAACTAATGCTAGCGCCACTTTTCAGCGGGCCATGGACCTGGCATTCAAAGGTATGATGGGGAAAGTCATTTTCGTTTATCTGGATGACTTAAATGTGTTCTCTAAACAACAAAGTGATCATTGTGATCACCTGGAGCAAGTATTGGCCAGATGCCGAGAGCATGGGATTTTCTCTGAACCTAAAAAATTCTGTTTTTGGAGTCACAGAAGGAAAGTTTCTAGGGCATGTGGTTAGCAAGGAAGGAACGAAGATAGATTCTGAAAGAGTTAAGGCTATTCAAAGCCTTACTTTTCCTACAAGAAAGACTGGCATTCATTCTTTCTTTGGAAAGGTGAACTTTCTCAGGTGTTTTGTTCCCGAATTTGCTGAAAAGACTCGTCATATATTGGACATGATGAAAGGGTCACCAACTTTCCGTTGGAGCGAGGAAGGGAAGAGGTCATTTGAGGAAATAAAAGCTTCCGTTGCTCACGTGCCAGTCCTAGTATGTCTCGATTTCTCCAAAGATTTTATCATGTATAGTTATGCATCTGAGCATACTATGTCTGCCATCTTGATGCAAAATAATTCGGAGGATGTTGAATCTCTGATTGCGTTCATGAGCTCTCCCCTCAAACCTCACGAACTAAAAATGTCTCAATTGGAAAAGGATGCCTTTGCCGTTGTCAAAGCAGTCAAAAAATTCAGGTATTACATTTTAAATTCCCATATAGTGGTGTTGGTCCCTGACACGGTAGTCAAATCAATTCTAACTCAACAGGTGTTAGGAATCTTATGAGGAAATTGGATTGCAAAGGTTCAGGAGTACGACTTGGATATAAAGCCAACCAAGCTGGTAAGAGGCAAGGGCCTATGTCAGCTTATGGCTGAAAATAAAGATTCAAAAAATCCTAAGGAAAGAGATGATTGTACCAACGAAGTGCAAAGCCAACTGGAGAAAGCCCATTCTCTACCTCTGGTCCTATTTGTCGCAACCAGCGATGAGTGGTATTTTGATATTGCTTTCTTCCTCACCTATGGCGAATGTCCAGCTCACCTAGCTATAAAGGAGAAGCACACTATAAATCTCAGAGCAGCCAAATATGTCAATTGGGATGACGTTTTATACAAACGTGGGATAGATGGTGTCTTCTTACAATGTGTCGACAAGCCACAGCAGGTAAAGTTACTTGAAAGTTTTCATAATTCATCCTGTGGAGGCCATTTCTCCTCTTCGGTGACTGCACATAAGATCATCCGGGCTAGGTACTATTGGCCAACACTCTTCCAAGATGCAGCCACCTAGGTAGTAAAGTGTGAACCTTGCCAGCAGTTCCTCGGCAAGCCCAAATTGGCTACTTTTCCCCTCAGGCCGGTCATTGTCAATGAACCATTCAAGCAGTGGGGAATTGATTTTATTGGTGCACTCAATCCCCAATCGAGTGCCAGACATTGTTATGTCCTAACAACAACAGATTACTTCACCAAGTGGGTGGAAGCCATACCTGTCAAACATGCCACTTTTGAGGTTGTTTGTATTTTTATCAAAGAAAATATCATTGTCAGGTTTGGCGTTCCCAACAAGATTATTGCTGATAATGCTTCTAACTTTTCTTCACGGGAAGTTATTAGTTTTTGGTATGAATATGGGATAACTTTGGCTCATGCCTCAGATTATTACCCCCAGGGAAATGGTCAGGCAGAATCCAGTAACAAAAACTTGGTGACCATCATACAAAAGCTGGTGGACGAGAATCAACGAATGTGGCACAAGTCCTTATACGACACATTGTGGGTAGATCACATTACTCCCAAGAGGTCTCTCGGTATGTCACCTTTTCAAGTGTTATATGGCACTGATGTCAAGCTTCCCATTTCCATTGAAATCCCTTCTCTACGCTTGGCACGGGAAATTGAAGATGAAACTCTCCAAAATTCTCTTGAAAAGAGGATCATGTATTTGACAGAACTCGAAGAAAAGAGAGTAAGAGTGATCGACAATATCACCAAACATCAGAATCAAGTCAAGACACTATTTGATAAAAAAGCTAAGCAAAGAAATTTCTAGGTGGGAGACCTCGTCCTTTTGTGGGACAAGCGAAGAGAGCCAAAAGGCATGCACGGAAAGTTTGATTCCCTATGGAGAGGGCCTTTCAAGATCAAGCAGCTCTACAGAGAGAATAGTTTCTATCTCTCATAACTGGATGGAACCAAACTGCCGCTTCCCTACAGCAGGCAGCATTTGAAAATCTTCAAGAAGTAGAGCTTCCTCTCTTCTTTGTATAGTTTGCTTTAGTTGTGTGTTTGTTTTTGTCGTGTTTTTGCTTTCTGTTTGTTCTATGTTTCGCTTTCCAGTCGCCCTTGTTTTTGACTCCGTAGCCCAATGGATAGGCACATGTGATCTGGGATTCTCCACCCCTAAATTTTGCTCAGGGATAGTCCCTAGAAAGAGCCAGCTGTTATCCTGTAAAATTGGCAAGGGAAATTTTACAGATAACCATACCGAAATTTTGTTCCGATCCCTCATCGGGGATTTCTTGCGTTCGGAACGTTGCAAAATCCCTTCCCGGGAAATCCAATTTTTCGAGCTTAGTCATTTTTGGTCTTTTTGGCCGGGCGCATATAATGGCTATGCAACATAAAATTTTGATGCGCCCCCTTAAATCCTTTGGCGCATGTTTTCTCATGTCAACAGGTGTTTTGGTGCGCCTCTCTGTGTTGAGTCTTCCCTGCGTGCACCAAGGCGCATGTGCCTTCATCTCAACAGAACATTTGTTGCGCCACTTTTTGGTGTGCCAAGGGCGCACATGTTCCTCTATCAACACCAATTTTGGTGCCCCAAGGGCACTCATATCTTTGTGTTGACAATAATTTTGGTGCGCCAAAGGGCGCATGTTTTCTTGTGTCGACAGCTCTTTTGGTGCGCCACTTGAAAAGTTGGTGGCGCATTTATTGCTACATCACCTATATATAGGCGTATCTGCACTGAAATTATCACCAGAGCTATCACGTGATTATTTTTAAATATTATTTTCTCTGAGCCTGTTAGCGCACCTGCCCTGTCACTTTCGATCACGTCGTGGACCCGTTTTCACGCTTTTTCTTCGTTATATCTGGGTAAGAGGTTGTCATTTCTTTTATACGTTTTGCGCTTTGGTTCTTTGTCTGCTTGTTGGTCTGAATAGGATTGAAAAGAATGAAATCATGAACTTACTCCCCCTGCTGTCTTTCCACATATTCCTCTCCCTCTTTCCAAATCTGCTGGTAGAGGAAGCTCTGTCCCGAAATAAGCTTGGACCCCTTTGTTTAAAAGCTATTTGTGTCACCCCAAACAACCCTGCAAAAGAAGGAGCTTAACCATATACAAACCCCTCAGGGAAAGATCATGGCTTGAAAAGGAAACTGTGAATTCCTTCTCCTTTAGCGCATTGGTGCACCATGCAACATCAAGAACAGTCGTGCCATTGGTGCATCTGCCACCCCTGTTACACAAAGAATAGCCGTGCCTTCATGGCGCACTTCCCCCACTTTCTGCAAACACTTTCCGTGCACCCTCTTGGCGCATCAAACTTGAGTGCAACATTACAAATTCCTACACCCTTTGGCGCACCCAGCATCCATGTAACAGTCTTTTCCTATGAGCCAAGTGCAAAGCTATAAACAGCGCAGGTGCGTCCCTCACTGCAGCAACATCATGTTGTGCAGACCTTCCAAGTACCACGCCAGGTTCCCCTACAGTGCATGAGCATATGATGTTACACCCATTAAACGTGCGCCCTTTGGCACATCTTGTACGGGTGTAACATGAAAATAATCTGCGCCCTTTATAAAATAAATACACATGGCGCAGGTGCACTTGTCCTTACAGTAACAAAATGCATCATGCAGTATCCATGTGCCATGCGCCCTTTGGCACTGATTTATCTACTTCAACATCCCTTTCCTGTGCGCCTTACCTATTTAGCCTTGTAAACTGCAGCATTCATGCGCCCTGCGCCCTGAGGCCTTTAAATTGCTAACTCTTTCTTCTGCCAAAGATTTCAATGGAAAATCAGGCAGCTGACTTGGTTTTCTTAAATTGGGTCTCACTTCTTATTGTTGCAGATCAGCAACTAAGTTCAGAATAACATATGTCAACATCAAGTAGGAAACCTATCAAATCTAAAGGCAAGGACAAGCTCACAGAAGAAGAAATGAAGTATAAGTATCAGAGGGTCAGAATGCCCAAGTCCCAAGTAGAGTGTGACCTAGACATCAGAGACTCAGAACTGGGTCATATTGACATGGAGGAGTTCTGGGCCAAAACCCAGAGAGTCACAAGAAGTCCATGGATGGACAAGCTGATAGGAAGTGCCCTGTAATTTTCTGGTGGGATCCTAGTTAGTGCCGTAAACAATGAATTTATGATGGTGTTGGCCTGATGCTACAACAAAGACACAAGATGTGTTCATGGTGAGAAGGGCGAGGTCATAATTAACCTCACTTCCTGCCACTTTGAGATAATGCTCGGTATTCCTCATCACCGGCACTTTGTGGCCGTCAGCCAAGAAGATTGCATCAAGGGCTGGGATGACAATGAAAATCAGTGCATGCAACTTATGAATGACGTTTATCTAAAGAAAAAAAAAGTAGTGACTCGGTGGCCACAAGTCATTCATCACAGTTACTTTTCAGAGGAGCTCAGTGAAACGATCACATTCCTAAGCAGAGTCTTTGGGCTTCCTGATGCCCATTATTTTCATAAGTGGATGTTGCGGTACCTTGAGACAATGACCAAAAATGTGCCTGACCAATGCTTTGAATGGGCAGAAATAATAAGCAGCACAATATCAGAGCAGCTACAACAACTTAACAAAACGGGGAGGTTCGATATGAACTCCTACGTGGTCTATGCTGCAGCTTCAGAAAGGGACTATCCAGCTCTGATACGGTGTGGGGTTTGGCCCCAAGTCAAAATTTATGAATACTATCTAGAGCTGAAGCTAGAAAATAGCATTCCCAATTCACAAAAATCAACGATGCATTCTTCTACTTCAACATCTGCCTATTGAGGTTGAATATGACTCACGGTCGCACGACCAAGAGCATAGTTATAGTTACAGAAAAATGGGGGGCCCTGTTCACTCAATTCCCCACATTCACCTATCTGAGGGTAATTAATTTCTTGGGGGAACTAAATTGACTGCCAAGGTATGCCGAGCCCAAGTTGATATTGTTAGAGCTATCGAGGCAGCTTGTTACTGTTGTCAAAATTTCACCCCCAGGGTAAAATTTGAGAACATGCATCAGCATGTCCAAATTCCAAGAAAAATGACTGATTCAGAGCAAAATCAGGTTTCTAGGGTCCCTTCAGGAATCTTTCTAAACTCCCCAGGCTGAAGAAGGAAGGAGCAAGCTTTGAGAAAGTGTGAAAAGTTACAGAAAGGCAAATAGGATTGATCTAGGAAAAAGTGAAAAAATTGGCTAAGTCCTTCTAGAGGGAGCAGTCGGGACGTTTGGGACAGAAGGGCCCGAACCGGCCGGTTCGCACGAAATCAGCTCAAGGAGCCCAAAAGAAATTGGGACAAGCGGGCCAGAAATACCTGAACTGGCCGAAACCGGCCGAAATTGTCCCAAAAGGTCCAAAATCAAAATAGGACGTCCAGGACAAAAAGACCGAAATACGCGAAGAAGCCGAAGGAGCCGAAAGCCAATCAAAAGGTGCCACTTGTCTTTGGCCAAATGAGGGACAAGGAAGCCCATTTCGGGCGGATTAGAGGTTTTTGTCCCAAGCAGCACTTGGACATCCGGGGACGAATGGACGTGAAGTACGCGGAAGGACCCGGCAGGCCCGAGAACCATTGAGAAATTGCCATGTGTCCTCATAGAGTAAAGGTCAGAAAAGTCAAAGGGAGAATTTTCGAGCACCGAGCCGAACAAATAGGATCGTGCCACATGTCCCATTTAAGAACCCCACAAGGAAAATTCAAAGGAAATCCCACCGAAAAGTAGAGGAGAGAGAATTATTCAGTGAATACAGAGCGTGCCACGTGTCATCCAAGTGGCAGAGCGCGGGAAGAAATTCAAAAATCCGTTTTCGCCTGTTTCTGTGTCCTAAATCTTCAGATTGACATATCTTTCGATCCAGAGCTCGGATTTACACGTTCTTGATATCAACGGAAAGCTTGTGAGATTCTCTACACGTTTCCAGGGTCAATCTTGCATTTTGGTTCAGTTTGAAGAAAGAAAATCAGAAGACGCCTCTGGCACGAAATAATAAGCAGAAGTGATGCTCAACTAACAACTTTAATGCAGCAGACAACCCGCCGCTTCTGTTAGGCAAACCGCCGCTTTGCCAGAACCCGCCACTTCTGCCATGATGGACGAATTAAATGCAACCTAGAGGTGGTTGGGGCAGTTTGAATTCCTCTCTCTTTTCTCTCCCATTCTTCCTATATATTGTAAGGAGGGGTTTCTTTCTGGTGTTGGACATTTTCTGCTTTGCACCCTCCCTTCTCTCCTGTTCATAAGAAGATTTGTGGAGTTTTCAAACCTCCCATATAGACTGTAACACCGTTTTTTGCCTTCTGGCTATTGCAATGTATTGAATCGATCCTTGAGCAATATATATGTGTCTGTGGTTGTTTCTAAACCCTCTTACATATTTATTACTGTCATTCTTGATCTTTCATTGCATTTTTGCTATCTGTGCATGGTGTTGTGTTATATCTACATGGTCTGTGTTTAATGTGGCAAAGCATATGTTCTTCATTCCTCGGTGCATCACCTCTATTAGCTTAGATTTATTTTATGCATTTTCTTACCTTGTCTCCTTGGCAGATTAGATTAGATTTTGAGAAAACCCTCTGCATATTTCGTGTGCACCTGAACAGAGGAATAGGAACCAGCCTTTCTCTGGAGATTCCTTTCTCACTCTTCAAGTCCCACACTTGGAGAAAGGATTCAATGTTATGCAATCACACTGGATATTAATATGATCAACCTAGAAAACTGATCAATATCCAGGGGTGCTGTGATTTTGCATCAACAGTTTTGGCACGCCCGGTGGGACCAGAGGTCTCATTTTTATTGCAGCAAGGTTGATATGCATCTGCTGCAATTTTCTTGCTTAAAAAGAGCTATTATTTGCATATCTGGCGACTCCAGAGGGAAGAATCAACTAAGTTTCAGCAGTCAGGCCTAAAAGCTTATGAGAAGAATCACAAGGTCAAGAGCTGGAGAAGAGGAAGTGCCGTTTGAATACCTGCAACTATCTCCAAGAAGAAGGCAAAGAGGAAGAAGGATTCAAAGGTCTCCATCTCCACCAAATAGAACTCTCTCAACTCCTCCACCTGACAGGCCTTTCTTTCAATATACAAGGGTTTTAAGACCACTCAGAATGGCGCAACCAGTAAACCCCTATGTCAACTTCACAGGTAGCAGCCCACTTGCTCTCAATGCACAAAATCCAATCCCAGTTGCAGCATTGAAGAACATTCCATATTTTACTGGAGAAAACCAGACCACTCCTGGTGATCATGTCAAGGACATTGCTAACATTTGTGCAATCCATGAGATTAATGAGATGCAAGTAGCTGTCAAATTGCTGGCGTCTTCATTCAAGGAAAAGCATTGCAATGGTTTAGGAGCCTTGAAGCTGCTTCTATCACGAACTGGAATCAGCTGTGTATTGCACTTCATAATCAATTTGGAGAGAAGGGAGACAACTTGTCTCTTTTGGAGCAGCTGACAACCATCAAGAGAGCTTCCAATGAGCAGCTAACTGACTTCAACTTCAGATTTCAAAGATCTTGGGATAGAATTCCAGTAGCAGTCAGACCAACAGCAGAAGGTGCTTTTCTATACTACCTTAAAGCTTTAAATTCTGATATTTCTATGTTGATTCAATCCATGGGAGGCACAACTATCCCTGCTACTTATAGTATTGCCATTAGAGCTGAAAATTGTCTGATTCAAGCTGGCAAGCTAGCTCCTAGGCCTCCAATGCCATTATATCCAAGTTTAGAGAGCCCAAGTACTAGTCAAGCACCTGTCTTAGCTCCTATTCCCACTCCTAGGAATCAGAGTTCAAATGAAGCTTCCACTTCATCTCCAAGTGCCCCAAATGAGCTTCAAGAAGTCATGAAGCAGCTGCAAAATTTAGGTAATGAGCTGGTCACACTCAAGAGACAGCAAACTCAAGGTTTTAGACCTTCGTATCAGCCTCAAGCTCAACCTAATAGGCAGTCATATCAGCCTCAAAGGCCACCTAATCCAGCTGCAAATATGAATCAAACAAGGCCTCCTGTCAATAGACCATTCCCAACCCTATAATCCAAATGCCATATCTGCCTCTAAGGCATTAGTACCAGCACAAAACAATATTGCCCAGGAGTATGAATGGTGTTTTCCATGTAATGAGCCCCATAATCAATCCATGTGCTATAATGGTGCTTTAAACCCAAGCTTTAATGGTAACAAGTGCTGGTGTGGAGGGTGAAAGTAGTCAAGAAAACAGCCAACAACAAGAAACATTCCAACAGCAACCTGCCCCAAATGACACCTCATTGGTAAATTGGTAGGGCAGAGGATTTCTGTGGTATGAATCAGGCAGTCTCTCAAGGTGTTGCAGCCAACACAAGTTCAACAAAGGAGAAATTTTGGTGAAGAATAGCCGTTAGCCCCAGCCAATCCACAACCTTCCACAGCTCCACCAAATGATTGGCAAGCAAAACCCAGTTTCAAATGCACGAGGGCAGCCAAGAACAGCCCCTTGGCCAAATAAAATGCCAGCTGTTGCTGCCCATATTCAAGGAGCAAATGTGCAAATCAAGGGACAACAGAGAGATCCTTCATCACCATTCAGTATCATTGATCAGATGAAGAAAACAAATGTCAATATATCTATGTGGGAATCCCTATCCATCCTAGGCCAAAGAGATCTGCTGCAAGCTGCTATGAAGGACTGGCCAATTTCGAATCAGAAGGTTCAGAGGAAAGACAAAGTGCTTGCAAATGCCTAACCACAGCCTGAAGGAAATCATGGAGCACAACAAGGTAAAATGCTGAAGCCCCCTCCATTTTATGTTTCATTGATCTTAGGAGACAAGTTGGTACATAATTGCATGACTGACTCTGGGGCAAGTAGTTCAGTAATGCCTAAACAGATAGCTGATCAGCTAGAGCTCCAGTATGAAATAACAACTAAGGGAGTAGTGCAATTAGATGGGACAGCAAATAGCAACGGTTGGAGTGATTAGAAATTTAAGTCTTACCTTGCATGCATGTCCAAATGTTGTTGTCTTACAAGACGTCTCAGTCATAGACCTTCCACCACTCTTTGCCCTATGCTTGTCAAGGGACTTTACTGCCAAGATTGGGGGATATTTGTCTGCTGATTGGTCACACATGCTGTTCAGAACGAGGTATGGAACTAAAGCTACAATTAGGTCAGAACCTATTGCAGATTTCCACATTGAACCCTATACTCCAAGTCATATTAATACCAATTGCTCAGCATTTGATCAAGAAGATCACCTCGGCACTGATGAAGCCGACACTAAGGTTGGAAGTATCCCGGATTTGACTCTTGATGAATGGGCAAGCAAGGTGCATGCTTTTGATCCTTATCAAGAAGTAGAAGAATCTGAGCTGGGGGTCTATTGTATACACGAAGAAAGTCAACCTATTCCTAGCATCACCAAGCCAAACCACAAGGATGAGAACGAGGTATGGCAACTATTTTTTGATGGATCAAGGAGTAGACAAGGCGCAGGAGGAGGAGCCATGCTTATTTCACCGCAAGGAGTAAAGTATTATTCAGCTTTTAGATTTCAATTTGCATGCTCCAATAACACTGCTGAATATGAAGCCTTGGTGCAAGGGATGCATTGGGCAATAAAGAGAAAAATAAATAACTTGCAAGTTTTTGGGGACAGTGAGCTGATTGTAAATCAGGTCAAGGGACAGCATGCTACCAAAAATGATCTACTCAGATGCTACAAGAACAGGGTGTGGGACCTCATGGAAGATTTTGAAGGTTTCGGCATCAAGGCCATTCCCAGAAAAGAGAATCAAGCTGCTGACAGGCTTGCAGCAGTAGGGGCAGCCTTTGACATCGTAGAAAACATTCAACAAGACAAGGTACAGCCAAACATCCATGTGATTGTGAGGCCTTCAGTGCCGGATAACGATGTCAGTTGGCAGGTATTTGAGAATGATCAACAAATCATCCGCTTCTTGCAGGAAGAAGCTGAGTTCTCAGCTAAGAATCAAGAGAAGTTGGAACAGCAATATGGTGACCAGGTGATACAGCTGAGAACTGACAAGCTGCCCAAGGGACTTGTCACCTTGGAGTCCATTTTTAACCCCAATGATCAGTTTAGAAAGGAGAAAGCAAATATTCAGGTCAAGAGGGAAGATTCGGTATCCATCTTGGTAAAAGAGAACAAGCCATTGCAAATTGGAAAAATGACAACTGAGCAAGAGAGATATGAGTTCATACAGCTTTGTCAAGAATTCCCTGACGTGTTTGCTTGGAGCTATGAAGACTTGAAGGGCTTCAATCCTAACTTAGCTCAGCATACCATCGAGTTGGATCCAAATACTAAGCCTGTCAGGCAGAAACAGAGACCAGTCAATCCACACATGGAGCCTCTCATGAGGAAGGAGCTGGACAAGCTGATTGAGTCAGCAATTATATTCCCTATCAAGCACTCAAGCTGGGTTGCGAACTTGGTTCCGGTCAGAAAGAAAAGTGGAGAGATTAGGCTATGTGTTGACTTCCGAGACCTCAATAGGGCATCTCTCAAGGACCATTATCCACTCCCTTCCATGGAGCAAATATTGCAGGTCGTAGCTAGATCAGAAAGGTTTTCGCTACTTGATGGTTACTCTAGGCTTCAATCAAATTATGGTGAAGGAGGAAGACCAATTCAAGACAGCCTTCACAACCAAATGGGGCACGTATGCTTACAAGAAGATGCCATTTGGACTGTCGAATGCCGGAGCAACATTCCAGCGAGCTATGGATATGGCATTCAAAGGCTTGATCAACAAGGCAGTACTGATATACTTAGATGACATTACTGTCTTCTCAAAGAATGCTGCAGACCATCTCTTTCACCTCAGGCAAGTTTTTCAGAGGTGTAGAAAGTTTGGAGTGTCTTTGAATCCTAAGAAATGCATCTTTCTTGCACATGAAGGGAAACTCCTTGGCCACATTGTCTCCAAGGAAGGATTAGCAATTGATCCAGAGAGGGTTGAAGCCATAAGAGCTCTACCATTGCCAAGTCACAAGAAAGCCCTTCAGAGTTTCCTGGGAAGGATAAACTTTGTTCGAAGGTTTGTCCCAAACTTTGCAGCCCTTGTCAAGCCCATCACCAAAATGTTAAGGAAAAGCATGGTTTTCAAATGGACCGGCAGAAGGCAAGGAGAGTTTTGAAGCAATCAAAGAAGCCATCTCCCAGGCACCTACTCTCATCAACCCTGACTTTTCTAAGGATTTCATCCTCTATGCATTTGGAGGTGATGACACTATTTCTGCTATTCTGGTACAACAGAACAAATATAATGAGGAGGCGAGCCGATTGCTTTCTTCAGCCAGAGCCTAAATGACTGCGAATTAAGGTACTCTTTTATTGAAAAGCATGTGCTTGCAGTAATCAGAAGCTTGAAGAAATTCAAGCATTTGGTCTCAAATAACAAGGTCCAGTTATTAGTCTCACATGCTGGGGTTAAGGACTTCCTCCTCAACAAAGATTTGAATGAGAAAAGGGCAGGATGGATCACCCGTGTCATGGAGTATGACATTGAGATAAGGATCACCAAGCTGGTAAGAGGCAAAGGTTTGTGTGAGCAGCTCGCTTCCAAACAACCAGACAGCCCAAAAGATGAAGAAGACGCTGTCCTGCTATTACAAGAAGATCAAAAATAGGAAAATGATGATGTGTTCACCCCCTGTTGGACTCAGAATATGATACATTTCCTACAAACAGGCATGTGCCCTCCAGAAATGAGCAAAGCGAAAAGAAGGTACTTCAGATTACAAGCAATTCCTTATGTGCTTGTTGATAATGTTTTGTTTAAAAGGGACATCAACGGTGTTCTATTGAGATGCATCGGGACAGGTCAGATCGAGAGGATCTTACAAGAGTTCCATGACGGGGAGGCAGGAGGCCATTTCACCCCACGAGTAACAACTCTCAAAATCATGAAAGCTGGTTACTATTGGCCTACTGTATTCAATGATTGCTACTCATGGGTTAAAAAATGCAAGAAATGTGCGTTCTTCACAGGGAAAGGAAGGTTAGCAGCACTTCCCCTTCGTCCAATTTCAGTAGATCATCCATTCATGCAATGGGGATTGGACTTCATTGGAGTCATCAATCCCAATTCGAGTCAAGGCCACAAGTGGATTCTTACAGCAACAGACTATTTCACCAAGTGGACCGAGGCAGTAGCGCTCAAAGAGGCAAGTGAGTCTAGCATACTAGACTTTTATGAAGGGATAATAACCAGATTCGGTGTGCCGGCCACCATCATATCAGATAATGCATTAGCATTCATAGGTTCAAAAATTACAGAATGGGCTGTCAAGAATGGAATCTATTTGAGCACCTCTTCAAATTATTACCCGCAGGGTAATGGACAGGCAGAGTCCACAAACAAGAATTTGCTAAAAATCATCAGAAGGACTCTGGATGAAAATCAAAGAACATGGCATACAAGGCTAAAATCAGCATTATGGGCTGACAGAATAACACCAAAGAGGTCTACAAGTAATTCTCCCTACAAGTTGGTCTATGGGAAGGAGGCAGTATTGCCTATATCATTAGAATTGCCAGCCTTGGAGCTCATGAAGTAGCTTGAGTTATCTGAATTCGAACCAATGGAGGCCAGGTATGCAGAATTGATGGAATTAGAAGAAATCAGAGAACATGCGGTTCAGACGATTGAAAAGGATCAGGCCGTAGTAAAAAGATGGTTTGATAAGAGAGCTAGGGCAAGGACCTTCCAGGAAGGGGACCTAGTTCTGAAATGGGATGCAGATCGGGCAAAACCAGGAAGGCATTCCAAGTTTGATGCCATCTTGGAGTGGTCCCTACATGGTCACGGGGTGCAAAAGTAGTAATGCCTTCCAATTGTCTGCATTGGATGGAGAGGAACTTCTGATTCCGGTTAACATGGAATCCATCTTAAACATTGCTACTAAGAGAAACGTTTTGTCATTGTAAATATTAATTTAGATTTTTCTTAATTCCTCTAAGTGCGTATGCACATTGTCCCTATTGTAGTTAGGTTTCTATTTCCCTAAGTGCTTTGGCACAGGTTTTGCTGCTCTCAGGTTGTTTTCTACAGTTCAGAGTGTTGCTGGAGGGGAAGTTGCAGTATCAGGCTTGTTTCAGGATAATGCTTAACTCCATGCCCAATGGACCGCTAAAAGGCCACTGATCTTCTACCTAGCAGGCAGGTAACCCCACTGAGTCGTCAAAATTGTTGTCAAAATTTCACCCCCCAGGGTAAAATTTGATAACATGCATCAGGATGTCCAAATTCCAAGAAAAATGACTGACATCTAGAGCAAAATCAGGTTTCTAGGGTCCCTTCAGGAATCTTTCTAAACTCCCCAGGCCGAAGAAGGAAGGAGCAAGCTTTGAGAAAGTGTAGAAAAGGTTACAGAAAGCAAAATAATTTGAGCCAAAAAAAAAAAAAAATTGGACTAAGTCGGACTAAGTAGCTAGTCGGGACGGTGGTACAAATGGGACAAAGGGCCCGAACCGCCGAACGCGGCCGAAATTGAGCTCAAGGAGCCCAAAAGCATCGCCTTGGGACAAGAGGGACAGAAAGTACCCGATGGACCGAAATGTCTGAACCGGCCGCGAAATCAGCACAAGGAGCCCAAAAGCAATTGGACGCGCGGGACAAAAGGACCCGAACCGGCCCGAAATTGTCCGAAAGGAGTCAAGTCAGTCCGAAAAAAGTACGCAGAACAAGCCGGGCCAGAAATACCCGAACCGGCCGAATGAGGCCGAAAATTGTCCCAAGAGGTTTTTGTCCAAAATCAAAAGGGACGTCTGGGACTGATGGACGCGAAGTACGCGGAAGACCCGGCAGGCCCGAGAACCATTGAGAAATTGCCACATGTCCTCATAGAGAGTAAAGGTCAGAAAAGTCAAAGGCCCGAGCCAATAGAATTTTCCAATTGAGCACCGAGCCGAACAAATAGGATCGTGCCACGGGGTGTCCCATTTAAGAACCCACGAGGAAAATTCAAAGGAAAATTCAAGAGACCCCGCCGAAAAGTAGAGGAGAGAGAATTATTCAGTGAATCAGAGTGCGCCACGTGTCATCCAAGTGGCAGAGCGCGGGAAGAAATTCAAAAATCCGTTTTCGCCTGTTCCGTGTCCTAAATCTTCAGATTGACATATCTTTCGATCCAGAGCTCGGATTTACACGTTCTTGATATCAACGGAAAGCTTGTGAGATTCTCTACACGTTTCCAGGGTCAATCTTGCATTTTGGTTCAGTTTGAAGAAATAAAATCAGAAGACGCCTCTGGCACGAAATAATAAGCAGAAGTGATGCTCAACTAACAACTTTAATGCAGCAGACAATCCACTGCTTCTGTTAGGCAAACCGCCGCTTTTCCAGAACCCGCCACTTCTGCCATGATGGACGAATTAAATGCAACCTAGAGGTGGTTGGGGCAGTTCGAATTCCTCTCTCTTTTCTCTCCCATTCTTCCTATATATTGTAAGGAGGGGTTTCTTTCTGGTGTTGGACATTTTCTGCTTTGCACCCTCCCTTCTCTCCTGTTCATAAGAAGATTTGTGGAGTTTTCAAACCTCCCATATAGACTGTAACACCGTTTTTTGCCTTCTGGCTATTGCAATGTATTGAATCGATCCTTGAGCAATATATATGTGTCTGTGGTTGTTTCTAAACCCTCTTACATATTTATTACTGTCATTCTTGATCTTTCATTGCATTTTTTGCTATCTGTGCATGGTGTTGTGTTATATCTACATGGTCTGTGTTTAATGTGGCAAAGCATATGTTCTTCATTCCTCGGTGCATCACCTCTATTAGCTTAGATTTATTTTATGCATGTTCTTACCTTGTCTCCTTGGCAGATTAGATTAGATTTTGAGAAAAAAAAAACCCTCTACATATTTCGTGTGCACCTGAACAGAGGAATAGGAACCAGCCTTTCTCTGGAGATTCCTTTCTCACTCTTCAAGTCCCACACTTGGAGAAAGGATTCAATGTTATGCAATCACACTGGATATTAATATGATCAACCTAGAAAACTGATCAATATCCAGGGGTGCTGTGATTTTGCATCAATAGTTTTGGCATGCCCGGTGGGAGCTAGAGGTCTCATTTTTTATTGCAGCAAGATTGATATGCATCTGCTGTAATATTTCTTGTTTAAAAAGAGCTATTATTTGCATATCTGGCGACTCCAGAGGGAAGAATCAACTAAGTTTTAGTAGTCAGGCCTAAAAGCTTATGAGAAGAATCACAAGGTCAAGAGCTGGAGAAGAGGAAGTACCGTTTGAATACCTGTAACTATCTCCAAGAACGAAGGCAAAGAGGAAGAAGGATTCAAAGGTCTCCATCTCCACCAAATAGAACTCTCTCAACTCCCTCGACCTGACAGGCCTTTCTTTCAATATACAAAGGTTTTAAGACCACTCAGAATGGCGCAACCAGTAAACCCCTATGTCAACTTCGCAGGAAGCAGCCCACTTGCTCTCAATGAACAAAATCCAATCCCAGTTGCAGCATTGAAGAACATTCCATATTTTATTGGAGAAAACCAGACCACTCCTGGTGATCATGTCAAGGACATTGCTAACATTTGTGCAATCCATGAGATTAATGAGATGCAAGTAGCTGTCAAATTGCTGGCATCTTCATTCAAAGGAAAAGCATTGCAACGGTTTAGGAGCCTTGAA
Organism: Taxus chinensis; assembly: GCA_019776745.2. Lineage (NCBI taxonomy): Eukaryota > Viridiplantae > Streptophyta > Pinopsida > Cupressales > Taxaceae > Taxus > Taxus chinensis. The sequence continues at coordinate 866,274,073 of CM034146.1, read as the reverse complement.
GCTGCTTCTATCATGAACTGGAATCAGCTGTGTATTGCACTTCATAATCAATTTGGAGAGAAGGGAGACAACTTGTCTCTTTTGGAGCAGCTGACAACCATCAAGAGAGCTTCCAATGAGCAGCTAACTGACTTCAACTTCAGATTTCAAAGATCTTGGGATAGAATTCTAGTAGCAGTCAGACCAACAGCAGAAGGTGCTTTTCTATACTACCTTAAAGCTTTAAATTCTGATATTTCTATGTTGATTCAATCCATGGGAGGCACAACTATCCCTGTTGCTTATAGTATTGCCATTAGAGCCGAAAATTGTCTGATTCAAGCTGACAAGCTAGCTCCTAGGGCCTCCAATGCCATTATATCCAAGTTTAGAGAGCCCAAGTACTAGTCAAGCACCTGTCTTAGCTCCTATTCCCCACTCCTAGGAATCAGAGTTCAAATGAAGCTTCCACTTCATCTCCAAGTGCCCCAAATGAGCTTCAAGAAGTCATGAAGCAGCTGCAAAATTTAGGTAATGAGCTGGTCACACTTAAGAGACAGTAAACTCAAGGCTTTATACCTTCATATCAGCCTCAACCTAAACCTAATAGGCAGCCATATCAGCCTCAAAGGCCACCTAATCCAGCTGCAAATATGAATCAAACAAGGCCTCCTATCAATAGACCATTCCCAGCCCTATAATCCAAATGCCATATCTGCCTCTAAGGCATTAGTACCAGCACAAAACAATATTACCCAAGAGTATGAATGGTATTTTCCATGTAATGAGCCCCATAATCAATCCATGTGCTATAATGGTGCTTTAACCCAAGATTTAATGGTAACAAGTGCTGGTGTGGAGGGTGAAAGTAGTCAAGAAAACAGCCAACAACAAGAAACATTCCAACAGCAACCTGCCCCAAATGACACCACATTGGTAAATTGGTAGGCAGAGGATTTCTGTGGTATGAATCAGGCAGTATCTCAAGGTGTTGCAAAGCCAACACAAGGTTCACAAAGGAGAAATTTTGGTGAAGAACAGCCGTTAGCCCCAGCCAATCCACAACCTTCCATAGCTCCACAAATGATTGGCAAGCAAAACCCAGTTTCAAATGCACGAGGGCAGCCAAGAACAACCCCTTGGGCCAAATCAAATGCCAGCTGTTGCTGCCCATATTCAAGGAGCAAATGTGCAAATCAAGGGACAACAGAGAGATCCTTCATCACCATTCAGTATCATTGATCAGATGAAGAAAACAAATGTCAATTATATCTATGTGGGAATCCCTATCCATCCCAGGGCAAAGAGATCTGCTGCAAGCTGCTATGAAGGACTGCCCAATTTCGAATCAGCAGGTTAAGAATCAAGACAAAGTGCTTGCAAATGCTACCCAGCCTGAAGGAAATCATGGAGCACAACAAGGTAAAATGCTGAAGCCCCCTCCATTTTATGTTTCATTGAGCATAGGAGACAAGTTGGTACATAATTGCATGACTGACACTAGGGCAAGTAGTTCAGTAATGCTTAAATAGATAGCTGAACAGCTAGAGCTCCAGTATGAAATAACAAACTAAGGGAGTAGTGCAATTAGACGGGACAGCAATAGCAACGGTTGGAGTGATTAGAAATTTAAGTCTTACCTTGCATGCATGTCCAAATGTTGTTGTCTTACAAGACAACTCAGTCATAGACTTTCCACCACTCTTTGCCCTATGCTTGTCAAGGGACTTTACTGCCAGGATTAGGGGATATTTGTCCGCTAATTGGTCACACATGCTGTTCAGAACGAGGTATGGAACTAAAGCTACAATTAGGTCAGTTGCTATTGTAGACTTCCACATTGAACCCTATACTCCAAGTCATATTAATACCAATTGCTCAGCATTTGATCAAGAAGATCACCTCGGCACTGATGAAGCCGACACTAAGGTTGGAAGTATCCCGGATTTGACTCTTGATGAATGGGCAAGCAAGGTGCATGCTTTTGATCCTTATCAAGAAGTAGAAGAATCTGAGCTGGGGGTCTATTGTATACATGAAGAAAGTCAACCTATTCCTAGCATCACCAAGCCAAACCACAAGGATGAGAACGAGGTATGGCAACTGTTTTTTGATGGATCAAGGAGTAGACAAGGCGCAGGAGGAGGAGCCATGCTTATTTCACCGCAAGGAGTAAAGTATTATTCAGCTTTTAGATTTCAATTTGCATGCTCCAATAACACTGCTGAATATGAAGCCTTGGTGCAAGGGATGCATTGGGCAATAAAGAGAAAAATAAATAACTTGCAAGTTTTTGGGGACAGTGAGCTGATTGTAAATCAGGTCAAGGGACAGCATGCCACCAAAAATGATCTACTCAGATGCTACAAGAACAGGGTGTGGGACCTCATGGAAGATTTTGAAGGTTTCGGCATCAAGGCCATTCCCAGAAAAGAGAATCAAGCTGCTGACAGGCTTGCAGCAGTAGGGGCAGCCTTTGACATCGTAGAAAACATTCAACAAGACAAGGTATAGCCAAACATCCACGTGATTGTGAGGCCTTCAGTGCCGGATAACGATGTCAGTTGGCAGGTATTTGAGAATGATCAACAAATCATCCACTTCTTACAGGAAGAAGCTGAGTTCTTAGCTAAGAATCAAGAGAAGTTGGAACAGCAATATGGTGACCAGGTGATACAGCTGAGAACTGACAAGCTGCCCAAGGGACTTGTCACCTTGGAGTCCATTTTTAACCCCAATGATCAGTTTAGAAAGGAGAAAGAAAATATTCAGGTCAAGAGGGAAGATTCGGTATCCATCTTGGTAAAAGAGAACAAGCCATTGCAAATTGGAAAAATGACAACTGAGCAAGAGAGATATGAGTTCATACAGCTTTGTCAAGAATTCCCTGACGTGTTTGCTTGGAGCTATGAAGACTTGAAGGGCTTCAATCCTAACTTAGCTCAGCATACCATCGAGTTGGATCCAAATACTAAGCCTGTCAGGCAGAAACAGAGACCAGTCAATCCACACATGGAGCCTCTCATGAGGAAGGAGCTGGACAAGCTGATTGAGTCAGCAATTATATTCCCTATCAAGCACTCAAGCTGGGTTGCGAACTTGGTTCCGGTCAGAAAGAAAAGTGGAGAGATCAGGCTATGTGTTGACTTCCGAGACCTCAATAGGGCATCTCTCAAGGACCATTATCCACTCCCTTCCATGGAGCAAATATTGCAGGTCGTAGCTGGATCAGAAAGGTTTTCACTACTTGATGGTTACTCAGGCTTCAATCAAATTATGGTGAAGGAGGAAGACCAATTCAAGATAGCCTTCACAACCAAATGGGGCACGTATGCTTACAAGAAGATGCCATTTGGACTGTCGAATGCCAGAGCAACATTCCAGCGAGCTATGGATATGGCATTCAAAGGCTTGATCAATAAGGCAGTACTGATATACTTAGATGACATTACTGTCTTCTCAAAAAATGCTGCAGATCATCTCTTTCACCTCAGGCAAGTTTTTCAGAGGTGTAGAAAGTTTGGAGTGTCTTTGAATCCTAAGAAATGCATCTTTCTTGCACATGAAGGGAAACTCCTTGGCCACATTGTCTCCAAGGAAGGATTAGTAATTGATCCAGAGAGGGTTGAAGCCATAAGAGCTCTACCATTGCCAAGTCACAAGAAAGCCCTTCAGAGTTTCCTAGGAAGGATAAACTTTGTTCGAAGATTTGTCCCAAACTTTGCAGCCCTTGTCAAGCCCATCACCAAAATGTTAAGGAAAGCATGGTTTTCAAATGGACGGCAGAAGGCAAGGAGAGTTTGGAAGCAATCAAAGAAGCCATCTCCCAGGCACCTACTCTCATCAACCCTGACTTTTCTAAGGATTTCATCCTCTATGCGTTTGGAGGTGATGACACTATTTCTGCTATTCTGGTACAACAGAACAAATATAATGAGGAGCAGCCGATTGCTTTCTTCAGCCAGAGCCTAAATGACTGCGAATTAAGGTACTCTTTTATTGAAAAGCATGTGCTTGCAGTAATCAGAAGCTTGAACAAATTCAAGCATTTGGTCTCAAATAACAAGGTCCAGTTATTAGTCTCACATGTTGGGGTTAAGGACTTCCTCCTCAACAAAGATTTGAATGAGAAAAGGGCAGGATGGATCACCCGTGTCATGGAGTATGACATTGAGGTAAGGATCACCAAGCTGGTAAGAGGCAAAGGTCTGTGTGAGCAGCTCGCTTCCAAACAACCAGACAGCCCAAAAGATGAAGAAGACGCTGTCCTGCTATTACAAGAAGATCAAAAACAAGAAAATGATGATGTGTTCACCCCCTGTTGGACTCAGAATATGATACATTTCCTACAAACAGGCATGTGCCCTCCAGAAATGAGCAAAGCGAAAAGAAGGTACTTCAGATTACAAGCAATTCCTTATGTGCTTGTTGATAATGTTTTGTTTAAAAGGGACATCAACGGTGTTCTATTGAGATGCATCAGGACAGGTCAGATCGAGAGGATTTTACAAGAGTTCCATGACGGGGAGGCAGGAGGCCATTTCACCCCACGAGTAACAACTCTCAAAATCATGAAAGCTGGTTACTATTGGCCTACTGTATTCAATGATTGCTACTCATGGGTTAAAAAATGCAAGAAATGCACGTTCTTCACAGGGAAAGGAAGGTTAGCAGCACTTCCCCTTCGTCCAATTTCAGTAGATCATCCATTCATGCAATGGGGATTGGACTTCATTGGAGTCATCAATCCCAATTCGAGTCAAGGCCACAAGTGGATTCTTACAGCAACAGACTATTTCACCAAGTGGACCGAGGCAGTAGCGCTCAAAGAGGCAAGTGAGTCTAGCATACTAGACTTTTGTGAAGGGATAATAACCAGATTCGCTGTGCCGGCCACCATCATATCAGATAATGCATTAGCATTCATAGGTTCAAAAATTACAGAATGGGCTGTCAACAATGGAATCTATTTGAGCACCTCTTCAAATTATTACCCGCAGGGTAATGGATAGGCAGAGTCCACAAACAAGAATTTGCTAAAAATCATCAGAAGGACTCTGAATGAAAATCAAAGAACATGGCATACAAGGCTAAAATAAGCATTATGGGCTAACAGAATAACACCAAAGAGGTCTACAGGTAATTCTCCCTACAAGTTGGTCTATGGGAAGGAGGCAGTATTGCCTCTATCATTAGAATTACTAGCCTTAGAGCTCATGAAGCAGCTTGAGTTATCTGAATTCGAACCAATGGAGGCCAGGTATGCAGAATTGATGGAATTAGAAGAAATCAGAGAACATGCAGTTCAGATGATTGAAAAGGATCAAGCCGTAGTAAAAAGATGGTTTGATAAGAGAGCTAGGGCAAGGACCTTCCAGGAAGGGGACCTAGTTCTGAAATGGGATGCAGATCGGGCAAAACCAGGAAGGCATTCAAAATTTGATGCCATTTGGAGTGGCCCATACATGGTCACAAAGTGCAAGAACAACAATGCTTTCCAATTGGCCTCATTGGATGGTGAAGAACTGCAGATTCCAGTAAATGGAATCTATCTCAAGCGTTGCTTCTAGAGGGAGGTTCACTACATCTATAAATACTAGTTTAGATTTTCTTTCCTCCAAGTGCTTATGCACATTGTTTTCCTGTAGATTAGTTTTGTTTTCCCTAAGTGCTTTGGCACAGGTTTTGCTGCTCTCAGGTTGTTTTCTACAGTTCAGAGTGTTGCTGGAGGGGAAGTTGCAGTATCAGGCTTGTTTCAAGATAATGCTTAACTCCATGCCCAATGGACCGCTAAAAGGCCACTGATCTTCTACCTACCAGGCAGGTAACCCCGCTGAGTCGTCAAAATTGTTGTCAAAATTTCACCCCCTAGGGTAAAATTTGAGAACATGCATCAGGATGTCCAAATTCCAAGAAAAATGACTGATTCAGAGCAAAATCAGGTTTCTAGGGTCCCTTCAGGAATCTTTCTAAACTCCCCAGGATGAAGAAGGAAGGAGCAAGCTTTGAGAAAGTGTGAAAAGTTGCAGAAAGGCAAATAGGATTGATCCAGGAAAAAGTGAAAAAATTGGCTAAGTCCTTCTAGAGGGAGCAGTCGGGACGTTTGGGACAGAAGGGCCCGAACAGGCCGGTTCACGCGAAATCAGCTCAAGGAGCCCAAAAGCAATTGGGACAAGCGGGCCAGAAATAGCCAAACCGGCCGAACCAGCCAAAAGAGACAAGTCAGCCCAAAAGCAATTGGGACAAGCGGGCCAGAAACACCCGAACCGGCCGAAATTGTCCCAAAAGGTCCAAACTCAAAATAGGACGTCCGGGACAAAAAGACCCAAAATACGCGAAGAAGCCGAAGGAGCCGAAAGCCAATCAAAAGGTGCCACATGTCTTTAGCCAAATGAGGGACAAGGAAGCCCATTTCGGGCGGATTGGAGGTTTTTGTCCCAAGCAGCACTGGGACATCCAGGACGAATGGACGCGAAGTACGCGGAAGACCCGGCAGGCCCGAGAACCATTGAGAAATTACCACGTGTCCTCATAGAGTAAAGGTCAGAAAAGTCAAAGGGCGAATTTTCGAGCACCGAGCCGAACAAATAGGATCGTGCCACGTGTCCCGTTTAAGAACCCACGAGGAAAATTCAAAGGAAAGCCCGCTGAAAAGCAGAGGAGAGAGAATTATTCAGCGAATCAGAGCGCGGGAAGAAATTCAAAAATCCGTTTTCACCTGTTCCGTGTCCTAAATCTTCAGATTGACATATCTTTCGATCCAGAGCTCAGATTTACACGTTCTTGATATCAACGGAAAGCTTGTGAGATTCTCTACACGTTTCCAGGGTCAATCCTGCATTTTGGTTTAGTTTGAAGAAAGAAAATTAGAAGATGCCTCTGGCACGAAATAATAAGCAGAAGTGATGCTCAACTAACAACTTTAATGCAGCAGACAACCCGCCGCTTCTGTTAGGCAAACCGCCTCTTTGCTAGAACCCGCCGCTTCTGCCATGATGGACGAATTAAATGCAACCTAGAGGTGGTTGGGGGAGTTCGAATTCCTCTCTCTTTTCTCTTCCATTCTTCCTATATATTGTAAGGAGGGGTTTCTTTCTGCAGTTGGACATTTTCTGCTTTGCACCCTCCCTTCTCTCCTGTTCATAAGAAGATTTGTGGAGTTTTCAAACCTCCCATATAGACTGTAACACTGTTTCTTGCTTTTGGCCATTGCAATGTATTGAATCCATCCTTGAGCAATATATATGTTTCTGTGGTTGCTTCTAAACCCTCTTACATATTTATTACTGTCATTCTTGATCTTTCATTGCATTTTTGCTATCTGTGCATGGTGTTGTGTTATATCTACATGGTCTGTGTTTAAAGTGGCAAAGCATATGTTCTTCATTCCTCGGTGCATCACCTCTATTAGCTTAGATTTATTTTATGCATCTTCTTACCTTGTCTCCTTGGCAGATTAGATTAGATTAAAAAAATAAAAAACCCTCTGCATATTTTGTGTGCACCTGAACAGAGGAATAGGAACCAGCCTTTCTCTGGAGATTCCTTTCTCACTCTTCAAGTCCCACACTTGGAGAAAGGATTCAATGTTATGCTATCACACTGGATATTAATATGATCAACCTGGAAAACTGATCAATATCCAAGGGTGGTGTGATTTTGCATCAACAGTTACTTATCATGAGAAATGCCTCAAGAGAGAGAAGGGTGGAACTCCTTTCCCCCTCAGAGTGGGTAGGTATACATGTCTCACTCACCACAAGGTGAAAGACATGTTTGCAGAACTGGAGCTGCTATATCTAAAACATGACTTCCCAGCGAGGCCCACCTTCGACCCGAGGAATTGTCTGCTAAGGGCCAAGCTCAATCTAATCCACATCCCTTAGATCGAAAATATCTACATCGACATATATCACGAGGTTGAGCTCAGGAGGAAGGATCATTCTCACTTGGCCTTAGCAGAAATCATCGAATACGGGGTGGCCATCATCCCTAAAGGATACCAAACTACTGAGGAGGAAGTGGATAAAGTGTATCTTGACATAGGTGGGGATGATTGGCATTTCGCGATAATTGATAGAAGTAAACCCCCTCAGACAATTGAGGAAAGGGTCAAGGAAACTCTGCGTAGAATAGAGCATTGGTGCCGAATGAATGGGCTCATCTACCTCGGGGTCGATTTCACAACCTCTCTATTGGGCAACACACCTCCTTAGGCTAAGCAGCAGCCAAAAGGAAAAGGAAAAATCAAAGAGGGTGAATCCAGCACCACTCAAGAGGAAGCTCCTGAAATTCCTCCTTCCGCTGCACCTGAACAAGTTGTAACTCTGGCTCCTCTAGAGAAAGAAGCGGAAGAAGATGTTCCAATAGGCCCATCCACTCAAGATGTCGCCACTGCTGCAACAATTGAGGTCCCTTCTATTTCTTCTTCTTCTCCTCCTTCCCCTCCTCGAGTGACTCAAACGACCATTTCTTTGGTCGTTTCCTCTCCCCCTTCTTCTACTGTCCCTCCTGCTTCTTCTTCCATCTTCTCTTCTCTCGCGGACCTGTCCCCCTCCATTTCTTGCCTCATCTCTGGGCTCCCTTCCCTTCCTATGTCTTCCTCTCCTGCAGTATCTCTTCCTCCTGTGAGTGCTTCCTCGGCCTCCCTCTCGATGCCACCTCCAAGTGTCTCCACGTCTTTCCCTTCTACTACTGCAGCTGCCCCCTTCTCTATTTCTGGTCCTTCTCCAATAAGTCCAGCTTGGATCTCCCAGAACTTAAGTCAGCAGAAAAGGAAATTTCCCATCGCACCGATGAACTTCTCCGTAATCCCATCAAAAGGGGCAAAGAAGCAGAAGCCCATCACACATTTCTCTTAGAGTGCTTCGGGAGAGAGGGTAATGGAGATCGCATACCCCAATGCTCTGAAGGATAAAAAGGATCTGTCTCTGACAGATTATACAGTGACTCAAGTCACAATGGGTACGTCTTCTGAAAGCCTTCAGGGAGAGTCCCTATCTGCAGTTGACGCCCTCTGCAAGAAGCTTCAAGAAGTAAAAGAAGAGGAAAGGTTGCTGAAAGAGCAAAATAAACATCTGCTCCAAGCCTTACAGAAAATGGGCAGTACACCTCCCACAACTGCCACAAAGACTCCTGAGCCTCTGAGCCAAGATAAAATTAAGGAATATGCAAAGATCAACGAGCAGGGTATGGCAGTTTCTTCCTGGAGGAGCCAAATTCTCAAGGACAGTGAAAAAGTGATCTCCAAATTCACTGATTTGTACCTGAACATCAACAAGGTGAACAAAGAACTCCAGGCATTAGCAGGACCCATATCAGAAGAGCTGGACCATGCTAGGCTGTAGCGTGAGACATTTCAATGAATGTTTGACTATTCAGTAGAGGATCTGGTCAAGTTCGGTGTCTTCGGTCATCCCAGGGCCCTCAATAAAGTCATTTCCACCCTGGACTACCAGATGGATCAACTGGAATTCATCCTTGAAAATATTTATAAGGTAAAGGAAGAAGCCCTAGACGCGATGCACCAAATGGAACAAATCATTCTCAACATGTCTCCAGGGTTACTTACTCCTTCCTTTGCCTTAAGGAAAGTTGATGAAACCATCCAGATCTTCAAGGAGATCATTTCACAAGGGCTGGGGCCAGAGGTTACTTTTGATGCAGAATCCATCAATAACCTGCTGGCCTATCGGGACTTCATCGGGTTCCTCATAGAAGTAGAGAAAGAATATTCCAAACTCCCAGAGAAGCTCATAGACGAGCGGGAGACTTGTGAGGAGATCAACGAGTGACACAAGGATCCTTCCCAGGATCATCTAGAGCCCATGATAAGTAAGTTCATGGAATACCGTCCCTAATTCCACATCTCATCACCCGAGCAGCAACAGCAGGATATCCCCTTTCAGCCGCAGGATGACAATGATGAATAAATTATCTTGTCTCCTCTCTCTCCTTCGACTTTCTTCTTGAAAAATATCTAGAGTATGTTGGCACAAATGACGACATCATCCATGTTGCACCATGGGATGATGTCATCCATCAAATTGTCAAAATTCAACATGACTTTGAGATATTTTGTAAATATTTTATGTAAATAAGTGGTTGGTTCCTTTTTGCCTTCCTTCTTCTCCTTCTTCTATAAATACTCAAATACTTGTTGTATTTGGGTGGTGGATATCTTTCAGATGAAAAATAGAAGTGAGGAGAAAAGACTTTGAGATTTTTGTAACAGAAAGAAATATTAATACAATATTTAGACTTTGTGCTGAATACATGTGTTATTTACATTGGATATTTCTTACGTTAGATCTGTATGTTCGTTCTGTTGGATCTACTTCTTTTTTATTGTCATTTATTCATTAGTATTGCTTTGTTTGTTTATGCAAGTAGGTTTGGCTCTGTTTACTACCAATCCCAAAACATAAACCTTCTGACCTTTCTGCTTTGGAATTCATTTCTTTTCTCCCTTCAGACCCGATCTTTCTTCATCCTCTCTTTCATTCCTTTCTTTTCGCAGTTGGAAACACCCCTATTGGGATGAGATCCCAAACCCCCGAAGGTAGAATATTGTGAGACTTGCACAAATTCCTACTGGTAGAATAACAATAAACCAGTTTCACTTTGCTGACTCAAAGAGGGGCTATGCCCTGCACATTGCTAGCTTCTTTATCCATAGATCTGCCCAACCGACAAATTTTCGAACCAACGAGATCAAATCCTTTTGAAGGTGCTATCCATTTCTCTAACATCTGAGTGAAAAAAAGTCAACTGAATCACCTCCCGCAACTACAAAATGACATACATGATGATTTATCTGTCTCAAGGGTTCTTATTAAATATGTGATGCTAATCAACTTGCAAAGGAGAATCAATTTGGATACCAACACTTTTTGGTGCCGCTGTAAGGGACCTTCAAAGGAATTATTATATTTGGCCTTGGTAATGTTTCTTACATGATCTAAGTGTAAATATGTTGTTTAAACGCCATCCGTGTTGAGATCTGTAAGATTTGTGCAAGTTACAAGTTCTGTGTGCATTATTTCAAGTTTCTGTTGGTTTTTTGACTTAAGTTTACATCATCAATGTTAAATATGGGCAAAGGAAGGTCAGATCTGTGATGGTTTTCATGAATTTAGTGTTGACAGACATTTGAAAGATCAATTTTAGTGTATTTATAGAACTAAGGTGAAATTCCTTAGTGGCGAATCCATATTGAATTAATTTTTGATAAATGCTAGTGTCTTAATCTCTGTTAATTGAAATTTATTACGAATATTTACAAATTTGGAAGGAAGAATATATTTATTTGTTAAATAACCTGTTAGAAGGTTGTTTCCAGAATTGGGAAAGACAAATTCTCAAGGAAGAAGAATCTGGAAAGTTCTTGGAGATCAGAAATCAAGATAAGAGTTAACAAGTATGGAAACTGATCAGCCTATCATTGAAGATTTACATACTTCGTCAAGTGCTTCTGAATTTGAAGGAGTGAAGGATGAATACCTGGAAGAAATTCATGTGCATTGAATAGTTGTACTTCACCAAAGTGGAGGAGTTACGAGATTAAATAAAGCATGCTTTGTAAAGCAATGTGCATGCATATGAGAGCTCAAGATTCAAAAATGGAGTAGAATGGAATTACTTGGCTAGGCTTAGTTTGGTTTAGTCTTCTCATAGATCAAAGAGGTGAGTACAAATAAGGGAATGAATGTGTAACTCCCATGTAAGAGAATATTCCTCCATAATCGAGAAGAGGAGTTACTTTCCCAAATGGGAATGTTACTCCTACAAAACACTTACACATATGGTAGATTCTGTAAGAGAATCTATCATAACTAAGACATCACCTAGATCCATGTCCACCTAAGTGAGATGACTCACCCAGTGAGGTGGAATAACACTAAACAAGTGAATAAAAATACCACCTACACCAACACCCCCCTTCATCGTAACTTAGGATGAGGTAAAAAGTCAAAAAAGTGAAATGGGTCCCGGTAAAAATCCATATGAGGTACCCACATACAAGAAACTCTCGAAAAGTGGACTAAAAGGAGAAAAACCGGTGGGAAAACTCCCCCCTAAAAGAGAGATGAGTCCACTCTCTAATCTAAGAAATATGCCAAGGATGGGTCCCGGACATAGACGATCCTATAAAGGTACCCATCTAAAAAGAGGTAATCTCTCAAAAAAAAAAGATAGAAACAAAGGGAGACGAGAGGAATGCAGAAGATGCCATGGATGAATCTGAACTCTGCAGGTCTAGGAGGTCTCCCAGAAGAATGTCAATGATGAGATCCTCTACCTCTAGACTAAAGAAGAGCCACCCATACTGAACTTTGTTTCTACCCTTAGGAAGAACATAAATGACGTGTTGGAAGTCCACCCACACCGTGAAGGAAACTAAAGGCAACAACATAAAGAACTCTGAGTCTGGTCCACGAAAGTGTGACATAGGTCTAGCAAGTGAGTGTAAAGGAACCGAAGGTAATGTCACAAGTGAAAAACTATTAAAGTGTGAAGAGTGCACACCCATAGAAAGGATGTCCAAGTGATGTGAAGGTAACAAAACCCCCATAAGAGAAAAGGGATCCACAAGTGAGGTTAGATCAATGAAGGTCTCCGGAAAAGTGGAAGTTATAAGAGTCCCAGAAGGGGCACTCCCAACAATGAAGATAATGAACTCCTCTGAAATACATGTAGATGGATGACAAACCTATAGCACATCACAAGTGTACTCTATTAAAATATGACCAAGGTAAGGAAGATACTCATCCCAATGAGGGCGCTCAAGAAATAGAAGAGTAATGTCAAATAGGTATGAGTCATTCAATGAAGTTAGAGGAGTGAAAGGGACCTAACACACTGAAGGTGGAAAAGAGGTGGGTGTGCTGACTGTATGAGAATGTATAGGATACTACTCAGTATCTAATGAGATGTGGGATGTGTCAACATTCTCTAGGATAGTGAGAGGAGGAGAAGAGTCCTTTGTAGTAATCTTGACATCAAAACTTGGTGCACAATCCTCGAAATCAGAATTATAACCAAGCGAGTCTATGTCAGTGGAACTATCATCACACAAAGAAATAGAGGAGACAACTGAATCAGTAGCAACAATAATGGTGGTAGTGTGTGAAGTGTCTCCATAGAGGGACTAAAGAATGCTCTAGACATTGTGGGGTGGATCTGAGTCTGCCACGTGAAACCAGAGATATCTAGAGACATGTATCATCACGTTACCAAAAACATTATCGCAAGTGTCGATAAAATCCTCTATATAATGATGATTAGTGGGTGTAGGAACGGGCCCAATTAAGAAGATTAAAAGACCCTCATGAGCAAAGTAATGTTCCATGGAAGCACACCAAGCTAAATAGATCTCTCTCCTAGTGAGAAGTGTTGGAGGCTGTAAGGTGATCCTACGATGCTCAAGTGTAGAAAGAGCACCCTCCATGATGTAAAAGAAAGGAGTGCAAGACGCATGAAAACTTGACGTCAGACTCGGCTGATAATGCGTCTGTGTGTGAAAACCCAAGAGTACTAGTGAAGCTCCCTAGAATGCGGAACTTAATAAAGTAGTTTGTTTACAAAATTGATAATGTCAACATGTAATGTGAAAAAAATCATGCAACATTGACTAAAGAAGTAATTAAAACTGAGTAGTGAGTCAAAAGTTATAGCAAGAAAATGATTCCCACAACTGATGGAAAATGCCGATAAGATTTGCAAACTGATTTAAAAATTACCTGAAATAGTTGCAAAGGTTGTTATGTGGGTACTTGTTGGAAATGCATAAAATTTTAGCTAGGGTTTGTTTTTCTTGCGAGTGGGGATTAGCTTCCTGCTAACCCTGGACCTCGCCCTCCATCTTCGACACACAAATGAAGGACATAATACAAGCAAAATAGGTACCAAAAATTATTACAATGCCATGAAATAAATTTTTTACCTTAAAACATTAAAATAGAGGGATTTTTTTGACCACCAAAAAATTCTAGAAGGGAATGGATATGATCAAACCATGTGGATGTACCGAGTGGGTAACGACGTGGAGCAAGCTGGAAGCCACGTGTGCCAAACTAGTACATAGAGTTAGTAATCTGAGGTAACATTGAGTGAGTTGGGTGTGGACATTCCATGTGGAGCGATGAATGCATCAAAGAAGCACCAACTTATAATCCAAGGTTGGCATGGTCTGAAGACGACGATTTTTACACTTATGAGTCATTCGGTACTAAGACCAAATTGAATTGCACAAAGATTGTATAAAAACCCAAGAAGACCAGAAATGGCCATGTTGGAGTCAGTGGACAAGAGCCAAATGGTGTAGGTTGCTGCTAGCAAATAAATGGTCGCTTAAGCAAAGTAACGGCTACGTAGAAGGTAAATCCACAAATCTAGTGGAGACAGCCAAGTTAGCTACGTGATGTGGTAACACCCGATCTGGAAGGAGGTAATGAAACGACTCAGGAATAGATGTGCAGAGTTCCACCATGAGTAACACACTAAGATGAGTACAAGAAAAATCATGCATGAGTACAAGGAGTTTAGAACAGCCAGTCCTAAGAGCCAGAACTTCGAACTAGGTCTCAACGTAGGTGTAATGTAATGGACCAGGTCTTAATGGTAGTGAACAACCTGAAGCAACAAACAAGCACACCAGCCTGAGCCAAAGAAACAAATGTAATCGAGCCTAGAGTGGGCAAGACAAGTTACAGGAGAGTCAAGTTTGTAAAAAAAATTCACACGGTAGGACACGATAAAGTCAACACAAAAGAAATCACAACAATTAGGAGAAAATGAACACTGCCTAGAATGCCCAGTGGAACACCATGTTCAAACCAGAGATGAGTAGGTTCTAAGTTGCTTGCAGTGAGCATTGGATCAAAGACATGAAGCACCTCACATATTTACAGACCTGAGCCTGTCGAGTCAAGGAAACGATGAATTTGAAGACCAAGGTAGTGAACCAAGAAAAACAAAATGGAAGTGAGAACCAAGAGAAAAAATCGAGTTAGAAAGTGAGCCAATGTATCTAATGTGAGTCTGGGTAAATGAAAAATGAGCCCAAAAACCAAGTCACAGACTAGAGTTGAGGATAAATGCAGGAGCTGGTTAGAGAGCTAGGTAGCGAGCTAGCTCCTACAACACATTAAACCAAAAAAAATACAGCCATAAGAATATCAAAATATACAAGTAAATCACATGCAAAAGTGAGAGCTTACACAAGTAACTACATGGTGGAGCAACAATAGCGAGCAGCGTGATTCTAGTCCCCGAGCTCTGATGCCATGAAGGAGTGAAGGACAAATACCTGGGAGGAATTTGCATGCATGAAATAGTTTCACTTCACCAAAGTGTAGGAGCTACGAGATTAAAGCAAGCACGCTTTGTAAAGAAATGTGCATGCATATGAAAGCTCAAGATTCAAAAATGGAGTAGAATGGAATTTCTTGGATTCTCCTAGTTTGGATTAGTCTTCTCATAGATTAAACGAGGTGAGTACAAATAGGGGAGTGAATGTGTAACTCCCATGTATGAGAATATTCCTCCATACTACAAAAGAGGAGTTACTTTCCCAAATGAGAATGTAACTCCTATGACACACTTACACATATGATAGATTCTGTAAGAGAATATGTCATAACTAATATTACACCTAGATCTATGTCCACCTAAGTTAGATGAATCACCTGGTGAGGTGGAATAACACTAAATAAGTGAAGAAAAGTACCACCTATACCAACAAAATCATGTAGTCTTTTTGTAGATCTGAATTCTCCAACTAGAGAGGGTCCTTCATTTGTATTTGAAAAGTTTGCATCTCATTTTGTCATTGTTTTATCCAAAGCTGAGAGGATCTTCCAAGAAACATATTTTTTAGAGAACATTCATTCTAAGAATTACATTCATGTGCCCCACAAACCCCTCACTCCTCATTATTCTATTTCTCCTGTAAGATTTCCTCCCCAAAAAAAAATGGCCCAACCCCCACCCATACCTTCGTTTGTTGTGAAAACTTTTGGTCATATATATTTCAAGGGTATGCTGGATATCTAAATTCTGTGCCCCAAGATGTTAAAAATAGTCTGCCTAAATTTCAATGAAATAATGCTATTACTGGTGACCAAAACTTAAAGCTTTTTGTCAATATGATGCAAGAATTTGACATCAAATTTGAGGATGTGTACATAAATTTTTTTATTCATACTCTAGAGGAGGATGCACGGGACTGGTATAAATCTTTACCAGAAAACTCCATTGATTCATGGACATAATTGAAGAGTGCTTTTAGATTATAGTATGGAGATAAAATGGACTGTAGGTTTGTTTTATCAGAATTTGAAAATATTAAAAAGAATCCTAAAGAATTTTTTGATGAATTAAATACAAGGTTCAATAAGACCCTAAATAGGCTACTTGTGATCGTGAGGACAAGTGATGTTTCTTTTCTTATAAAATACTCTGATGCTTTTATAAGAAGGCTACCTATTATTTCAAGGATAAGAACCCAACAACATTGAGGTAGGCCTTCACCATGGCTTTGCAGATTGAAAATAAAATCAAGGGAATTTGTAAACCTCCTAAGAGAGAAGGAATCCAACTGATCAATCCAGAGAAACCTCAGTCAAGTAAATTTGTGGATCTGGAGGAGTTTGTAAAAACTTTGGCCGTAGATGTTAAGGAAATATCCTATAAAATGGAAAGAGCAAGGAAGGGGATTGAACAAAGTTCCCAAGGTCATCACAAGCCACAAGGTCATGAAAGATTTGAAAATCATCCTAGAGGTGATCATAGATCAAATGAAATGGGTAAAGGGCCCGTGGGATCAGGGAAGAGATAGCCCTCACTCGAGGAAAAAATCATTGGTGCCTGATCCTTTAGATGTCAGAGTTGTTGTTGATGAAGCACATGAAATTGAGTGGTGTGACAGATGTTTCTTTCCACATTCCCCATGTGATGAAGATAAGGAAGTTGAGGAAACTGATGATGACACTGATGATGATGTGTGCATGATGGGGGTGCTCTACAAGTTCACAGCACAGAGTAACCTCAACAAAATTAATCAGTGTTAGAACTGCTACAGATTTCTTGGATTGCATTCACCAGGTATTACCCCTTCTTCCCTCTCATAATTTTGAAATAGATATGGTAAAATAATTTGAATTGCCTAATAATGGTTTTGAATGCTTAAGGGCATTAATGATTAAAAATTATGATGAAGGAATCCCTTTTGAGGGAGGGATAGGCAGTTATTAAATGAATGATGTGGTTGCCCATGAAAAATACCCATAACACTAGGAGTAACGTTATCAAAGGGGCAAGGCCTCAGGCCAAACCAAAAAATCTAGTGTCTCACTAATATCCCAAAATAAACTCCTAAGAAATATATATCTAGAAAAGGCCTTCTTTCCCCAAACAGAACTAGTATCCCTGCCCATGCTTAGACCATGAAAACTCCTTTGCTGTCAAATGTGTTTTTCAGTCTTCCTCAAAATGTATCCTTTCCAAAATATGTTCCTTATGACATTTCCCAAGTCTTGAGATAGATCAATATTTCTGTTGCAATTGTTGAGTTTATTAGGATTCTTGTGCACAAGATAAGGGCCTTTGATTATTTGGGATTGAAAGAAGAAAATATTAGCCAAGGTAGAAATGTAAACAATGTCAAGACTCCTCCTACCATTACAGAGTTGGAAAAACCCCACATACTAAAAGAACTAGGTGAGCCACCAAAAGTATATTTGGGAACATCCTTGGTTGAGTCCTAGCTAGATGTAGATCCCTTTTCCACTACTTTGATTATCAGGGACATGTTCTTACACAATTGTATGTTTGATTTTTTAGCATCATGCAATGTTGTGCCTCTTATATGAATGAATTACATATCAAAGTGATAGCATCTTATGGGAAGTGCACTATCATGGAATCCAGAGGGTTTCCAGTGGTTTAGATGTGTCAAGGGTTTTATAGTGTAGCTTGTAACCTACCCAAGCACGAACTTAAAACTAGATGTTGTTATTGTTGATTTCCCTACCAAATGGGGAATGTTGTTATTAATAAAATGGGGATGCTAGTGTGGGTGGTAATGTGCAAATGTATATGTCTTTTACCACTATACCTATTGAGGGCAGCCTTATAAAGTTGTATGGTGAAAAGAAGATGCTACATCTCGTTGAGGATCCCAATAATAATTCCTATGAAGTGTTTATACATTGATATTGATGCTGATAAATTTGTTTGATTTTATTATGGTAACAAGAAAAAAAATTGATCAATGGAAGTCTCTTAATCAAGTAGGTTCTCCTCAGACTTTTTTGTTTGATGGGGCTTGCTCTAAATTTGGAAATGGTTATGGTATTGTTATGATATCTCCAAGTTAGGAAGAGTTTGTGTTTTATTTTAAACTCAACTTTGAGTGCACTAAAAATCTTTATGAATATGAAACACTATTATTGGGTTTAAGAATTATTTAGAATACGGTATTAGAGACATCATTGTAAAAGGAGATTCAGAGGTAATTTTCAAGTAGGTTAGAAAACTGTATGCAACAAAAAATTAGAGAATGAAGTAGTATAAGAATGGGGTATGGGATTTCATTAAAATGTTTGACTCCTTTAACATAATACATCACGATAGGAAGCAAAATACTCTAGGAGAAAAATTGGCCGTATTGGGGTCCAGATTTGAAAATTGTACTATATCCCCCTATTGTGAGTATAATATTGAGATATTAACTAGGCCATATGTTCCTGAAAATGTTAAACACTGGAAAGTGTTCGAAGATGACACCTAGGTACAAAGGTTTTTACAGAACCAATGATAATTTTCTGATCAACGAATAGATTGGGAGCCAATGGTTTGTGCGGCTAATGGGAAGGAGACTTTACTTGGCAAAGAAATCATTCAGTTAAGGACTAATACTATTCCTAGAGGTTTGGTTGCACTTTAATCAAAATTTCATAATTCTTATTTCATTTTCAGCAGACACATGTCATCCTCGAGGTATGTTGAAGAGCATGATCTGGGCATGAAGGATAAACCATGCAAGATATATCTAGGAAGCACTTTGAGAAAGGAAAAAAAGTAGTCATATGTCTAATTATTGAAAAAATACTAGGACTACTTAGCATGGTCATATTCTGAACTGAAATCATACAGAGAAGATATTTTCTAGCACGAAATTCCCTTGGAAGGTTTTCTCAAGCCATTTAGGAAGGAACAGAGGCTGATTAATGCACTCCTTTCCATGAAGATGAAAAAATAATTGAAAAAGTTAAGGGATGGAAGAATCATACATCCCATAAGGTAGTCATCATGGGTTGCAAACTTTGTACCTTTAAGAAACAAGAACGAAGATATATGGTTTTTTGTGGACTTTAGAAACTTGAATAGAGCATCAATGAAGCATAACTACCCTCTACAAAATATGGACAATATGTTACAATTGGTTACTCGTTCGGAATTTTTATCCACCTTGGATGGTTTTTCTGGATAGAACCAAGTAGTTATGAAGGAATTAGAGTGAATCAAGACTGCCTTTACCACTCCTTGGGGAACATATGTATATTTTAGAATGCATTTTGGTCTAATGAATACTGGAGCCACTTTCCAAAGAGCAATGGATGTAGCTTTCTCTAGCTATATTAGTGATTTCATTGTTGTATATCAAGATGATGTGACTATTTTATCAACAAAAAGGAGTGACCACCTACAACACTTAGAAAAAATGTTAATATGCAGGGATTATGGTATTTCACTAAATCCCAAGAAGTTTCATTTTAGAGTTCAGAAAGCAAAGCTTCTTAGACATATTGTGTCAAAAGAAGGAGTCATAATTGATCCTTAAAGGGTAGAAGCCATCAACAAAGTCTCTATTTCAAGAATAAAGAAAGGAATTCAATCCTTTTTTGGGATGATTAATTTGATTAGGAGATTTATATCCAAATTTTCTGAACTAACTATCCCAATCACTAGCATTCTGAAGAAAGATCAAAGTATCAAATGGGAAGAACCAACTATTCAAGATTTTACTGGGATCAAAGAAACATTAAAGAATGCCCCTATTTTAGCAGCTTCAGATTATCAGAATGCTTTCCAAATGTTTTCTTTTTCTTTAGAAAGTACTATTACATTTGTGTTGTTGCAGAAGGATGATCAGGGAGCTGAAAGACCAATTGCATTTTTCAGTAAGGCATTACAAGTAGATGAACTAAAGTATACCATCATGAAGAAGTAGGCATTTTCTTTGCTAAAAGAAACAAAGGTCTTTAAGCCATATATTATGAGTTCCAAAGTCGTGGCTTATGTTCCCCACACCAGGGTGAAAGATATCCTATCAAAAATGGAGGTTTCAAGTAAGATATGCCGATGGGTAAACAAATTTCAAGAGTATTATATGCACATCCAAAAAAAAAATCGGTGAGAGGTTTGAGCCTGGAAAAAATTATGGCAGAGAGAAATCCACATAAAATTAAGGTAAATGAAGTTGAAGAAGAAAGATTGGATGTCCTTAAAAAAATGATAAGTTCTGAATGGTACAAGTACATCATTTTTTATTTGAAAGATCTATAGTTCCCTGAATATTTGAGAAATAATTAGAAAATATCACTTAAGTTAGCTTCCTAAAAATATTTCATTACTGATTTTGGGTTAGCTTGGAAGAACCTTGAGGGATTTATCTTATGATGCATTACTGAAGATGATGTCCCTAAAATAATTGTTGATCTCCGTGGAGGAGTTTGTGAGGTGATTTTTTCTAGAAGACTCATAGATAATAAGATCATAAGGGCTAGTTATTGGTGGCCAAATCTTTCCAAAGATACAACTCTATTGGTAAGAAAATGTGGAAGTTTCCAATGCTTTTCTGGAAGACTAACAACTTTAGGCTCCCTTCCTTTGCAGCCTGTATCAATTGAAGCCTAATTTAGGCAATGTGGATGGAATTCATTAGTGAGATTTCAGACCCTTCAAGTGCTAGCAATAAGTGGATTTTAGTAGCCATTGGTTACTTCACCAAGTGAGTGGAGGAAATCCGAACAAGAAAGTATCCAAATTGTCATGGATTTCATTCTGAATCATATCATTTGAAGGCTAAAATAGTTACTGATAATGCCCTGAGATTTTGGGCTAAACCTTTGGTGGCCATGTGCCATGAATATGGGATAAATTTGACATATGCTTCCAATTATAATACCCAGGGAAATGGACAAGAAGATTCCAACAATAAAAATTTGTTAAAGATAATTAGAAGAACTTTGGAGTTAAACAAAAGGAAGTGGGGTGAGTAGTTGAAGTTTGTTGTTTGGGATTATCAAATCACTATTAAATGAGCTACTGGAAAAATCCCATTTGAGTTGGTGTATAGACCTCAAGCTTTGTTTCCCCTGCATATGCAATTGTCTTCATTTTAATTTCCTCAACAACTGGAAGATAAAGAGGTTAGTCCCTATGATTCTCGCATCAATAAAATTGTTGAGTTAGATGAAGAAAGAAGTGCATCCCATGAGAGGCATGTAAAATTCAAAAATAAATTGAAGAATTTGTTTGATAATAAAGTGATTCCAAGACTATAACATTCCCATTTTAATACTTTAGAACAAGATTTTTTTTTCTTCTTTGCATGATTAATGTTATTTGTTCTAAATACATAATTTAGAACACACATATCATAATAATCATTCTTATAACAGATAACCATGTGCAACTGTAATGACTCGGTACACCACCAATCTATTCATTCCATGACTCGGTGAACTACCGATCTATTCATGCATAAATTTGAGATTGAAGTTTTCAACTCAACACTTCATTCTCATGGTTCTCTTCCCTATTATGGGTTTTGAGTGCTCTATCCAAGGAACCTATCTAAATAATTATTACCACTATTCATCGGCATCATGATCCTTAGACTAGTTGACATAGGACAACGCAATCAACAGCTTGCGATATTTTGGCCAAAGGTTTAAACATATTGTTCATATTACTTATCACTTGACGGCATACTCGTCATTCTGGAATATGTCCTTCACCCCACTCTAATGTTATATAGAACATCTTATACTGACCTCTGTTAGTCCCCTTGTCCCAAGTTTTCACTCTGGATCGGGTTAATATCATAATTCACGTTATAAAGATGCTCTTAAAGAATAGGGGTATGTTGACATACTGGGTCAACCGATGTTAACCCCATGTGTCAAGGTACCCTGAGTCTCAAAGGGCTGCCTCATAGCCTATCTATGGTCCTAAACAGTCCTAGAGGTAAATCTTTGATTAAGTCTCAGTGTGTAAATCTTAATGATCAATGTAGAAGGGTGTTTCCATATGTCATCTATATTGTTGTATGCTCAAGAAGATCCTAATCTTCTCAAAGGTAAAACCTTGCAGTTGACATGTGTCAACATCCTACAGAACAGCCTCAGAAAGATGTACATACCTCCAAGAATTTACTTATGTTAAGTTATATTTGGATTACAGGCCAACCTTATTGGGTAGCCTTCCCTAACCCTGAGTCCAACACTCCTTGACTTACCTTTTGTAATTAGGTTCAGTTTCACAAAAGGGTTTTAATTAGATTTAATATTGTTTCTAATTTGTCGGTTGGTACCTAAAAACCTTGTATCCACAAAATAGGACAATAACCACTTAATTTTTCCACATTAGTAAAATAAATAATCCACCAAGGGTATGCAACTACCTTATAGAATGAAACATATCAGACTTAATACCATTAAGTCATGGTGATTTATAACCATATATATATATACATACATATATATATATATATATATATATATATATATATATATATATATATATATATATCTTTTGAATTAGTGCATTACGAAAGGTCAAAATTCTCTCCCAGTTATAGTTACATTTTAGGGCATAGCTTAACCTCAACGTTCCCTAAAAATGCAGTGGTCTTATTTACAATTTTAACCACAATCATAAGATATAAATAATTAATAACCAGAAAAATGTAGTATCCAGCCATATATTTAGCTAAGGCTTACTTAGGGAATCCATCCATACTCCATCGAATAGAATAATAAGAATGCACACTCATTCATTTCATATAGATAATAAGAAGATCAATTCAACAAATAAGGAACACAAACCACATAATTAATATCTCTCCATTTCATTCATTTCCAAACCTATACAATTACAACCTATGCACTTCGGCATATTTTAAGACAATAGCCTTCAGTAAAAAGAGTAACTTCTTTCCATAGTACAGTTATAAAAATCAAGTCAAAATTCTTCATAAGAACCAGATTAAACAGTCATTGCATCATATCAGATCTGCCTACCTTTACCACTTAAGATGACCATCTACAAAAATTTCTAGCATGGGTCATTTCAATGAACTGAGCATGATAAGCATTAATCCTTAAACAATTACATTCCACTAATTGTTTTCATTAAACAATTTTGTTCAAATGACATCAATTTCTTAAAATCAAAATTCATTGATACACTCTAGGTTTTCCTTTTACCAATGATTTTATATCGTAACTCAAATCACAGGCATAATTTCAACTTAGTCTATTTCAGATGATTTGTTTTATACAAGAAAAGAAGAAAGGACATTTTGTATCTTAAGTACTTAACCATCCACAAAACTGAGAACAGTGTCAATCATGTTTTAATCAATCCTATTAAAAGAATGAAACCTTTTTAAGGTATGCATCCAACAGGTTCGTATAAAAGCAATTTGAGCAAAGAATAGATTACTACCTCATGCAAGTCATCTAGAAAACTGCCATAAACTCTACTATACCAAATTTTCAGTCATTGATAAGTATGCAAAACATTAACTACATGGCTACCTTTATACAAGAAGATAACAAACTAAGTTTTAAATCAGGATAATAATACTACTAATAAATGAAAGGAGTTTTCTAAGTTAAGATCTCACCACTTACTATTTCCTTCCACTTAATTTTAATAGTCCTGTCATCTCATAACCATACTGTAGAGTTCCTTATAGAATTCTATAGAAGAGCTTACTATTATTCCAAAAGAGAGTATAAATACCTTCGTATTTTAAAATCTTATAACAACTTTCCTTCATAACTTAGAGGAAAGAACAGAGAAAATCAAAAATCTATTTTAATCAAGTTTGGAACTATAGTAACTACCAAGAAGTAATATACATTCTCTAGTCCAATCAGGGGAGAGGAAAATGATTAATACAAAACTTAAGTTTAACCAATAGCTCAGGTTAGGTAGAGCCACCTTAAGAGTTTGCCAATGGATCCCTACGGCTTACAACTATACATTAAACAAAATTCAATAACATTTTCTTTACATAAAAATTTATAAACGATCAAAACTCAGACCACAATAATGCTCTAAAGTAAACAGTCTACATTTCATCCATTACTCGAACCATTTTAGTCTAAGAGTTAGGGTAACTTTCCCATTACCATCAATAACCAATGGATCAAGACTAAATTATTCCAACCGTTGCACTGTTAGGTTATTATATTGTTCCAAGATACCAAACAAAAAAATGCATGTACAGAGTTAATAATCAAATTCTAAATACAGATTCAGTAATTCCCCAAAGTCCCCTATTCATAGCATAGTAATGAATAATTCTCTATCTATCAAAATAAATAGATCATTCAGTTGTGTTGAAAGCATTTCAACCCTAATTTCACCTTCAGAAGGACATGCATTAGTTGAACATTGATAAAACTTGTTGACATTGAAGTCATTCCTTTTTTGTCAAAAAAAACAAAAGGAATTTCCAACATCATGTAACACGGCCAAAAGAAACATATTTCAAAATCACCTCTGGGTAACATCAAACACAGTCCTATCTTAACCAAACATTAAACAAAATTTCCATTCATGCAAATCCAGGATCAACCATGAATTTCCAGGGAAACAGAGTTCATCCAAGTACATTTCCTCCTGAGCATATCCATGTTCCTAATATCCATGTTTAATCACAAAAACAACAGTTAGACCATATACTTCCTTACTCACAGAACCTATAATCATAAGAACATTCAAACCCCTTTGAAATAAAAAGTACAAGCTTATACTTCATACAACATTTCCAACTAACGCAACTAAAACAGTCGATTTTTACTGAATAAACTAATATTCCAACCACAAAATCAATTACCTACTTCCTTGAACATGGACCGGTAATAGTTAGAGTTCTTACGGAGAAGCAAACAATCTATTATTCCAATCAAAAATGAAACAGTAAAGAATTACCATGGTGTTTCCAACACGTAAAATTTTAATATGTTTCTTTCCTTAGAACTAGTTTCTAATTTAATAATTTTTCATGTAAGAACATACAGTACTTCCAATCGGATAGCAAAACTCCAAGTTTGATTCACAGCAAAGGAACAAGAATAGTGAAGCAAGTTTCATCCAGGACCCAAAATTTCATGTTCAACCCAGAACCCCAAATTAATATTAAATCCAAATCATTGTTACAAGACAATCCAAAATGCGCATACATTATTTGAATAGAGGTGTTCTAATAAAAAAAATTTAAAGGAAAGAAATATTTTAATAGTTAGGTCCTATCATGCCTGATAGTGTCGCTAAAAATTCAAAGAAGACCTCTGGATGCGTTCATCCCTTCTCTTCTTCTTCCACAAAAGATTAAACAAAAAAATATTTTTACCTCCATGCCTTATATACTCCCCATAATAGATAAGTAAATTTGAAACTTTCAAAATTGCCATGCAACAAAGAGTAGACAGCTGGTTTGAAGAACCAGTGCTCATGCAGATCAAAAAATGGAATGCATGAAAAACAAGACAACCAAGCAAAATTCCACTTGCATGCCTTCCCAAGCAATCCACGCTCGAGACCCTATGCCAATTACTTGCATTAAATTTCATTCTCCTGCTTATTTTCCATTGCCACCAAATGCCATATTTGGTGAACTCTAAATCAAAATAAACAAAAGTTCCCATTCTTAGAGATGCTTCCACGTAAGACCATTCTTAACAAATTAACCTCTGCTAACTCTGGAAACACTCCCTATCCTTCATTCTTATACTTTCCTTAAATGCCATGGAAACCATCACCCAAGACTTGAGACCCTCTTTAGGTCCCCTTTCATAGGATTAGTCTAGGATAGGTTAGTGACTTAAGTTAGATCATAGGTAGACTTAGTCTTAATGCCATAGGATATAACATTAGTCACCCTCCTTAGTGTTAGGTTTAGATAATCCCGTAGGAGTGTCAAGCACATAGTTTAGAACTAGGTTAGATTTAATAACCTTACAACATTAGGTTATAGCTTAGGTTAAAAACTAATAACCTTACTCATTCTAGTCTAGGTCCGCTAGATAGGATTAATCAGTAAATAGAATTCAAATAGAATAAAACATTCCCGGATCAGATTCCGATTTGCATCAAGTAATTAAGCTTTAAATAGAAAACATACACATCTTACCTGGCTTAAGGTCCATGTCCTTTCTGATTCTATGATGACTGAAACCAGATTCTAATTACAATGATCAATTAGAGTTAACCTTCGGAATCCAACAAAACTATCCTCTACGGACATAATTTTTTTTATACGAAGGAGTTTTAAAAGAACTTGAACATTCAACGTTCATTTAGACTTATTAACTCACGAGATGTTAATACAATTTGTTCATCCAAAATAAAATTAAAACATTCCTAGTTTCAATGTAACTAATCTAAGGTTGAGTCATAAAGGTGGATAAATCCACAATCTTCCAGAAATCAGATTGTACTCATATGCAAAAGATGAAAGAAAAAGAGTCCAAGCATATTCCAGCTCAATCAAAGATCTTAAGATCAAAAAAGACATAAGAAAATCAAGGATGAATTCCTAAAACCAAAGGAACATATCCTCATATGGGAAAAATCACATATCAACAATTGAATGCATAGGAGAAAGTAACAACAGTTCGGGGTGTTACAAAGAGATTTCAATGTGGACGATCTTGTGCTATTATGGGATAACAGGCACTAGTATAAGGGAAAACATGGAAAGTTTGATGCATTATGGATGGTCCCTTATTCAATTGACATTCGAATTGGTGAGCATACATTCTTCCTAAAAATACCTAGATGGGTAATTTCTTGAATTTCCTATTAATGGAAGGAATTTGAAACATTTCCTTGATTGATTTCTCAGAATAAACGTATACACAATTGTACAGTTTTTACTCTTCTATTTTCATTCTTCTTTCGTGTTTTCCTATTTTGGTTTTCCATGGTCCTTAATGACTAGTTTTTGTTGGTTTCTTATTTCATCCTTAGGGGATTTGGTTATTGTATTTCAGCTATGCAAGCTTGTTATTTGAATTCAATTCCCAATAGATTTTTTTCACATGCTCTTCTCTTTTATTTTTGTGGCACTTGCAGGGTGTGCCCATCCCTGAGTTAGAGTCCCTATGTTGATGCTCAACTTGATCTCACCCTGTTTGTTCTAAAAAAATTCAATATTTAGATTCTATCATATTTTCTATTTCGTCAAATGAATGTGTGAAAGTTTTTCTTCATTTGTATGTTGTTGAAGATCCTTCTCCATGGTCATGGATCACATTTAGGCCTTGTATCATTTCCAATTTCTTTTTCATTAAAGAAATATTCAATTCTGGGTGCAAATAGTGAAGTTCCCCTGCATCTTACTATTCGATAGGTGTTTTTTCCTATAAAATTATATCTTAGCATCCTCAACTATATGGTCTCTTTTGATTGCATGAGGCACATCATGTCTATTTTATAACTTGTAACTTTTACTATGTTTGCAAAAAGATCAATTTGGCCCCGCAGCCCTGTTGAGTTCTAATTCGCCAATCAAATTTATAAAGGATGAGAAAATTTCTCTTTTTTACCCCAAATGTAAATACGTGTTCATTTTTAATTGGATGTGGGTCAGAGGGTATTTTTTGTGAAATTTACCACTTTTGTCTCATTTGTAAAAAATACCAAATTGGCCCCGCAGCCTCAATAGTCTCTGATTAGCTTTTTAGTAAATATGAAGAGGTAGGGAAAAAGTATTACTTTGACCTTGAAGAAGGACACGTTGGCATATTTCAAAGTTAGAAGCGGGGGAGGTGGGTCACCGTGGTGTTTTGAAGGTTTTTTCCCTATTGTAAAAAAGGGAGAAAAGTTATAAATTTACCCTCAACTCCACTGGGGACCACATCAAAAGATAAAATCAGGAAAGTGGGTTTGGCAGAGGAAAATTGAATTTTTTTTCCTTTTTGTTAAAAAGGGTAGAATTGCATAAATGATCCGTGACTCCATCAAAGGCCCAATTTAAGCCACATGTCAAGCCTGATTTTCAAAGGTAGAGGGGCTGGGAAAAATGTGAAAATTGTAGATTTTATCCAAAAGTCATAAAATGCAAAAGGTAACCCCAGGCTTGCTTCAAATAAGATTTTTCCATGTGGATGGCTCTAATATGAAGTTGAGAAAGGTAAGAATCAATGGTTAATGTGCATTGCATCTGATTTTTCCACCAGTTTTTTCTCCAAGACTCCTAGAGATGTGAATACACACTGTTTTGCATCATTTTTTTGATGAAATTCCCTGTCATTTTTGTCTAGAAAGTGTAATTGAATGGATTTAGAGCTTAATTTTTTAGTCCAACAAATGTAATGGTAGATATTTTGAAGTTGGAATTTCTCGCTCAACTTGCAAAAAATGCATATTCCCTGAGAAGCTGGATGCAGAGAAAAGTTGCAGAGGAAAGAATGGGAAAAGGATGAAATGATGGAGGTTGCAGGCGCAAAGGATGAAAAACGTGTTGCCAAAGGAGATGACTGGGTGCCCTAGTTAAAAAATGATGGAAATATTTGTAATGATTCACCTTTTTGAACAATTGGTAACTTTTTGTTACAAACCTATTAAACGTCATTTTCTATAAATCATGATTAAACATGTAACAAAATAAGGTTCTTAGAATATTATTTTCTTGGGGGAAAAGCTTGGATGTAAATTGAGTGTTATAAAAATCATGCTTTAGTCATGCAAATGGTCAGGGATTGTATTCTTATGAGAAAATTAGAGAAATCCCATCTTCCTGAGAGACCATCTGAGAAACCTGTTAATATTTTATGTTTTAGATTTGATCATGTCAAGTTGGTTGTAAGTGTAGAACCATTGAAAACCTCTGAGATTGTTCAAGAAACCTTCCCGTACTGATGAATCTAATCAACTTTGAATTAATCTTTGTTAATATTGGACAAATTTGTGTCTGCTTTATATCAGAATGTCTTTAAATAGTATTTCTTGTTCCTATTGCAATCTTGTGTTAAAATCCCTCCAAATCACCCATGATCTCATCCATGTGATAGTTTAGTGGCATTTGTAATTTCATTACGAGAAGATCTTTCATCATGTAATGAGATAAACAATGTAAAATAACTTTACTGTCATTTTTTTGATAAAGATTTTCTATAAGCCTTTGAGTGTATCTTAGGCATGTGGAACCAGGGGTCTTTAATGTTTAATTGAGTCTTTAGCTCACGCCTTTATGTTAAATTCTTGTAGATTGTGTGAAACCATGCAAATATGGACCTCCATTAATGGACACCTTCTGGTTGAAGGAATATTTTAGCTTTTCTAAAGCATTGTCTATTTTACTTTTCCAATTTTTTTGAAGGTTCTCAAAGATCTAGAAAATTCAAGTTTATACTGCTTAATCTCCCTCTAAACAATTATTCAAAAACAATGAATCCTACATGAACTACCCCTACTTTCCCTGTATGTCCACAAATGAATAAATTCTACTACCAAATTTTGTAGAAGTATTCCGGATTCCATAATGTCTTGAGTAACCTTAACCTTGTTTAGAAAATATCACCATTCTTTAGAAGTGACAACTCATGAGAATTAATTTCTTATTCATTGATCATATATTCTCAAGGTTTCCTTTTCAAATTTTTGAAATGAAGAATATGTTCATTCTCCTTCACCAACAGAGGTTAAAAAATAGGTCCTCTCACCCTGGTTGAAAGATGTAACCTAAAGTAGTGAGGATAGATAAAATCCTTTTGAAGGTACTATCCATTTCTCCAAAGTCTGAGTGACAAAGAGTCATCTGAATCACCTCCCCGAATACAAAACAAAATACATGATGATTTATCTGTCTCTGGGATTCTAATTAAATTTGTAATGTTTCTCAACTTGCAAAGGAGAATCAATTAGGATACCAACAACATCTATGATATTTTGTTTGTGGATATCATGGGTTTGATCTAGATATTCATTTTAATTGACCTATTTTGTAATAATTTTCTTTGGTCTAACTATATGTTCATGTCAAGCGTTTATTATGACATTTTCATTTTCTATTCCCTATGAATATATGTGTAAAGTGGGTTATTCCTATCAGCAGATCTGTATGGATCTAACTCATGTGTAATGGATTCAACTTACAAATATAGCATAACAGGTTCATTGGGTACTCTAAACATTAGAAAAATTATTTGGTTTCATTGGGTACAAACTATATATTCTGCATCACCATATCTAAGAAATATATTTTTTATTAGATATGTGTGAGAGTTAATCTTACAATGATAGTGGTTCAACATGGATTCTACACGCCATCCATATTTATTTGATGGTATTAAAACAATAAGGAATATTCAATTTAAACACAGATAGCTACGTGGAGTATAATAAATGGAAAAAGTTTCATATTAAATTATCTAGAATTATCCTTTTTACATCAGGCTTACTCAGATTTATTTCAGTTATCTTCGTCATTTTCTACATTTGTTTCCAACAACCAAAACTAGCATGATATTTTTAGTCAGATGATTACCTCAATAAATATAGTGTAATGATACCTCATCAATACACATAGTTCATATTCATGTTGAGATTTTTGGTGTTAGTATCAATGATTAATTCTTAGGTTATTTATTTAATTGTAAAATTGTGATGCTTACTCCTTAGTCGTCAAATATCATTGAATCAAATTCCTGTTCATTTGTCTCAGATAAGTTATCTCTGAAAACTATGTAATCCATGTTGGAAGTTAATAAATATCAATTAAAAATTATTATTATTTGGATAAATGTGCATGTTAATGCATTATTTTATTGTATTACGTATATTGATAGAATATGCAATTATTTTATATCAAAATAGAGAATCACAGAATTTAGATATGTATAAAGTAAATCAAGAATAAGGATTGATGTATGTAATCGAATGTAGTTACTAGTAAAAATTATTTTTTTATAGTTTTTATATTAGGTGAAAACTTTCATTTCACTCTTTTTGTTTCTAACATGCTAACAGGTGCTTCATGTGACACATTTTTCTTGTAAGAACTATTTATGACCAAGGTCATCTGTTACTTTTCTTGCTACTATTTGTACTTGGTTTCCACTATTTATGGTTTTTTACCTATGTCTTTTATGCACACTATTTTATATTGGCTTCTTCGGCCCTGATTATATTGTGACATTATGAGTGATGTCCCATGTTTGTGACCCACTTTTCGTGGTCCATATTGTCTTCTTGATTTCTAGATTACACATTGAATTATTTCTGAGTATTTGTCTTCTATTCACCAATACATGTTTCTATCCACTTTTTTTTTGTGCCTTTGTTTTTAGTGAAAAACCATCTTCCCTGTATAGGGCATCAGTTTTAGAGCAATGTCCATTCCTGTCCTTTTGGTCCATCCTCCTAGTGATGTTGCATGCACCCCAAATGAGGAGGAACATACATTGGTTGAATAATTCACCACATACAACAATTCATAGTTACAGTACAACACAATTAAGAATAGGATAAACACATTAGCCAGTCACATAAATGACCCAAAATCTTACTTGGGTCCTTAGCATAGCAAAAATGCCACTACCCTCATACATACACGAGTTCATGGGAATTCCTGACCTTTCCTAGGTTCCTATGACCATGGGTTAATTACAATGAATTTCACAAATTGACACAATTTACAGAATTTTACACATCATTTTTCACATAATATGCACAATCCTTCTGCAATACACATGCATATTATCTCCATTTTCTATTTTCACTAGATTGAACTTACACAAGATAGGATCACACAATCTATGGTCAATTATAAATCATTTATATATGTCAAAGGATGGAGAATAAAACTAGATCTTTCTCTCTAAACATATTCTATTATAGTGTGAGATCACTAAAAAAACTTACACTTAGCATGAGATCACACAAAATACTCGTTCTTGGCATGAAATTACACAAAAAATGTGTTCTTTTACACAATTTTTAGCATCATTGCCATCATTTTTCACTCATCACAAATCAGGTGCACATGTTCCTTTTTAAATTTTTACTTACTTTCACATACTTTTTACATACTGGGATCAACATTTTCACATATACACGACTTTCACTAATCTTTTCATCTTATCTTTTACATGTCCATACTTATGGGAACCAATAGTCACATCACTGTTATCCATATTTCACTCTTGAAGTAAATATTTGATCAAACCATGACCCCACATAGAAGGAACGTGAAAAAACTCATTTAAATACTGCAAATTGGTCACAAAAGATTCAACAACGAAGTGACAGAGGCCAAGAGAGATCAAAGGATCCTGTACAATAGAAAATGACTCTGTCAGGACATTTCTACATCTTAAATCCATTCTCCAAGTTAAAGGCAGGCATAACTATAAAATAGTAGAGTTAGACAAGGAGGGAAGATGCTACAAAGGAGCCAGAAGCAAGAAGAAGGAAGAATGGCGAAGATTCGAAGTCCTCGGGCTCAAAACAGTTCAGGAAAGGTTCCAAAACTGAATAAGTATAGAGGAGGCAATAGAAGAGACCATGTGTCCTCGTGGCTATTCTCCAAAGATGGATCAAAATAGAGAGGCTCAAATAAGCACCGCATCTCCACGTGTCCCAGGGTAGAATGGAGGTAAGGTCAAATTGTCAAACAGAGTCAAAGGTTGACAGGGTAGGCCTCAAAAGGTTGGCTAAGTATGAATGTGCAAGTGGAGAGTGCCAAGTATCAGCATAGCACATCTCTAAGAGTTGGTCCTGAGGTAGAGACCCAAGTGAGTGTGAGCTCGCCATGTAGCCCAAAGTTAGTTGGTAAGAGGGACCATTGAAAAGTCCACAAAGCGGTGGAGGCTAATAAGTGTCAACTTGACGCTCTTCCAAAGGAAAAATTAGGGTTGGGTTTACAAATAAGCGTGGTGCCTCCACGTGTCCTCAAAGGTGGGTAGAGTTAGTTAAATAGTCAATGCACAAACAAGATGATAGAGGCTACCAAATGTCTCAATGGCATTGATTCAAGGGTCAAATAGAGAAAAGGTTTCCAAGTGAGTGCCAGATTGACGCGTGTCCCAGGGGAAGGTTGGGGTCAGGGAAAAAGTTAGTTTTTTGCCCTTCACCCCAAAGGGAGTAAAAGTTGAAAAATGGCCCGTGACTCTGCCAAGGAAAAGTTAGTGTTTGAGCCTGAGTCAAAGGAAAGGTGGGGAGTTGCAGGAAAAAGTAAGATTTTACCTTTTGTCCAAAAGGCATAAAAGTAAAAATAGGAGTGTTTTTTCCCAGCCAACAAGAAGTAGCCACGTGTCCATGCGGAGCTTCAGGGCCATGGGACTTTTCTGGATTTTGTGATTTTTGCAAAAAGGAGAAAAGTTAGGTTCTGAGCCCACAAACCCAATTTTTTCCTAATCTAGCTGCCACGTGTCCCATATTAAAGAGGGGCCCATGGTTTAAACTATTTTTCCCATCCATTTGTACAGAATCGATGTAAAAATTCAAAGGGGCATATCTTTCGACATAGGGCTTGAAATATTGCAAATTCGACACCTTTGGAAAGATCTTGATGTCATCTACACCATGGGATTATGAATAATTAATTTTGAAGAGGTTAGGTGGGAGGAAAATGAAGAAATGTCTTTCAGGCCATTAACACAAAATCCAATCTCTTCAACTACTAGGTCTGATTCGGTTTGATCCACTGGGGATCTAGAAGTGACATATTGTGGGAAGATTAACAAGAGGAATTGATTTTCAGTGGTTGAGCTTTCAAAATGGGATTCAATGCATATCTCAGAGTGGTTGGAGAAGGATTCGATTATTTCCTTCTTCTCTCTCGCATTCTTCTATATATTATAACAGAGGTATCATTTTGAGAGGAATTAGTTGGTCATTTTTCTTCTCTGCCTCTCCCTTATTTTCTTCCCCAGGGTCAAAATGGAGTTCGAACCTCTTCCCACACTCTGTAAATCACATTTTTTTCCTTTTTTCCGTAGATTATGCTCTGTGGAAACTCTGAAGCAATAAAAAATGTGTTTTGTGATGCATTTGTCCATCCTTTCTCATTTTTCGGTTGTCTCTTCTTGTCTATCTTCATTGCACAGGTATCTGTGCACATTTTGAATGTTCACTTACAGATCTGGGAGTTGTGTTCATGGGGTTTTGGAACATTTTCTATGTGAATCTGATGTATGGTCTGTGATGTTATTTTCCATCCTTTCCATTGCTCACTTCTCTTTGTTCCATGGCAGTTTGGTAGATGATCAGCATTTTCCTTCTCTCGTGTAGCACCATTTTACTGTAGGCTTTGTTTTTCCATGTTCTCTTTCTCTCCTTGTCTCCTTGGAAGTTAGATTAGAATTATATTATATCACATGCACTATAGTAACTTATGGTAGGTAAATTAGGAAGAGGAACCAGCCTTCTCTGGAGGGTTATTCCCATTCCCAAGTCACACATCTTGGGGAATGATCCAATATTATGCAAATCACACCAAATGACCCTACCTTAGAACATTATATCTTTATAACTCATTTGGGGGTGATGTGATTTTGCACTAACAGTTCTTACATGCCCAGTGGGACCAAGAGGTATTCATTTCATTTCATAAATTGGATGTGTTCTTTGTGAGATTCAGCCTTTAGAGGCACATTTAAAGCACATCTGGCAACTCCATCTGGTCCAAAACCCATTCTCTGAGTTTCAGACCTTTTCCATCGATATCCACTAATTTTCATCCATTTTATTCTTCCATCTCTTTCATTTTCTCCCATTCCATGAAGTTGTGCAATCATGACTTCATTCCCTTCATGGAACTCACACTTACAACAACAGCAATACATTCCACCTCCAATGCTTTTCAAAACTTCTCCAAATCAGCATTACAAGCATATTCAAAATAATTATACCTATCCATAACAAAAATGCCAAAACTAGTTTGGCCATGAAGCTTATCAGGAACAGGGATATGCATATATTGACAACAACCAAATGGAGGATATTGGTCTATTGGAGAAGATTCAAAAAATGGAGGCTAGCATGGTGCAGTTCAAAGGCATAGCACAAATTAAGGCATTCAAGATTGGTTTCAGGGCACCTTGTATATGGGAAGGCCATTTTCCAAGACACTACAGACCTCAAGAGAAGCTTGACTTCATGGTTAAAATGTTACCCTAAGTTGCGCAATGGATTGAGGAGATATAAGCATATGAGAAAAGTCTGAATCAACCTTGTAAACAGGTGAGTAATTCAATATCTCCTTGTATTTCTTTTTCACCCTCTCAAGCTTTACCAATTCAGCATGATCAAGAGTCAATCCCCTTAGTTGATGCCCCAAGTGTTAGTCTCATCCCTCCATCCCCTAGTCTTCAATCCCATCTCAGTTTTTCTACCCTTTTTCTCTTCCAAATCCAAATTCCCTTCACAAGAGAGAAAATAAACATCCTCCCCTCCAAAGAAACAAGAATTTTCATCTCCTCCCTCTCCACCACAAACAATTGCAAAGTTGGTTGAACCCTAACCTGCCACTCATCTTTTTTTCCCAAGTCCATGTTGGGAAGAGTCCCAAGAAACCAGACAAGGAGAACAACAATAACAAGAGCCCAACATAAAATAAATGACACACAATCTGAAGAGTTGGGATGCCAAATTTGGGTTGACAAAGATCCCCTTTATGGTCAAGCCAATAGAGGAGGTCAAGATTGAAGAATCGGTGGTGGCTGAGGCTAAGTTTACAGCAAGAGAAGAGTAAGAACAAGAAGAAGAAGATCAAAAATCAGTTTGTTGAGAATGTAGTGTCTATGTTGGTACATTTTTTTTGAAAAGAATGCTGATCCAATTGAAATTTCACAATAAACCATGGAAGGATAGAAACAATCAGCTCAAAGTCCCATTGGAAAGGAGTAAATGGGTAACACCAAATCAGAGTTTATAGTAGTAGAAGAAGAAGACATCATTGATGTTTTCTTTCTTTCATGTGAAGGGCCTAATTTGGTTAATAAACCCATCATGGAGGAAAGGTCTAAAAAAAATCTTGCAGCCCTAACTTCTCCTCTAGAACAACAGATTGGAGAGTTTGATTTGACCAAATTCATGCTAGAGGAAGAGTTTGATCAAGAGAAAGATATTATTCAAGAAACAGAGGAAGGAGAAGATGCTCCAGATATAAAAGATGAGGAGTAAATTCTAGTGGTGGAGGATAGCATTCATTTGTAGCATCCTGCATTTTATAGTAGCCTTCTAGAATCAAATTTGGAAGATCTTGATCTTCCATGTTCTTCAAAAGTGGAGGAAGGAAAAAGGCAGGAGGATCTCACCACTTCTTCAACACCATCCATCACAAAAGTTCAGAAGAAGACTCCATTTTTGGAGTTGAATTTCAGAGCAAGGGGCACATTCAAAGGATTAGACCATGCCCAATTAGGTACTTGGCTTCATTGGGGCTAAATCAACATCCAAAACTAGTCATGCTTTCTTTTAAGCATGAGGATGAGCATCAAAGTACCAAGGTTCATCATCAATACCTCTAGAAGTCTGATACAAGTCATCTAGAGGAGGTATTTTCCATTAATGTTGATACTTTGATGATTTGGGTGGAGGACTGGCTTATTGTCAGTTTTCCACTTATCCAACCAGTCATGTTCAGTGCCAAATTAGTTGCATTGCTACCATTTTTGAGAAAGGGAAGCTATTTTTCTGTGCTAGTTGGAGGTTTTGTTTGATTTCCCTTTGCTCTTGGTTAGAGTGGTGTAGGTCGGTTTGTTTTAAGCAAAAGAAGTGCTTATGCACACTCTGCATGTCTCATTTGAGACATGTATGATTTTATCTTTGTATATAAGTTTCGTTTTTATTGCTTAAGAGGGGCATGAGGCTAGGATATTAAACTATTTAAGGAAAGAAGGCTCATGTTTGCATGTGATAGTTGTAAATTGAAATAGGGAAAAAATGCAGAGAAACTAAAATATGTTTCGAGACAGTCCATTTGAGGGGCAAAAGAAAACCACGGGTCGAATCAATTTTCTACTCTCAGAAATCATTGTCTCAAGGTTTTCTTATGAAAATTGAGAGGGCAGGCTCAGGGAAAACTAAGATATAGAAAAGGCTTGTAGTCAGGCTCACAATGGCTCAAGGATTAGTTTCAAGTTTATCAAGGAGACTCCATACCTAATGGATGCTTTAAGGCTACTTGTCTCTCCATCTAGTAGGAAGATGTCACTTGAGATGCATAATTCTTATCTATATTTCACTTCCGAGATAAATATTGGATCAAACCATGACCCCACATAGAAGGAATCTAAGAAAAATCATTCAAATCCTATAAATTTGTCATAAAAATATTCAGCAATGAAGTGACAGAGGCCAAGAGAGATCAAAGTATCCTCTACAAAATAAAACGACTCTATCGGGCCGTTTCTACATCTTAAATCCATTCTCCAAGTTACAGGAAGGAAGAACTATAATATAGCAGAGTTAAAAAAGAAGGGAAGATGCTACAAAGCATCCAAAAGAAAGAAGACTGAAGAATGGCTAAGATTTGCAGTCTTCAGGCTCGAAATAGTTCAAGAAAGGGTCCAAAATCGACTAAGTATAGAGGAGGTAGTAGAAGAGACCACATGTCCTCGCGGCGCTTCTCCAAAGATGGATCCAAATAGAGAGGTTCAAACAAGTGCCGCATCTCCACGTGTCCTAGGGTGGAATGGAGGCAGGGTCAAATGGTCAAAAAGAGTCAAAGGTGGATAGGGTGGGCCTCAAAAAATTGGCTAAGTATTAATG
Organism: Taxus chinensis; assembly: GCA_019776745.2. Lineage (NCBI taxonomy): Eukaryota > Viridiplantae > Streptophyta > Pinopsida > Cupressales > Taxaceae > Taxus > Taxus chinensis. Next base: position 866,236,069 of record CM034146.1, on the reverse strand, counting down.
TGCAAGCAGAGAGTGCCAAGTGTTAGCGTAGCACATCTCCAAGAGTTGGTCCCAAGGTAGAGACCCAAGAGAGCGTGAGCTCACCATGTAGCCCAAAGTCAATAAGTAAGAGGGAAGTTTGAAAATTCCACAAAGCAGTGGAGGCTGACAAGTGTCAAATCAACGCTCTTCCAAAGGAAAACATTGGGTAAGGTTTTCAAACAAACACGGTGCCTCCATGTGTCCTCAAAGAGGGGTAGAGTTAGTTGAATAGTTAATGCAAAAATAGGCTTGTGGAGGCTGCCAAGTGTCTCAATAGCACTGATTCAAGGATAAAATAGAGAAATGGTTCCCAAGTGAGTGCCAGATTGATACACATCCTAGGGAAAGGTGCGGGTCGGGGAAAAATTTAGTTTTTTTTCCCTTTTCCCCAAAAGGAGTAAAAGCTGCGAAATGACCCACGAATCTTCCAAGGTGGGAAGTCAGGGTTAAAAGTGAAAGTTTTCCTTTCATCCAAAAGGAATAAGAGTAAAAATAGGATTTTTTTTCCCAACTAACCGTAAGGAGCCATGTGTCCATGCAGAGCTTTGTGGATGCGAGAGTTTTCTTGATTTTACGATTTTTGCAAAAAGGAGAAATGTTAGGTTCTGAGCCCAAAAAACTGAATTTTCCCTAATCTAGCTACCACACGTCCTATATTAAAGAGGGGGGCCATGTTTTAAACTATTTTTTCCACCCATTTATATAGAATTAATGAAAAACTTCAAAGGGGCATATCTTTTGACCCAAGGCTCAAAATATTACAAATCTACCACCATTAGAAAGATCTCGATGTCATCTATGCCATGGGAGTCTAAATCTTTAAATTCAAAGAGGTTAGGTGGGAGAAAAATGAAGAAAATTATTTCAGTCCATTAATTAAAAATCTAATCTCTTTAACTACCAAATCTGATTCGATTTGATTCGTTGGGGATCCAGAAGCAGCATATTGTGGGCTGATTTGCAAAAGGCATTGATTTTAAATAGTTGAGATTTCAAAATGGGATTGAATATGTATCTCAGATTGGTTGGAGTAGGATTTTATTATTTCCTTCTTCTCTCTCCCATTCTTCTATATATTGTAACAGAGGCATCATTTCGAGAAGAATTAGTTGTTCATTTTTCTTCTCTGCCTCTCCCTTCTTTTCTGCCCCAGGGTTCAAATGGAGTTTGAACCTCTTCCTATACTCTGTAAATGGAATTTTTTTCCTCTTCTCCATAGATGATGCACTGTGTAAACTCTGAAGAAATAAAAAACGTGTTTTGTGATGCATTTTTCCATCTTCGCTCATTTTCAGGTTTCTCTTCTTGCCTCTCTTCATTGCATGGGTATTTGTGCATGTTTTGAATGTTCACTTATAGATTTGGGAGTGGTGTTCAGGGGGTTTTGGAAAATTTTATATGTGAATCTGATCTATGGTCTGTGATGCTACTGTCCATCCTTTCCATTGCTCATCTCTCTTTGTTCCATGGTAGTTTGGTAGATGATCAGTATTTTCCTTCTCTAGTGTATCACAGTTTTAGTGTAGGCTCTATTTTTCTTTATTTTCATTCTCTCATTCTCTCCTTAGAAGTTATATTAGGATTAGGTTAGCTCACCTACACTGGAATAGCTTGTGGTAGGTAGATTAGGAAGAGGAACTAGCATTCTCTAGAGGGTCATTCCCATTTGCATGTCCCACAGCTTGGGGAATGATCCAATGTTATGCAAATCACACCAAATGACCCTGCCTTAGAAAAGAAGATCCTTATAAATCATTTGGGTGTGCTATGATTTCTCACTAACAATCACTAAGCATCAAGCATCAAGCAACAATAAAAAAAATTATAACACGACATTACACATACACTTTCACCTCTAGGGCCACTTCATCTTCTCTAGCTTCCACACTTCATTTTTATCACTCCATGCTTTTTGTAGTCTCCTTGACATACTTTTTCCATTGATCTACATGGTTATCAGTTACATATCATTTATCTCATTTATGTTATCAAAAATTCACTCAACAACATAGAGTGGGGCAAAATGTAGACTCTTTATCAAACATTTTGGTTACATTTTTAGGTCCTAGTTACATACCACTATTCTTATGATTCCTAAGCAATAAAAGTACTAATTGACCATTGTATTTGGCCTTTTTACTTTTTTTTTGGTTTCCTTCTTTGTCTTACTCACCCTATTTCCCAATCTAACTTTGGATACTTCAAATTTTTAGAATCTGGATACCAGTGCCAAGCCAGGATGCCAATGCCTAGGTTCCGACCTCTTTATATCTTGCTTTCCTCTTGTGGAACTCTTTTAGATGTTTGGCATCCTTTTTTATTATGATTCATCATTTTATTGGTTAATTATGAAATTCAAACAAGAGAATCATATAAATACAATACTATGTTTCCATAATAAGGGACCAAGCTCTAAAAATCTATTACTATCACCTAAGGTTACATCTAAAGGTATTTTAGGAGCATTAAAGAATCCATCCATATATCATTCAAGGGATAAGGGAATGCATTATTTTACATACACTTCATAGGAGGGGAAATTCATTTTTTCATCAATAAATCTACTTAGATTTCTACATCTAGCTATTTCTCATTATCGATTGCATCTTGTACAAGAGCTACCTAGGGCATGATTCTACACACACACACACACACACACACACACACACACATAACTACATGGAGTCCAAAATTTAGTGTAGTGCACAGATTGTAAGTTCACTCTATTAGGTGATCACCACGTTTAGTGTGACTCCCCATTTGCATCTTTTTGTTTTTAGGCTTTTATGTATTTCAGGGTTTTATAGGCGTTCTTTCTCTTTTCAGGTTTTAGGAAAACTTTTTGATCCACTAAATAAATACATGTGAATAAAGGGGATATTTAGTGAAAATATTACAACACTAGAACATTCATATTTTGACCAATTTCATAATCAAAGTCACTAAGTATAATTTTTTGCCACCTAAGCGCCCCTTATCCAATGTAGGCACACAAGTCCAAGTAGATCCGATGGGTGCATGATTTTTTCTACATAGTAACTACAATTTCCTATTTTTCATTAGTTTTCTAGTTTGTCATAGTCTAAGATTAATTAGAATGTCAGATAAGTTCTTTATCCCTTCTCTATCACTTTGGGTTTTAATTTTAATTACTTATTTCTTAGGTTAGATATATAATTTATTGTTATATCATGGCATTGTGAATCTACAATTAGGGTTTAACATATTTCTAATATTTTTTAAATCACGCTTTGGCATATTTTCTCTATATGATAGAATATGGAGGATTTAGTTACTTTCTAGCCCAATGTGCTTTTAAAGGTATTATTAAGGGGAGGTTTTACCAATCACTAATAAACAACTCATAAATGGACACTATATTGATGATTCGTTTATTGATATTCTTGAAGAATAGAAATATGTTCACACCACTTTGGAGTATCTAGATAATTTGTGCTTGGATTCTAGTTCACCCATCCAATTGGACAAAAATTAATCTTATCAAAATTTACAATCTCCTATCCCTCTATGGCTTGCAAATTTGCAATGGGGTTGGATCCAAATGTATGCTTAATTCAAATTATTTTGAATTACTTCCACCTTTCATCCCAACTCAGTAATACTTTTGAGCTATGTGGTTCAATGAGAAGAGTAAGAAATAACAAATTGGATTCCCAATCCACTTTCTTTGGTAGGTAAATTCAAAATTTTCTCCATAGTTGTAGCCGCCACCCATATGTACTACTCTACTTGTTGGGATCCTTATAATACTTCCTATGGAAACCTAAAAAATATTCTAACAAATTTTCTTTGAGATAATTCATAATTCCTTAAGTGATTTCATAGAGTAGTATGAGATACATGTTATAAATCCAAAGAAGCAGGTGACATTGGCTTGCTTAACATCAAGGTTTAAGGGAAAGCTCTCTGTGTCAAATGAGGATTCATAGCATTAAAAGGAATGAATTCTAGAATATTTTTCTCTCACATTACATCTTCTAAGGATGCCCCTATGAATACAATCCTCTAAATTCCTTAACTTATAGTCCCTTCTTGTTTTTTTTGGTCCTTGTAAAAAACATGGGTATCAGTATAGCTCAAATTATTTGGAAGTATTGTGAATTACTTATATCAAACACTATTTGGAAAGTGGATGGCTTCAGATCTGGGATTTCTATAAGGCCCTACTCTCTCTCGTGATCATCCATTTTCACTTTCCATGATTCCCCTCTTTCTCTACATCCTTGGGATGAATCTATTTAGCTCTTCAGAAAAGGCATCAAAGTGGTGGGTTATTTATTTTGTAAATATTCTAGATCCAAGATTTCTTAGAGAGCCTTAGCTATTATTTTCAAAATTCAACACCAAGATTTTAAATCAATCATGAAAATAATTTCTTGAATACATGAGGATTTCTTACAAAACATTGGCATCACTTAAGATGTCCCATGGTGATGCAAATAGAATTGGACTTTTGCTACTCTATTCTTCCATTACAAACTCCTCTGGGGTTACTTGTCTCTCAGACCATATTTTTTGAATGGGGATTCACTTAAATAACAATGGAACACTACCTCTGAGACACAGGTGTGGAAATGATGGTTCAAAATGGTTTTTTCATTTATTGTTGAACAAAAATAATCTCACTTTAAGTGGTGCATATTACACCAAGGGATTGAATTATGCATATGGGTTTGAACCCCAACTTTATATTATGTACCAAACCTGATTCTATAAAGAACGCTTTTTGTTTCTATCAACATGACGAATCAGCTAGGAAATTGATTCAATCCCCTTTTAAAAAAATTCTCCACATTTCTTTAAATTCAATATGGTTCTCTTGGGGGACTCATCTATGCTACCTACAATTTACAACAAAATTTTACACATGTTCACTAGGGAAAATTTTAGTGGCCAATATTCATAATTAGGCTAAAAGTAGGAATATTGGAATATGAATTTGGCTACTTTTATGAACATAAGAGTGCCATGTTTCTGAAGATTGAGAAACAGGGACGGAAGCCTGATCAATTTTATTAATCTCAATCAATCAACCATTACAGAGAATGGGCTGCAATATTTATAGATATTGCACAGCCAAATACAAACAAAAAAGTAAGTTGCACAGGGGAACCAAATTCCTAAATATACAGGCTTCCAATAACATCCGAGAAGCACAAATGAATAAATACAAATATATTGTTCAAAACAATATAACAACATGAATAAAAGACAAATATGGTTTATGAACCATATAAAAAAATAACCATTATTATTTAATTAATTAAATAATTAAACTATGCATAATTAATATTAGGATAATAATATTTTATCCTAACATTCCCCCCCTTAATTGTGCATTGTCTGAGGAGATGAGGAGAGGAACTCTCTGAACAACTCGAACTTGTCATGTGCAAGTGACTTTGTGAAAATATATGCTCGTTGTTCAGCCGTTGGACAAAATTGAAGCTAGATGTTGTGCTTCAACACATGTTCGCGTATGAAATGAACCTGAACCTTAATGTGCTTTGTTCTCTCATGAAAAACTGGATTGCGAACAAGTTTGAGAACACCTTCATTGTCAACATACATGGTGGTCAGTTTTTCCTGTGGTATTCCAAGTCCTTCCAGTATGCGACGTAGCCAAATCACTTCACAGACAGCTTCTCCTGCAGAGCGATACTCAGCTTCTGTGGAAGAGCGAGAAATAAAGTTTTGTTTCTTACTTCCCCATGATATTGGTCCAGATCCCATAAATAGTACAAATCTAGAAGTGGATTTTCTATCATCAATGTTACCTGCATGATCTGAATCTGAATATCCAGTCAAGAAGATGTTTTCGTTCTTCTTATATTCTAGACCAAGATCCACTGATCCTTTGAGATATCTCAAAATGCACTTTGTTGCTTTCCAATGACAAAATTTGGGTTCCTGCATGAACCTGGATAGATAGCTCACTACAAAGCTGATATCTGGTCTAGTGTAGGTCAGGTAAATGAGACTCCCAATCAGCTTCCGATAGAGAGTGGCACTTACCTCAGGAGATGGATCTGAATGAGATAACTGCAATCTGTTCTCCATGGGTGTAGCAATTGGTGTGTAATCCATCATCTTAGAATTCTCGAGTGTTGTCTTGGTATATTTCATCTGAGAAACAAAGATGTGATTCTCTTTCTGCCATAACTCTAGTCCAATACAGTAGTGCATAAGCCTGAGATCTGTCATGTCGAACGATCGCTTAAGATATTTCTTCGTTTCATCAATCATCTTCACTGAACTTCTTGTGATGACTAGATCATCGACATAAACTAAAACAATCACCATCTCCCCCCCTTGCTTTTTGAGGTAGAGATTGGGATCGTATGGATTTTTGACGAATCCATGTTGTACGAGATGTTCATCAATCTTGATGTACCATGCCCGGGGTGCCTGTTTGAGGCCATACAGAGATTTACTGAGTCTACATACCTTTTCTTCTTGACCAGGTACAACATATCCCTCAGGTTGAGTCATGTAGACTTCTTCTTGTAAATATCCATTCAGGAACGCACTTTTTACGTCCAATTGGTGAAATTTCCATCCAAAATGTGTAGCTAGAGCAAAGATCATCCTGATCGTTTTGATCTTAGTTGTGGGAGCAAATGTCTCCTCATAGTCAATGCCTTCTTTTTGTGCATACCCCTTTGCTACAAGTATTTCTTTGTGCTTGTCCACTGTCCCATCTACTTTGTACTTAGTTTTGAATATCCATCTGCATCCAATGGGTTTCTTCTTTGGTGGAAGATCAACAAGCTACCAAGTGTTATTTTTCATCACTGATTGATATTCAGAATCCATGGCATCTTTCGAAGCTTTTGATTGTAGGGCTTCGTGGACTGTAGAGGGCTCATCTGATTCAATAACTCTACTCATCAAAGCAAAGTTAACTTCTTCCCTTGTTTTACTGCGAGCCCGTGGTCCAGGGGTGGATGTATTCAGTGTAACATCCATTCTTGCATCTCGTAACATGCTAGTACACCACTTGGGCATACGCTAAGCTATTCCCGTGGGTCGTGGTTCTATCATATCACCACCATCATCCCCATCATCACTTTCATTATCTAAGGGAACATCATCTTCTGTTTTTATAACTAGTGGAATGTCTACATCATGTGAGTCAGGAGGAGGAGCCTCTGCTTCCTTCTTCTGAAAAAACTCAACATCTCTACTTGTGTAGACTTTTCTGGTCTTAGGATCCATCAATCTATACCCAAGAGTCTCTTCACTGTATCCAATGAAGATGAGATTTTGTGACTTCATGTCCAATTTCTTTCTGTTCTGTTTGGGTATGTGCATGCTTGCTTTGCACCCGAATACTTTGAGGTGTGCAATGGATGGTTTCCTTTTTTACCATGCTTCTTGTGGTGTAATTCCATCAAGACCAGTTGTGGGCACTCTGTTCAAAAAATACACTGTTTTTTTACTGCTTCTGTCCAAAATGTATTTGCAAGTCTGAATCATCGATCATGCATCGCACCATTTCCATGATAGTATAATTTCTTCTCTCAACAACACCATTTTGCTGTGGTGTGTGTGGAGGAGGATTTTGTCGACGAATCCCGTGAGTTTGTAGGTAGTCTCTGAACTCATCACTGGTGAATTCCCCCCCTCGATCTAAGTGGAGAGTTCTGATGTGACGACCAGTTTCTTTCTCAACTGCAACTTTTAACTTTTTGAATGTTTCAAAGGCTTCACTTTTGTTGTGAAGACAAAAAATCCACATTTTCCGTGAATAGTCGTCAACACAAAGCATGAAGTATTGGAACCCAGAATGACTTGGCTGTAGTGGACCGCAAAGATCGGTATGAACCAGGTCAAGTTTACCATGAGCTCGGAATGTAATCCTCTGGAATGAAACTCTATGTTGTTTTCCTACTAAGCAGTGAGGACACTTGTCTATATCCTTCTGAAGAGATGGTAGCCCATGTACCATATTACACCGGCGAAGTGTTTCGAGATATTTGAAACTTACATGACCAAATCTCTGATGCCACAACTGGGCTGAGGTGGTGTTTTTAACCACAAGTGCTTGATATTTTTTGTGAATGAAATCAAGTTGAAACATATGTCCCACATTTGAGGATTTTGTAATTATTTTCGAGCCTCTAGATTTATCTCGAATCAAACACATTTTCTTTCCGGATAGGCTATCAAATTCTATTTTTCAGGTTGTGATCTAGGAGTTGACTGACTGAAATAAGATTCTTTGTCAACCCAGGGACATATAGAACATTTGATAGTCTGCATTTACGTGAACCAAGAGGTAGAGAAATGTTTCCAATCCCCTGAAATGTATATCAAGAATCATCTCCCAACGAAACATGATTTTTCGATGGCGTGTCCCTCATTGAAATAAACCAGTCTCTGTGGCCAGTCATGTGTCGAGTGGCTCCCAAATCAACATACTAGACATCATTAGATGACGTGGATGGTTCACTTGATTAAGCAGTGAACAAGAAGTCTTCATTGTCTGACTGTTCTTGTTGCTCAACAATATTACCTTACTAGTGGGGTATTCTTTTCCAGTTCCCCTTTTTCTACCCGTGATAGTTGTTAGAATGTCCCTTGTAACATTGTTGTTGTTGTGGTCCAAAGTTGCTTGATGAACCTTTCTTATAAGTGTTATACAAACAATCTTGTAAGTCATGTCCTCTTTTGTAAATTGGACATCGCTTCTTCTATTGATTGTCCCCATGATACTGATTCTGATGTTGGGACTTCTGATAGGATTTAGGTTTTCCTTTACCTTTTCCTTTCCATTTTTGATGTGAAGACAATGCCTGCTCCTCTTCATCATCCTTATTGTGCATTGCTTCCTCTTGTTGCAGTAGGTTTACTAGCTTGTCAAAACTAATTGTCGTATCTGACAAGTTTAGAGTGGTGAAAAAAATGTGGTAAGAAGAAGGGAGATCTCTCAGAACAATGGGAACAAGAGATTCATCTTTGACCTCTTCTCCTAGGGCTAGAAGTGAAGCCCTCAACTCTGCAACTCTTCTTAAGAAAGCTTCAATTTTCTCATTCTACTTAAATTTCAATATATGTAATTGACTCTGCAAATTTAGTATGGCATTCTTGTTCTTGGCCTGATATATTGTTCTCATCTTATCCCACGCTTCTTTTACTGTTGTGGCATCTCGAATGTGGGCTTGCACATCGTCAGACACTCCAAACAAGATGATGAGTTTTACTTTCTGATCTTCTCTATCAAACTATCATTGTTGTGTTGCATCAGTTGGTGATCTGGTTAGAGTACCAGTCACAATAGGCCAAATTTCTTCAAACTCCAGTTGTGTCTTTATTTTTGTCTTCCATGCAGCATAGTTGCTTCCTTTGAGCAATTGTGAATCTGGAAGAAAAAATTTGGGGGCATTGGTGCCCATTTTTCAGAGATCACTGACAGGATTTGGCTCTTATCACTCAAGGTATTAGGTCTCCCAATCTATATACCATCAATCATATATACCGAACCTTTCTATATACGTGTCCTTCCGATATACCCGTCGGTACGTGGAAGAAGCTCGCCCTTTCTATATACCCAACGGTACGTGAAAGAGGTGTTAATGTACGTGAAATAATTCAATACGTGGTACCAAGACAGTACTGATGGGATCTGTGTGATTATTGACACCGGCTCAAATAAATATCCTCATACGCGCGCGTAACTTTGCTATATACTCAAATAGTTTCTCAGTCTGGATTTATGTCTTACAATCATTCAAAGACGGATGGGATGGTTTATAGTGTGTGTACTGTGACCTTATTACTCCCCGTTGATTTATAGGGATGATGCCCAGACGATGTTGTTGTAGCTATATTAGGCATTAAGTGCAGTAGTAGTCGTGACAGATTTACCCATAAGCACTTCCCAGAGGCACCATATATACCGAACGCTGCGAATGAGATCTAGGATCTCGTGAGTGTTACAGAACCAATTTTTTTATTATTTTTGATTACAATTCTGCCAGTTTTTGAACAATTACAAAGTTTTGCAGTTGACTATGGCAACCTGAAAATTAGTACAATATGCAGCAGTATACAATTTACATTCAAATAAATGTACAATTTGAATGGCAGGCAAAAAATTTCAGTTTTGCGGGTCCTGGTGGCCTTCTGAGCCCAATACCACCCAAAATGCTAAAAATTGCAAAAAATAAGCTGAAGATGCAATTTTTAGATGGGTCTCCCTTTGCAAAAAATGTCTGAAATGAAAAAACAGCCCAGATGGGAGAAATTTATTTTTACCCTAGCTTAGGGGTTTCTCCGCTAAATTTAGTTAGTTATAACTAAATTCAAAAAGTCTGCTAAATTTAGCAGTTCAGCCACAAAATCCGCCAAATGCAAAATGTGAAGTTGGGGGTGGGATTTGAACCATGCACCTCCCACTTCTAAGGCTTTCCCTCTATCCAACTTGGCCTCTTAGGGGCGCTTAGTGTAGGAATGAACAAACTTGCATTTAAAGAAAGGGAAAATCGACTTACTTTTTAAAAATGTGACTTAGCAGAGGAGAGAGTCCATGTGGCGCTTGCGTGGAGCTCGGTGGGCGTTTAGGGTTTGCTTCGCTCAAAAAACGGATCTGAAATGCCTTTTAATCTCCTTCTTATTGTTTTTGTTTGCCTTGTCGCCTCCTTGTCTTTTGTTTTTCTCAGCCGCTTCTTCCACCATTCTGGCCAGACCGCTCTTCCTTGTGTGCAGGTCGCGCCTATGCAAGGTCGGTGTTGGAGGGAGGAGGCTCACTTGAAAGGTGCTGCTGGTTTTTTTTTATTTTCTTTGATCTTTTTCACTGTTTTTTGTGTGCAGGTGCTCCTTCAGCTGCGTGGCGTCTATGGCAGGTCGAGCCGCTGGCCGCTAGTTTGTTGCCTAGATTATAGTGTAGGTCATGCAAGGCGTGAAATAATTTAGTGTAGGTCTGACCTAAAGATGCCCACGCTGCTATGTTGATCATGGAGATTTATCCCACCAAATAATAAATTTGCCTCCAGCATTAAAACTTGCTCATATGTTAAATCTTCATTTGTTCAATCCTTTCCAATGCCAACAGTACCTCTGCTAGTCTGTCACTTTCAATAGACAGAGATCGGAAAGCCCTACGTCCATTACTTTCAGAATGGGCAACCATGTGCCTTTCAAAAGGAGCATCATTGACCGATGCTGATCTTACAAAAGTGGTGCCATCTAAAAAGCTTGGAGAAATTGTACCAATCGAAGATGTAAGAGATGTTGAACCAGCTAAAGGCAATAATGGAGGTGCTCGAAGAGGTGTAATGAGGAAATCAATCCCTGTGTGCTTCTTGCAGCAAATTTTGCAAATGCATACACATACAGGTCCGCATACACATAGACATTCAACTCTAGTGCTCTGCTAAAATGTAGCAGAGACTAAATAGCTTCTATTAAATTAGAGACAAAACCCCTAATGGGGAAATTATTTTATTTTTTTTAATTCTTTATACCTGCAACAAATTTTGCCTGGTGCTGAGTGCACCAGTTCAAAAAAAATTTCCGTTCCAAACACCTGGAACTGAACAGGAGGTTGTGGGTTTGCAGGGGGTTCTGGGAAGCTGCAGGAGGCAGCACTGGCTCTCCTTCTGTTGCAGATTTCTTCTCCATGAATTCTCCTTCTTCTGCAACCTTCTCCAACCTTGCCAGGAGCTTCAATTCACTCTGGTACCAAATGAAGATTGAGAAACAGGGATGGAAGCCTGATCAATTTTATTAATCTCAATCAATCAACCATTACAGAGAATGGGCTGCAATATTTATAGATATTGCACAGCCAAATACAAACAAAATATTAAGTTGCACAGGTGAACCAAATTCCTAAATATACAGGCTTCCAATAACATCTGGGAAGCACAAATGAATAAATACAAATATATTGTTCAAAACAATATAACAACATGGATAAAAGACAAATATGGTTTATGAACCATATAACAAAATAACCATTATTATTTAATTAATAAAATTAATTAAATAAATAAACTATGCATAATTAATATTAGGATAATAATATTTTATCCTAACAGTTTTGGCCAAAAACTCTAAAAAAATAATTTATACCATGTGAATATGCAATGGATCTCCAATATGAACATATATTTTTTATTAAATCATCACATGATAGATGGCTTAGGGTTTTAAGACATTCTTGGATCACCAAGAAATCTATGGAAAATTTCTATTTATTTGATCAGATTTGCTGACAAGTTTAGGATTTTATTTGAAATTTTATTAAATTTTTGATACACACACACAGCCACACACACACACACACACACACACACACACACACACACAGAGATCTAGATTGGAAGTTGTTAAATCTTTAGAAAACCTGAAAAATTTAATATACTTTGCTAAATTCCGAGGAAGCCACTATAATTTTTTATAATCCTTGGCACATGAGGAATGACCAAGTGTTACCCATTCTGTGAACATGATCGTACAAGTATCAAAAAGCAGCCCCAACACCTAGAATTTTATATTAGGTGGACATGTGGCGAAATTCGGGGCATCCTCAAAGAAAAGGAATTCCGTGGACTCTAAGCCCATGGAATGAACCAATCTATCCACATTTTCCTTCAAAAAATATATTATATTTCATCAATACCACGAATGCTGATTTTAGATAATTCCCAACCTAGTGAATCTAGATTCAACCATATTCACCATGATTTCAATAAGTTTTTTTAGGGGGGATACTTAAAATTTTCCGTGATGTTCACAAAAGATTTTTTTCACCTTTAAAAAGCTATACATATTGTCATATTTAAAAATGTTCCTATGGATGGAATTTTTTTAATTACTAATACACTGGCTATTCTCTCCACTATGGTGCTTCAAATTCAAAAACAAGACAATAAATGTTAAATGTAGGTTGGACACCTATAACTCCTTCTCAATCATTGGGCCACATCCCCTTACATGGTCAACCAAATTCCTGTTGATGTTTGAATACTTTCCTCCATTCTCCCCCTCCTCCCTAAGGTTGAGGGTTTCACATACGCTACCCCAAGAGGTGGTGGATCTCCTCTCCTCAATGGAAGTGTTCCCCTCAGTCTCAACCCTCCCCCCTTATCATGGTGACGTTTTTGGACACCTTGGTGAAGCGTGCTAGTTTGCAACTTAATGGGGAAAAATTCCAGCATCAACTATTTCTATTTCTCCTTCTCGACAACTTGATAAATCTGATCATTGGAAACACTAAATAAAATAATAAACTGGATGAGAACCCATCCCTAACACAGCTCACTTAGGTACTAGCTGGGAAGATAAACTGAACAATCCTCCACCTCCTCTGGCCACCATGTTTATTGTTGCGACCTAGGTTTCCTGTTCTAGCCTTATTTTTTGGTTCCTTTTTTTGTTCACCCTCTTTTTTGATTGAGGTCATAAAATTTATATTGTTATTATTGTCCTCCCTCTCGAGGCCTTGTTGAATCGATATGATTGGCATTCTAGGGTGTGATTTTTTTAACCCACATTTTGTATAATATTGTGTTGTAATTACTTTTTTATTTATGTAAATGTTTTCTTTTCAATAAAAAAAGTTACAGACGTGGAAAAATCCAAGACAAATATCAAATAATAATTCGACAAAAATAAAAATTAGTAATTCAGCTTATTTAATACATTTATTTTTACAATATTAATCTCTTTCATATGGAGAATTTTGTTGTATGGGAGAAGTAGGATAAACACTACAAGAACTAAATAGTTATTTGATTTAATTGATTTCAAATATTGTAATAAACACCATGATTTTCATACGAGACACATTAATCATGGTACTAATTATTTGTGTTTGTTTTATAAAAAATTTAACCTTATCGATAAACTATTGAGAAATAATATTTTAAAAATAATTCTATTTTCTTCTAATGTCAAACATTGTTATTTCTAGAATATATAAAAATATTAATAGATTATTAGTTAAAAACTCAATATTATTATATTCAATGAATGTTGTATAATATTTCTTCCGGTATTAATAAAAAAGAACTTTAAATATGAAATGTTTCTATATTTCTATTATTATGAGATGGTTCTTTGAAAAATTAATGTTTAAATATATTCAATATTTATAACATGTATATGGTATTTTAAAAAATAATATAGCTTCATATAAGTAATTTAAATTTTTTGAGGATGTACAATATAATAACATTTATATTTTAAAGTAGTTATTTATATAGACTATCAATAAATTTAACTTGATATAAACATTTTAATTATCGTAATCAATTTTATATTAGACAACTCATTATTCTAAATTCAATTATTTATATTAAGGGTATATATTTAAAAAATAATAATTTTTTATAACATTTCAAATTCGCAATCTTCTTTTGAGTAATGTGGATTGGTTGTGACTAGAGTTTCAAATTTTCAAGAGGCTTAATAGTAGCCATTAGATTTCAATTGAATTTTAGTTTTTAATTTGAAGATTTAATGATAAAGCACAATATGTATAATAACTTATTAGGTGTATGTTTATCTACATTTTTATCAAATGATTTAACTATGATTAAAAATATGAGTATCAATTTAATATAATGCTTACAAAATGTGTGTTTCTTTAAATTTAATTATATATGTATATATATGTATGTGTGTATATATATATATATATATATATATATATATATATATATATATATATATATATATATATCTGTGTGTGTGTGTGTGTGTGTGTGTGTGTGTGTGTGTATAGTATATAATTATACATTTGATTGATATAGTATTATAAAATAAGGGTGGCAAATGAAAAGGGGGATAACACTATAGCATCAAAACTATTTGCAGAAGAAAGCTGAGAACCTGTGAAACTCACACCTTTATGGAATGAAACAGAGCCATTGTTAGATATGCTGAAGTTTATCATCTACAAAGGCAAAAAAAGATTTTGATTTGACATAGTAGGATGGTTTTCTAGTCTTCGACTAAATATTGAATTGGTGTGTGAGTGGAGCAGACAAAAATAGCACTACAAGGTTGAAGTCTAAGCTCTTATTGGTAAAGGATTTCTTTTTTGCTTTCATTTTGAGATGGATATACAAAAATTTTTACTTGAAGGGCCTTGGTTTTTTGGAAGTGTTTCCTTCACCTACCATCAATGGGAACCTAGAATGCCACAAGATTTTTGTTTCCTCACTCTCTCACTCTGGATTAGGCTTTTGGGTCTCCCATAAGAATTATGGTAACCAGCGGTTTCTCTGGGTATCACTAGATTGATGGTCTTGCTTGTTGATGTGGATTCCACTACAAAAAATCGCTCCAGATTAGTTTTTTTAGGATTTGTATCTATTGGTTCTCAAAATACTCTCGCCCCAGTTTTCCTTTGAAATTATACTGATTTATGGCCTTTGCTACTTTCTTTTTCCCCATGTTGGGCCTGGTTAATCTTTTCTACCATTTTTAATCTATTCCTAGGTTGTAGATCACTTATGGGTCCATGGTTTGCTCCTTGCTTCTTTGTTCCTCTGGAAAAGGTCTGCAATTTGGGTCTCCCATTCTCTGTTCATCTAAAAACTTAGATTCTCCCATATTTTCCAATCTCCATGGTCAGGATTTCTTTTATTTGTCATTTCTACCCTAAATACTTGAAGAAAAATGAATGGATGTGTCTTTGATGGACATAGTTGAGCCTTGTAACATTTCTAATTTTTTTCTCCTTGGAGAAATATTCATTTTCAGGCTCAAATGATCTTTTTTTTGTATTTTACTATTTGACGGGTGTTTCTCTCGGTAAAATTTACATCCTTGCATCGACAGAGGACATAGGACCTTTTGGTTGGACGTGGCTCGGCTGGGTACTTCAAAATTTCTATGAATCACCTCAACTTAAAAGAACGACACTCGTTTGAAGATCTATTTTTTGGTTTTGCCTTGGAGTACCGCCGTGAGGACACGTGAAGGTTTTTGCTGATTTTCCCATAATTAAATAAATTTTATGTAGCTAAAATATTTTGGCAGAGAACAGGGAGACATGGCAAGCCCACACTCACTTAGAGTCTTTTAAAGAAGCACCAGGAGGACACTTGGAGGCCTCCACTCACTTTGAATTTTTCCTTGAATTTTCAACGGCCGAAGGAGACTGCCCCAGAGCATGACACTTAGTGCCTTCCACTGAGCTTCGAGCTTTCAAACAAATTTTTCAGGGCCTGGACACGTGGTGAACCTGCACTCATTCAAGGTCTCATATTTTGGGGACCATCTCAAGGTGCGCCATAGTGACAAGTTTTAGTTTGACAAGTCAAAAGGAGAAGGGAAGCAGACCATCGAGGGAATCTTAGAATTTTTGCCTCTTATGCTCAAAAGGGTTAAGATATCAAAAATGGCTAGTAATCCCGACAAAGGGGTGGTCAATTTTTTTTTTAAGTCAAAGGGACGGGGAAGCGGGCCATTGGGGGTAACTTACATTTTTTTCCCCCTGATTTTCAAATGATCGAAACATCGAAATGGCCCATAAGACTTATGGAAGAAAGTTCAAAGATTTCTCCAGTCACCGGTGGTGGTACGGGCCTTCAGAGGAAATTTGGAAAATTTTCCCTTTGTGGGAAAAAGAGTTAAAAGTAAAAAAGGAAGCATGGTTCCGCTGGGACCCACATTGGAAACTTAAAGCGGAAGGGCGGAGCTGCGGGGAAAACTTGGAAAATTTTCCTTTTTCTAAAAAGAGGTTAAATGGAAGAATTTATCCATGGTTCCTTTAGGACCCACCTCAGGACACATGTCAGGCTCATTTCCCAAGGGCAGAGGTGCAGAATAAAATGTGAAATTTTTCCATTTTTCCAAAATTTGTAAAAAGTTAGAGGGAACCCTGGGGTCTATTTTTAAGATTTGAATCTTCCACGTGTATGGCCCAATTTCAAAGTGAATATCAATTGTAGTTGTGAAGTTGAATCTGATTTTCCCCCCATTTTACTAAAACATGCCTGAAAGTACGGGTCTTTATGATTTCTTGGTATTTCCTACACGCCAGGAAGAGTGGGAAGTTATTGTTGATATTTGAGTATAGTGGGGAGATCTGGAAGATGTATTTCACCAATAAAATGGTCTGACTATCGTGCTCGATCAAATTTTCCATTTTTATTCTCCTAAGTACTCAAGGAGCTAGATTTGACAGATTAGGGGTGGAAGTGGTAGGTGAATTAAGAAAAAAGTTATCTACCATAGGAAGGAGTTGAATGTGGGAGATATTCAATGAGATCTTCCCCCTCAAGCACCTGGGGAATTTTTATAAATGTGGTCCTGGAAATAACAATCGTGATCATGGTAAGCACTGGTGCACTCAATGTCTAGATTTTTTAGGGGAAAACTCTGTTATTAAATGTTTTAAATGGGACAATTTTTTTGTGCAAATGGTTGGAGTGTTAGGGGTCGGGACTAAATTTTCTAGTAGAAAAAGGCTTGACACAGCCAATCATTTTGAGAAGCTGTTTGAGAAGATTGTATATCTCTTTTGTATTAAATCTTATCATGTGAAGTTGGTTGTAAGTGTAAAGCCATTGAAAAGCTTTGAGACAGTTCTAGAAACTTTCCCCTGCTGATAGATTTAATCAAATTCAAGTTATATTGTGTTGTCTTGAGAAAAATGTGTTTGTTTTATTTCTGAATGTATGTGAGTAGTTTTTCTTATTTCTGTTTCAATCTTGTATTAAAATTTGATTCAATCACATAGGCATCAATCGTTGTAACAGTTTAGTAGCATCTGCAATTTCATTTCTTAGAAGAGATTTCATCTCGGATTAGAATAAACGATTTAAAATAACTTTTCTTTCATCTGTTGATAAATATTTTCTGTAAGCCTCTTGGTGTACCTTAGGCGTGATTTGACTCAAATTTTGATGCCTTTTTTGATTTTATAACTTGAGCCTTCATTGAAGCACATATTCTAGTTAAAGAAACATTTTACGTATTATGTGGAATTCTGTTGGTTTAACATTCCGTTTTGTAAAATTCCTCAATGATCTGGTGAATCAAGTTCATCCCACCATACCTCCCACCAAAACATTTTTCAAAAACAACCAATCCCACCTATACTACCCATGTTTGTTCTATGTGCATACAAATGCATAGTCTCTATTAGCAAAACATGTAGAAGAAATCAGGGTCCCAAATGTCTTTAGTAACCTTTGCCTTCTTGTGAAAATATGTACATGATCTTGAAGTGACAACTCATGAGAGTCAGATCTGGTGTGTTGATCAAATTTTCCCAAGGTATTCTCTATAAAATTTATGCCAAAGAAATATTTACCAGCATTCTTCAATAATAGAGGTTACAAAATAGGTTCTCTTACCTTGGTTGAAAGGCACAACCTAAAATAATTAGGATCAAATCACATCCTTTTAAGATACAACCCACCCCTTTCAAAACCTGAGTGCTAATAAGTAAGACAGATTGCTTCCCCCGTTACAAAATGACATACATGATTATCTATTTACCTCTGAGTGTCCTATCAAATCCATGATGTTGTTTGGTCTTTGAAGGAGATTCAATTTGGGTACCAACATGCTTCTAGCGCCATTGCCAAGTATTTTGTTCAATTTGATCCAGTTCATATCTATTATGCCCCTCATCAACATGCTTTTGGCACAATTTCCGGGGAGTTTGTTCAATTTGATCCAGTTCATATCTATTTGGCCCGTCAATAGCACACTTTTGGCACCGTTATTGGGGAATTGTTTTGAATTGCTAGGAACTAATTTACATTGTTGAAGACTGATTTGTTGATCTATTGCCAGGTCAAATCTAGTTAGATCATCAACACGCATATGGCGTCGTTTCCGTGGAATATAGTTTATTCCCAGACCCTGGTGTTTTGTGTAAATTTTTGAGTCTTTACAAGTTTTTACACTAGATTTCATTTGATAAATTTGGGTAAAGAAAAATTAGAATCTTTCTATTTCCAGATTCTATCATTGACAAACATTTGACAGATCATATTTAGTGCATTTTCACAACTAGGATGGAAATCCTTAGTGCTGACTCATTGATTGATATGATTTTTTAATGAGTACTAGTATCTTAAAACTCTGTAAAATTCATATTTGTTACTAATATTGGAAAATCTGGAAGAAAGAAGATCTTTCGTGCTAGGACATTGTTTCCAGAGCTAGGAAAATCAAAATCAGAAGGAAGAAAAGTGTAGAGAGTTGTGGGAGAATAGCAGACAAGAAGGGGGATCCCCATTGATGAAATTTATCACCATATCATTGAAGACCGCCATTCAAGTGACTCTGAATCAGGTAGCCTCTTTGTGGAATTGAATTCTCTAACTGGATAACGGCCTTCATTTGATTTTGAAAATTTTGCTTCACATTCTATACCTATCTTTTCTAAGGTTGATAGGGATTTCCAAGAGACAAGGCCTTTAGAGGGTATCCGTTTTGAAAATTATACTCCTATGTTCCTAGGACTCTCAGCCCCTTATCAATTTTTCACCCCTCCAAGGTCACCTCCTAAAAACAGTATGGCCCAACCCCCACCCAGACCTCCATTTGTTGTAAACGCTTTTTGACCTATAATTTTTGTGGGAATGGATTTTTATCCAAATGCAGTGCCTCAAGATGTAAGGAAAAAACTACCAAGGGAACAATGTTATTACTGGTGATCATCATCTTAAGTTTTTTATCAATATGATGGAAGACTTTGAGATTGAACATGAAGATGTATATATCAAGTTGTTTATCCATACCTTGGAAGAGGATGACAAGGACTGGAATAAATCATTGCTAGATAAATCTATTGATTATTGGACTGAGATGAGTAATGGATTTAGATTGCAGTATGGTGATAGAACTAACCCTAGGTTTCTTTTGACAGAATTTGAAAACATAAAAAGAGTCATAATTTATCAGTACTTCATTTCAACACAACATTTAATAAGACCTTACATAGATTTCTTGTTAGGATAAGGCCTTGTGATAAGTCATGTTTGATCAAATATTCTGATGCATTTGATAAAAAGGATACATATTACTTAAGAGACAAAAACCCCACAAATTTGAGGTAGGCCTTCACCTTGGCTCTGCAAATAGAGAACAACATCAAGGAATTGGGAAAGCCTCCAAAAAGGGAGGGTGCAAAATTGATTAACCCAGAAAAACCTCAAACAAGTAAAGTTGTTGATTTGGAGGAGGTGGTGAAAAATTTGGTAGGGAATGTAAAAGAAATTTCCTACAAACTAGCCCGAGCTGCGAAGGGAATTGGGTAGAGCTCACAAGTTCAAAACAAGAAATAAAGCCAAGACAGGTTTACAAATCACCAATTATCTGATGATAGAGGTAAAGGACCTATTGGATTTGGAAACAGGTAGCCCCAAGGTAGGGAAAATAGAATTGTACCTGAACCTTTGGCTATCAGGGTTGTTATTATGGAGGAAACAAATGTCATTGATTGGTGTGACAAATGTTTCATGCCCCATGATTATTGTGAAGAAGAATAAGTTGATGACAATGATGATGATTTCTGCATGATGTGTTGATCCACAAGCTCACAATAAGAGGCAACTTCAACTGAGGTGATAAGTGCCCAGACTGCTGCCACCTTTTGGGACTACATTCATAGGGTACCTATTCTTCCTCCCTCTCATATTTTAGAATTATATACTGTACAAGCTTTTGAATTTCCCAATAATGACTTTGTATATTTAAGGTCTTTAATGATAAAGAAGTATGATGGAGGAATTCCATCTAAGGAGGACACACAGTTACTGATGAATGTTGTTGTTGCTAAAGAGAAGGAATATAACACAAGAAGTAAGGATGTTAAAGGGACAATGCCTTAAGCCAAGCCAAAATATCCCTTACTTTAAAAAATTCCTAAAGAGGCTCCTAAGTACAAAAAGAGAGCATTTGAATACTTGGGATTAAAAGAAGAGAAGACTTCCCTACGCAGAAATTTAAATATTATGGAGACTCCTCCAATCATTCAAGAGTTAGAGACACCACCAGCATTAGAGGATCTAGATGAACCTTAAGATGTCTATTAGGGGACATCCTTGGTGGACTCTGAGATGAATGTGGATCCATTTTTCACCACTTTGATCATTAAGGACAGACTGATACACAACTTCCTGTTTGACTCAGGGGCATCATGCAATGTCATGCCTTTGGAAGTCATGAATGAGCTAAAATAAAAGTGACAACAACATATGGGAAGTGCACTGCCATGGATTCTAGTGAATTTCCAGTAGTGGGATGTGTGAAGGGTTTACTGGTATAGCTTGCAGCTCACCTAGGTAAAAATTTAAAACTTGATGTTGTCATCGTTGACTGCCCAGCCAAGTGGGGTATGCTACTATAAATAAAATGGGCTGAAAGTGTTGGCGGGAGTGTCCAAATTTATATCTCCTATGTCACCATTCCAATTGAGGGTAGCCTTAGCAGTTTGTATGGAGAAAAGAAACGGTTTCATCTTATTGAGGATCCCAACAATGCATCCTATGAATTATTGTACAAAAATGTTGATGCTGACAACTTTGTAGGATTTGCTAACAGAAAGGAGCACTAGATTGAGGAATGAAGATGAATTGAACAAGCGGGCTCTCCTTGGACTATATTGTTTGATGGAGCTTGCTCCAAGTTTGGGAATGGTGTTGGTGTTTTTCTACTTTCTCCTAGTCTGGAAAAATTTGTTTTTTCCTTCAAACTCAACTTTGAGTGCACCAAAAATATTGCTGAGTATGAGGGACTATTTTTGGGTTTAATAATTTCTTGGAAATATGGTATCAAGGACATCATTGTCAAAGGAGACTCAGAATTAATTGTAAAACAAGTTAGAAAATTATATGCCACAAAGAATCAACAAGTGAAACAGTATAAATATGTAGTTTGGGATCTAATTGATATGCTTGATTCATTGAACATAGTGCATCATGATAGGAAATTCAATGACTTGGAAAAAATCTTGCAGTGTTGGGATCTTGGTTTGATAATTGTATAATGTCCCCACATTGTGAATATGAGGTTGAGGTATTGACAAGACCCTCTGTCACTGACAACATTAAACATTGGCAGGTTTTTTATGATGATGCTTAGATAAGAATATTTCTATAGAATAAAAGAGAGTTTGTGGATCAATTCATTGATTGGGAACCAATGGTGTGTGCAACCGAAGGGAAGGAAACCTTGTTTGGCAAGGGAATTATCTAGCTAAATATCAATACCATTCCTAGAGGGCTGGTTGCTCTTGAGTCCAATTTTGATAATGTTAATTGCATTGTTAATAGATGAATAGAAGCCTCGAGGAATATTGAGGAGCATGGTCTTGGTAAAAAGGAGAAGCCAAGGAAAATTTTGTTAGGTACCAATCTCAGCAAGGAGGAGAAGCATTCCTACATCTAATTGTTGAGGAAATACCAAGATTGCATGGCTTAGACATTTTCTGAACTAAAAGCATACAAAGAGGATCTGTTTCAGCATGATATTCCCTTGGAGTCTAATGCAAATCCATTTAGGCATAAATAAAGACCCGTCAATCTACTCTTATATCTCAAGATGGAAGAGGAACTGAAGAAGCTGAGAGATAGAGGGATTATTCAGCCCACAAAGCATTATTCTTGGGTTGCAAACCTAGTGCCAGTGAGAAAGAAGAATGGTGACATCAGGTTGTGTGTATATTTCAAGAATTTGAACAGAGCATCAATGAAGGATAATTATCCTTTACCAAATATGGAGAACATGTTGTGGTTAGTGATTGGTTCTGAGTTGCTTTCCACCTTGGATAGTTTCTCTATCTATAACCAAGTTTTGGTGAAGGAATCAGAAAGGATCAAGATAGCCTTTACTACTCCTTGGGGGACCTATGTTTATGTTAGGATGCCCTTTGGTCTGATGAATGTTGGAGTTATCTTTCAAAGAGCAATGGATGTTTCTTTTGCTGGTTACATCAATGAATTTATTGTAGTTTATCAAGATGATGTAACTGTATTGTCCAGAAAGAGAAGTGACCACTTGCTGCACTTGAAGAATATGGTGATAAAATGTAGAGAATGTGGCATCTTAGTCAATCCTAAGAAGTTCCATTTTGGAGTGCAAAAGACAAAGTTTCTTATACACATTATGTCACAAGGAGTTTTGATTGATCTAGAAAGAGTAGAGGCCATGAGAAAGGTCCCCATTCCAAGAACCAAAAAGGGAATTCAGTCCTTCTGCAGGCAGATAAACTTCATTAGAAGATTCATATCAAAATTTGCTAAGGTGACCATTCCAATCACTTCCATGTTGAAGAAGGACAAGGTCATCAAATGGGAGGAGGATACCATCCAAGATTTTAGTGGAATCAAGGAGGCATTAAAACATGCCCCTGTTTTAGTAGCTCCAGATTATAAGAAGCATTTCTAGCTGTTTTCCTTTGCTTCAGATAACACTATTGCTTCTATCCTCCTACAGAAGGATGATGAAGTGGCTGAGAGGCCAATTTCCTTTTTTAGTAAGTTTTTGTAGGGGGATAAGATGAAGTACACTATCATGGAAAAGTAGGCATTTTCCTTGATAAAAGAAACAAAGGTTTTTAGAACTTACATTCTAAGTTCTAAAGTGGTTACTTATGTTCCCCACACCATGGTGAGGGACATCTTGTTAGAGATGGAGGTCTCAAGCAAAAGATGCAGCTGGGTGAACAAGTTGCAATAATATGATATGGATATCCAAACCACGAAGTTAGTGAGAGGTTTGGGCTTGGCTAAGCTTATGACTGAGAGAAACTTGCAAACTATTGAGGTAAATGAAGTAGAAGAAGAAAGGGAAGATTTTTTTGAAAGGTTGATGAGTTCTGAGTGGTACACTTATGCTTCCCTAAGTATTTAAGTAAGAAATAGAAAATAGATCTTAAGTTGGCTTCCCAGAAACATGTCATCACTGATTATAGGTTAGCTTGGAAGAACCTAGAGGGTTTCCTCTTAAGGTGCATTACTGAAGAAGAAGCCTATAAGATAATTGCTTATATCCATGGAGGAATTTGTGGGGTGCATTTTTCTACAAGAGTAACACACACAAGATCTTGAGGGCTGGTTATTAGTGGCCAAATATCTTCAGGGATACAACCCTTTTGGTTAGAATATGTGAGAGTTGCTAGCACTTCTATGCAAGACTAAAAGCTTCAAGATCCCTTCCTTTGTTTCTTGTATCAGTTGAAGCTCCATTCAAGAAATGGGGAATGTATTTTATTGGTGAGATTTCAGACCCTTCTAGTGTTGGCCATAAGTGCATTCTTATAGCCACTGATTATTTTAACAAGTGGGTGGAAGAAATCCAAACCAAAAGAGAAACACACCAAATTTTCATGGATTTTATGTTGAATTATATCATCTGCAGGTTTGGGGTGCCAATCAAGATTGTTGCTGACAATGCCATGAGCTTTAGAGATAAACCTTTGATGGAAATGTGTAAGGAGTATGGAATAATATTGACATATACCTCCAATCACAATACACAAGGAAATGGACAAGATGAGTCCAGTAACAAAAACTTTTTGAATATTATTAGAAGAACATTGGAGCTAAACAAGATAAAGTGGAGTGAACAGTTGAATTTTGTTGTTTGGACAGATAGGATCACTGCTAAAAGAGCCAATGGAAAGAGTCCATTTGAGTTGGTGTATAGAACTCAAGCCCTACTGCCCCTGCATATGTAATTATCCTCATATCAGTTCATTCAATAGCTAGAGGATCAAGAGGTAGGTCCATACAATGCTCGCATTAACTAGATTGTTGAGCTTGATGAAGAGATGAGGGAATCCCACCAGAGGCATGTAAAGTATAGAGAAATGCTAAAGAAGTTATTTGATAAGAAGGTCACTCCTAGGGCCTTCAATGTTGGATATCTTGTGCTTCTATGGGATAGCAGACATGAAGATAAGGGAAAACATAACAAGTTTGACTCATTATGGATGGGCCCTTACTCGATTGATATTAGAATTGGTGAACATACCTTCTTCCTCAAAGACTTGGAGGGTGAAATAATCAAATTTCATATTAATGGAAGGCATTTTAAGCTTTTATTAGATTGATTCCCCTAAATCAAGGTAGAAATATTGTGTACACTATATAGTATTTTGTTTGTTTCCTGTCTTTTTTGTTTTTGTTCACTCTAGTCCTCGATGACCTATCTTTGTTGGTTTCTCTATTTCATTTTTTGGGAGATGGCTCGATTTCTCTACTCTAAAAGTTGAATTCATTACCCAATGGCTATTCTTGGCACTTGGTCTACCTTTGTTCTTGTGGCACTCATAGGGAGTGCCCATCCCTGAGTTAGAGCTGATGTTGGTGCTCAAAAAAGTCTCACCTCAGTTTGCCTTTGAAAATCTATCGATTTACGACCTCTGTCACTTTATTTTTCCCCATGTTGTACCTAGTTAATCTTTGTTACCTTTTTTTATTTGTTCATCGGGTCGTAGATCACTTATGGGTCCATGGTTTTCTCCTTGTTTCCTTGTTCCTCTGGAAAAGGTCTAAAATTTGGGTCTCATGTTCTCTGTTCATATAAAAACTCGGGGTTCTCCCATATTGTTTGATCTCTATAGTCAGGATTTGTTTTCTTTTTTGTTTCTGCCCTAAATAATTGAACAAAAATGAATGGATGTGTCTTTGGTGGACGTATTTGAGCCTTGTAACATTTGTAAATTCTCTGTCCTTGGAGAAATTTTCATTTTTGGGATCAAATGATCATTTTTCTGTATTCTACGGTTTGACGAGTGTTTCTCCCTCTCAAATTTACATCCTTGCATTGATAGGGGATGTGGCACCTTTTGGTTGGATGTCACTCATTTGGGTACTTCAAAATTTCTATGAATCACCTCAACTTAAAATCTGTCCACATGGAGGAACAAAGTTCATTTGAAGATCTACCTCTTGGTTTGGCCTTGGAGTAGAGTCGGGAGGACAGGTGGAGATTTTTACCAATTTTCTTGGACTTAAGATAAATTTTATGCAGCTCAAATAGTTTGGTAGAGAATAAGGACAAGTGGCAAGCCCACTCTCACTTAAAGTCTTTTAAAGAAGTGTCAGGAGGACACTTGGAGGCCTCCGCTCACTTTATATTTTTCTTGGGCTTTTCAACGACCAAATGAGACTTCCCCAAAGCATGACACTTGGTGCCTTCCACTGAGCTTTGAGATTTCAATTTTTTTTTTCCATATATGGTATGGTGCCCCCTGGCCTACTGATATTTTTTAATTGCTTGCAACTTGCCAAAATCAAGGGGCATAACCCATATATAGATACGGGTTGGTAGTTCTCTATATAGGGCAGATGCCCAAGTCCTCATTCAAGGTCTCAACTTTTGGGGACAATCTCAAGTTGTGCCATTATGACACGTGGCAATTTGAAAACTCAAAAGGAGCAGGGAAGTGGACCATCAGGGGCAACTTAGAAATTTTACCTCTTATGATCAAAAGGGTTAAGATATCAAAAATGGCCCGCCAACCTGAAAAAATATCAGTCAAAGTTTGTTTCAAGTCAAAGGGGCCGGGAGGTGGAACATCGGGGGTAACTTACATTTTTTGCCCCATGATTTTCAAAGGATCGAAACATAAAAATCACCTGCAAGTCTGATGGAAGAAAGGTCAAAGCTTGCTCTATTCAACGGTGGAGGTGTGGGATTTTGGAGGAAATTTGGAAAATTTTCCCTTTGTGGGAAAAATAGTTAAAAGTAAAAAAGGAAACGTGCATGATCCGCTAGGACTAACATTGGAAACTTTAAGCGGAAGGGTGGAGCTGTGGGGAAGACTTGGAAAAAAATTCTTTTTCTAAATAGAGGGTCTAATGGCAGAATTTATCAATGGTTATTTTGGGACCCGCCTCGGGGCACATGTCAGGATCATTTCCCAAGGGTAGAGGCATGGAATAAAATGTGAAAATTTTCCATTTTTGCAAAATTTGCAAAAAGTCAGAGGGAAGCCCCAGGTCTATTTTTAAGATTTGAATCTTCCACGTGGACGACCCAAATTCAAATTCAAGATCAACAGTAGATGTGAAGTTGAACCTGATTTTCCCCCATTTTACTAAAACACACCAGGAAGTGTGGGTCTTCATGATTTATTGGTATTTATTACATGCCTTGAAGAGAGGGGAGTTAATGTTGATATTTGAGTTTTGTGGGGAGATCTAGAAGATGTTCTTTACCATTAAAATGGTCTGACTATCGTACTCGATCAGATTTTTCATTTTTTTTTCTCCCAAGCATGCAAGGAGCAAGATTTGAGATATTTTGGGGGAATTGGTTGGTGAATTAAAAAAAGAGTGATCTACCAGAGGAAGGAGTTGAATGTGGGAGATTTTTGATGAGATCTACCCCCTCGATTACCTGTGAATTTTGTAGATCTGATCCTGAAAATCAAGATCATGATCATGGAAAACACTGTTGCACTCAATGTCTAGATTTTTGGGGGGGAAAACTCTGTTGTAAAATTTTATAAATGGCACAAATTTTTTGTTCAAATGGTTGGAGTGTTAGGGTTTAGGGCTAAATTTTCTAGTAGAAAAAGGCTTGAGAGAGCCCATCATTTTGAGAAGCGGTTTGAGAAACTTGTATATCTCTTTTGTAATAAATTTGATCATGTCACTGTGGTTGCAAGTGTATAACCATTGACAAGCTCTGAGACTATTCTAGAAACTTTTCCCTGGTGATAGATTTAATGAAATTTGAGTTATTATGTGTTTTCTTGAGAAAAATGTGTTTGGTTTATTTTTGAATGTATGCTAGTAGTTTTTCTTGTTTCTATTGAAATATTGTATTAAAATATTATTCAATCACACAGGACTGAATCCTTGTGAAATTTTAGTGGTATTTGCAATTTCATTTGTCAGAAGAGATTTCATTTGGGATTGGAATAAACAATTTTAAATCACTTTTCATTCATCTATTGAAAAAGATTATTTGTAAGCCTCCTGGTGTACCTTAGGCATTATTTGACTCATATATTGATACTTTGTTGGATTTTCTATCTTAATCCTTCGTGATAGGATATAAAAGACTGTGTGAAGAAGTGCTAATATGGGCCTCCATTAAAGCACATATTCTAGTTAAAAAAACATTTTAACTATTTTGTGGCATTCTGTTTGTTTAACCTTCCATTTTGTAAGATTCCTCAAGGATCTGGTGAATCAACTTCATCTTGGCCCACCTCCCACAAAAAATTTATTCAAAAACAACCAATCCTACCTGTACTACCCATGTTTTTCCTGTGTGCATATAAATGCATAATCTCTGTTACCAAAACATGTAGAAGCAATCAGGGTCCTAAATGTCTTCAGTAACCTTTTCCTTGTTGTGAATATATCTCCATGATCTGGAATTGACAACTCGTGAGAGTTTGATCTGGTGTGTTGATCATATTTTCCCAAGATGTTCTCTATAAAATTTATGAAAAAGAAGGATTTACCAGCATTTTTCAATAACAGAGGTTACAAAATAGGTTCTCTTTCCTTGGTTGAAAGGAAAAACCTAAAATAGTTAGGATCAGATCACATCCTTTTAAGTTGCTACCCACACCTTTCAAAACCTGAGTGCTAATAAGTCAGATTGATTGCTTCCCTGGCTACAAAATGACATACATGATTATCTATTTGCCTCTGAGTGTCCTATCAAATCCATGATTCTTCTCGGTATTTGAAGGAGATTAAATTTTGGTACTAACAGTATCAATATACCTGAAGGTTTTAATGTTCCTGATAAATATTCTTGCATTCTCTATCTTGCAAATAGGAACAGGTTATTGAGGTTAAGAGCTCCAGGATTTCTGGCAACAAGTACATAATAGATAAGTATGAGATAAAGGAATTTTTTGGGCATAACGAGCCACTTGTTAAATTCAAAAACATACAAGGAGATCATGAGTTAGAGGATTTGGTGGGGGAAGAGGAAGAATCTGTGGAAGAGGGGGAAGAGACACCTATGTTAAAATCAAATGAGGGAAAAGTGGTAGAAGATGGTTGTGACCGGTTTGTGGAGGTGTTTTCTTATGACGGAGGTAAGGCTAAATTTTTTTTTGGTGCGTTGGTAGATATGTTTGTCCCTACTTCTGATGAATCACTTGGCACCGAGGAGATTAGGGGGGTGTTTCAAACCTAGGTCGATGGTGGTGCAACGAAGGAGATGGGTGGAGATGGTTGTGTTGACCGAATGGATTGGTTGGATGGGGTAGAGGCTTAATTTTAATTTAGTCCTGTGCTAGAGGGGGACGCATTAAATGACCACGGGTTCAGAGTGATTTAGACTAGGAAGGTTGAATTTTTTTTCACCGGTTAGGGGGATTGTGATGGACTTAGTTAATGGGAGTTTTGAATTTTTCCTTGGTCACGAATCGACACAATATATGGGTTTTTTTTTCTCCTTAATTTAATGATGCTTGTTGGATAGAGGTCAATCCCAAAAGATGCTATGCTATGTGTAGTCTCTCTAGAGTAGATTCTGGTTGTGAGCTCTAGTTCTTTGGGTTGTGGCAAGCCTTCTTGGCTTGTCACTTTTCTTTCTTGTCACTATTTTGGTTTCGACTCTTCTGACAAATGGTATAGGTCTTTTTCATTGGTTCATATCGCCTCATCATTTTCTCCGTTGTGTCTCTCGTGTTGTATTGATTTTTAAATTATGGATACAAAAATGAATAATCTATAACTAGAAATAAATAAATGCAAGGAATGATAAGAAAGGGACAATATAATTGATATTTAAAAGAGAAATGATTAAAAAAATAAATAAAATTCTATTAATAAATGAATTAAATTAAGTTTTTCTTCGGTATTGAAATTTAGTCCTCTTTTGTCTTGTAATTTTTAACAAACTGACCAATTATGTCAACTAAGCTTTACATTTGTGTTTTATTCACAGTTATTGCACCAAACGGCATGTGTAAGTTAGATTTTGGGTTGCTTTGTTTTTTAAATGCCCACCTTCCATTAATATTTATCCTCCACATGTATATTTTCATCTAGCCACTCTCTAAGGGTTAAATTTAGTTGTTATTTAGACATTTTATGCCTATTTTCACCATTCCCCTTTCTGCACATTTTCATTTTGATAGTCAGTTAGATGCATTTTATGATTTTAGCCATATAAATCTTAAAAAATGTATAAATAACCTTCACACATGTGACTTACATATTGAAAAAATGAGAGCCATTTTTATTTAGATTTATATTTAAATTATATTAATACACAATAAATATAGCTATATAAAAACAAATTAATATTAGTACGATATAAATAATATTATTTTGTATTTTTTAAGGGAAGTGAAAAATTATGATCACCAAAAAAATGTTCGACATGCATAGGTTTACATCAAATTGAACCCCTACCTCCACGTAACTATTTTCATAGTCGGGTTTCCAATGTGTAACCTATTGTTTTTTCCCATTTTTAAATTTTTTCACATAAGCATAAACTACATTCACATGAATAATGCGAGCATGAATAGTGTTTATGTTTCCATTGTTAAAACTTTATGTTATATATTATTTTTTACTCTAGATTGATCTAGTAAATTTTTAAGACAATGGTTTTGCGGAGGGATGATTTTTCCCACGTTATGTTATAAGTATATATGAAGGTGATTGTGTCAAAAAATGCACGTTTTTGTTATATAAGGTACTCTTTTAAAAATTAATATCTTTGAATTATAGTTTATAATTTATTAGTTTTCAGTTTTTAATGAAGAGAAACAAGTATATGGGCTTAAGTTTGGATGATTGTTTGAACCCTTTTAGCACAAGTTTTACTCACACAAATAGTGTGAGAAATATCAAAAATATATATTCGAGCACATATAAAAGATATACCCCCCAAATGAGATGCACACCATTCCTTCCATTGTTTCTTTAATAGAAGATTATATTTTCATAGGAACAATATGAGCCATTGGCCCTGAAGGTACCTAATTCACACATTTTTCATTCCAAAACTCTTATAGTTTTGTATGGAGTGTTAACTATAAATATGATGAACAAGTTATCAACCCTAACTAACCAACCCCTCCATATAGATAAAGGAGACATAGTACAATGTTATTCTTAAGCCCAATATTTTTTTTATTAAGTTACCTAATGTATCCCAATTGTTATTTCATTGTATTTTCACACTACCCATGAAATATTCTTTAATTTTTTTCTCATGCATATATTTTTAATGTTGAAATTTAATCGAAAATCATTAAAATAAAACCATTGAGTGTGTGTGTGTGTGTGTGTGTGTGTGTGTGTGCAAATTTTCTTTGGATTTTTAGATCATTGGTATTAGAGCTAGTTATGGTTCACATTAACAATTTTTTGATTGCAAATTGTTGTTGTGTTGGATATTAACAAGGTCCCATTATAAGAAGGGTTAAGTAATGTTAGTAAAATAAAATTGAAAAATTGGTTCAAGATGATCTCAAATTCCTTCAATGGCAGATCGAGAGGAAGAAGAATTTTTCCAATCATTCGTATATCTTGAGGAAATGGTGGAAGAATTGTACCAAAATAGACAAAGGGAAAAATCAACTAGGGAAGGTTAAAAATAATAAAGATTTAGTTCTTAAAATCCTCAAGGTGAAACTCAAAAATCAAATTTTTCTTCATTAAAAATAAATGTTAAGTTTGAATTTCCAATGTATACTGAAGAGCTTAATGGAGAGAAATTCGATAAGTGGATCAAGAAGATAGAGGTATATTGAAGGGTTTAGAGACTTATGGATAGTGAAGAAATAATTCATTTAAAAAGTCTTCAAATGGGTGTCACAACACTCATATGGTGGGAGAGTAATCTTATCAAAGTAGATGAAACCACAGGTAAAGAAATCACTTCTTAGTCTGATTTTGTTTCAAATCCTAGACAATAATTTTATCCTCTTGGGTACAAATAACAATATATGATGGATTGGAAAACATTTAGCCAAACTAAGGAATAAATTATTCAATAAATTACACACAATAATTTAGGATAAGAGCTATAATTCTTGGAAATTCCTGAATCAAACAACAAACAGTGCATAAATATATTGGGGGATAACATAGTTACATCAGGCATATGATTCTTGTTTTAGGTCGTAGTAATATTGATGCAATATGTGTTCGAGATACCCATTTGGAAGCATGAGGAAAAATGACTAAGGAGTCATCTTCTTCTTGTTTTAAAAAAATTAACAAGCAATCTGAAGGACAAGGAAAAGGAAAGGGTAAGCAAAAACTAAATTGTAATGTTAAGAAGAAAGTTGAAAAACCATTTTATAATCATTGTAAAAAGAACCATGATGAGTCTAGGTGTTGGAAATTACATTCGGAAACTAATCCTTAATAGATGGTTAAATAAGGAAAAGAGAATAAAATGAATATTGTGGTTCATGATCTTGGGTTTTATTCAAGAGATGAAACCAAGATAAGGACCAAGAGTTTTTAAGGTAATTATTTTTCCTCTTCTTCCAACAGTAGTACTACAAATATTGCGTCTTCTTCTAATCAAAAATATACGCATGATGAAAAGAAAAACAATGGTATTTTCTAACTTAGAGTTATTTCAAAACATAAAAAATTGACAATCTTTTTTATAGTGGATCTCAAGATAATTTTATTTTAGATGAGGTTGTTAAGAAATTGGGACTTAGAACTAATCTCCATCATAAGCCTTATCCTTTGGGTTGGGTTTGTGATGATGCAAAGGTATAGCTAACTAAAAATTTTAGATTTAGGTTTGCCATTGCAAAAAAAATTATTGATGAGGTTGACTTGGATGTTGTTCCTTTAGATATTTCTTATTTATTTTTTGGGAGTCCTTATTTATCTGATCGCAATGTAAAGTTCTATAGGGAAGAAAATAAAAACTTTCTTGTGAAGGATGGAATTGAGTATATTGTTAGAGCTCATCATGTGAAAAAAAAATTCATTGATTACTATAGGATATATGAAATGAATTCTCAAATCAAGAAATAATTTTGTACTCATGGTGATCAAATCCAAAGAGAAATATCATAAAAGGATTTTGATGATTTTTATCTGAAATGTCGTAATGAATTGATAAAAACTATTTCTAACTATGATGAATTTTTTCAGGATCCACAAGGTCTACCTCCCAAAAGAGGGGTTCAAGAAGAGAAACAGTTGCTACAAGATGGATCTCTTCCCAATATTGGTATACATAGATTATCCATTGTTTAAAATGAGGAAATCAAGAAACAAGCGATGGAAGTTTTTGCCAAAGGTATTATTCATCCAAGTACATATCCATGTGGTTTTGCCAATTATTTTGGTGCTAAAGAAAGATGGTACATAGCTAATGTGCGTTGATTTGATGTGCCTTAAACAATATCATGGTGAAAAATCATTACCCTATTCCTAGAATAGATGATTTACTAGATCAATTAAAGATTGCAATTTACTTCACTAAGTTACATTTAAGTATTTTTTATCACCAAGGATTAATGAAGGTGATATGTGTAAAACTTATTTTAAAATGAAACATGGAATATTTGAATGGCTAGTGATGCATTTTTGCTTTTGCAATGCACAAGAAATATTTATGTGATTTATGACTGATGTTTTTAGACCATTCATTTATGCTTTTGTCATTGTCTACTTTTATGATATTCTTATTTTCAGTAAGTGCTCGGATGATCATGTTATACACATCAAGAAAGTTTTATTTGCGTTAAGGGGAGAAAAATTATTTTTGAAGATGTCAAAATGTGAATTTGGGAAAACATATTTTATTGAATGGGGTTATGTTGTGGGAAATGGTGAATTGAAAATAGATCCTGCAAAATTTGAGGTCATTATTAATTTTCCTAGACCCACTAATGTGATAGAAGTTAGGAGTTTTATTTGTGTTGAAAATTTATTGCTAACTTCTTGTTTATTGCATCTCCTTTCCATGCTTTGACAAGAATTAAACATGTCCTTTAGTGGGGATGAAAAAAACAAAAATATTTCGATGCACTGAAAGAGAAAATCAATACCGCTTTGGTCTTGGCACTTCCAGATTTGTAGCACTCATTTGAAATTGATACGGATGCTAGGGACTATGTAATGGGGACATTTTTGATGCATAACAAATGACTTATGTCTTACCATTCAGAAACCTTCACAAGTGCAGAAAGATTATCCAAATTATGATAAAGAGTTTTATGCTTTGGTGTTAAGTGTATAAAAAATGGAAGCACTACTTAATGGGCAAGGAAACCGTTATATATACCAATCATCAACCCCTTCAGTATTTTCAAACACAAAAAAAACATACAAAAGTCTATAAATTTTTGTTGGATGGGATTCTTGGAGCATTTTCATCTCGTGATCAGGTAAAAAAGATTGCTGACATGTTATCTAGACCTCTAATTATTGTTGCATCTATTCTTTTAGAGCATAGATCTTTGGCTCATAATAGTTATAAGGAATAATATATTTATGGTGCTCATTTTAAAGAAGTGTATGAGGATTTAACGATTAGGAAAAAAGTCGTAAAAATGGATTATCATAGGCATGATATAATTTTATATCATTATGGTAAATGATTTATTCCATAAAATGAGGGTGTGCATATGATTAGGGAAGATCATACTTCTCTTATTTTTGGGCATTTTGGTGTTGGTGAAAAAGTTACACATTTATAGATGTAATGTTATTGGCCTAAAATGCATGAACATGTAACTAGATATATGAAAGGATGTGTTCTTTGTGCTAAGAGAAATCCAAGTAACAGGAAATTATGACTTTCCACTCCTCTTCCTATGCCTACACGGCCATAGGAGAGTATTTCCAATGATTTTGGAGGATTCTTTCCCATATCAAAAAAGAAACACAAATAGTTATATGTGTTTTTTGACAAATTTAGAAAGATGTGTGTGTAGATTCCTTGTACTAAACAAATAACTAGTGAAGCAAATACACATATATTCTTTTAGTTTATATGGGTTCATTTAGGATTTCCCTCTTAAATCATTTCATATCGGGCTTCTATATTTATTGGGGAATTTTTGTCAACTTTAAAGGGTTTAATTGACACTAAATTTTAGAAAATAACTGCTTTCCATCCACACACTGATGGTCAAACAGAGGTTGTGAACTTCACGGTGCTACATTTTATTAGGGGCTACTGGTAAACATCCTAAATTGTGGGATGAAAATTTATATTATGCGCAACATGCTTATACTTGTGTCTTACATTCTTCTACTTTAAAGTCTCTATTTGAGACTTTTTATTGTTATCTTCCTAAATCTCCATTAGATTTTTCTTTTGGAAAAGAAACTATTGTTAATGGATTTAGTGATTCTAACAAAGATAAAAAGTTTTTGTAGGGAATATAGCAGGTCCTTCAGTATGTCTAAGAACATTTCGAGAAAATTCAAGCGAAGTATAAATAAAGGCATGATAAACACATAACTGATCACAAGTTCCAAGTTGGTGATCTCGTTTGGATTCAAATCAGCAAAGGAAGGCTGACATGTGAATGTAAAAGGATGAAACCTATTTAGTATGGTCCATTATAAATATTGGAGAAAATTAGTAACAATGATTTCTGGTTGGATTTACCTCCATATATGTAAATTTATTTAGTTGTAAATGTTGATAGATTGAAATTGTATAAATTGCATATGATTATTTATCATGATGATGTTAACTTTGTCCCTTCCATTGATGATTCTTTACCTGAGTATCTCTATGAGTTACAAGATGATATAATTTTGGACAAGAAGGTTAGAAATTTGTGAAGTGGTGATATTGAGTATCTTCATGTTGGGTTCAAGGGCATGCATCCAAACAAGGAAAAATGAATAGAAATCAGAAAGGTGAGGGAGAAGTACACTCATCTCTTTACTAATTAAGTTTAATTTTGGAGGTTCAAAAGTTTCTCAATGTGGAGGAGTGATCCAAAAGATCATTGCCAAGAAACATCAATCTAAAATATTCTCAGAATAAGTTATGGGTAGTTTCATTGCATGAAGAAAATTTGTAGCTTTCTGAAAATATCTTGTTTATAGAAATCGGAGCACATCTATAAATATTATGACTCGGTGAAATTTTTGAGAAATTGGAAAATTTAGGACTACGCACAAGTTGAACATGTGTGCGCTGGCCAAGTGGACCAATGGAAATATGACAAGTGAATAATATGAACAAAGGGTAAAAATAAGGTTTGAATATCAGTCTTGGACACTCGGTGACAGACCGGTGGGCCCCTCTATTTGTAGGTTGGGGGCTCCCAACCAAATTTGGACATCAGGAATTTTTTATATATGTGCCTCAACTTTTAAAGTCAGCTCGGTGGATAGCCCGACTCGGCTGACCGAGTCGATCTATCCACCGAGCCACCCACATATATCTCCTTCTTAGCTAGTTTAATTTCTATCTCCTACGCATTACATTCCAACTGCCCCTCGCATTATGTCCTACGTTTCTCGAACTTAGAAGTATGACTGAGTTGAACCAACAAAGCAGTGAATATAATGGCTCTCAAGCTAATTTAAAATGCCCACCACAACCAATTTGAACCGACACCTCACCTCTTGCACATGAAATGTGGGATATTTCCCACTAAGCAAAATGTAAAGTGGAAAGAGAGGAATTCAAACAATGGCTGCTAGGGTAAAAGGATAAACGCTTCACCATTGCACTACGGGGTTAAACATATTATTAATGGGGATCTGTAATAGTTAATCACGCATAGCTCCATTATTTTGTAGTATTATGTAAAGTCTTTTGAGAGAGATAGAGGAAAAAAATGGAGAAATTGTAAAAGGAGGCTAGTGTTGTTTATGGTAGGATATTACAGTGAGAAGATAAAATTATTATATAAACCATTGAAAGTGTTTATTTTTAACAATTTAATAGATCGGTGCTATTAAACTGGACCCAGAGATGTAGGCCAAAAGCACAAAACTCCATTGTCACATCTTGAGTCAAATTGTTAGTGAATTTCTCTATTATATCTTTAGTTTTACAGAGTTTTTACATATTTTAATTATTTATTTAAAATACAAAAATATCATAATGTCAATTTTTTATTGAAAACCATTAAAAGAAAAACATTTATTGTGTTTTTGCGAGTTTTATTTTTATTTTTGGATCAATTCTAAAAAGAAGAATTCAAAAAACTTATTTGATTATGAAGGTAAATCCTAATGGCATTTTTCCAATCTATTGTTAGGAGGACTCATAACTGTTCTTTGATAGTTAGGTGTATTTATTTTTCTAGAGATATAAAATAATTTCGTAATGACTTCACATGTAATCTGTTCATGTTCATGATTTTAAATATTGATATATTACATTATGGATTTTGCAATAGGAACTCACCTGGGGTTTTTCCATATAAATATGGTGTCTATTTGTTAAATGTTTGGTATTTTGGATATTTAATTTATGTCTATCTCTGAAAACTAATTTTTATTTAATTTTATGTGTATTCATTACTGCAAAGTCTAAGATTTCCTAACACAATGTTAGTTATTGTTTATATTTTTCGGAAAAGGTGAAAATCATTCTATTGGATTATTAATCAGATGGATAAATTAATATGAGAGGAAATCATAAGTTTCAAAAATAATTAGTTTGGTTGAATCATGGAATCATTACTCACAGTACGGTTTCTGGAAAAAAACATAATTGTGATGCCACTAACATCTGTAGTGCATCATGCAACGCCGCCTCCTCTTTCTTTCCAAATTTGTTTCTTCTCTTTTTAATTCACATTTTCCTCCTTTCCTGCTGCACACATTAACCCTTAATAAAGTATTCCATTTTTTTCTACATTCCTAATTTTCTACGGAAACAACCATTCTAGCTCTAGAATGAACTAGCCTAGCTTTGTAAATGTCAACTCTAGCTTTGGAATTGTCTAGTATATCTCTGGAAAGAAATAATGGGATCCTAGAGGCTGTAACATATAAATAATATCAAATTCATAATTATGTTTATGCTCCTTCAAAAACACGATTTTATCATGAAACACAAATATCGAATGAGTTTCATTATTTTCCAAGAATCATGTCTTCTCAAAACATAACAATATTTCATAAGTTTCAAACTTATTTTTGTCCGTTGAATTCCATAGTGAATGAAAACAAGTAAGAAAACCTACTCGAGGTTAAGAAAGTATCCATCCATCTAGGAAATGAATTGTAAATTGGAATCAATTTAAATAATGAACAATAATCTCATGTCATTCATGTTTTGAGAATTCATTCTAAAGATGTCTCATGGGATTATACTAACTTGAAAAGGATACAACCGAACATGTGTACGCATCATATTTATACTAATAATGTTAAACCAGTAAGACAACCACAATGCATGATCAACCTAGCACTTAGAGATATTTCTAAAAAAGAAATTTATAAAATGACAATACTAGTCAGATTTATCTATCTTATATCTGATATTAAGTGTGTATCTCCGCTTGTTATAGTTCAACAAAATAATGGTAAATGGAGAATATGTATACATTATATGGACCTTAATAAGGATACAAGGAAATATTACTTCCCTCTTATTTTTATAGACCAAGTTTTGGTTAATTTTAAAAGTAAGAAGTCTATTTCCTTCATATATTGGTTTAGTGGCTATAATCAGATTTCTACAGCTCTAGAATATCAAGATAAAAAAAAATTCACAAGTCTTTTAGGAACATTTTCATACATAACTTTAACCGTTGGTTTATGAAATGTATCTGCAACTTTTCTAATAGAAATCTTGGATATTTTGTAGATCTCAGTAATAACTAGGCTTAGGTATATGTGGATGATTTTTCTATCTATGGGACTTCTTTAAAATAATCGATGATTAATTTCAAGAAAGTATTAACAAGTTACATCAGCAGCACCAATTGTCCTTGATTAATAAGAAATTGTTAATTATGGTTGATCAAGGGATTATTTTGGGTCATCATATCTATACTAAAGGTATTTACGTTGATCCTAAGAAAATTTAAATCATTACAAACATGCATGTACTAAAAAAACAAGACTGATATTAAGAGAATTATAGGCCACATAGGTTATTACAGAGGGTTTATAAATGATTTCAGCAAAAAAAATACACTTGTGTTCTATTTAACTATAAAGCTACTTTTTTCGAATTTGATTTAATAAATTATGAAATAAATCTAATCGCGGAGAAACTGATATGATAAAATACAATGAATATACAAATGTTAAGCACTCAAGAAATACAAAACTATAAGTAAATAGAAGAGATGAACGATTTAGCTGAATCCTACACAATATGAAATTTATCTGGGTAGTGTCAAGTGTTGAGCAATGACGGAACAATGTCATAATTTCTCTATATAATTTTTTTATTCTAAGAATTATGCTAGACATGGGCGCGTTGTGTTGGAGAAGGACTCCCAGGTGTTAAAGATTGTTCTTGGGTATTGGTGACTACACAGAATCTTGAAATCTACTTTCTTCAATTTCATTAGGATTTTGCTATCACTTCCTCTCAGTCACCTAATATTCACTCTTTGATCACCGAGGGTACCTGTAACATACAACACAAACCCCAACTACCTTCACAAGCTCACAAACACATCAAATTGGAATGAAAATGAAAAATATGAAGTCATAATGGCCCTGGAGATCACCCAAAGAGTAAAATTATGACTGAGCATTCCACTACATTCTAGAATCCATGTAGTTATTTTTTCTTATGTTCATAATAATTTCTTTAGGTTGCACTAGTACCAATGACACCAAGATACCGATATTTTATCTAAATAATATGCAAATGTGTGATATGGAATTGAGAACTTCCTTTTCCTATGCAACCCAAAAAATTAGTCCATTTGATGATAGTGATATTACGTAGATGAAATTTCCCGTAGAATTCCCAACTACAATAATAGAGTGTATGTTGTGTATACATATGGGTATCTTATTTTAATATCAAAAATAATGACCCAAAAGGCTTATTATGAGCTCAAGATAAGGATAAGAAAACTAGAAAATCCAAACACAAATGTCAAAAAGTTTTAAAAACACAAAAGAGAATAGGAGATCTCAGATAGGATAGGAGTGCCTAAGCTCTAGTCTCAAGAATGGGCGCTAGTGTATTGGGATAAACGGAAACACATATGAAAATACTAATAGACAGGGATCTCTATGATCGGACACAAAATGCGTACATAAATGACAGATTTTGGAAATTAATACAATATAAAAAATAAACACCAATGGATGGACAAGGGATTGTGTCGCAAGTGAATAATTATCTTACTTAAGATTCATTTATATAACAACATACATGATGATATAGTAAAATAGTAATATTTCCATGATTTTTTATCCACAAAATCAAAATCTAAATTCATAAAATCCTTTAGATCCATAAAATATAAATTAACTACCACTACATTTTTAAGAAGACCTAGTTGTGGGAAACTTGTTCATTTTCACACCGATGCATACAATAACGTAATTTGTCCATTTTTTGGCTACAAGAATGGAGAATAACATATGTAAGAAATTTATTTCATTAGCACAACCTTGACCTTTAAAGATTAAAATTACAATAAAACTCAAAAA
The DNA here is from genome assembly GCA_019776745.2 of Taxus chinensis. Classification (NCBI taxonomy): domain Eukaryota; kingdom Viridiplantae; phylum Streptophyta; class Pinopsida; order Cupressales; family Taxaceae; genus Taxus; species Taxus chinensis. The sequence continues at coordinate 866,195,519 of CM034146.1, read as the reverse complement.
GAGTTTTTTCCTATTGTTTATTCCTTTAACAAATTCATATTTTTTATTTTTGGGTATAAAATATTTTGTACATAGACCATTCAACAATAAGATACTTGATAAATAACCTAGTATTTGGTGGAAGGATTATAAGATGGTTACTACTTTTATAATAATTTAATCTAATAATCATTGATAAGCCATGAAAGGCTAATGTTTTTTATGACTTTATTTCAAGATTAAACTTTTTAGGTGAAGGAGAACTTGTTACAAACCATTTTATAAATGAGCACATATTTGAAATTTCAGCACACTCACCATGGTTTTCTTATATTGCTAATTATCTGAACACAAATAAATTTATAGTTTATTTTACAAGTGAAGAAAGGAAATATTAGTTCAAAAGAATGCTACTTATACATGGTGTAATGGAATTTTTTTAAGGACCTGCTCCTGATATGGTTATTTGAAGGTGTGTTAGGGAGAATCAAGTATATGTCATCATAAGATCTTGTCATGATGAACAAGGAGATGGACATTATTCTGCTAAGTGAAAAAAACACAAAATTCTTGGAGTCAAATACTATTGGTCTTCATTACATAAGAATTTAAAAAAATACATCTGGAAATTTTATACATGTCAAAGAATTGGGAGGCATAATTTGTCAACTTAAATGCCCCTTTATCCTTAATTTTTCTTAGGACCTTTTGAGAAATGGGAAATTTGTTTCATCTGACCAATAGACCCCATATTATGGAAAGGAGTATATGATAGTGTACACTGATTATGTTACAATCTTGATAGAATTTCAAGCCCTTTCTTCTACTAAGGAAAAAATTGTAGTTTATTTATTGTACCATAAAATCATGCAAATATTTGTAACACCAAGAGCCACAATGTCTGAGTGTGGACCTTAGTTCATGTCTAACATGAAAGAGGCATTTAAAATACTCTACCAGATCAAGCATTGAAATTCATCACCATATTATCCTCGGGAAAATGGAAAAGATGAAGTTATAAATAGAGAATTGGAAAACACCTTAACAAAGGTTATGGATGCAACAAGGAAATATTGGATATTAAAACATCTTGAACTAGTTTAGGCATATAATAAAACATGGAAAACCACCACTGGCTTTCCTCCATATGAAGCTGTGTAAGGAAAAATTAATTGATTCCTATATATTATAAGGTAAGTACCTTAAGATCAACATAATAATCGGGAATTGAGATTTATGTAGCTTAGAAACACAAGATTCCTAAGCAAAATGAGTTAGATGAGATGAGGATGGAGGCTTAACATTACACTAAACTCTTACAACACAAAAGAAAAATTTAGAATGACTCTCGCATCAATACCAGGAGATTTAAAGAAGGAGAGTAGGCCCTTTAGTTTAATTATAGGTATTTATAGAAAATTAAGGACTATATGGTTAGGTACCTATCAAGTTTAGAAATTTTATGATAATGGATCAATCAAGTTACTACCTATTGATGGAGATATAACAATATTTTTGGTAAATGGACATGGATGGAGACTTTATCAACAACCTGAAAGTAAATATAATTTCACTGAGGTTTTTCAGTAATGTGCTGAATTTGGTATCATGGAGGAATGTTCTTCAACCCTGTAAAAATAAAAATTTCAAAATCCAATAAAAGGTGAAGACTATAATACAAACACATAGTGCTCTCCTCTATTATTCAAACACACACACACACACACACACACACACACACACACACACACACACACACACACACACACACACACACACACACACACACACACACACACACACACACACAAACACACATAGACAGAACTTTATAACAAGTAACAAGATCCATTTAATAAATAGTTGGAACGATTGAATCTAAAATAACACATATTGAGTATAATTATTTTTCAAATACATGAAGGGAGAACCAACGAACATAGGAATACATGCTTTAGTAAGGTAAGGGGCATATATTTCTTATATCTAAGACTTAGATTTATGTCCATTCCAATGAATTTGAGTTAATTAAAGAGAACAAATAAATAAATAAGAACGTTGTGTGTTAGCTCATGCATGATATGTGGACTGAGGGAATGAATATTATGACATCATTTCAATGCATCCCAAAATTATTTTATGTTACATTGATTAATTTTATGCCAAAAAAATGTGTCACAAAACTTCAGGAATTAAATGTCGGTGAGATTTTATTATTTCTCTACTTAAGATTGTTCAATTTCTTCTTATGTGAAGGCCACAAGATATTATTCCTCTAGAAAAGTGACAGAAATGAGATATTACTCCTCTAGAAAAGTGTTTATTGTTTTTTAGAAGAAATTACTCTACATATTTCTATGAAATGGAAAAAATAAATAAACCATCACCTGGTTCAGTGGAATCAATCCTTAAAAATGTTTTAATTTCACAAATATTCCAAGATGCGAGTTGGTTGAATTTCATTAAAAATATGAGAGGTTTGATGCTTTGTTAGTACAAAAATTTTGTTTGTGAACATTGAAAACACTGACACAAAGGTGAGATAAAGGAAAATTAAGGTCGGTAGGACTGCCATAAGTTCCATAAATGGAATCCATAAATTTTTCATCAAAATCACTAGTAACTCTTTAATAGAATACCTCATTAAACTCTTTTATGAAGAAGGATAACTTCTTCTTGAAATTATACTCAACTCCTGAGGAAATCAAAAAGTTAGAAAGAGGGATAGGTTGCTTGAGACTTGGAGTATTTTAGCTTCTGGGGATATAAAAATAATTTACATGTGAGGGGAAATAATTTGTGTTGGTTAGGGATTCCATGAGGCTTTTAATCCATTTGAATTAGAGTAGAACAAACTATGAACTTATACTTCGCATCCCAGGGTTCTTATTTCATGCATTAACGCCATGTCGAAAAATGAGCTAAGGGAAAAAGGTCACTAAAAAACCATGAAATAATTTCAATGATCTTCAAGCATCATTTCCTAATGAAAAGAAGAGGGGGGTAAGGCATTGGAAACCTTTTTTAAGAAAAATATTAAATCATAAAGAAAGAATGGGGGCACTTATTGTATACTTCTGCCACTCTTAGGTCCACATGATAAGATTTCACTTCCCACCGCAAAACTATTCCTAAGCTTCTAAGATCTATAATTGATAAACCCAAGAAAATATATAGGAAACGTGATTAACAAGTACCTTATTATACGTCAACTTCTATAACTAATTCACATGGAAAAGAAACAAGGGAGGCTATTTAGAGGCCTTCAAATAAAATGACGAAAATAATGTCTTCGTGGATCCCATCAAGGAAGAGACGAAGACCTGTACAAAATAGTGTAGGAGCTACACATATTTTGGAAGAATTGGCTGAAGTTGAAATACCTACAACAACATAAACTTCACTGAAACTCTAGGATCATGTTCTAAAGCTCCGCAAATGAAAGAAAAAGATTCAAAAACAAAGAAGTGAGCTTTAGAAATGGTATATCAGGCTCTAAAAATTGAAGATAAGGGTCTAGAAATGGAAGCTCAAGCTCTATAATTGGAAGAGAAAGCACAAAAAATAGAGGAAAATCCTCAAGAAATAGAAGAGCATACTCTATAAATAACAAAGCATGATAGGAAAATAAAAGACTAAGCTTTAAAATTTAGTGAAGAACAACAAGAAGGATATTAAGTAGCCCCATCCTCTTTTATACTCGTACATTCTATATGAAAAGTTAAGGAACCACTTTTTGCAGCAAAGAAGACTAGATCCTCCTCTGATCAAGAGGAAATAGAGGAAGAACAAAACGAAATTCATAAAAAACTCATAATATCAAGAGATGAAGCCGCCATTCAAGAACACTTGAAGAATATATAATTACTTAAGACGAAGTTACAAGGTACGGAAGAAGCTAAATCTTCTTTAAAAAATTAACCTTAGCAACCAAAACTCTAGAATATAGAAAAGGATAAGAACATTTATAAATTGCAACTAGGATTTTCTAGTATAATAAAATAGATAAATATTGGGATCTAAGATTTGTACGATCAATAAATCAAATAAAAAAACAATAGTAAAGAAAACAAAATACTCTTGGATGAAAATATCAACTTAAGACAACATGGTGAATCTAACAGAGAATTAAAAACAAAATTAGAATCCTCAAAAATAATGAAAAAATGGGAAGCACACGGATCATGTGGGATAACGTGAACATCGTCTGAGTTACACTTTGACATAATGATTACATTACATGGGGAGAAATCATCAACCATAAAGTTCATCCAAACATTCAAAAGGGGGAAAAGTCATATTCCTCTCATTCCACCAGATATGTCTCAAAAGGTTAAGGGGTACAAATAGGGGATTTTGTGTAACCCCCAGTGACTGCAATAATGACTGAAATGGAGAAGGGGTATTACATTCCTTGAATGGAAGTAACTCCCATATGATGCATTGATGCAATGACATGTATGAAATCTAGTGATGACACCATCGTAACCCCTATGACACCTAGATATATGACTCCACCTAAGTGAGATGAATCTCCATGTGATGTGGTAAATAACTCACACCAACACCCCCTTTAATCATAAATTATGATGATGTGGAAGGTAAGAAAAGAAAAAGGCTCATGACACTAAATCCTAAAGAGGCACCCATGAACAACAAGGATCACAAGCAATGGAGGAAAAAACAGCAGGAAAAAAATCCACCATAAAAAGTTAAAACTAATCTCTATTCTAAGAAATATACCATAAATGGGTCCTAGCAACTAAGGATCTTAATAATTTGTACACATGTACAGAAGGAAAATCTCTCTAGAAGAAAAAGAAGAAGAGAGAGTTCGATAAGGAGATACGAGGAACAAAGAAGATTCCATGGACAGATCTTAAATCTGTAACTCTAAGAATTCTCCAAGAAAAGTGTTGATGATGTGGTCCTTCTAGTCTCATTTCCTGAGGAACTATAGAGACAACTGAATGCCTTAAAGTTGTTTTGTGATCTCTGACAGTTGATGGTCAACTTGGGTAAAACCAAGGTTATGGTCTTCAACAGGTTGAAGACCTCACACCTCCATTTCTTCTTCAGGGGGGAGGAGGTTGAGATTACTAGTACTGACACTTACTTGGGTGTGCAGTTTCTTTGGTGTCCGCATTTTCGTCTGAGACAAGCCCTCTAGCCACGTGTCAATACGGGTCACGATTCCTTAGTTCTCCTCGAGCAACAGTGTTGCCGACACCATTTTCAGGACATTTCCTCCAAAATGTCCCTCATGGATTCTCTTATTAGACCCGCGGTTCTTTATGGCTTTGTGATGTGGGTACCCTCTTTGCTCAAGTCCGATTGGGCTTCAGTTGAAGGAGTCCAGACACTTCTCCTTCGTCGCTTCATCAGATGCAAGTAGTATGTTTCCTCATCACATCATTCTTATAGAGTTTAGGGCCCGTCCTTTCAGGCTGGAGATCATTTTTGACTTGGTTTCCCTTTAAAACACCGTATCTGGGGTTTTGCCGGCTCGATGGATTTGAGGGACTGGTACCCGTATTTAGCATATTATTCCTCGGAGAGCATTTCCCTTTCTGATTCTTTGGGTTGCGCTCGTTGGGGGCTTCTTCTCTCTTGAGGTTAATGAGTATTAGGATGGATCATCTCCCTCCTTTTCGATACTCCATGGACGCACCGACTCATCTCCCTCCTTTTCGATACTCCATGGACGCACCGACTCATCTCCTACCTTCTAAACATGAGTTGAGCAGGATCATCAGAGAGAATTTACAGACAGTTTAATCCACACCATTTGGGTGAACCATTTGGGTGAACCCTCATGGTGGGTTATGCCCAAAGACGATTTTCTATGCGGAGCACTTCTTGGAGTTAAGGGGATGGGCTTATTATCTGTCCTCAGTATACCCTTCGTCATTGGATGCACACTCTTCACATCCCCTTGGGTCAGTCCAGAGTGAGTTCTCATAGGCTTCAGATTGAGATGAATCACCAGATCAATCAGTTAGACAGGACTTGCCAGCTATGCAATCTTTTGGAGGTTGAGACAGAAGCCCACTTCATCTTTTGTTGTCCCATCTACTATGAGATTAGGGGGAGGTTTTCATTGTTTGTTCAGAGGTACTTGCGCACTTACTGACTTTTTCAGATATGTTGATCAGAAGTGTTTGGCTTTATACATGCAGGAGGCTCTTAGGATTCGGGATCACACTATTCAAACACTTAATATAGCATACTCTCTGCAGAGGATCTCTTCCTTTCTGGCTTTACCCTCAGAGAGAAGCACTAAGCGCCTGATCGATATCATCTCAACATCACATTCTAGATCAGTTCAATTAAGGGGTCCATATTTAACCCCCTTATATCTCCAAGGCATTGTCCATATTTAACCCCCTTATATCTCCAAGGCATTGTTATACCAATCCCTGTACTAGAGGGCGGACTAGATCCACCAAACCCTTGAGGCATACTACTCTCGTAAGACATCAGCACAAGGGGATATCTTGTCATCTCACCTCTTCCTCGTCTTCGAATCATCACACTATTCCGAGTTTCTTCCAGTCAGCCTTGGATGTTAGGAGAGATGCTTCCACCATTCCCAGATAGGCATTCCATTGCTTCTTCTGGTCTTCTTCCTTCTCTTCTTATTCCCTTCTCATGCTTTGTACTTCTTTGGAAACCTTAGGGTTTCCCACTTCACTTTGTTTTTGGTCTCCGATCTCTTCTCTTGCTTTGCACTTCTTTCGTAAACCTTTTGGTTTCCCAGTTTGTATGGACACATTTGTACTTTGTCCAGTCCCTTTGACCTACTTTTGTGGTCATTCGTTGGACATTAATACAGTTATCTTATCTTCCTCTTTCACCAACCTTCATCAAAAACTTCCATTTGGGTTTGACTTTGGTCCTTGAAATGATGCTTGGTTTTAATACCTGCAAAACAATAAGACCAAAATTTACATGCTCTTCATTTTCTTGACCTTGTAGATAAGGCAATTCATCTTTCCTTACATCCTTCATAGTCGTATGGTATCACTTAGGCCTCTTCTATTGGCTTCTTTGATTTGATTGTGAAGAGTGAGAAACAATCTCTTGTCACTACAAGAACTAGACTTTTGCGGGCTTTCTTTCTTTGAACCCTGTTCAATTTTAGTACCAAAGCTTGTTCTAGAAATATCAACAGATAGCAATACAATAATATTAGCAGATTGGAGCATTATCAGAAAAGAATCATACTTTCTCATCTACAACATCTTTACTCACCACAATCATGTATGTGGAAACATCTGTATTAACATGTATGCATTCCTCTACTCACAACCAACAAACATGTACAATTTTTCCAATACAAAAGCAGTGGATATGAAAACATGAAATTTACTTACATTAGGTGTATTTCCAGATCATGATCCTAGTGTTTCACATTTTGCAAGGCTTATGAAGGACTGTGGTCTATGTCACAGGGTTCGCCGAACCTCAAGCAAAAAGTTCAAATTCTTGCGAACTTAATGAAAACAAAAAAAAAATCGGTTTAAATTCGCCATAAAATTTGTACCTGTTTGTGTGAAGCCTGTGAGTGACCACCAAACAGCTGTAAACAGAGTTGAGATTGCATTTTATTGGTTCATGGGAGATTGTAGACTCCATTTGCTAAACTCCAATCGCCTGTTTAGTCGCCGCCATTGTCGTTTAGGTTGGGGTCGTGGGTTGGGTATTGTTGGTCGTCAAATAGGACTTTACAAAGAGCAACAGTCAGGGGGCAAGAAGTCCCTCCTCTTTAATGGGAGAGGTTCCCTTATTCAGAAATGAACCTATTTACAAATATACAAAACATGATTTTCTGGTTGAACTTGGATATTTCGAAAATGTTTTCTATAAAGATCATCAATTACAAAAGGACTGAGGAATTAGAAAACGAGAATGAGCAGAAAGGCAACATGCATAATTATAGATAACAGAGTAATTCTTTATGTATGCGAAGTTACAGTGAATTGAAACAAGATCATTTGTATCATATGAATAAGATGGAATTTAAAGACACAAAGTTCTGTAAATAACATCTGCCAGAACACAAAGTTTCTTAACATAACATAGACAAATGATCCTCACAAAAATTAAATGAAAGCTTGGGGATAAAGGAGATCAGATAGATAAAGAATGAGAAAGCCCTTCTGTATTGATTTCTTTATGATCTATTTACACTTTCAGAAAATAAGCCAAGTTCTTCCTCCCTTCAAAATGGCGTGGAGAGGCCATTATATAGCTTACAAATCAGTTATTCTTTGTAACTACTTCTTTTAACTAAAGATTAGTTAAGGATTGCCAATCGCAATACCTCAATTAATTACAATGAATCCGAGAAAAAGAATTAGAAAAGAGGAGAAGAATAAGGAGAAGAAGACAGGTGGTTATGAATGGGAGGGACCCACTGACTTCAAAATTCACTGCCTGAAATCTCTTCAATGCCTCAGCTATGTCTCTGCCACGAGGGACTGACGTGCTGGCTGTAGACTGAGCCCAAAATCCGGGGCACTTCTCCATTTCCTTATCAAACTCGACATGAGTATAATAGTCTTTATTTTCTTCTTCAATGGAAGATTGAAGAGAGAAGATCTCCTTCATTTTCTCTTTGGAAATGGAGCTTTCCTTGAATAGATTATCTTTGACAAAAGCTCTGAATTGAGCTTTGATTTCTTGCAGGGAAAGAGGCACACCAGAAGTTTCATCCTGAAGATGATAGTGTATGTCTTTGAAAGCAGATACAACCAGTGTCTTGAAAGCCTCACCCTTCTGCCAGTTATTCTTCAGCTCTCCCAAAGCCTCCTCTAAGACTTTGATCTTCATATTGATAGTAATTCGGAGGGCAGAGCCACAAACTAGACTCGGGAAGGAATTACAGAGGGAAGGGATACACGCGCAGGATTTTAGATTGCAAGGGTTCGAGCAAAGGATAGCATGGAAGCAGTGTGAAAAATGCATAGGGGGTTTTCTCGTTATATAGCCGATTAGGAGAGAGAAAGATAATGAATGCACATTTAATACATACCTACCAATTTGAATAAGCAAGATATTCAGGTAGAGTGGGAAAAATAAGAACAAATGGCACTTGGTTCATTTGGGACATGTGAGACGTGAATACGCGAAACACGCGGCTCGGCCGATTTGGGTGAAGTAGGGAAAAGACGCACAAATGCCTTTTGGAACATGTGGGACAAAAGTGCGTGAAACACACGACTCGGCCAGATCAGACAAAAATGTGACAACAGGTTCGAGCAATCTTGGGACATTTGGGACGTGAAAGCATGAAGTACGTGGTTCGGGTGATTCGGCCGAAAATGGAACAACTTGCCAAATTGAACTTGGGACATTTGGGACGTGAAAGCGCAAAGTACACGTTTCGGGCGTTTCAGCCGAAAATGGAACAACTTGCCCATTTGAACTTGGGACCTTTGGGACAAGAATTTCCGAAGGGCCCGAAAAAGACAAACTTCGGGGAAACCGGCCGATCGGGGAACAGAGCGCCCATTTGAACTTGGGACACGCAGGACAAAAATGTTCGACAGGCCCAAAAAACACACAAAATGACCCAAAAAATGTAGATTTTCTCAATTTCTTGACTTTTAACATTGAGTACAACAGAGAAGACACTTAAAACTCAAAATTTTTAAATTTTCACTTTCGTAAGAGCAAGGGAATTTTGAGTGGACAACAGGTGCAGTTACGATTAAGGACTTATATGCATTTATCTTTGGAAGAGTAAATTCATGTGATACCCTATAGGATTTGCTATTTTCTTCTTTTTGGTTCAAGTAAGGCCTTCCTAAGGCTAATCACTTTATGTGGCTCACTTCGCTCAGTAAGTTCTTATCATATGAAAATTTGAAAAAAATAGGTTTCCATGGTCCTAGATTTTTCTTTTTGTACAAAGAAGAGGATTTGGAAACCATATATTTATTCATTGATCCTTTTCTCTTCAAGTATGGTCTTATGTGTGGAATCACTTGAATATAACTTGGGTTCTCCCTTCCTCATTTTTGGATCTCATCTCCTAGTTGAAATGGAAGGTGCCTTATAAATGCCTTTTTTTCCTATGAAATTTAACCACCGATAGTGGTTATTTGGTGAACTTTGAATAGAAATAAATAGAATGATTTTTCAAGGCATTAAGGCGGATTCTAGTGGTGCCAAGACTTGGATTCCTAACCCTGAAAGCCTTCTAATCTTAATGTTGTTAGCAATTCCAAGTGCGGAGCTGCATATCTAGACTTGCGAAGGAATTGCAATGACGATAGATTTATGTGATACGCACACATGGCCATCTATGATCTGCGGAAGTTTTGATGCTTTCGAAAGCATGATAAGGGGGGTGAAGGAAACACATAGGTGGTTACAGTAGTTATATCAGCACGTAGAGGGGTAGAGATTAAGTTAAATTTTTATGGTGCTACTCAAAAGGAAAAGCTTGGTATTCGTAGGTTGTGGTTGTGTGTTAAAAAATATAGCTTTCCAATGGCACTTTTGGTAATGACTATGGGACATGTAGTTTTTCTTCCAAAACTATGTGGAAGGTACGTGAAACTTATCCGATTTGGGTGATGCACTGGAAGCTAGACGCACAAGAATTGCTCTTCGAATACGCGGGACTGAAGGGGAATGTACTAGATTTTTTAAATATGCGACTCAAGGAAGGTCCCCTAAGGCGATGTGTGGATTCAAAGATGCACATTTGCTCTTGAATATCAAGTAGATTGTGGTCAAAAGCTTCTCTGAAGTGAATTTCGACTCGGCTGACTTTGAGATATAGCGGGGAATAAGGTGCACAGAATGCTCTTAGCTAACATGAGGGGCAAAAGCTATGGGATAATCATAATTTGACCTTGGCCGATTCATAGCGATTCGGGGAAAATACGCACTAATGATATTGGAAGTTCTTTTACGCAAGATAGGCATGACGTGACAGTCAATTGGCTGATTGCTAATCAGATTATAAATGGAACAACTGCCCCGGGCGAACTTTAGACATTTGGGACCCATACCATTGTGTGATGTCGGGCCCGAAAAGTCAACATATTTCGGGCAAACATTACCGTTACTTTGGTGAACAGTGCGTATAATTTATTAGTTTGGGACACACGGTGATTGTAATGTCCGAGAGGGATCAGTGTGTGTGAATTACATGACCCTTAAAGCATAGATCTTTCTGCCCTTTCTACTAGCTTATTCTGCATAATCAGTACTATTTTGCAGACACTCTAAACTTAGTCTTATTTACGTAGATATTCACCTTGGGTTGCATGAGCATTAGGGGAAGGCTTGGTGGAGGTGTCTTGTCAGAAGCAGTGACTTGCTCCTAGATCTGGTGATTATTTTGGGCATATCTTTCATAGGACTGAGTTTAGTGGATGAACTTAGACAGAATGCGGTGATGTGTGGTTGGATGGAACAAGTATGAATTGGTGATAGAGAATGTCAGAAAGTAGAACCAAGACAGAGGTGTTCATCTACCAAAACAATGAGGAAAGATTAACAAAATGCTATGACTCCAGTCAATATGTGGGGACTCCCTGAATCACCTATTTGACTGTGGCTCGGGGTTTCAGGTCCTTGCCAACATAATCTCAAACACGTTGGGTCAGGATTACCATCCATACAATCAAGGTAGCTAAATGAATTTGGACCAGCAAAGGTTGGTTGATCTATGCAAGGTCCGATCCACAGGGAATCAAACTTGTAATGGCTGCCATGGGGTACAGGCCCTCTATCGCATGTTCTAGACAGTGATCTACTCATAATTGGAGGTCTCTAAACCTGGCTTTCTAATCAAATGGGACCTTAAAGTTCTGCTGATGAGCAAAGTTTCTGTGGTGATCAACTCCCCCTCCTCTTCTCATAGCCACTAGAGTAGGTACCACAGGTTGATATTCTAGCTAATAAGTCATCTTATTTGGGCATGAACTAGTTTGATGTTTTATGGTTCCATTTTTTAGAGGCATAGTGCTGGCAGCTCCACTGGGTCGTATTTGGTTGTTGGGCTTCTAGTCCATATAGGGGTTTTGTAAAGAAGATATTCACTATATTTGGTATCTATGTAGATATAATTTTTTTTGCCCAAAGATGCATCACTAGATGCTGCGTTGTGCCACTTTTCCTGTGTGTCTCATTGATGACTATATATATCATGGACTAATGGTGCATCAAGATTTTTATGAGACTAGGGTATTCTCCTTGTAGGGATCCCTAAGCAAAAAAACATCCTCATGTGTGAGCCAATGAGCATGCCGTATCCATAGCAATATTCCATTAGTCTCGGTTGAATGAAACACTAGATTGAAGAACAAGTATCTGAGACACACCCTCATTGTCACACCATACCTTACCAAGTAGTGGATTTCTCATGATGCTACTGCTAAGACCACTTCAAAAGTATGTGACTCTTTACTGGAATGCCATATCTACCCATTTGGTGAGATAGCTCTACCTGGCAGTTAATACATGATTCATGACCTATGCACTAGAAGAGTGAGAAAAAAATTGTTTCTTTGATTTTCCATGATATCCCACTGTCTGAGAATGTTCTAGAATCACAACTGGCTTAAGAGGCTAAAGAGGCTGGATTTGGGTCTTCCCATCGAATATCTGACAAGCCTCACATTTATCTAACCCACTCTTGATGTATCCAATTAAGAAGGTAGGCCAATCATTATTCTTGTACTCTAGACCAAAGTATCCATAATAACCTTGAGATATCTCAAGATGACAACTTGTTTATTTCCAATGAAAACCTCTAGGTTTTTGCATGTATCAAGAAAAGATGAGAGTAACTTTTTCAAAGATGATCCTTTGTCCTAGTATATGTGAGGTAAATGAGGCTCCCATCTAACCCACGTGTTGAACAGGGAGATACATTTACCATAAGACATATGGCATCTGTACCTGAGATTAACTAAAGTCTCATCTCTTTGGACAGGTTTATCAATCAGTGTGCAATTCCATCATCGGTGAGGATTTCTCAAGCGACTTTCTTGCATACCATTCATCAACTGAGCTAAGAAACAGAACGGTAGGTAGAACAACTTTATTCTCCAGTAACTCATGTCTAGCTACTTCAGCAATCCAAGCTCACAATATTGCCTATGATCCACGGACGATATTGGTCGGTGTTGAATGATCAATTAAGATATTCCTATTCGTTAGCGTCGATACTCAGTTCACTAACTCTATCCGTGATCCACTATATCATGCTGACATAGAAAACTGACTTTCACAATTGTATCTCCTACCAGCTCCATGGAGTGAGAGTTAGAGATTGGGATCATATGGAACTTCTCAAAAATTCATGTTGAACAAGATGCTCATCAGTCATGATCTTTCCAATCTTTGTGTGCATGTTTAAGGCTCATAGAGATATTTTAGAATATATCTCATACATACCCTCAGGAGTTCGAGCTCATGTAGAATCTTCCTGAGTATAGATATTCATTTAGCCAAGGTGTCATCTTTGGCATAGTCCATAGATAATAGAATCTTTCCAACCAAATCTGAGACATGCTAGATACAAAGATCATCCTTATCATTTGCTATCTTAACTACCTGGGAGAAGGATGTCTTCTCATTCAGTATATTCCAACTCAAACTTTTGTGCACTCCCCTTTGCTACCAATATCACTTTGGGACTTATTCAATAGTCCCATCAACCTCTTCATTGAGCAAGGAGATCTGGAATGAACATTTACCTTAGGGTGAGTTAGTCATTTTCTATATTAGATCAGAATTGGACGAATCATTTGACTGGTATGGGAGAGGAATTTGCAAAATACCCTGTACCAAACAATGATTTAGATCTAGGACGTTCTCAATCCTTCGACTTAAAATCTTCTGAGGCCGATTACCTCAGCATGCACGTAATGGACCTTTCCCCTATGTGACACTAACCATTTAGACAGGTTGTTATCACCGAATCACAGCACCCCGGTGTTTATACAAGTGCATATACTTGAACTCACGGTGTGATTGGATAACATGGGTACTATCTCCAAGTTTTGGGACTTGCTACTTGAGATTGACCTCCTAAAGAAAGCTACTTCTTGCTCCTAAACTACCTGCCACAATCTACTCTAATGCAGGGGATAAGCTAACTATTCTAATCTAAATTTCCAAGGGACCAGGGAGAGAGAATGCATAAAATGAAAACCTACACTAAAGTGGTGATACACTAAAAAAGGAGGGTGTGAGAGTAGTTCTCCAAATGCGTGAAATACAGAGGCAAAGTGCACACTAGAAGAGGTGATGACAGTTCTCCATAATCTAGCAAGATGCATTCACAACGATATTCCAAGCATACACAATGATAATGGATCCCTGCAAGAACATAATAATAGACACAATATTCTTGTAGAAAGATTAAAGGGGCAAGAAGAATGCAAGAAAACACAGCAAAGGAAGATATATCCACAAACTGATATTTTATTGCTTCATGATATGCACAGTTCAATCTATTATAGGATAAGGGCCTGGATCACCATGCAAGGAGTCCAAAACAAGGGCCTACAACACATTGTCTTCACACAGAAATTTTGACAGATCTTTGCTACCTGAAAAACTACCTCTCCTTTTACAATGATCCCAACACTCCAATTTATAGAAAAAATGAGAAGGGAAAGAGAAGGGAAAATGGAAATCCTGAAATCTGTCCTTCAACCACCTGTAAGAGGAATTAAATGGATTAAAATTATTATATATTACTTGCAAAAGGCTCCCCATACTGTTCCAGGTGCTGCAGTAGAGAAATAATGATGACCATGCCTCTTAATTGCACTCCCAACCACCAAATGAAACACTGTTATGAACCCAGCCACGTTTTCTTAAAAATTCTCGACCAATTTCTCATCAAATACAAAATTTATTGATTTATTTGCATCGGGCGTGGAAGCAACATGATTCCAACGGTACCAATTTTGTGTGATTTTGTTGAGAAATGCAAAATTTATGTCCTTATGAGTGCGGATAGCTATTTTGGGTCTGGCAGGCGTTTTCTGTCATTTGACGGGAATGAGAATTAACTGACTGAAGCCGGATATTTTTCTCTTAATTAAGTATACCTACCCTCATTAAAAATACTAAATCCATTTTTTTGGCGTAGAAGATGTCGTGCTCGTTCCAGAAAGTCCAATTTTATGAAAATCGGAGCTCGGAGTCAAAAGTTATGGCCGTTTGAAGTTTCACGGGTCAAGACGTTGACTTCTCTTCTTTGCTGTCGACCGCTTCGGCTTTTCGTGATCCCTTTGGCACGGATGTCCCAGTACGCAAGTCCTCTAATTCAGCCGTACCGGCCGGTTCGTGTCCTCAGCGCACTTTTGTCCTAACTGTCCCGGACTGCCTGGGACAAATCTCTCTGATTCGGCCGAAATGGACTGACCCGCGCCAAACCGGCCGATCCGCGTCTGTTCACGTACCTACTGCCCAGGTGTTCCAAGACAAAACGTGGTGAGATTCCATTCGTTGGTCGGCTCAGTTTCGGCTTTCCACGTCCTCACGCGTACTTTTGGCCCAACTGTCTCGGACTGAAAGTCCCCTGTTTCAGCTAAATCCGGTCGGTTCACATCCTCCACGTACTTTTGGTCCGGATGCCCAACTATTCCGCGCTGCCTATTTCAAAACTTGGTCGATTTTTTCCACTTTTCGGTCGGTTCACCTTTCTCGCGTCCTTTACGTCCCGACGTTCCAACTGTCCCAACTGCTATGCGGACCGCCTGGCGGCTTTTCGGCCGATTCGTGCATCCGACATGTCCAACTCATGTCCCAACTGCTGCGCAGGACTAGGACTTAGCCAATTTTCTTCATTTTTTTGGCACCAAGCTTGGCTTTTGCAAATTTTTCACATTTTTAAAACTTGTTGGGTTTTCTTCTTAGACAGGAGAGTTAGAAAGAAGCTAAGGGGACCCCAGAAACATGATTTTTTGCCTTGAATCAATATAATTGCTTGGGACTAAAGAATTTGATGCATGTTATCAAAATTACCTTGAGGGGTGAATTTTGGATAACACAGATTTTTTAGGATTCAAAGAGATCCCATGTTCTCTACATCTTAACAGAACTGTCTCCAGGTGCTGAAAATGATCCGCCCTTATTTTAGAATACACAGTCAAGTCATCAAGGTATACAACAATACACTTCCCTTTCAAACTTCCAAAGGCTAGGTCCATAGCCCTCTGAAAAGTAGCACCGGCATTAATGAGCCTAAAAGGCATTCTTTTGTAAGTAAAGGTACCCCAAGGAGTAGTGAAAGCTATTTTTTGTTGATCTGTAGTATTAACTTCTACCTGATTATATCCTGAGAATCCATCAAGCATAGACAACATTTCAGATCATGTTACTGCTTGTAAGACCTAATCCATCATAGGTAAAGGGTAATTATCTTTCAAGGAAGCCTGATTCAGATTCCTGAAGTCAACACAGATACGAATCTCACCATTTTTCTTTCTAACAGGTACAATATTGGCAATCCATGTTGAATGATGGATAGGAAAAATGATTTTGTCTTTCAACAACTTCTGTATTTCTTGAAAAATGGTGTCAGCTATTTTAGGATTGTATTGCCTTTGCTTCTATTTAAAAGGCTTAATTCCAGGTTTGAGAGGAATAAAATGCTGCATTTCTTTTGGTTGGAAAGCTTTTAAATCTTCATAATATTAGGCAAGAACATCCTTATACCTCTTTAAAAGATCAATTGCTTTCTTCCTCTCATCTGTTGTGCAACATTTTCTAATGTTCACGAGCTTAGGGTCAGTAGAACTCCCAATATTTTTTTTTTCATACTCAGCTGATTGTTGAGGTCCAGTAGAAGCTCTAGACTTTACATACCTGTCGTGTTTATGAAATAGTTCCTCTAAACTCACCAATCCTTTAGGAATCTTGTTTCCCTTGAGTTTGATGCATCCATCCTGATCCGTTTCTTCTCCTTGGGTGGCTTCTTTGTCAAAGGGCACACTTTCACGAGGCAAGTTATTGCTTCCTTCAAAGTACAGCTGTTCAAAATTATCCTTGAGTTATAAGAAAGACAACAAGTGTTGATCATCATTGAAAACTTGCCAGTTATTTGTATTATCAGGTACACTAGGTTGATGGATCATCTCAATGGTAAACTTATCTTGAGAGAAGTCAAGATGAGGTATCAATAGTGACCCTGAGACTGCTAGTGAATCAGCCCTGGTGTTATTCTCCCTAGGTATGGCTTCGATGGAGAAAGCATCAAGAAATTCAATGGAATCCCAAACCTGATTCCTGTAATGTTTCAGCCTTCCATTTTTCACTTGAAAAAGGTTTCTAACTTGCTTTACAATCAATTCTACATCACCACGATCTATAAGATTCTTCACACCTTGTTCTTTTGCCACCTGTAGTCCAAGAATGAGAGCCTCATACTCTGCTGTATTATTGGTATTTTCGAATTGCAACTTGAATGATAAAGGATGAAGGCTTCCTTCAAGTGACACCAGTATGACACCAGCTCTAGAACCAGCTGAGGAACGACTTCCATCAAACTCTAAAATCCAAATACCATTAGGATCTTTAGGTGACACTTTGGGGAGTTGGAAATCTTCAGGAGACATAATCATGTAGTTGCCATGCCCCATATCCTCATAGAGTATTTTTCCTTTGGGATCATCTGTTTTTGTACAATATACTCAGATTGCTTCTCAGGCAACAACTTATTCATTTGTCCATTAACAGGTATGAGGGTATGTGACCAATCCATTTGAATTTTTCCACCCACATCCTTACAAAAGTTTTTTCTTAGCAACATCCTATATGAAGGAGGAATATCTGCTACTAAGATAGTAGCCAAAACTCTCTTCTCAGGAAAAGCAACAAAAGTCACTTTGTGCATCTTTAATTGTTCCGACCAAGGGCACTTCCTTACTCTCCATAGAATAACAAGATCCATAAGTGCATGTGAGAGTCAAGCCTAAGGCATGAGCTACTTTAGCAGGCATCACATTGTCTAATGCTCCTGAGTCTATGATGTAATTACTGAGCCTATGGCCAGCTATAAGAAGTGTCACATAGAATGGTTTGATTTTGTCATTGGGCGAGGTGACAGCGGCTACCAGATTAGGCTGTGGTACAGAAGGAGGAGTGGATAAAAGGCCTTTAGAGGTAGTTTTAGAATGGGAATTGACAAAGTGAATCATTTTAGCAAAAGCCTTGGGATGGGTTTGATAATACTCAGCCTCTGAGATTTGAACCTTAGTCTTTTTCAGGTGGTCAATAATATCAAAAGACCCAGAAGTGGATGGGTTATCATCACTTGAGATCCTAGGTTTATCAATTTTAGGGGAAAAAGAAGAAACTTTAGTGGCAAAATTGACAGGACTCACCTTTGGTGTAGATGAAATGGGGATAGGATATCCTCTCTTTACAATTACGGGGATAGTTGCTGGCTGCTCTTTAGATTTCTTAGTGGGCTGCATCACTTTCTCCCTCTGATTTTTCTACTCTCGAGTCATTACAGCGTATGATTCACTATTCATGTCTGCTATTACTTCATCATAATCATCTCCATCATCAATGCCCTCAGTGGTGAAGAAATTAACTCGAGATCTCTCAAGTTCATCTACTTCTTCCACAAACTCCTCGCAATCTTCATTAACCTCCTCATCATCTGGTTCCTCAACTTCACAGGTTGCATTGACAGGAACTTTAACAGGAGGTCCTTCAAGCACTAGCCTTGTTTGAGAAGTGGGCAAACAATTTCTGGGCTGAAAATTCCTCCTTGGAACGTCATCATAGGGAGCATGCGGGGCCAATTGCTTCTTAATGGCGATGAGATCATTTGCAATTTTTTGAACCAATGGATCAATATTAGGTCCGGGAGTGGAAGAGGAGGAAGAAGCAGACTTAGATTTGGAAGGGTCTCTCCTCAACTTCCCTGACATGATTAAATCATCTTCGACACTAACAGCAAGAGTTTGATCCTCAACCAAAGTTGTGAGATTAGCCCTTCTTAGTGCATAACTAACTTCAGGCGATTGGGCATTTAGGAAGAAACATTTTTGGATTTGATCTACAAGTCGAGTATTTGGTGGAATTTTGTTAATCAACCTGTTGAATCGGGCCACAAATTCTCTCATGGGTTCTTGTGAATCTTTCTTTATTTGAGAGATTTGGGCTAGCAAGGCATGCACGTCTTTTGCTGGTTTGAACCGGTTTTCAAACCTAGTTCTCATTGTATCGCAGCTGGTGATAGCACCGGCTGGAAGGTGATAGAACCAATCCGTAACATTATCTTGTAAAGTCTCAATGAAAAGTCTCACGAAGACATCTTCATGTTTGACTCCCAGAACACCACATGTAACTATGAAGGCTACGATGTGTTCATTAGGATGCACTTTACCATCGCCTTTGACTTTAGGGAAGTTCTTACGATTACCTCTAGGTAACTCATGCAAAGGCTAAGGGAGGGAAAGGGTTCTGACACGATGAACCCAGGGCAATGGTACCGCCATTCTTGGGAAAATGGCTTGAAGAGGAACTACAACACTAGCAAGAATCAAAGCCCGAAGATTAGGACTGATTGACTCTGAAGGAATACCACCCGTATGGATTCTATCTTGGACAGGTGGACTACTTGTTGAACGATTCTTTCTATTTCTTGTTGAAGGGAAAGGAAAACCCTGCTGCTCCAAAAGCTGGAACTGAGAATCTTCAATACCAAGGGCCCTTCTCCCTCGAGTAAAACGCGGAGTCTCCAGATCAAAGGATGATCAATGATTACAGAACTGGAATATGATTTTCCCCAACGAAGTCACCAAAAACTGTTGGTCGTCAAATAGGACTTTACGAAGAGAAATAGTCAGGGGACAAGAAGTCCCTCCTCTTTAATGGGAGAGGTTCCCTTATTTAGAAATGAACCTATTTACACATACAAAACATGATTTTCTTGTGGAACTTGGATATTTACGAAAGTGTTTTCTATAAGGATCATCAATTACAAAAGGACTGAGGAATGAGAAAACGAGAATGAGCAGAAAGGAACCATTTAGAATTATAGATGATAGAGTAATTCTTTATGTATGCGAAGTTACAGTGAATTGAAACAAGATCATTTGTATCATACTTAGTAAGATGAAATTTGAAAGACACAAAGTTCTATAAATAACATCTCCAAGAATACAAAGCTTCTTCTCATAACACAGACAAATGATCTTAACAAGATTAAATGAAAAGCTTAGGGATAAAAGAGATTAGATAGACGAAGAATGAAAAGCCCTTCTGTATTGATTTCTTTATGATTTATTTACACTTTCAGAAAATAAGCCAAGTTCTTCCTCTTTTTCAAAATGGCGAGGAGAGGCCATTATATAGCTTACAAATCAGTTACTCTTGGTAACTACTTCTTTTAGCTAAAGATTAGTTAAGGATTGCCAATCGCAATACCTCAACTAATTATAATAAATCCGAGAGAAAGAATTGGAAGAGAAGAGAAGAATAACAAGAAGAAGTAAGGTGGTTATGACTGGGAGGGACCCATTAACTTCAAAATCCACTGCCTAAATCTCTTCAATGCCTCGGCTATGTCTCTGCCACAGGGGACTGATGTGTTGGCTATAGACTGGGTCCAAAATCCGAGGCACTTCTCCATTTCCTTATCAAACTCGACATGAGTATGATAGTCTTTATTTGCTTCTTCAATGGCAGATTGAAGAGAGCAGATCTACCTTATTTTCTCTTTGGAAATGGATCTTTCCTTGAATAGATTATCTTTGAAACCTCCAGCGAAAGCCAGACCACTGTCATGAATCATCTGTGCCATTGGTGTAGAGTTTGCATCTGTCACCCTCGAGCAAAAATCACCAAAGTCAAGGTGGCGAACCTCACTGTCCCTGATATCGGGAACGGTGGATTCTAGTGGTGAGACTTGTTCCGGACCCTGAAATTTAATCTTCATGTTGATAGTAATTCAGAGGGCGGAGCTGCAAGCTAGACTTGGGAAGGAATTGCAAAGGAAAATGGATACGCGCACAGGATTTTAGATTGCAAAGGTTTGAGCAAAAGATAGCATGAAAGCAGTGTGAAAAACACATAGGGGGTTCACTCGTTATATAGCCGTTTAGGAGAGAGAAAGGTAATAAATGCGCTACCAATTTGAAAAGAAAGATATTCAGGTAGAGCGGGAAAAATTAGCACGAATGGCACTTGGGTTTATTTGGGACATGAGGGACGTGAAAGCGCGAAGTACGCGACTCGGCCGATTTGGGTGATGCGGGGAAAAGACACACAAATGCTCTTGGAACACGCGGGACAAAAGTATGCGAAGTATGCGACTCAGCCGATTCGGGCGATGCGGGGAAAAGACGCACAAATGCTCTTGGAACACGTGGGATAAAAGTACGAAAAGTATGTGACTCGACCGATTCGGGCGATGCAGGGAAAAGACACACAAATGCTCTTGGAACATGCGGGACAAAAGTACGTGAAGTATGCGACTCAGCCGATTCAGGCGATACAGGGAAAAGACACACAAATTCTCTTGGAACACGCGGGACAAAAGTATGTGAAGTACGCGGCTCGGATGAATCAGACGAAAATGGAACAACTGGTCCGGGCGAACTTGGGACATTTGGGACAAAAAGTTCCGACGGGCCCGAAAAGAACAGACTTCGGGTAAACCGGCCGATCGGGGAACAGAGGGCCCAATTGAACTTGGGACATGCGGGACAAAAATGTTCGATAGGCCCGGAAAACATACAAAATGACCCAAAAATGCAGATTTTCTCAATTGCTTGGCTTTTCACATAATCAGTACAACAGAGAAGACAATTAAACTCAAAATTTTAAATTTTCACCTTCTTAAGAGCAGTGGAATTTTGAAAGGACAACACACCCATAAGCAAGATGTATACAATAAATCCATGTATATTGATTTAAAAGAGTTTCGGGTAGCCATCCTACATTTAAAAGGATCATCCCAAGCCATATAGATCAAGTGACATAGCTCTGACACCTACAAACCCATCTGATCAAAGATTCTAGCTATGATTTCTCCATTATAACCCTTTTTGTAGACCCTAGTACCCACACATATAATTAATGATATCCCTTATAACCCTGTAGCACCAACAACTCTAAACCCTAGCATCATGTGTTAGGAAATAAGGGATAAAATATGTGGAATAATCCCTCACAAAATCACAACAGTAGAAAATAATATGCATAAATTATTACAAATCTCAAATAAAAGTGTAAAATAAAATAACACAACACAAAGAGACAATATTTAACGTGGTTCACCCCATTTGGGCTATGTCCACAAAGAATCACTTTCTCAGATTTTATTACAAGCCACCGCTCTCTCAATACATTACCTAAATCCATTTGGAGCTATGCTCAACAAACTCTATAAAATTCAGAGCCGAATTAAAAACACATCTGCAATGTTTTCATATCTCTACCATATGCACAAAATCATATAAATAGACAACTTCTTAAGAAGTTTTACAGAACCATGGGTATCAAAACCATGGGCCAAAACCATCCCATAAACCTATGGGTCAAAAAAACTGCCCATAAGATAAAATCACATTTCCCGATTTATGAGGCACGTTTTTAGGCCCAAAATGTTTTCTTTGGGGAGTTGCGCCCCAGAACATCTGTCTGTATGAACAAACACCTCACATCCAAAGACTCTAAGAAATGAATAATCAACTTTCTTACCATACCAATCCTCAGGTATTCCTCCATCCAAGGCACTTGAGGGTCCTCTGTTTATCAAGTACATAGCTGTGCTCACCGCTTCTACCCAAAAATAAAGAGGTAGTCCTGCATGTAACCTCATGCTCCTAGCACGTTCCATTATTGTCATATTCATCCTTTTTGACACCCCATTCTACTGCGGAGTTCATGGAACCATTTTTTTGTTATGGATTCCATTCTTAGAATAGTAATCATCGAATTCATTGCTGCAATACTGCCCTCCGTTATCTGAGCTGAGACATTTTAGCTTAAGACATGTTTCATTCTCTACCAACGCTTTCCATTTAAAAAAAGTAATACATAATATTTGTTTCTAATATAATAAACCCCAACTTTCCTTGTTTCATCATCAATAAAAGTAACATAATAACTTGAACCCCCAAGAGATGATACCTGAGCCATCCCCCACATATCAGATTGCACCAGCTCTAACTTACTCTTTTTATTTGTAGGTCCAACCTTGAGAAAATTTACTCACTTTTGTTTCCCATATATGCAGTCTTCACATAACTCCAAACTTGTTTCTGTATATCTGGGAAAATCCTTCTTTATGATCTCCATGCCCTTATGGCTCATATGGCTGAGCCTATAGTGCCACAATGTTGTATCTAATTTTAAAGCCACAAGATTATAAACATTAGTGCTATAACTGGTTAAATACAAGGTTCCAACCTTCTTACGTCTTGCTACCACAAGAGCACCCTTGTTAACGTTCCAAGAGTCAACTGTAAATATCATAGTACAACCATCACTTCCCAACTACTCTACCGATATCAAATTTCATCTTAATGTAGGCACATGTCTGACATCCTTCAATAGCCAAGTATTCCCATTCTACACCTTAACCTGAATAAATGTTTTTCCAACTATGCTACAAGGCTCACCATGACCAAGAAAAACATGCCCAAAATCTCCTTGAACATAATCAACAAAATAATGCCTATGTGGAGTAGCATGGAAAGAAGCCCCTGGATCTAAAACCCAAGACTCAGTAATATTGTGCAAAGAAAAGATCAAAGCATCCTAACATACATTACTCGTTGCCACATTTGGCTCCTTGTTTTCTTCATGTTGTTTCTTCTTTTCCTGAAGCTCCCAACAGTCTTTCTTTGCATGCCCATACTTTCCACAATGCCATCATACTATCTTGCTTTTAGATTTTGAACTTGCCCAATCATTTGATTTTCTATGGCTTTCTCTATTCTTTTGTCTCCCTCTAGTTTCCACTGTCAAAGCATTCCTTGAAGTAGAAGATTCACCAGAGCTTTTTCTTCACATTTCCTAACATAGAATCACCCCTACAACATCCTCAAAATTCAACTTTGAGTTAGCTAGAATTGATTTGCTTACTGCCATTACCGAGCTATTCCAACTCTCATGTAAAGAGCATAGAACTAATAAAGCCCTAACTTCTTCATCAAATTCAATTGTAACCAAAGCTAGCATATTTACAACCATATTAAAATCATTTAAATTATCTACTACTGAACCATTCTAAGACATCTTCATATTAAACAAATTTTTCATTAAAAATATATTATTAGAGGTAGAGGGTTTTTCAGACAACTTCCCTAATGCATCCATCAGTTTTTTTGTAGTCTTTTCCTTTGAAACATTAAATAATACCTAAGATTCAAGACATAACCAAATTGTCCCAAGTGCCTTCCTATCTAGAAAATCTCATTTTGCATCCGTCATGCTCAAGGGTTTATTCACCTTCTAGGAAAATAGAATATAAAGATCCTTCTAATAAAGGTAATCTTCTATTTGCATTTTCAAAAGACTGAATTTTTGCCCGTTAAATTTATTAACCTTAAATCTTCCATTATCTGTCATAGCTCCCACTCAAGATAAAACTTTCCCTGTGATTCAAACTTCACCAAACCAAACCAGGCTCTGATACCAATTGTTAGGAAATAAGGGATAAAATATGTAGAATAATCCCTCACAGAATCACAATAGTAGAAACTAATATACAGAAATTATTACAGATCTCAAATAAAAGTACAAAATAAAATAACACAACACAAAGAAACAATATTTAACGTGGCTCACCCAATTTGGGCTACGTCCACAAAGAATCACTTGCTCATATTTTATTACAAGCCATCACTCTCTCAATACAATGCCCAAATTCATTTGGAGCTATGCCCAACAAACTCTACAGAATTCAAAGCCAAATTCAAAACACATCTGCAATGTTTTCATATCTCTACCATATGCACAAAACCATATAAATAGACAACTGCTTAAGTAGTTTTACGAAATTGTGGGTATCAAAACCATGGGCCAAAACTGTCCCTTAAACTTATGGGTCAGAAAAACCACCCATAGGAGAAAATCATGTTTCTTGATGTATCGGGCACAATTTAAGGCCCAAATTTTCTTGTTTTCAGGGGCAAACTATGGAAAGTGTACAGTACTCCTAGTGTACAAACTTTAACACTTTCTCATATGAAAACAGGATCCACAACCTAACATCATGAGTGTTAAACCCTTAGCATTTCCTAATATTTCTGTAGTGCCTTGTTACCCTCCTTCTCTCAGCACTCCCATAAATTCTAGCGCCTTCGCACTACCTTCTCCCTTCTCCCCTCTCTCTTCTCTTCTCCTTGTTTTTATCCCAAGAACTTACTTAAATAAGATGATCATCCACATTAATGAATTCTCTCATTAGCAGATTGCATGCCAAGTGTCAATGTGGTCCTCTATTAGCGAATTATTATCCTCTTTGAAAAACTTTCAACTAACTGTAATGATTCCTGTATAAATATTCCCTCCATAGAATATCATTCTCTTGGCCTCCAAAGTTCCATGTTGGTACCTTATCCACCTATCATGCCTAGTTAGGTCCTCACATTTTTCCTCAAGTGACTGTGTTGGTGCTCAAAATTTTCTCGCCTGATTTGTGCCTTGAAATTTATTGTTTTACAACCTCTATCATTTTATCCTTCCCTGTGTTGTGCCTAGTTAATCTTTGTTGCCATTTTTAATCTGTTTCTGGGTCGTAAATCACTCATGGGTCCATGCTTTGCTCCTAGTTTATTTATTCCTCTGGAAAGGGTCTGTATTTTGAGTCTCCCATTATCTGTTCCTTCAAAACTCATGTTTTCTCATTCTCTCTATTTCCCAAAGTCAGGATTTGTTGTCCTTGATGTTCCTATCCTATATATTCAAAGAAAAACGAATGGATGTGTCTCTAATGAACATATTTGAGCCCTCTAACATTCCTAATTTATTTTTCCTTGAATAAATTTTCATTTTCGGGCTTGGATGATCATTTTTCTATATTTTACGGTTTGATGTGTATTTCTCCTGGTCAAATTTGCATTCTAGCATCGGCAGGGGACGTGGCACCTTTTGGTTGGGTGCGGCTAACCTCAGTACTTCAAAGTTTTGCCACGTGGAGGCATGGTGCTCATTTGAAGATATTATTTTTGGTTTGGCCTTGGAGTATCCCTAAGAGGACACATGGAGGAACCACGTATGTTCGGGGACCAACCCTTGAGTTTCATTTTAAATAAGTGCCAGGATGATGCATGGAGGCCTCCGCTCACTTTGCATTTTTCTTTGACTTTTCAACGACTAAAAGGAGACTGCCTCGAAGCATGACACATGGCACCTTTTGTTGAGCTTTAAGCATTCAAAAAAACTTCTCTGGAGAAGGACACATGGTGAGCCTGCGCTCGTTCAAGGTATCAAATCTTTGCAACCATCTCAAGGAGCACCATGATGACATGTGGTAGTTTGAAAAGTCAAAGAGGTGGGGAGGTGGACCATCAGATGCAACTTGGATTTTTGCCCCTTAAGGATTAAAATATCAAAATGGCCCACAATCCTGATGAGGGAAATAGTCAATTGTTTTCCCTAGTCAACAGCGGAAGTGCGGACTCTCGGGGGAAATTTTAAAATATTTTCTTTTGCGAGAAAAGAGTCAAAAGTAAAAAGGGAAGCATGGCCCAATCGAACCACATTTGGACACATGTTAGGATCATTTCCTGAGGCCAGAGCTCTGGGGAAAATTTTGAAAATTTTCCATTTTCCAAAAAGAGAGTAAAATGACAGAAAATTTCCATAGTTCCGCTCCAATCACATTTGGACATGTGTCAAGATCATTTCCCGAGGGCAGAGGTGTGGAGCGAAATGGATTTTTTTTCCATTTTTCCAAAAATTTGTAAAAGATCAAAGAAAGCCCCTGATTTTGTTCTTAAGTTTGAATCTTCCACGAGGACAGCTCAAATTAAAAGTAAAGATCAACGACAGCTATGAGTCTAAATCTGATTTCCCCCCCATTTCTCTAAAACACATCTAGAAGTGTGAGTCTTCATGATTTCTTGGTCTTTTCTACATGCCAAATAGAGAGGGGGTTAATTTTGATATCCAAGTTTGGTGGGGTGATCTGGAAGATGTCTTTCGCCATTAAAATGGTCTTACTTTTGTGCCCGATCAGATTTTCTATTTTTCTTCTCCCAAGCATGCAAGGAGCCATATTTGATAGATTAGGGGCTGAAGTGGTTAGTAAATTGAAGAAAGAGTGCTCTATTATAGGGAGGAGTTGAATGCATAATATATTCAATGAGATCTACCCCCTCGAGCACCTAGATACTTCTTTCAGATCTGATTCTGAGAAACATGAAAGAATCATGGTGAGCACTGATTCATTAAACATTTTTTTCTTTTCAGGAGGAAGGGGCTCTATTATAAAGGTTATAAATGGCACAAAGTTTTCATGTAAATGGTTGGGAGTTTTTGGAAAAATTCTGTGACTTATTTTTCTAGTAGAAAAATCTTAACAAAGCCCATCCTTTTTTGAGAAGCCATCTAAGAAGCTTGTATATCGCTCTTTGTGTCAAATTAAATTGTGCTAAGGTGGTTGCAAGTGTACAACCATTGAAAAGCTTTAAGATTTTTTTGGAATCTTTCCCTTGCTGATAAATTTGATCAAACTTGAGTTATTCTGTTTTAATCTTGATTAAAGTGTATTTATTTCATCTCTAAATGCATGCAAGTAGTTTTTCTTTTTTTTGTTCCAATCTTGTACCAAAATCCGGTCCAATCACACAAGTCGTAATCCTTATGATAGTTTAGTAGCATCTAAAATTTCATTTCTCAGAAGAGCCTTCATCTGACAGTGAAGTAAATGGTTTAAAAACACTTTTCTTTCATTTTGTTCACATAGGTTATCTGTAAGCCTCTGAGTGTACCTCATGCGTGGTTTAGTTTGAATCTTGGTGCTTTATTGGGTTTTGTGACTCGATCATTTTTGATAGAATCCCATAGGATGTATGAAAAAGTACAAATCTTGGCCTCTATTGAAGCACATATTCTAGTTGAAGAAACATTTTTAAATTTTGTGGCATTTTGTTGTTTGAATCTTTCCATTTTGCATGATCTCTCAAGGATCTGGTGAGTCAAGCATATCTTGTCTCCCCTCCCACAAAATAATTTATTTAAAACAACTAATCCTACCCATACTACCCCTATTTTTCTCTATATGCCCACATAAGACCAAAATCCATTTGCTAAAGTATGCAAGACAGATAAGGATTGCAAATGTCTTTGGTAACCTTTACCTTGTTGTGAAAGTATCTCCATGATCTGGAAGTGACAACTTACGAGAGTCAGATCTGGTGTGTTGATCATATTTTCCCAAGGTCTTCTCTATGAAATTTATACAAAAGAAGGATTTATCATTGTTCTTCAATAAACAAAGGTTACAAAATAGGTTTTCTTACCTTGGTTAAAATGTGCAACCTCAAATAGTTAGGATTATAACACATCATTTTAAGGTGTTATCCATCTCCCCGCAAATCCAAGTAAAAAAGGGATGGTTAGATTCCTCCTCGGCTACAAACAACATACATTTATGATTTAGTTGCCTCTAAGCTCCATGTTGAATCAGTGTTGCTGCTTGGATTGAAAAGGAGAATAAATTTAGATACCAACACTAGTGGCGTCATTGCCAATGACATTGTGATTACAGTTCAGTTTTAGACCCTGGTAAACATTTCTTGTATGCTCAAAAGTGCCATAAATATATTTTAAATATTATCCTATGTTCGGTCTTGCATGAATTTTTAAGTTATAAGTGATGTATGCAACTTTTCCAGTCTCTACAAGTTTTTCATTGGTATTCACTGGTAAATCTTGTTAAAGGAAGGTTAGAGCTTTCATCTCCGGTTTATAAGTGCTAACAAATCATATTTTAGTGCATTTGCACAACTAAGGTTGAAATCCTTAGTGGTGACTCCCTGTTGATTTTGTTTTGATAAGGACCAATGTCTTAAAACTCTGTCAAAGTTAAATTTATTACTAATATTTGTAAAGCTCGAAGGAATAATATCTTTCTTTGTTAGGGATCCTGCTAGGACATTATTTCCAGAGCTAGGAAAAGAAAAATCAGAAGGAAGAAAATCCTAGAGGGTTATTGGAGGTCAGTAAACAAGAAGAGGGATCTCCATTGATTAAAGTGGTTGGCCTGTCATTGAAGACTTCCATTCAAGTGAATTTGAATCATGTAGCCTCTTTTTGGAATTTAACTCTCCAGCTAGAGAGGGGCCTTCATTTGATTTTGAAATGTTTGCTTCACACTCTGCACCTATCTTTTCTGAGGTTGAAAGATATTTCCAAGAGACAAGGCCTTTGGGGTGTCTCCATTTTGAAAATTATACTCCTGTGTTCCAAGGTCCCTCTGTCCCTTGTCATTTTTTCACCCCTCCAGGATCATCTCCTTGAATCAATATGGATCAACCCAGACCTCCATTTTTTTAAAACACATTTAGACCTATAAATTTTGTGGGAATGGATGGATATCCAAATGCAGTGCCTCATGATGTAAGGAACAGAATGCCAAAGTTCCAAGGAAACAATGCTATAACTGGTGACCAACATGTGAATCTTTTCCTCAATATGATGGAAGAATTTTAGATTGAGCATGAGGATGTATATATCAAATTGTTTGTCCACTCTTAAAGGAAGATGCAAGGGACTGGTATAAACCATTACCAGATAACTCTATTGATTCTTGGGCTGAAATGACCAATGCATTTAGATTACAATATGGCGATAGGAGTGACCCTAGGTTTCTTCTATAAGAGTTTGAAAACATCAAGAAGAACCCCAATGAGTTACTACATGACTTCAATACAAGGTTTAATAAAACTTTGAGGAGATTTCCTATTAGGATAAGGACATTTGATGAGTCATGTTTGATCAAATACACTGATGCATTTGATAAAAAGGCTGCATATACATTGAGAGAAAAGAACCCCACAAATTTGAGGCAGGCCTTCACCATGGCTATGCAAATAGAGAACAACATCAAGGAAATTGAGAAGCCTCCAAAGAGGGAAGGTGTAAAGCTGGTTAACCTAGAAAAAACCCAAACAAGCAAGGCTACTGATTTAGAAGAAGTTCTGAAGATTTTGGTGGGGGTTGTCAATGAGATCTCCTACAAGCTAGCCTGAGATAAGAAAGGAGTTGGGTAGAGTTCAAAAGGAAAACACAAGCAACAAGGCCAAGATAGATTTAAAAATCATCAAATAACTGATGATAGAGGCAAAGGACTTGTTGGATTTGGAAATAGGTAGCCCCAAGGCAGAGAAAATAGAATGGTGCATAATTCTTTGGTTGCTAGAGTTGGTGTGGTAGAAGAAATAGATGTCATTGATTGGCGTGATAGATGTTCCATGCCTCATGCTCCTTGTGAAGAAGATCATCAAGAATAAGAGGAAGCTGATGATGACAATGATGATGATGCCTACATGATGGAGATCCCTGCAAGTTCGCCAAGGGAAGTAATTTCAATTGAGGTAATAAGTGCTAGAACTGCTACTGCTTTTTGGTATTGCATCCACTGGGTACCTTTTCTTCCTCCCTCTCATAATTTATAAGTAGACACTGTACAAGATTTTAAATTAACCACTAATTAATTTGAATACTTGAGGGCATTAATGATTGAAAATTATGATGGAGGAGTTCCTTCAGAAGAAGATAGGAAACTATTAATAAATGTTGTAGTTTCCCAAGAAAAGAAGTAGAATACCAGAAGTAAAGCTGCTAAGGGGTCACAACCCAAGTCAAAATTTCTATTACTTGCCAAGGAAACCTTAAAGAAAAATGCATCTGACAGAGTGTTTGTTTCCCCAAGCAAAACCTGTACTCCTCCCCATGCCCACCCTGAAAAGAATCCCATGTCATCTAATGAATCTGCCAATATTTCTCCTAATGCTTCTTTACCCAAATTTTCTCCATATGACATAGCCCAAGTTTTGAGCCAAATCAAAATTCTTTGTCCAAAATTGTTGAGCTGCTTAGGATCCTTGAGAACAAGAAGAGGGCTTTTGAATATTTAGGATTCAAAGGGGAAGAGATTATAAAAGGCCTAGATGTAAACAAGGTTTAGATTCACCTTACTGTTGCAGAGGTGGAAAGGCCACAAGTACTGAAAGAGATGGGAGAACAACTAGAGGTTTATTTAGGAACTTCTTTGGTTAAATCCCAGATGAATGTGGATCCAATTTTCACTACCGTGGTTATCAAAGACAAGATGTTACATAACTGTATGTTTGATTCCAGTAGCTTCAAATAATGTCATGCCTATTGAGGTCATGAATAAATAATGTAGCAAAGTAACAACAACATATGGGAAGTGCACTACCATGGACTCTAGAGAGGTGCCTAGTGGTGGGATGTGTCAAAGATATAGTTGTGCAACTTGCAGTCTCATCCTCAGGTAAGAAACTTAATAGCTTGATGTAGTCATTCTTGACTGTTTTTTTCCAAGTGGGGGATGTTGTTGTCAAGAAAGTGGGTAGATAAGTATTGGTGGTAGTGTGAAAATGGACATGTCTTATGCTGCTATCCCAATTGAAGGCAACCTGGTGAAATTATATGGAGAGAAAAATATGTTGTACTT
The DNA here is from genome assembly GCA_019776745.2 of Taxus chinensis. Classification (NCBI taxonomy): domain Eukaryota; kingdom Viridiplantae; phylum Streptophyta; class Pinopsida; order Cupressales; family Taxaceae; genus Taxus; species Taxus chinensis. Next base: position 866,163,880 of record CM034146.1, on the reverse strand, counting down.
GATTGAAGACACAAACAATGCATATTATGAGGTTTTGCAAGCAGATGTTGATCTTGACAACTTTGTGAGTTTTATGGATTTCAGGGAGTGTGAAAGTGTTGAAAGTACGAGACTTCCTAAGTATGTTGTTCTTTCTAGGAATTCAGTCTATGAGGCAACCTTGAAAAATGTTTTATAGAATTTGACATTAAACACAGTGGAGGAGCTTCAGAGAAAATGGATGGTTTACAAACTGAACAAAGAAGAAAAGGAGGTGTATTTCTAGTTGATAAAAGCATATCAGAACCTCGTTGGCATGGTCATACCAAGGATGTCAGGCACTTGAAGATTTTCCTTGATTATTTTCTTCAAATCAGGGAAACATGTTTTTTACAATGTATAGTTTGTCGTTTGTTTCTTGTCCTTTTTTTTTTGCTCATTCTAGTCCTCGGTGACCTAGTTTTACTGGTTTCTTTGTCTTTTTTTGAAGATGGCTTTGTTTCTCTACCCTGCAAAGATGAATCTACTTCCCAATGGATATTTTAGCACTTGGTCTACTTTTGTTCTTGTGGCAGTCACAGGGAGTTCCCATCCCCGAGCCAGAGCCAGTGTTGGTGCTCAAAATTGTCTCGCCACATTTGTTTCTTTGAAATTTATTGTTTTATGGCCTCTATCATTTTATCCTTCCCTGTGTTGTGCCTAGTTAATCTTTTTTGCCATTTTTAATCTATTCCTGAGTCATAAATCACTCATTGGTCCATGGTTTTCTCCTATTTTCTTTATTCCTCTGGAAAGGGTTTGTATTTTGAGTCTCCCATGCTTTGTTCCTTCAAAACTTACATTTTCCCGTTCTCTCTATTTCCCATAGTTAGGATTTGTTGTCCTTCATGTTCCTATCCTAAATATTTGAATACAAATGAATGGATGTGTCTCTGATGAACATAGTTGAGCCCTACAACATTTCTAATTTCTTTATCATTGGATAAATTTTCATTTTTAGGCTTAGATGATCATTTTTCTATATTTTATGGTTTGACGAGCATTTCTCCGAGTCAAATTAGCATCCTAGCATCGACACGAGATGTGGCACCTTTTTGTTGGGTGTGGCTCAGCTTGGTACTTCAAAGTTTCACTACATTGAGGAACGACCCTCATTTGAAGATCTACTTTTTGGTTTGGCATTGGAGTAACACCGGGAGGACACATGGAGAAACCACGCATGTTCAGGGACCAGCCCTTGAGTTTCATTTTAAAGAAGTTCCAGGATGACATGTGGAGGCCTCCGCTCACTTTACATTTTTCTTTAACTTTTCAACAACCAAAAGGAGAATGCCTCATAGCATGACACGTGGTGCCTTCTACTGAGCTTCAAGCATTCAGACAAACTTCACCAGAGCAGGATACATGGCGATCCCGTGCTCATTCAAGGTATAAAATTTTTGGGACCATCTCAAGGAGAGCCATGATGACATGTGACAGTTTGAAAAGTCATAGAGGCAGGGAGGTAGACCATCGCAGGTAACTTGGAATTTTTTCCCCTTAAGGATTAAAATCTCAAAATGGCCCACAAGCTCGATGTGAAAAATAGTCAATGGTTTTCCCCGGTCAATGGCAGAGGTGTGAACTCTCTGGGGAAATTTTAAAAAATTTCCTTTTGGGAGAAAAGAATCAAAAAGAAAAAGGGAAGCGTGGCCCCACTCGAACCACATTTGGACATGTGTCAGCCTCATTTCTCGAGGGCAGAGTTGCGGGGAAAATTTGGAAAAATTTCTCTTTTGTAAAAAGATAGTAAAATTCTAGAATTCAGCCACATTTATTCTCCAATCACATTTGGACACATGTCAGGATCGTTTCCCGAGGGTAGAGGTCCAGAGTGAAATGGATTTTTTTTCCATTTTTCCAAAAAGTTGTAAAAATTCAAATGAAGCCCCCGGGCCTGTTCTTAAGTTTGAATCTTCCACGCGGACAGCCCAAATTCAAAGTAAAGATCAATGAAAGCTGTGAGTCTAAATCTAATTTTCCCCCCATTTCTCTGAAACATGTCTGGAAGTGTGAGTCACCATGATTTCTTGGTCTTTTCTACACACCGAACAGAGAGGGGAGTTAACTTTGATATTTAAGTTTGGTGGGGAGATTTGGAAGACGTCTTTCACCATTAAAATGGTTTGACGTTCATGCCCGATTGGATTTTCCATTTTTCTTCTCACAAGCATGCAAGGAGCCAGATTTGACAGATTAGGGGTGGAAGTGGTTGGAAAATTGAAGAAAGAGTGATCTATTAGAGGGAGGAGTTGAATGAATGAGATATTTGATGAGATCGTCCCCCTCGAGCACCTGGAGACTTCTTGCAGATCTAATTCTAAGAATCACAAAAGAATCATGGCAAGCACTGGTGCATTAAAATTTTTTTGTTTTAGGTAGGAAGGGGCTATATTGTAAATGTTATAAATGGCACAAATTTTTCATGAAAATGGTTGGGAATTTATTGAAAAAGTCACGGACTTATTTTTCTAGCAGAAAAATCTTGACAAATCCCATCCTTTTTTGAGAAGCCGTCTAAGAAGCCTGAATATCTCTCTTTGTGTCAAATTAAATCATGTCAAGGTGGTTGTAAGTGTACAACCATTGACAATATTTGAGATTCTTCTGGAAACTTTCCCATGTGGATAAATTAGATCAGACTTGAGTCATTCTTTATTAATCTTGAGTAAAGTGTATTTATTTCATCCCTAAATGCATGCAAGTATTTTTTCTTGTTTATATTGCAATATTTTACCAAAATCCAGTCCAATCACAAGGGTCTCAAACCTTGTGAGAGTTTAGTGGAATTTTCAATTTCATTTCTCAGAACATCCTTCATCTGGGAGTGAAGTAAACGGTTTAAAATAACTATTCTTTCACTTTGTTGACAGAGATTATCTGTAAGCCTCTAGGTGTACCTCAGGCATCGTTTGGTTTGAATCTTGGTGCTTTATTGGGTTCTTTGACTCGATCCTTCATGACAGAATCCCGTAGGCTATCTCAAAAATTTCCAATCTGGGCCTCCATTGAAGCACATATTCTAGTTGAAGAAACATTTTTAAACTTTGTGGCATTTTTTTGTTTGAATCTTTCCATTTTTCATGAGCTCTCAAGGTTCTGGTGAGTCAAGCACATCATGTCTCCTCTCCCACCAAAATTTTTATTTAAAACAACTAATCCTACCCATACTACCCCTATTTTTCTCTTTATGCCCACACAAGACCAAGATCCATTTGGTAAAGTATGTAGGATAGATCAGGATTCTAAATGTCTTTAGTAACCTTTACCTTGTTATGAAATTATCTCCATGATCTATAAGTGACAACTTGCAAGAGTCAAATCTGGTGTGTTGATCATATTTTCCCAAGGTCTTCTTTGTGAAATTTATGCAAATAGAGGATTTATTATTGTTCTTCAATAAACAGAGGTTTCAAAATAGGTTCTCTTATCTTGGTTGAAAGGCACAACCCAAAATAGTTAGGATGATATCACATCCTTTTAAGATGCTATCCATCTCTCCACAAATCCAAGTAATAGAGGGAGAGTTAGATTCTTCCCTGGCTACAAAACGACATACATTTATGATTTATCTACCTCTAAGCTCCATGTTGAATCAATGTTGTTGCTTGGCTTGAAAAGGAGAAAAAAATTGGATACAAACAAACTGTATGATGCCAACTATGGCTAACTCCTTTAAACCCTAGTTTTTCCTCTCACAAATTTCCTAGTTTAGCTTAAACCATTCTTAAACCCTTTTCCTACACATGTTTACCTGATCGCCCTTTCACTTACTGATCGTGTACGCGATCCTCTTGGTACTTAGCCAATATTTACGTTCCAACATCACCCCATTCTATGTGTGTTCTCCATCCTCAAGAACATTCCTATCCTTCAAAGAATAAATAATAGTGGAATAGAAATAATCTAAATAAAGAATGGAAGAATAGAAGAATATAATACTATGGTTTGAAGAGTGGGAAATCCTCCTTTACGGATGCCTCAATATTATCCTTGGTATCCAATTCTCCATGCACTTACTAAAGTAGGTCACCCACCAATGCACTTAATTCATAAAAACTTAGTTCATCACCCTTATCTTTTATCGTATTTATAATTCTTTCCATCTGCTTGCTAAGATTTCCTAGTACATCTATCTTGCAAGTCACTTAGGGGTATAGTTACTTTACTCTATTCTTAACCAAACCCCATAAGGTTTTGATTTCTTATAACTTCTTCTCAACTTCAACTAAGATCTTATCATGCTTCACCTTATTACCTTTGTTGTTTTCCTGAAATTATTTCAGATCTGCCTCATATGTAACAACCAATATGATTACTACCCTATCTCTATCGGCATAGTTGTCATGTAAAACTCTAGACATTTACTTGGATGTCTTTACTATGGAAAGGAGCTCGGAGTACCTAGTCACTGTCTCTCCAATCTTCTACTTTTCTTCCTCCTTCTAGCATGTCATCTCCTCTACTTCCGACTCTAATGTGAGTGGTTGTCTTTCCGTGGTGAGGATGTGGGTCAAGTATTAATAGTAGTGCATGGTTGAATTGTATTTTTTATCAATCGGAGCCAGGTCCGGGTGTTTAAATATCATGGCATATGAAATTTCCTTTGTCTTCTTGTGGAAATCACACACCTTTACCTATTCACCCCTCAGTCCATGCCTTAACTACTCACTAATCAATTCCTTTAGTTTTATATCCTTCTCCCATTCAATGATATCCTCATTCTTTCTCTCAAGATCTTCCTCCAAGACCCTTATTCTATCACTTATGCTGAAGAGTCTTTCTTCTACCTCCATCGATAATTTTTTTAGTGCATTACAAAATTTCTCATCTGATAGTTGTTGGGAATTTACAAGAGGGTTTACAAACTTGGCATCTAGTATCTTCATCAATGCATGATGATTTACCTTGAACTAAGGTTGATCAATCTAGGACTCAAAATCACAGGATAGCATTTTCCTCATATGTAGGTATGCATCCTCTTCAAAAAAGGAAGACCAAGAGAAGATTTGGTTGGTAGGAGTGGTTCTTTGGAAGAGCACATTTAGTACCTATCTTGGATCATTAATATAAGTCATCTCAGATTCTTACGCCACTACTATTCCCTTTCCACCTATGTGCATTGTTGTTTGGAATCTTACTACTAAGATAGGGTCTCTTCCCATGTTCCTATACTCCTTTTGTAAAATTTCACTCTCCTCAGTTTCCTTCATCACTTCTTCAGTTTTTTTTCTCTACTTCATGCTCCACCAAATGTTGGATAATACCTGCCACCTCCCTCTCTATAGTTCTTTGCATTTTCTCCTTGGTCGGGGTCGGGGTATTTTTATCATTCAAGTTCACTTCCTCACTCCCCCTTTATAGTGAGAACCTTCCTCATTATCATCCCTCTCTTCATTTCCTTCTTCATCTGACTCGTGTACATCATAAACATGATGATTTTGTGCATCACTATGATCTTCATTGTTTCATTTCCATTGTCGGCCTCCACGCTTTTTTTTCTCCTAAGTTTGACCCTTTTCTCACCCTTTGCTTCTTCCTTATTGGTGACTAAAATTTAGGAGACTTCTCTTTTTCTTCTCTCATAAGTGAATCTTCCCTTACTGATGACTATTCCTTCTGCAGCGAATCTTTTCTAATAGGAAACTTCTTTTGACAGATGTAAGTACTTGTGCCCGCAACCGACTTGTGTGCCCTAACTATTTATACTATCTCTGAAATCGGTGCATTTTTTTGAAGAGCCTTCCCTATTTATCTTTTTGGTGGTACAATATTTTTCCTCACAATGCGGTCCTCAAAAATAGATAGATCATCTTAACCATAAGCACATTTTCATACTTAGGCCTTAGGCATAAATACACCCTCGCTACTTTCCTCCCTTCAATAGGCACAGTTACTTCTTCACATAGGCATGCTTCTTGGGGATTATTAACTTCTAGCACAACTCATAGTAATCTTTATCTACTACACTTAGATCAAACCTAATTTTCTTCACCTCTCTGAATCGACTAACCCCGAACTGGAATTACCATAATGTGAAGGAGAAAGGAAACTTACACGAAGGAATCTTGGTGCCATATACCAAAGTAAATATGTCGATACAAAAATGTTGGTATACGAAGAACTTAACCTTTCCTTGTAATAATGGATTTAAATCCTTGGATATTCTTGATTCAACCCCAAATGCATCACAAATCTACTTATACAACTTTTCTAGGTGTGCCTTATGAGCGGACATCATGGTGTCACAGGTATATTGTTTAAACCTCTTGGCAGGGGAGGGGTTATCATTTCGTTATTCCCAAACAAACTTATCAGGCCCACCAAACACTCCAATCTCTAAAAAGATAATGGTGAGGAGGACAATTAGAAAATATGATCTTCCCTCCATCACGTGCGGTGTTTATAGTCTCCTCTGTAATAAAAGTTGAGAGGTTATAGATTTTCCCCTCTCAGGTATTACAACATACATTCAACAGGCCTTTTTTGATCGATTTCTATCTCTATTTCCCATTCAGATTTGTGATCAATCATGCAGAAATATTCATCACTGGGTCGGTGATGGCAGAAATGTCAAAGTAGGATGAACCATTCTTGTAGTCATAATCTTAAAAGGTCTTTCTTAATGGCTGATTTTTCTCCCAAATCATCGTCCAATGATTCTCCTTCATAGAAAAGGATGGTGAAATTAGGAATTAGTTTGGGGGTTATGTTCATCCTCTGACTTGCAAAATAGAAGTGGTATTCATGCATGCATCACATCAATGATTGGAATAGTCGCTCAAATTTGCCAAAATAGGGAAATTTGTAGAGTTACAACAACCCAACCTTATTTGTGATCACTTACGCCCATCTTTTTTGTAGGGTCCTCTTATTTGTAGGGTGAACAGGTTCTAGTGTCATATTATTTTCTATAGTGCTCGTTTAATGGTTGTAATCACTTATGGCCATCTTTTTAATGTGAGACGCCCATTCCTTACCAAGTAATACATCATCTTGGTACTACATTTCTATGTACTATTCTTCATTGAAACTAGTAGAAAAATATTTTTTTCACTTTCCCTTTCCCTTCTATGGTGAATCATTTTCTACTTTCCTAGGTTCCATTCCTTCTTTAGGTCCTTAAAACTTCTTCCTCTCTCTTAGCCCTAGCTCTTCTCAACTTCACGGCTCCACTCCTTTGTGAAATTTCCTTCAAATCATGTGGCCTAGATATGCAAAACTAACCTGGAAAACCATTTTTCAACAACACGTACTAACACTCGTGTGATCCTTCCACCTAACCTTCTCTTCTTATTCCCATGTACTACATTCCACTATAGTTTGCTAATTAAACTAGCTATGCATGCAAATCTTCACAACTCATCTCAAACCTTGTTTGTAAGGATTCCCAAGTTCGTGAAAGCTCTTTGCTAACTTAAAACACAAGGTAAAGAATAACGCACCCCCGATATTCTATTTATAACTTTTTCTTCTCTCTGTAATAAATGTCATGCCACCTACCTACATACTTTTGTAATAAATATAGATTTTTCCAATGCCAACCTTCATCACTTTTCCTCCATGCTCAAACCTGTGTGAAATTTTTTGGAAACCTTTAGGTGCGTCAAAAACCCCTTACTAACCACATATCCTTACACGTGCACTTACAGTGCCAAAGGCATACTTCCTCTATGTCCTAATCCTGGTTCTTGAGATCTCCTACCTTATGCTATTCCTGTGTTTTTAATTCTTGTATGTGGTTTCTATAAATCCTTTTGACATCAAACTCCCCTCATGTTCACCTCTTCTACGCATGATCCTCCAATCCACGTGTTTTTTAATTTTTGAACCCAAACCATCAACAACCATAGATTCTAGCACTTGTCTCATCACTCCATCCCATAGAAAAATGGATTTGTGGTCCTTTACGAATAGAAAGTTTTTGAAATAATAAGTGGCTACCATCACACAAAACAAAAAAAAAAAGAAAGGGAAACACAAAGAAAGGAAACTACAACGAAGAAAATCCTAGGATAACTGGTAATACCACTGTAATTTTCAAACACAAAGAACAATTATTTATACTAGGGATTAAGCCTATTCCCATTGAAATGTCCTAATAACCATGTTTCATCTAGCAAATATAACTGAAAGGTGCCTGAACTAAGTATATAGGATACAATGTAAGGACCCAACCAATGGACTTTAAATTTCCTAGGATGTCGTAGAAACATGGAATCATAAAAGCAAACCATCTTCCCAACCTCAAACTACTTGTTCTTAATGTTTCTATCATACCATGCCTTCTACCTAGCTTTTTCTCTGTTCTGACTCTAGCGACCAATATTCCATCTCTCATCTATCTACATCAACTTGTCAATCCTATCCTCAAGCATGTGTTCATCATCTAACCCTCCTGCATGTGATATACACAATGATGATAACTTGAATTCAATAGGTAGCACAACTTCTAAGACAAACACCAATAGAAAACATGTGGCCTTTCTCAATCTCTTATAACTAGTCCGATGTGACCATAACACAACATAAACTTTTCTATCTATTACCTTTCTTCCCATATCACAAATATTGGGAAACGTGTGATTTAGAATTTTCTTAAACTCTTCAGCAATCCCATAAGCTTATGGGTGATAAGGGGTAGTCTTATGATGGGCCATCATGAATTCTGATAATAAGATTCTAACTGCCTCATTTTAAAAATGAGCACCCCTATCACTTGTTAATATCAGCGGGAATCCATACCTGCTGATTAGATTTTCCCACAAGAACTTGGAAGCTATCGCTCTTGTGTAATCTCCTTTAGGCACCACTTCTGCCCACCTTGTAAGGTAATTTTTTCATGTAATGAAACATTACAAACATATCCTTCACATGGCTTGAGAAATAGGGCCTACGAAGTCAATTACCCATTTCTTGAATGACTCTACACTAAAAATCACTCTTAATGGAATTTCATCTCTTTTCCTTGGTTTACCAGGGTGTTGGTAGTGGTCACAGGCATTGCAATACTCAATACAATCTTTGTAAACTGTTTCCCAACAAAATACTTCTAAAAGGATATTGCAATGTGCTCATGCTCAAGCACGCACCAACACAAAACCTCATCATGGCCTAGCTTGTATATGTCTCCACTAATTAACATGTAGGGTGTGGCACATATGGTTAACTGCATTCTTTCCAAAGACTTCATTCCTTCTAGCGTAACACCCATTTGAAGAAACTTAGCAATATCTTCCAATTCAAAGGGCATGCACTACAATCTAAAAAATTGTGCATTTGGAATTGTATCCTAAATGCTCTGTGCATCCTCTCTTGAGTTAAACATTGATAAATTGTTAGACTGCAATATACTCTTACCTAGTTGTACAACAACCGTAAACTCAAACTCCTAGAATAATAGGACCCACCTGCATATGCACCCTTACAAGATGAGATTTTTCACCAAGTACTTTACTGCCATATGGTCCATGTAAACAATAAAGGGCATTGCTAGAAAATAATTCTTCAATTTTTGCAACATGAAGATAATTGATAATGCCTCACACTCCGTGGTTTTATAATTTTATTATGCTGGGGTTAGATTCCTACTAGGAAATCACAACGGATGGTCAACAATTCCCTCTTCTAGTTGTGTTAAGATTACTCTAATCACCATCCCTAAAGCATCAACATGTACATGGAATCACTTTTCCCAAGAGGGAAAATATAATATGGGCGTGGTGATAATATTGTTCTTTAATGTGTTAAATTTCATCTATTGTGACTCTCCGCAATGAAATGTACATTTTTTCTTTAGCAATACCTCCAACAGCGCCATGATATTTGGATACCCCTTGATAAATTTACAATAATAACTCATAGGCTGAAGGAATCCACACATCTATCTCTTCTTGGTAGGATCCCCTAATCCTACAATAATGGTAACTTTCACAGGATCCACCAACATGCCTTCTTTACATATGATATTCCCCAATAGGGTGCCAAATGGAGTAGCAAAAACACAGTTCTTAATGTTGAGAGATATACTCAACTATCAACATGTCTCAAACATTGGCCTTAGATTGTTGTAATGGTCACTCACTAATCCATATATTTTCCATTCATCCACATAGAATTGTAGAAATTTATGGATGAAGTATTGAAACACCTAAACCACACTACGTGAAAACACCACAGGCATGTTATTAGATCCAAAAACCATGACTCTATAGGAAATCATTATCCATTCAGTGGTGAAGGTTATCTTTTCTTGGTCCTCCTTTGCAATTCTAACCTGATGATATTTTGAGAATCCATCTAAGAAAGAAGATATCTTGCGCTTGGGTACTGCTTAAAGGATCTCTTTAGCGAAGGGGGTTAGAAAAGGATCAATGAAACACACAACATTTGAATCCCTATAATCAACACAAATCCTTATCCTTTCATCCTTATTAATGTTTATTACCATTGGACTTATCCAATCTTATACCTCAATAGCCTCAATGATTCCTGATGTGATCACCACATCAATCTCCTCCTTGGCTTTGACACTTAGATTCATATTCATTCGATAAGGTATTTTCTGAATGGGGTGAACACCTTCCTTTAACTTTTTCTTCATTTCTCCCAATGAGTAGTGAATTCCTATAATCTCATGGTATTTGTGGAGAAATAAATATTAAAATTCATGCAAAAAATCAATAATCTTGGAAATTTCCCTTTCTGTCTAGTAATCTCCAATAGTAGCTTCCTTAGGTTCCACCTCTGAACCAATCTTAACCTTATTAGTTTTCAAGGGTTCATGCTATGTGATTGCTTGCTCCCCAGCAATATCCATCCCCTCATGTGTATGGATACTATGGTTAAAATCTATGTTTTCCACCTCTTAACCATTTATCATGTAGACTAAATTTCCTTTCTCTTTTTCCATGCATGCAAACTCAAGTTGTACTTCCTCTAATTCTTCCTCATAGAAGTGCACTTCTTATCCATGTTCACCCAATAAATCCAGTACCCTATCACACTCAAGTTTTACTTCCTCTAATTCTTCCTCATAGAAGCACACTTCTTATCCATGTTCACCCAATAAATTCAGTACCCTATCCTCCACCATGGCACTATATCCCATACTTACGCAGTTAAAAACATGTAGTGCCTCATTCACCGATGTCTTAGAACTTTGATACTCGAAATCTTGAAGGAGATTAGTCGTCAATTCCCATCAGTTTCCTTTTTGATGGCACACCTTTGAGTGAATTTACCATGCATGTGTGTAGCCTTGTAAGGTGGAGTAAAGATTATGCACCGATAAAGATGAGAAAAAGGCTTCCGCGCCTTCCATTAAGACCATCACACATGCTTGGGAGTAAAACATGGTGGATTCCTTCCCATGATAATATTGTATAGTAGTAGGTGCATTTCTTCGAAGAAACATAACAAAGAATGTGATTCTCACCTCATGCCACTCTAGAAGGTTATCACAATGGGTCTCCCACCAATTTACTACAATCTTGAGAAACATATAGCTAAGCATACTTCTCCTTTCAATCCTACATCTTCATTGGGTCTCCATTCCTCATAGGAAAACATAAGGGTTGGCTCCTAATGTGTAACCTTGAAATTTTTTTCCTCTTAGGCCTCTAACTAGGTGTGCCTTTGTTACTCTCATCACAAATATTCTTAACTGCCTTCTGACTAACTCATATATCTTGTGCATCTAATTGTCACATGCCACATTATTTTTATAACTTATAGATTGAGATTCTTCCCACTAAATAATGGATTCTTTTGTTAGTTGTACAACCCAAGGGTCCTTGATAGTGCACACATAGATTCTATATAGTTCTTCTTCCCTAAAGGGCTTAGTATCAGGAACTCACTTCCCATCTGTAAAATCAATGATAACAGATTCCTCCTTCATCTCAAGACTTATATAACCCTTATTGAAATATAACTAAACATTGTTCTTATAGCACCAGGGGCGAACAAGTAATGGTGGAAATTTTTCCGCCTAAGTAAGTGCCAAGACTTCAAAGTCTTTAGTGAATTTCTCCCCTTAGATAGTGATATCAACATCCTTTAAAACATCAATGGGAATTACCTTTGTCTTGTTAGCCATATCAAACACATTTGAATATGGATATAATGGGAGCCTTCGCGTTTGATTCCATGTGCCTAGGGTGAGAACATTAACTTCCACACTTGTTTCAATCAGAATATTACTTAGGAGACATCCATCAACAACTACATTTAAGGTAATATCTTTATCATAGTCAATGCTATGGGGAGGTAGATTAGCATACAAAACCTATTTCTCATGATATCCTCTAGTACTTGGTACTGTATATCTCAACCATTTTCCTTATAAAGGGATGATATTCTCTTAGCCCAACATATTACACACTTATCTGACATCATCTATATCTTCCTAATGGACCTCAACACTTTTCTTCTTCTCCAACTTCCTTGAATTCTCTTTTAGACCCTAAATTTCCCATTAAAGACTTGTTATTATTTCCATGGTCTCTTAATAGACTTCCTTCTAATGGGTATGGTCTAGATACTTCCTATGTACAACTTCTTCTCTTGTAATCATTGGTCTCTACTTTGGTATCTCCCTGACATGCATAGCCTCATCTCACTTCATCACAAGTACAAGTTCTAACTTTGACTCACGCACCACCCTTTTCATCCATTGTTGATCAGAATGATTTAAAATCACCATCGCAACCCCTATATCCTTCCATTGCTTATGGATCATGTGTTCAAATAATTCTGGGAATTCCTTATACTTGTGATTTTTCCCATACAAAGGGCATTGTAACAAATTAGGAGACTCGTAGTTGTAATGTTCTATAGATTTAGATTTATAGAAGGTTCCAAGAGGGAATTCACTCCTTCCATCCCCTTTATTTCCATGACCTCTAAATCCTCCTTCCACGCATCCTTCCTAATGACAACCATAATCCTTGATACTTGTAAAATTGGTCTGGCACACACCAGTATCGTTGAAATCATGTATTAATTCAATCAATCTATAATACTTTGTGTCATGAGTAGTAGAGGTGTAAAGTTTTCTATATAAAGACACATTCTTGTGGATCACACATTGTAATTTCGAATACCTACTTACATGATGATCTCTCTGGAAAATATCACAATCTACCATCATCACACATACCGATATCTGATGAAAATTTTTCTTTGAATTCCCTTTTACTTCACAATCCATACATCATAACCCACTGTGAGTCTCGTGAGTCGAGTACGCAGACAATTTCTCTAGCTTCTTTTTCATTACAGTAATTTGGGCCTCTTGGAATGGACAAAGTATTTTATTAACACTTCCAACTATCTCGGTGTGCAAGGCAGCCTCTAAGGCCTTCCGTAGATATGTGAAAGGACCCTCCTAAATGGGGTGATCAGTCCTCCGATGAACCACTGAGCATGATGTGAAGGGTGAATACATCATAAGATATCTTGGATAAGAGAGTATATAAATGTGTGTCATACTCATGAAACCTCTCTACCATTCCTTACGAAAATTCTCCTTTAATGCATTGATTATTTTTTCTTCAAATGTAGGTATGTATAACTCCATTAAAAAGGAATTACGCAATATAATGTAATCCACCACTATCTGGTGTGGGTCATACTTCCTGTATGAGCTATGCATGCATCCTTGCAACGTGGTTAAAATTTGACTTTCCTTCTATTCTAGGTCAGTGATTCCCTCCACACGCCATAGTAACTTGCACTTGTGTACATGTTTTACGAAATCCTCAATGCACTTGTAATCAGGTAAGTGGATCGACATCTCATAAAACACCTATTGATTGTGTTATGGACTTTGTTCGCTAGATCAAGGACCTTGATTCCCTCTAATGTTACCTCCACCAACAGACCCACTAGATCTACTAGTGCTAACTCCTCTAGATCCTCCTCCTATCATAGGTAATGGGCCTATTGCAGTTGTGCCCTCTGATCCCAATTTCATGCTAAACCATGTTCCAACAGTCTATGATACTAAACCACTCTGAGATGTGTTTCCCTCTCCACTACCAAACATGGTACTCAAACCTTTTGATCCCACATGTTTCCCAAAAATTGTCCCATACAAAATACACCTAAAAACAAGAAATGAAGGTGTATCCATAGATGAAGCAAAAGAAAAATTATACATCCTAGGTGTTTCTCGACTACCAATACTGATAGCAACTAGATTATAAAAACTTTTCTTAGGCACTGGAAAACTAAGCACAAGGGTCTGGTTGCCATGTGGTTTAATATTTGTGCCTATGGATCTTCTCTTTTCTTCATATGAAGAGCTCTCTCTAGAATCCAAGGGGGTTTCTCTTCTGTGTTTTCTAAGATGGGGTAGCTTAAATTTCTCAGGTTCCACATCCACCACATGAACCTCAAATCCTCTATGTAATGTCTACCTCCATAAATCCATCACTCCTTTAGATTTTTGTAGTCTCGCCAAAACCCTCTCCCGTGCTTCATTATACTTGATCTTCCTCTCGTCTCTCTCCATTTCTGCCATAAGATCCACCATCCTCTACCATGTTAGCTTCCACCCCCTTTTCCTAGCATGAGTTTATCTAGCCATGGGAAATTATTCAAAATTCAAAGTAATCACAAGGGTCTTGATATCCAATAGAATAGCATGCAAGAATGATCCTCTAATCTCCCTCAAGAACTCAAACCAAGTAATCTCTAGGTAAGAATACATAGAAATAGTATATTCCAAGGTATAACTAGTTATCACTTTACTCCATCAGTGATTAACAACATAGGTCCATATCATATCAACATTATTGAACCACTAATATTCCTCCTGGGTCAAAACTTGAGGTCTATAGTACTAAATTGACCTTGATGCATATGTTGAAATCCATTCATACAACTCTACTAGGAAGCAGTCGAAAATAGTCTCATAAAACTCATGATACATGTGATCGTCTACCCATTTACGTGCATCAAACTCAGGTTTAATGTTAAATATTTAATAAAAATCATCCTCCTTATTTTTGAGCCATGCTTTGACACTATTCACAGTCAATTTATTTTTTGTTACAAATTTCTCTCACAATAGCTTCAAAAGAAGTCTACATAATGAAACAAGGATGTAGTCATTATTTTACTCTAAATACCTCTTTCTAATGCCAAGCATGTCGGCCTATCACCCATATTACATTGGGTGCTCACTCGAGGCATGCATGGGCACCAATCCCTTCCTTTATGTGAGATTTGCAGAAGAAATACACCATTAATGGAGGATTTTACAAAAACAAAAGTACATGCATGTACTTAAAAGGTAGAAGATATAACTAACATATTTACACATCAATACATCACCAACACTAAATAAACATTTTATGAAGCACAAGTAACTAGATATACTTCATGATAAGCCAAATAACATGAGGGTTTACCCTCATAAGTAAGATGTATAGAATAGATCCATGTGTATTGATTTAAAAGAGTTTCTAATAGTCATCCTACATTCAAAAGGGTCATCTCAAACCATATACATCAAGTGAAAGACATCCAACCCTTGTAAACTCATCTGATCAAAGATCTTAACTATTTTTTCTCTATTATAACCCTTGTTATAGACCCTAGTACCCATACATATGCTTAATGATATCCCTTATAACCCTTTATCACCAAGAACTCTAAACCCTAGCATCATGAGCTCCAAACCCTTAACATTTCCTAATTATTTTGCAACACCTCATTACCCTCCTTCTCTTAGCACTCCCATACCTTCCATATCCTTCACACTACGTTCTCTTTTCTCACCTCTCTCTTTTCTTCTCCTTGTTTTTATCCCAAAAAATTATTTAAATAGGATCAACATCCACCACCATGAATTATCTTATGATCAGATTGTGTTGCCAAGTGTCAATGTGGTCCTCCATTGGTGACTACTTATCCTCTTTGCAAAACCTTCCACTAACTGTAATAATGGATATGGGAATATTGTCTACGTGGAATATCCTTTTCTTTGCCTTTAAGGTTCCAATCTAGCACCCTATCCACTTATCATGCATATTTGGGTCCTCACATTTTTCCTCAAGTTAATCCATTCTGCCAAATATGGCTAAGTTCATTAAAACTGTGTTCTTCCTCCCATGCGCACCCATGTTTCACTTAAACCATTTTCTTGTGTGTTTTTTTCCTAAGCACCCTTCTATTTATTGATCTTTTTTGTTTGTCTCTTGGTACTTAACCAATATTTAGGGTCCAAGAAATCAAAGGAACCAACAAGTTGAAGGATGGATAGAAGGATGCACACAAATGATCGAAGGAAAACCTGATGCAATCAAGAGTTGGCCGAGTCAAAAATGAAGCTAACCAAGATATAACACCAGACAAGGTGAGTTTACAAGGCTAAGCTAGGGAAGCCAACTCAGTTTCCATCTCAATGAGTTGGGGCTGATTTGGCCCTTAGAGGAAGCTCTCACACTTTTAGAACTCTCAAAACTAGCACCGAAGAAACTATAATCTAAAACTTAAACTGATGAAAACACCTCTAGAACATGCATGTAAGATGTGGTAAACTAGGGAAAACCATGAAAATGAACAAACACTCATGAACAATATTCAAAAATTGAATCAGTGCATTTGATGCACTAATGGAATATTCATTATGAAATTTACACACGAAACCAAAAAAATCATGACTAAAAAGATGAGAGAAGCTGGGAAATGGTAAGAAGGTGATTAGCATGGATCCCAACAACATGTTCTCTGATACCGTGATGAATAATGAAAAATAATTGAAGCACAAGGATCATGCAAAAAAAACACAAATGTTGACTGAGTCTCACTTCGAAAGTGTGGTGAGGTTGCATGGGGAGCAAGCATCAACCATGAAATACATGAAAATATTCAAAATGGTAAAAATGATATGCCTCTCATTCCTCCACATAGATCTGAAATGCATAAGGAATACAAATAGGAGTTTTTTTTGTAACGCCTGGTGCCTACCATCATGAATCCTAAAGTGAAGAAGGGGATTTATATTCTCAAAATGGAATTAAATCCTATATAACACACTGATGCACTGACACGTAAGTAAATTAATGATGACCCTATCATAACCCCTTTAAAACCTAGACCTATGACCTCATCTAAGTGAGATGAATCACCACGTGATGTGGATAATGAAACAAACTAATAAATACAAGCTTGGAGCTTTTATGAAATATCTCAAAACATATTAATTTGTAGTAGTGTTACCTCTGTGTGTAATTTTTTTCTTCATGAAAAATTATATTTTTCTCTTCTCACCATATTTTTTTTATGTCCTACCTCATGAGGTAGCTAGTAAAAATATTTTGATGGCTTCCTATAAGACAAGTGTAATGGAATATAATGATATTCTCTATAAAATCTTTCGGTTTAACATGGTTTTTTCTAATGCACTTGATTTCATGATCAATGTTTACGTGGTAGAATTTGAGTTAGAATATTTCAATTATTTTTTGTATAATCCAATTTTATGGAATAAATACATTGATGATTTCATGAATAGGGAAAGGGAAATTCGGTTCTTTATAAGGCCTCAACATGCAAGTGTAGACCATATGAGGAGAAAATTGAAATATTACTTCAAATAACTTGAGTTTCTACATATGTAACCACATATTACAAAGGAGTTTTCATTATCAACTTCATCTCTTATAGTTAGTAAAAATTTGGGGAAGATCTAGGTGCAAGAAAAAAATAGATGGCAACATTTTAAAAATTCCTTAAAAAGGGAGGTAATATTTGCACAAAATATCTCATGGAGCATGTGGAGATCCACTTGAACAATTGTGAAAATAATGTAGGATATGAAATAGGAAGAAAATAATGAATTGATTTGAATGTGGATTACATCACCTTTTGTTTATAGTCCTATGAAATCAGGGGAAAATGTTGGACCGCAACATGACAAATTTTTTACAAAATAGGCAGATTGAGTGTTTAAAAATAACGTATTAAAGAGTAAAACATCAAAGATATATTTATATCAATATCAATAATTGTATATGGAGAAAAGGTTAGTGAAATAATAGTTTGTGATAACACTTGGAAAAGGTAAGGTGCATGGGAGATTATGAGTCCATAAATGACCCATTAAATCACTAATAAATGATACCTTTTCTCATGAAAACATCGTCCAAGTCATTGGATGGTTTGATTGATTAACTCAAAAATAAGGGAATAATTAATCTCATGATTCTTTAATTATGTAGAGTAATGATTAAGGTATTTTTTCAGCTTAATGTTTTGAAAATATCCATGGTGACGTGTGGCAAATTAAAAAATTCAAGGAAAATAACCAATGCAACATCCCAAAGTATGGAATTGAATTTGTTTTACTGCATTTTGAAGATTAGTTTAAGGGAATTTAATGAAATACGAAAACAAGGGACTAAGTTTCTAATTATTTTATGAGTTATAACTGATTCTCATACTATTATCATATATAACCGCCCTAGATTCCTTTGAATATGTTGGAAGACATTATCTACAAAGGACCTTCCTTGACTCATTTTTTATAGAGGATGTATGTAGGAATGAGTAGAATGTAATAGGATAGAGAATTACAAGTAGTAATTACTAGTTATTTCTATCTTATGTTGTAAGAAACTCCATTTGATCAATAGAAAACAAGTTTTTTCAAAGGAAAAACCATGTCATCAAAACCAATTAGTTGGAGTGAAATGACCCACTCAACTAACGAATTGGATGATTCGGTATTTAAATTTACATTTTAATCACATTATTGGATTCTATAGTATGTTTTAAATAATAAAATTTAGAACTTATGGCATTCTTGTAAAGTAACATTATTTCTTCACTATTTCTTTCATTTTAGAGCATTTCCATTCTACAAAGTATTCCCTTTTTTATGTCATTAAATTCATTTTAGAGAAAATTTAATTTTTTAAATCATTTCATTTCTTTTATTTGGTTTCAATATAATAAAATTGTAGTTTTTTGTCAAAAGGGTTTACTTTCAATAGTTTTAGGAGTTATTTGGTTAACAGTAGCTAGTTTAGTAAATAAGGAGACTAAAATAAACAATAAAATCCCCATACTAAATAATTAAAACCTCTACCACTCTCATACATATCTATTTCATCCAATGTGTACTAGCTTTGACACAACCTTTGTTAGATTAACATCAACTATAAAACAGTTGATTAGATGAATGGACATCACAATGACACATATCGTCCTTTGACTAGAATATTATTCTAAATACTTAATTTTGACTATATTATCATAGAATGGGAAGGACATATCTTCTGTATTTCATACCATACATACATTACAGGAAACATAGTGTAGCCCTCTATTTGGTGTGAGACATAAGAGGGAAAATATAGCTTAAACATGACATGATTATAATAAAAAAAGACCAAAAATATATAGATTATTAAATGTACTATAATGATTAGTCCAATAATAGTGGGGTAAATGTCGAGGAACATGAGTGAATATAAAGGTTTTTATGGAAATTTAGACACCAACAATAGTGCAAATCTCGGAGCATAGTATAAGACTATATAGGAATGAGATATAAAGAATCTAAATGGGCCAAAGAATACATAAACGACCATCATTGGGTTACACTATGGTCATTTCATTTCTTTTATTTGGTTTCAATATAATAAAATTGTAGTTTTTTTTCAAAAGGGTTTTACTTTCAATAGTTTTAGGAGTTATTTGGTTAACAGTAGCTAGTTTTGTAAATAAGGATACTAAAATAAACAATAAAACCCCCATCTTAATAACAAAACCTCTACCACTCTCATACATAGCTATTACATTCATTGCATACTATCTTGGACACAACCTTTGTTAGATTGACATCAACTATAAAACGGTTGATTAAATGAATGGACATCACAATGACACATATCGTCATTTGACTAAAATATTATTTTAAATACTTAATTTTGACTATATTATCATAGAATGGGAAGGGTGTATCTTCTTTATTTCATACCACGCATACATTACGGGAAACATAGGGTAGCCCTCTATTTGGTGTGACACACAAGAGGGAAAAATAGCTTAAACATGACATGATTGTAATAAAAACAGACCAAAACTATATAGAATATTAAATGTACTACAATGATTAGTCCAATAATAGTGGAGTAAATGTCAAGGAACATGAGTGGATATAAAGGTTTTATGGAAATTTAGAGACCAACATTAGTGCGAATGAGATATAAAGAATCTAGTATAACACTATATAGGAATGAGATATAAAGAATCTAAATGGGCCAGAGAATACATAAATGACCATCATTGGGTTACACTATGGTCCATACCATACACCTTTTTCTTGGCACAATCTAATGATAGTGTTTCAATATCGAGGCTCTATCAAATAATTTATATCCATTTTTAGTCATCTGATCAATTGAGATAAACACACAATTTATAATATCATCTAATTCACCTTCTACTTCTTATATTTATTACTTATTTACATTTTTTGATTGTTTAGATTTTTTCATATCATTGTTCCTAACGATTATTAAATTATCCTTGGAAAATAATTTATTACAATAATCTACCATCAATTACTACAACCCCATTATAAATAAACTATTTATCTTAAATCACTAAACAAATTTTTATTACCCTTATTATTTTATGTAAATACTAAATTAGTGAATTAAGAATACTAAAGGATGTAAGGTGAGGTACATGAGGTTATTCATATAATTGAATTCTAGCATTAATTTTCCAATATTAGAAAAACAGATTAATACTTACAACTTATGTATGAAACAAGATATAAACGTGAGAAACACAAAGGGATGAGTGCATTTATATTTTTCTAAATGATTTTCATTTTTTTTTCATACACACAGTGTTATTAATGGTTGATCTAAACCTGAAGATGATTTATTCTCAAAATTGTGAAAGGAAATTGACCTTGCTAAGGACATTACATGTTTTCGAGAATATTTTTTAAAATGTTTATCTTAACGAATAGTCTTATACCTACTTGGATTATGGCTATGTAAATTTCTACATGTATTTCCATCCTATAATGTTTTGTAACTTTAAAACCCTAGGTTTTGAATCGTTTTCTGAAGGCCTTTAATTTTTTTTATCAAGATCACAAACCCTAACCATGGATGGGAAACAATATAAAATAAACATTAGCTGGGTTGTGGGAACACACATGCATATTCAACAAATTTGAAAATTCCTCAAACTGCACATCATTCTTATCTTAGAAAGTGATATCAAAATCAATGCATCTAGAATTGGAAAATGCTTGAAAAGTTCTTGATCTGATTCAGAATATTCCATAAAAACCTTGAGAAGGGATGTTTGAGTTCTCATAGATGAGAGAGACTGATTCCTTATCCTAGTAATAAGCTTTGTAAATGTAGTGATTATTTCTCTAATTAATGTACATGAAATTTTGCAATATTTAAGAATGCTTGAGTATCTTTTACAGGAGTAGGAAAGTGATTATATCAACGTAGTCCCATAAAATTAATAGGATAAAAAAATTAGGTTTTGTTAACTTTTTTTGATAGAGTTAGAAAGGTAAATTATTAAATAAAGGATGACCTAGAGGGAGAACATGACCCATCAAAGAATGTGGAAATGAAACTAAATATGGAGTATAATCTAGTGAAAAACCATAAAAAATATTTGAGGACTTGATATTGATTCCTCACCAAACTATTAGACATCGACAAGGGATGAAAACATGATAAATGAGGTTTACATATAATTAGGTTTACTTAGTATTTGGACTTTATGCATTTCACTCTCAAAATTTAATGAAATATAAGTGTGTACGGATATATAAGATATCCAAGAAATTTCAATATGTACGAAAAGAGATCAGAAAGGGTTTCTTTATCTTAGCAAGAGTGCATTTTCAAAGTTAGTTGTGTCAAAGAGTAAATTAACAAATTTGAGTGTATATATTTCTCTCTCCTTTAATTATGAAATGAAAATTTACATGCTTAAAGAAAAAGATAAATGAGTGTTTAGACACATTTAATCCTCGTTTAGATTTTCTTTTGTCGAGTCATGTTGTGTTTGTGTTTTGCATGCTCCATGATTAATCATGCATCATAGAGTGTAGTCATTGTTGATTATAAGAATTGAACTTTAACTCACATGTAAAATGTAACATGAAATATTTCAATTTTCATAAATATTACATGAACAAATGTAAATAATGAAGGAGTACAACTATTTTTTTGAACGATGGACAAGCACTCATGCTTTTATTGTACTAAAATATTTGCATTTTTGAACTTCTTGAGTGATTAGGAGTGATCAATTTCTAATTGAGATCACGATAACTAGTGTGTTAGGGGTATGAAAGAAAATATGGAAATAAATAGGATAGAGAATAAGATTGAAGTATCATAGTGCTCAATGAAGGAATAATATTGGGTATCAAAGTTATTTGAACAACTCTGTTTTCTTCAGCTTTAAATATAAGAGGCTAGGAAGGAATTTCTTGGAAGATCCTAACTACTTATATACCTTTTACAACCTCATGGACCACAATGTTGCAAATGGATATAGGCCAAATTTTATAAATAATGAAACATGGTAGAAAATTGAATGAGTGCTCCAAACCCTTCCCATGTGCCACACAACTAAGTAGAAATAGAATATAAACTACAATTTACTTAAATTTAGATAATAAAAGGAGAATCATCCCCTAAATATCTAACTAAAACTAAGTTTTAGTGTGAAGGAGTGATGTAGTTAATGGCCCTTGTAACTTTTTTGAACTAAGTGATATGAATTTGTAATTTGTCCCAAAAACATGCATCTATAGGTGAAAATCTGAAACTACTTAGAAAATTGATGTAACTACCCCTGGTCAAAACCATGTGAGTATTCTAGGATTGTCCATGCATTCCTGACCAACCCTTGATGCATATTTTTAATTGTGATTATTTTTTAGGTTTTTTTTTTTGAATTTATTTCTAAGAAATTGCACCCTATTTATACCTCTATATTATCCCATGATTCTACTTGTGTCTATTGTAGGTGTAGAATATACCTGGATTATTTTCCTCTCATTTGATACATGTGTGAAAGACCATGTTGAACACATAGCTAGATATATTACATTTTTCCAACAAACTAGATGTCTGATGACATATAGAATAGTTTATGATTATGAATATGTTGCCAACTTTAGGAATCTATAGCTTAAAAAATGAGGCATTGTGCATCATGGTAACCATGGCGTACAACAAGAGTAATAGTAGAAATAAATAAAAATAGTAGAGAACATTGCAACAATAGAGATAATTCACATATAATACTATAAGAGAAGTAAATATGAAGTTAGATTCAATAAATATATTTAAAAATGTAACATAAAAATCATATATCCATAGACATGGGACACCCATGGTGTCACACAATAATCAGGGCCCATATGATGGTAAACAAGAACAAAAAATATAGGCCACATAGAAAAAAATTGGGACATGCATGGTGTGACATAAAAATCAATACAATTAGCTAATAATATTGAATCAAGAAAGTAGTAACACACCCAATGAATAATCATATATGAAAACTATGAGTCTCAAATCATGATGAAATTATACAACTTTATCTAGTAAGAATTGAGTGAAACAAGTAATGTAAATTGTGCAAACAACACGTGTTAGTCATGTTAGCTCAAAAGATAGCATATACATAATATATAATCAAGTTTAATGAATAATTAGAGAATAAATAAAATATAACAATAAAATTTGTTTGAATTTTATAATAGATTCCCCCATATGTATAGAACATCTGGGAAAATATATGCTAGCATATCTCGCATCTAGATTACCAAAATATTTACACCCTTATTAGATTATGTGAAATATGAATTAATGAATTAAGTACTGTAAAATATATAATGGGAAATACAAGAGGTTATTCTAATTAATTAACTACCAACATTAAGTGTTCAATATTTATAACAATGTTTTTAAGAATTTCAGCTAATGTATGAAACAAGATATGAGCATAAAAAATATGATGAGTGCACTTAGATTTTTAAATATGAATTTGTAAAGCTCTGGGTTTACACGCTATTTGAATTGGATGATGTAGACATGATGATGTTTTGTTCATGAAAATTTTAATAGAAATTGGATTGGTAAAATCCTATATAAGTCTCTTCGGAACATTTGCATGGTCTTCAATCTATTTTTGCAGTCTTAGACATTCTTTGATTTTACCTCTGCAAATAATTACAAGTATCTCCTTGCTAAAAATTTCTGTAATTTTTAAACCCTATTTTTTAGTGATATTGTAAATCTATCTAAAAATTTAGAACAAGATCTCAAACCCTAACAATAATTGGAAAACCATAAAAAATAAAGATTATTTGGTTTCTGACCACACCCGTACACCTACAATGTTGACATTAGTCGTAAGAGGCCTTAAATAAGAAATAATTATAAACCTAACATATGATATCTGACTGAATGCAACTAAATGTGACAAATTATTTCTCAATGCTTGATTTCTATTTATCTCTTGCTAAAATAATTAGAGAACAAATATTTAATTGATTGTAGATGAGAAATATTGAATCCTTGACCTGGAAAGAAGATTTAAACGTATAGTTATTACTACCCTAATAATTATACATTACAGTATTTAAGATATAGGGATCCTTGGGTATGCACTCCTATGTTATGTATGTAGCATACAATAGTATTTTTTCAACTTTATTTAAGTATTGTGGTAGATAGATAGATGATTGCTTGATAGTAAATTCTTAGAATAGAATTGTATATATATGAGTTCATTCTCAGAATTTTTTTTATCTTAGTGGTGGGGAAATACAAACCCAAACATATAAAAAAAAATTAAAAAGGATAAATAAGAAACTGATAAATTAAACAGAAGTACAAGGAAAGAGGGTCAAAAAAACATAATTTTTTTTTACAAATGTATGTATGGTTTTGGAATGACATTAGATGTGAAGGTTGTTAGAAAAGGAAAGATAGAATGGCCTCTATGACTCAACATAAAATCAATAAATTAGAGAAAAAATAATCGTGAGAAGAGATCAAATCAATTAATGAAAATCTAGAGGAGGGTCGGTTATGTAACTGTAAGATCTAGTTTGAAGTTCTTAAACTCATATACGTTAAATTATAATTAAATCATGATTTAATAATGTTGTTTATGAACATTTTAGTGTCTAAAAAATACTATTCATGAGTCTCCCCTACTCCATCCCTTGTACGATGCATGTTATGGATTATGCAAATATTCTACATTTACATACTTCATCTCTACTGATACTCTAAGGGTATATGCCTCCTTCACCATTTAAATACAATTAGCATATTTATGTGTATCATATTTGGTAGCTCATGTGTTACCCCCTTTATTATACAAGTTTATTTTCAAACCAACTCAACAACATTCAAATGATCAAATAATACCAAAAACTATTAATGTGCGCATAAAATACAAAATCAATACCTTGTTATGGTTTGTATGTCTATCGTGTTACTTTATACATGTCATTTGTCAATATGTTGTGACATATAGAATGTTATATCTCAGAAGTGCAGCCTTTGATTGAGGAATAACACATGTTCTAATCTTTCTTTTCCCTCACTTCTACAGATATAATGGAAACACGTTAGGGTTGTGGGTATCACTATGTTGAGGTGAGTCTCTGGGATTACAAGGAAGGTTCCTTCTATGGATGTATCATAAAAATAAAATTGTGGGGTTTAAGGGTGAAAAGATGGCTAAAACTTAAATTAATTAGGGTGATACACCAAAATTATTTGGAAAATTTACAGAGCTACATGCACGATAAGTTGTGAATAAGTTGCACTATCACGAACCAATGGGTTTTAGCTAATTGCAAGGAAATCACTTTACTATCAAGTGACTTCTCACAACAGAAGTGCAAATTACCGAACACTATAACTATAATAAAACACCAATTTACAACAAGGTAAAATAGTCTAAGAAAGATTAGTGAAATTAGGGGAATAAAATTCATAAGAATAAAATGCATACATACACACTACTACAAAATTTGGAAAGGAAACAAGTGATTCTCATATAAGGAAAAATTTGGCACAATGGCTTCAGCACTAAAAAATTACCCCTTGTTGTTTTCCAATAAACACAATATATAGAAAAATTATTTCTCAAACCCCCTAAAAATAGACTAATTCTAACTTCACTTGCACGGTATTATTAACGTTCATTGAGAGTAAATAAAAGGTTAAAATATGCATGATGTTACATGAGGCAATAATAGCCTTTTAATTCCAAAAATAGATAAAATCAAACTGATTTCACTGTGTTTCAATGCTGCATGATGTGTACGGTTCAATTTTTGAAGGATTAAGGTATTTGTTGGTTAATATTCTAAATGCTTATTTTAACTTTACTTTATCTACAAGTAATACTCTAGTGCATGTGATTTTCTATGTTGTGCCACTTGCCATCTTTATCCTTTTTTACATGATTAAAATAATCATTTCACTATTGATGTTGACACCTGATCACATGTTCAAATTTTTTCCTCATCTTTGTTATGTCATATAGTTAATGATAAAAATAATCTATTATGTTCATGTACAAAATAGCACTTTTGTCTTCTTCACTTTGGGGACCGCCTTGCCATATACTTTGGTTAAAGACCTTAGATAATGTCAATGCAATGATAATTTTTAGGTATTCAACCATATTGATATTTGATTGTTCGACTATAGGAAACTGAGGAGAAAAATTAATTGGGGAGTCCCCCTCCCACGATGGTTGACCCCTTATAATTTTTTTGGTGGGAAAGGATAAGCATTGTGGTTTTGGTTTGCATGACACACTACCATGTTGGTACTTTTTTCAACTGGGTTAAGTTGAACTAATTCTGTGTTTAATCCTGGAGTTTGTATTTGCATCGTTGATTCTTGTCATTTTTAGCTAGGGTCTTTGATTCTTAAACTTACGGTGACATGGTGGTTGAGTTAGTCAAGTAAGGTTATCTCGAAACCTAAACCTGATCATATGATTTGCATTGTTGAAAACTGTGGGTGATGCCTTGGAAAATGTTTTGATGAATGGCATTATTTTGTTCTTTCGAGCTCGTTCTAGGAAAATCCATATTTTGTGAAGCTCCGAGCATGAAGTTTTTGTTTCCTTATCATTTTCAAAGGCTCTACTCAAATTTTTTGGTCTCTGTGTAGACTTTCACCACCATTAATGTGCTATGAAGCTCAAATCCTTGTCTCAGTTCTGTAAATATGGTAAACCCTTATTATTTAAACATTTGCACTTCCTTGTTCTTGTCATTCAGGATATAATTTCACTGATGCTTCAGTTTCTTTGCATTTTTCTTCTATTTTTTGAAAGAAAATGATCTTTTAAGTTGGGGACTCATTCTAGGTTCTCTCTAATTGTTTCTGTGTTGAGGGTTTGAATATTTTTCTATGAAAATATGAGTTTGGCATCTTATCTTCAAATCTTTTACAATATTTTGATATAACTATAATGGTCATAAATAATAAGGCTCTTCTTTTCATCTATTTTACATACTGTTATACTGTAGCTCAAAATAATATAAACTTGTTTGGCCTTCCATGTGTACTCAAGAAATATGAAACCCCATTAGTTTATTTGATTTGGTTATTGGCACTCTTAGCTTGAAATTACCATTTTCTCTTTCCCGAGTTATAATATAGCCGTATTTGTAATTTTTTGAGCTCCAAATGGGTATCAATAACTCTCGTGGATTCATAATTCTCACTAGAAAATGGGTAGTGTCTTTTCAGATCTGTAACATGTTCTTAAAAATTGAATGGTTGCATTACTCAAAAACATCCTTTATTTTCAAACCCTCTCTCAATATTTCGTTTGTTCTTACTTTCTTCAAAACCTCATTTGGTGCTAAATTTTTTTGAAAGTTTCTAAAATTGTTATGTGCTTTTGTAGATATGGACCCTCCTTTTGATGGGTACTTGTACATGCCTCTTCTAGGACCTTGAAGGTTGTGCTTTGAAATCATTTCAAAGTTATTGAGTATTATACATATATTTGACTGTATTATTTTCATCCATGCTTTTCTTTGTATTGTAGTTGGACCCTATAGTTCTATTTATATCTTTTATCTTCCATATCTATATTCATATCACTCTATGAATTCAAAAATTTGTTTCATTTACAATCACATGTATTGGAGTTTTATAATATTTTGTAACAGAACCTGTATCTCTAATTGTACTTTTTATCAGCTACTGAAACAATTTTTTTAGAAAAGGTTGTAATTTTTGCTCATGTCTTTGTGAAATCATTATTTCAACTATAAAAAGGTAGTCTACTTTATATAAATTTAAGGTCATGCTAAAGAAATTTTTTTGAACACTATGCTACTTTTATATTATAATGTGATATAGAAATTCATCTGCAATGAAACTTTGAACTTTGAACTAGTCTCTAAGGTGCATATGTTGAAAGTCATAACTTGTAAATTCCTTGTACTTATCTTTCTTTTTGTTGCAAAGGACCATTTTTGTTTTTAAATGGAACAACTTTATAGAGTGTTGAAAGTATCCTCATGTTTGTTTTGGTGTCATTCTGAATTGGTTGCATTGTATACTTTCTTTTCTTCTTATACGTAGACTTTATTGAGGACTAACTCGAAAGAGGGTATATGAAATCTTGAAATGTTCTTCTAGAACTCTGTATTTTTTGATATTTTTATCCATTATATACTTAAACATTTTAGAACTTAGATTCTTATTGATATTTTCTTTTGATAAGAAATTTCTACCAAGATATTAAGTTGGTTTTTTTCTCAGATTGGAACCTGTAATTGCTTATGTATTTGAACCTTGTATCTTTTCCATGCAAAGGACATTGTGGATATTATTTGCATTTTTTTTCCTTCTACTATGATGAATGGTTTTAATACTTGTCTTGAATTAATAACATATCCTTTCATTCCAAGGATAAAAATAAGTTTGTACTTTCCTTCATTGTTATCTTGATCTGTACCTGAAATAATTGCATTGTTTTGATTTATCTGTAATTCATCATAAATTTTCTACCATGCATCATTAAACCCAAATCTATTGTTTTGTAACAATAGTATATCTTGTACTAGCACACTTATAAACTAGTTAAGAAATAAATAGGTTTGCATCCTCTCTTGTATTACATAATGCATTTTCTTCTTCATTTCCTTGTCTGTATAGATTCTGAGAACATACATGTGCTTTTGCAAGATAATACTTTGTTGATTCTTTTTCTAGCTCTTGTGATGTATCTTATGCTTTTTTTGTCTTCAAAAGGTTCATTTTCCTGAGGGTGAAAATAATAACACAAAAAAAAAAGATTAAACTTATAGCTCTATTACTGATAACCTATTTTATTTTCTATTTCACAGGTACAGTGATGGAAATTGAGGAGGACAACTTAGAAGATGAAGATGAATAAGCTGCAACTAGAGATGATGAAGACCAAAAGAAAACCCAAAAGGCAATGATGGGTGTACTCTATATTCTTTTTCTTTTATCTTTTTGTACACGCATCTTTTAATTCAATAGTCATAAGTTATATCACATGGCTTATGTGGGAAACATTGAATTTCTTAGTGAATAAATGACATTCATTATTGTACCCAATTTGTCTTTTTCTTTCTACATTCTTCTTTATGATAAACATTGATTGTATAATGAACTAAACAACTCAATAAATAATTAATATCATTTAAACATAAACAAATAATAATATTTGATGTACCTGTAACTTAATAATGTATTCTTCTGTAAGAAAATTACAACTTTATTCATTGTTTTGGAGTCCAACTTCTCAGGCCTGTAAATGTTCCCACCTTTATCAAGGTTGTACTTTAGTTATTTAGGAATTTTACATAATTTTGATGAAGACAATCATGGAATGGAAGCATATACGAGGTGTTACATTCCGCAACAACACACATAACTGCATATTTCATTTCTTTTCAATCTAATTCAACTCAAAAAATTAAGAAACCTTCCTTCTTTCCCTTAGATAGGTTCATCAAATCAATTCCTTTCTTTTGAATGAGGTTTTGAGTTTCCCTTTTTTCAAAGGTGCAAAAATTTCAACATAGAATACTAACTCTTTATACACATGGATTTACAAGGTACATTGAAATTGATGTAATGAACACACAAAAGTATACATGATAGGATAAAATCCTGTTCTTTACACTACTTATATTGGTGCATCTCCATAGTATACAAGAAATTTTATTTTACTACGTTACTTTAAATCTTCCTCATAATTCTTGGTTATATACATATTTTTTTATTTGTATCATTTGACCTATGATCACTAACACATGTTTCTTTTCCAATTATTTCCTATATTTCTATCAATGTTTTCACTATTATTATTTTCTATATTGGTTTCATATACTATTGTCACTACTTTATCATACATATTAGTTTCTTGATTGATGACTACATGGTTTGACTCAAATATCTTATTTTAGTATAATGAACATTATGATTGTTTTATTTATATAGCATAACATACTTGATTGTCCTTTTACACCATGGGTGTCCCATGTTTTTGGCTCCATTCGTATCTTCCGTGTATGCACTCATTTATCTAATTTTGGCACATCGTTCCTATTATTACAATTATATTTTGATACCATGGTTTTCCCAAGTTTTTGGCTCCATACCAACATATGAATATGTTTCTATATATTATTTCTTACTTAATGCTACATTGTTATTTATGTTTCTATACTGTGACTATTATAACTTATGACACACTTGGTATATAATCTAATGATTGCACTACAATATTTTCTATGGAATATGACATGTTTTGTAATTTACAAGTTTTTGTTATGTATATATTAATCTACATTATTAAATTATTGACACTTTTCTCTTCTATTTATATTTCTATACACGTGTTCTTTTTTGTTACATGTTTATTATTCTTAATGTTATGGTTGTCACCATGTGTATCCAAATTTTTATGTACACTTTCTCAAATATGGCCACAATTTCAACATTATATTTCATCCTGCACATACCATCAAACTTCATACACATGAGTAATTTTTTTTATTCGTACAATCAAATGGTGTTTCACATGTTCCTCGAAATTGGGGGGCATTAATCATGATATTATATATACATACATACATATATATATATATATATATATATATATATATATATATATATATATATATATATATATATATATATATATATATATATATATGTTATAGAATACAAGAACATGTTTTTTGCACGGTTCTAATGCTTATAAAAGGTCATAGATAGTGTAATGTGGCTAAATTAAAATTAGGTAATCTCTCTCTCTTCTCTCTCGCTCTTATGTGGCTAAATTAAAATTAGGTAAAATCCCTAATATATTGTCAAGACCATAGTATGGTCTTGAACATTATGGACATACCGAGATAGAGAATATATTGTTTTTGTTTTTTAATTTCTCTAAATTTTATAATATGCTTATAGGATTTTCATATAGTTTTTGATGTAGATTCAGATGAAATATCTCAGAAAATGTTAAAAGGCGCATAATTATTTCATTCCTTATTAAGGAAATTATTAATATTTACTTGAAAGAATAGGGTTTGTAAGAAATCACCTCCCTCTCCCCCGTGATTTCTCATAGTCCATATGTTAAATTTCAAGCTTCAATAAAACCTTATGGGGGTATAGAAATTTCCATCCCCTTGACTATATGAGTTGGACCTAGATCCATCTGTAGAAATGTGGTTCATAAGATTAGTGGAAAGTGTAATTGTGGTCAATATTTTCTGAGGTTTTCCTTTCTCTTCTCTCGCTATATTCCCAAAGGGGGATTGTTTTTAAAGTAATTATGTTCTTTATCTGAAAAAACTTCAGTTTTATAAATCTACAAAAGGAAATGTTGGGTCTTTTTCTCTCACTCCCTGTAGTATTGGTATGTACTTAACACTCCAGTATCTCCTTTGACACAAATTAGGCACCAATAAAATGCAATCCTCATGTATATCATAAGAAAAAATCCAACCATTCAAGGAACATAAAGAACAAGAGATACTCCCTTCACATAAATGAACAATTGTATTAGTTTTATGTTTCTTTTCTATATAAACCTTTTCACAACATAAAATTTACAAAAAATGTCTATATTTCAATATAACTATAGTTTTTGTCATAGAAGTTGACTACAATCTATGTTGTAGGTTTCATCGTTGAAAATGCCAACACTAACAAATTTGAGAATCAATTTCAAGCAAAGAGAAAGTGTGTGAGAAAACTCAACTATGTTTTCCTTTAAGAAAGGAATTTTTATATTACTTACTTGAAGGGGGTGAAATTATAGAAACTAAAATTTGGTAACTTTTCCTTTCATAATGTTGGGTTTTATTATTATTCATTTATAAGAAATGTTATCATACTAAGAAGTGAATGAATTAATCTCTCTGTATCTTGTGTCACTTATGTATCTCTACAGTCTCCTATATCCTCAAATATAGGAATATTATGTATTAATATCATTAAATAACATTTTTTATTTATATCCAAAATTATTGATTTAACTTTTCTCATTTTATGTATAAGACCATTCAAATAGGTTAGGATGTGTGCTTTAGTATTGTCTATCTTTTATAGTCCTGAATATTAAATTTCCCTAATAGTCTGATTCTATTTTAAATTTTAATATACAATTTAGTTCATTTCATCTTCCAAGGATCATCCTTATCACAAGATGTTATCTTCATAAGGATAGATATGCAATTCATTATAAATTTATAACTCACTTAACACTATTTAAAGATCCTTTTGCAAATATTAATGTTCTAAAATCACATAAAATTTTCCTAAATCCACCCAAATCAACAACACATTAATTTGATAATTTTTTACTATATATCTAAATATCTAGAATACGTTGATGAGTCTATATTCCTACATTTATAAGAATTAAAATTTCATAAAATTGTGTCCTAAAAAGAGCTAAGTCACTGCAAGTATTATTAAAGGGTTCTGAGGAACAAAATGTTAGGCCACATAGCTAATTCACACCACGTCACTTTGCTACCACACTAAGTACATTCTATACTATATATATCCTACTATGTTAGTGTCTAGAGTCATGAGAAATTCCTAAGAGTTTGGTCACTTATTCATACTTCCACAAAAACCTAAGAGAAGTACACAAATCCTGACCCTACAGTGATGACATGTACATTAACAATTTGATTCTTCATTACAAGTTAGTATTACTACTAAGGGTAGTGCATCATAAACCATAAACACATGCTTTAAAATTTTGGTTTTCTAATTATATGATGAAGGATTTTGTAGTGTTCTAATGTCTCAAATTAGCTATAAGTTATTACAAGTCATCCCAAAGTTCTTCGACCAAGAACATACATCTAATATCATCTCTAGGAAAGAAAAACATATAGGAAGTTTTTGATCTAGAATTTCATGAGTATAATACTATAAATATATAGGTAAAAATCATACATATCCATTCTGGACCATACAACAACTGTACAATCTTACCCCTTCTAAATTTCTGTAACACCCATAAATTTTTGCACATGAAAACCAAAAAACCAAACAAGCGGTATATTAGAAAATTATGGAATAATTTTTTTTAAAAGATGGGTGAAAATTAAAGCAAACACCTAGGTTAATAAACACTCGTCACAAAAATTATAGTTAAATAATAATATTTAAGTAGCTGAATTGATTTAGGGTACGGTAAGGTTTAACACACTTTCTCTTATATAGTCCTAAATATTTCTCAAAAGAGCTATTTCGTAAGGCCAAAACGATTTAATTAATTAAAGCCCAAGTCAAAAATCCCTTTATTACACCAAGCTAATTAATTATTTCTCTATTGTAAAATTAAATTAAACTAATAAGAGGAAGTTTATTTAATTTAGTTCAAGGATAAAAAATAATAAAGTTATTTACTTTTAACACACACTAATGGCCTCTTTCAAAAAGGAGACTCATGTGGTCAAATGATCACCCCTCCTAACTATTGTAGGGGATAAAATTGGCCCTTGGATGAAAACAATATGGACCATAGGATGGGAAAAATTCCAACTAAACCTAAAAATCCTTAAGGGAGTCTTTTATTCTCCTTGATTTTGTTCATTTCATTCACTCTTTGTTTTTTTTACAGGTTAAAGATGGAGTAAGAGGAGGAAGCCATGGGTGAGGATATTGCAAGCTTGGGGAATGGATATACACATCCTTTCAACATTTTTTATTTTATTTTCATTCTTTTCCCTTCTACCCTATTCAAGGGATTGTAAGAATTCCAATTTGTTTAAGGCAATATTCAACCAAGAATACCCATTTGGGTATTATACATTTTTTTTAGATCTATATTGTGTACTAAGTTCCATTTCTTTATTTTGAAAACAAAAAACTGATTGGAAATATACCTACAAGTATATATATACTCCCAAACCTAAGAATAACTATAATCATTAATTATATATATATATAATTAGTATTTTAATTAAATATAAAGACCTGAAACAAATATATATATATATATATATATATATATATATATAACAATACTGAAATTTTCTAGATTAGAACAAGTTACATATATATTTGCTTGCTTGCAAAGCCGCGGCCAAGGAGAGATTACAGGCTGTAGGTTTCAAATATTTGTTTGATTAGATAAAATATATAAAAAAATAATTAAAGGTGGGTTGGGGGAGGTGGGGTTGGGGTGGGGGCGGTTCCCCCTCCCCCAACCCACTTACTAAATACTAACTACAAATACTAACTACAAATACTAACTATAAATAGTAAATCTACTAAATACTAAATCTACCCCCCCACACATAAACATGGCTCCTAAACCCAAGGTATTACTTTCCACGTATGAAGTTTCTTTTTTTCTGTCCTTTTTAAAAAAAAAAATAATTTAATAATAAATTCCTTCATATTAATTTCCATTAAAGTTTCCACGACGAATACCATATATATCACTAATACTATATATATCACTAAGATTTTATATATATATATATATATGCTTGTATAGGTATATAGTTTAATATATGAATATATTATTATTAATACTTAGTTCACTTTATTAATAGCAAAAGAAATTTTGTTGATATATTAATAATATTTATATGTAGGGAATGTTAAAATGGTTATATATATATTGGATAGACCAACTACATTCGGTTTATAATGATAAAGGAAGTTGTAAAAGAAAACATTATATAAAATTTTCCCAAGCATAGTTATTTATTTGGTAGGAGGATGAATACATTTTACTTCTCTTATTGTAACATGTGAAGATCGTTCTTTTGTATTTTTCCTATTAATACTAAATTGTAAGAATTAAATTGGTTATTCTCCTATGCATTTAAAACAAGATTTGGTGAAAATAAATAAAGTTTCATTCTAACCACCACAACTAGTAAGGGAAGAGATCATTATTTTTATTGAAATTTCCATCTATTAAACCCTTTGCCCAAAATGCTACAAAATACAACTAATTCATTTCTTTCATAATGCATACAAGGCAACTATTTTTAACCACGATAGACTTTAATAAGCGTCACAATGTTTTTTTTTTCCTTTTTGATATGACAATATATCACATTAACAAAATTAACTTCTCAAAATTAACAAAAGAGGAATTTCCAAAATAACAACTTTATCCCAAATTTACAATTTTCAAAAATCCATTCGAATGGAAAAATATAAATATGAATAAATTACAACAAGGCTATTAATAGAGCTAATTTACAAGTCTACTAAAAATGGATGTCTTCCTCCCAAAGATAGCTCCAACTTTCACATGCTTCCACATCACAATGAGATCACAAACCAAGGAGGGGGAGTAGGTAACACTCTCCACCCAACCTTAAATCCATTAAGAGAAGAAGAAACTCCCTTAATGGCCCCCGAGCCCCAACCAAGGAACCTTGAAGCACATTGAACAACATTAACAACTATCACAAAGAGGCTTCTCAACGAAGCTCACATACAAGACAAACAACTCACCAAGATCACATAACTAATAATTTCACACATGCACATCAAAACAAAGGTTTGGGGATCAAAACAAAGGTTTGGGGATCAAACCAAGTAGAGAAAGGGATATGGGAGGCCACCTCCTTATGCATCCGAAGTGAAATGGGAGTCTTTCCCTAAACCTCGAAGTGCACAAAAATAATCACACAATTTCTTATCTCTCCCTTGCAACAAGCAACAAAGCCATAAATATGTTTTCTCTCCCCATAGGAAAAAATCCCATTCATACTCCCACCAACTTTCATGCCTCACAAGAAATCCCTTTTCCCTCCCCAATGGTCCCATAATCCCTTCTCAGGACACCCAACTAAGGCCAACTACTTAACCAACCCACACCAACACCCTCACAAGACAAACATACTTTGACATGCACAACCTCTCTTAGAACAACAAAGTAACACAAAAAAAGAGTGGAGGGCCTACATATCCATCAAGATCCAAGAAGACACTTCACAAGAATCTTCAAATCCAAGTCAAGCACTCCGAAATCTCTGAACTCCAAAAAGCACAAGAAGCAAAAATGAGCAAGTAACCCCCATTCCAACCAAAATTTACTAATAAATAGAATTGGGAAGTGAGGATGATGAGGTGGCTCCATGTAGGATGTCACTTCATCATTCACCATCCTCACACTCAAGTCAAAAAATTAAAATTAAGAAACATCAATGCAAAAAAAAGGAAAATGACAACCCACATGGCTCAAAACTTGCACACCATGCTTTCAAGGGGCAACAATAAATTTGGGAAGAAAGAAATGCAATGATTTTCCTTCTCCTACACTAAAAGATGGACAAAGAAGTGAAAATTGAGCTTCCTAACCAATACGTAAGGTGGTTGGGCCAAATTAAGAGGCATGGGACAAGCCTTGCTTGTCCCACAAGTCTCCATAAGTGCCCCCCAAGTCAAAATCCGAATTTTGAACTTGGGATGGAGTAAAATACTCCCAAAACAACATAAATTCATCTTTCACAAGGACTACTAGATAACATCATTACCATAAATCACATCTCTACTTTGGTTAAACTAAA
The DNA here is from genome assembly GCA_019776745.2 of Taxus chinensis. Classification (NCBI taxonomy): domain Eukaryota; kingdom Viridiplantae; phylum Streptophyta; class Pinopsida; order Cupressales; family Taxaceae; genus Taxus; species Taxus chinensis. The sequence goes on along the minus strand of CM034146.1, from coordinate 866,126,739 downwards.
CAAGAGGGATTAATTCTAGTGAACACACAATTACATGTGTTAATAAAGTGACAAATTATCCAATTTTAAAATATAAAAATTCAAGAAAGGAAAACAATTCATCACATCGCCACACATGTGAAATCACCCCCATGGGTGATCTCCAAACTAGACAAGCAAGAAACAACACAACACATCATTACACAAGTTGTAAATTTGGCCCCATTGCTCAATACTCGACATCCTTTCTTTGTTGGTCTCCTATCCCCTTCGATGTTTGTGATAAAATTCCTACACACAACAAATACCTCTCTGGTTTTTCGGTTGTATTAACAACATCAAGGAAATCATATATATTAACTCCAAATTCATCATTCAACATTTAGCAATTTTATCATCCACCACTATGCCAAAATATAACTCTAACATCCATGATATTACAATTATTTACCAATATCTCAAAAAAAAACATAACATGTCAGTATAAAATCTATATCCTAAAAAAACAACATGCATCTAACTGTTTGACATCACTATCTAGTGTATCAAGATAGGACATAATCATCATAGTGTCCACAATCCACACATCAGTATAATCTAGTATTTACTGATCAATTTATCAAAATAAAATATATGAACATTAGTCCACTACAATCAATATCAAGATAGAATAGTGTCGAAGAGGATTAGGCACTACATCCCCCTCCTCTTAGACTCAACTTCCTCCTGGAAGTCACTGGAATAGATGAGGAAATTGAGCTCACAAGATAGTAGCATCCTTCCAAGTGGCTGCAGTATCATCGTACCTATCCCACTATACACGCCCCTGGTCAATCTCGCAGCCTCAAAGGCCCAAGGTCCTACACTCTATGATGCACACGGGATCCACTGACACCTGCCCCTTCTCCTACACCTGCAATGCGGTCCAATCGAAAACATGAGAGGGATCTGTAATATATCTCCTAATTATAGATACATGAAATACATCGTGCATGCGAGACAAGCTAGGTGGTAATGCTAGAGGGTAGGCCAAGGGGATGATACACTCCAAGATCTCGAAGGGACCCACAAATTCTGGAGCCAACTTAGAGCCTTTTCCATAATGGATTAGACTCTTATGAGGTATAACACAAAGAAACACCTTCATTCCTACCTCAAAATTTTGATATGTCCTACTCAGATCTACATACTTCTTCTACCTATCTTGCGCCTCTTGAAGCCTCTAACGAATCAAAATAACATGATGTTCCATATCTTGTACCAAAGCTAGCCCAAGAGAAACCCTATCCTCCAATCTATCCCAACTCAAAGGTGTCCTGCACTCTCTACCCTACAATAAGTGAAAAGGAGGCATGTTAATCAAACTTTGAAAATTGTTGTTATAGGAAGACTCTACCAAATATAAGGACTCCTCCCATCTAGACTGTTCGTCCCATGACATACATCCATAGCATATCCTCCAAAATTTGACTCACTCAATCTGTCTGACCATCTATCTTTGGATGATAAGTTGTATTAAAGTTGATACTCGTACCAAGAACCCGCTGCATGGTGGTCTAAAATTGAGAAGTAGATAAGGGATTGCAGTCGCAAATTATCTTTCGTAGAATCTCATGCAATTTGACTATCTCATCAAGGTATACCCACACTACTATGCTAGATATATAGGTTGTATTCACCAGAGAAAAATGAGCCACTTTCATCAATTTATCCACCGTGACCATGATGGTGTCGTGGTGGTATCTCAACATTGGTATCCCTACAATGAAGTCCATGGAAATGGTGTACCATTTCCACTATGGTATGGCATGCGGGTAGAGAAGGCATCTTTCCAAGTCATTCTGGGTTCCAGTACTTCATGCTTTGTGTTGACGACTATTCATGAAAAATGTGGATTTTTTGTCTTCGCAAGAAAAGTGAAGCCTTTGAAACATTCAAAAAGTTCAAAGTTGCAGTTGAGAAAGAAACTTGTCATCACATCAGAACTCTCCGCTCAGATCGAGGGGGGGAATTCACCAGTGATGAGTTCAAAGACTACCTACAAACTCACGGGATTTGTTGACAAATGCCTCCTCCACACACACCGCAGCAAAATGGTGTTGTCGAGATAAGAAATCATACTATCATGGAAATGGTGCGATGCATGATCGATGATTCCGGACTTGCAAAGACATTTTGGGCAGAAGCAGCAAAAACAACAGTGCATTTGTTAAACAGAGCACCCACAACTGCTCTTGATGGAATTACACCTCAAGAAGCATGGTCAAAAAGGAAACCATCCATTGCACACCTCAGAGTATTCAGGTGCAAAGCAAGCATGCACATACCCAGACAAAACAGAAAGAAATTGGACATGAAGTCACAAAATCTCATCTTCATTGGATACAATGAAGAGACTCTTGGGTATAGATTGATGGATCCTAAGACTAGAAAAGTCTACACAAGTAGAGGTGTTGAGTTTTTCGAGAAGAAGGAAGCAGAGTCTCCTCCTCTGGACTCACAAGATGTAGATTTTTCACCTATTGTAAAAATTGAAGCTAATGTTCCCTCAGAATATGAAAGTGATGATGGGGATGATGGTGTTGATCAGATAGAACCAAAACCCATAGCAATAGTTCAACGTATTCCTAAATGGTGTACAAGTACATTACAAGATGTAAGATTGGATGCTCCACCGGATACATCCACCCCTGGACAACAGACTCGCAGTAAAGCAAGGGAAGAAGTTAACTTTGCTTTGATGAGTAGAGTTATTGAATCAGATGAGCCCTCTACAGTCCATGAAGCCCTAGAGTCAAAATCTTGGAAAGATGCCATGGATTCTGAATATCAATCAGTGATGAAGAATAACACTTGGCAGCTTGTTGATCTTCCACTAGGGAAGAAACCCATTGGATGCAGATGGATATTCAAAACTAAGTACAAAGCAGATGGGACAGTGGACAAGTGCAAAGCAATACTTGTAGTAAAGGCGTACGTACAAAAAGAAGGCATTGACTATGAGGAGACATTTTCTCCCACAGCTAAGATCAAAATGATCAGGATGATCTTTGCTCTAGCTGCTCAGTATGGATGGAAAGTTCACCAAATGGACGTAAAAAGTGCCTTCTTGAATGGCGATTTACAAGAAGAAGTCTACATGACTCAACCTGAGGGATATGTTGTACCTGGTCAAGAAGAAAAGGTATGCAGACTTAGGAAATCTTTTTATGGTCTCAAACAGGAACCCTGGGCATGGTACATCAAGATTGATGAGCATCTCGTACAACATGGATTCGTCATAAATCCATACGATCCCAATCTCTACCTCAAAAAGCAAGGGGGGGAGATGGTGATTGTTTTAGTCTATGTCGATGATCTAGTCATCACTAGCAGTTCAGTGAAGATGATTGATGAAACGAAGAAAGATCTTAAGCTATCATTCTACATGACAGATCTCGGGCTTATGCACTACTGTCTTGGACTAGAAGTATGGCAGAAAGAGAATCATATATTTGTTTCTCAGATTAAATATACCAAGACAACGCTCGAGAAGTTTAGGATGATGGATTGCACACCAATTGCTACACCTATGGAGAACAGATTATAGTTATCTCATTCAGATCCATCTCCTAAGGTAAGTGCCACTCTCTATCGGCAGCTGATTGGGAGTCTCATTTACCTAACCTACACTAGACCAGATATCAGCTTTGCAGTGAGCTATCTATCCAGGTTCATGCAGGAACCCAAAGTTTTTCATTGGAAAGTAGCAAAGCGCATTTTGAGATATCTCAAAGGATCAGTGGATCTTGGTCTAGAATACAAGAAGAATGAAAACTTCTTCTTGACTGGATATTCGGATTCAGATCATGCAGGTAACATTGATGATAGAAAATCCATTTCTAGATTTGTATTCTTTATGGGATCTGGACCAATATAATGGGGAAGTAAGAAACAACACTTTGTTTCTCGCTCTTCCACAGAAGCCGAGTATCGTTCTACAGGAGAAGCTGTCTATGAAGCAATTTGGCTACGTCGCATACTGGAAGGACTTGGAATACCACAGGACAAACTGACCACCATGTATGTTGACAATGAAGGTGTTCTCAAACTTTTTTGAAATCCATTTTTTCATGAGAGAACTAAGCACATTGAGGTTCAGGTTCATTTCACACGTGAACATGTGTTAAAGCACAACATCCAGCTTCAATTTTGTCCAACTGCTGAACAACGAGCAGATATTTTCACAAAGTCACTTGCATGTGACAAGTTTGAGTTGTTCAGAGCGTTTCTCTCCTCATCTCTTCAGACAATGCACAATTAAGGGGTGGAATGTTAGGATAAAATATTATTATCCTAATATTTAATTATGCATAGTTTAATTATTTAATTAATTTTATTAATTAAATAATAATAGTTATTTTGTTATATGGTTATTCAACCATATTTTTCTTTAATACATACTGTTATATTGTTTTAAACAATATATTTGTTTGTATCTAATTGTTTCTTCCCGGATGTTATTGGAAGCCTGTATATTTAGGAATTTGGTTCACCTATGGAACTTAATTCTTTGTTTGTATTTGGCTGTGTAATATCTATAAATATTGCAGTCCATTCTCTGTAATGGTTGATTGATTGAGATTAATAAATTCATCAGGCTTCCGTCCCTGTTTTTCAATCATCACTAGATGCATTCTGATTAAACACTTCTCCCTTGAAATTACACAAATAATCACTTGAATATATTCAAAGGAATTCACTGAACGAAAAAATTTAAACATATGTAGAGGGGCACATAAATACCAAATTTTTGTAGTTTTGTAGAATTCAAGATTAGAGAGAGCCATATTGTCGACATCCAAAACTCAGTCATCAATTCCATGATCATTGTGTGCAGGCATGATTTCCTTGGCATATAGCACGACCTGCTCAGCGACCACCACCATATCCATTTAGTAATTTCCATCCAACATATAAGATTGTATGCAATGTATGCATTCTTATGGAATGAACTTCCAATGACAGACATTATTCACTTCAACATTGAATCTCTAGGTTTTGCAATGTGTAGTCTCTGTGATTTCATTGGTGAATCTAGTAACTAGTCAATTTCTTCCACAGAGGAGGATCAGAAGTAGAAACATCGAGATTAGTATTATTATTGTTGTAGAACAATCCATGGTGAAAAACCTATTGCAGGTTATGATTTTTTCTAATGGAGGCCGAGAAAATAAGAGGGATTATTTTGCAATAATATTAAACATTGAACACATGAACATAATACTCATGTGTGTCCTGGTGTTTAGTTACATGAACAATGTAGTATCATCTGGGGAATTAAAAAACATGCCCAAAGTTTCCTTGTGGTTAGGATAAGGCCCAAGAGATGAACATGCCACCAGAGGAGGCGTTATGAATCCCATGGATGTTGTGGCTTCTGGGTATTTCACATAGTCATCGATGAACATCTTTGGGTCTTTATACTATGACGAGTTGCAAGGGCCGAAGCCTTTATCTACTTTGTTACCCATGGCATCGGGTAATTCTAGAAGCCTCTATTCCAATGTCTTCACTTAGCTCATCATGAACACTCCTTGTTCAAATCTGCATAAGGGTGCAAATAATGAAAACTACGGAGGGGGAGGGGGAGTGAGAAATTGTATAGACCAAAGCTCGGCTCCTTCTCTCCTTTCTTTATCCATTTTCTTAGGATTGGTAAGCAACAAATCCTATGTTAATCATAATAATAATAATGTCAATGACGTTAGGATCCTTAATCCCACTTCCCACATGTCTACTACGATCTTTCTTCATAAATCTACAAAAATGGGTGCCACTTCAAAAAATTGTTTACTCAAAGCATTTGGCATGCCAGGATCAAATTCTAGTTGAGTGGGTCTTGTATTTTCATGGCAGGGAACAACCCAAGACCACTAAAGAACTCATTGAACGCTTTAAAATGACATAACTTACAGGAACACTTCCCTTGTGGCTCTCAAATCTACCAATTTTGAATTATTTGAGCTTGGGACAAAAAAACTTTAGAGGTAAATAGTGTATTATTATAGATATTTGGGAAATTTTTACCAGATTTTCAAAATTTAAACTAACCTGTTATCAAAATTTCCTTTTAAAAGTCCTCAAATTTCCATATAAACATCTATGATTTTCTCAGCTGAAAATAGTCAACCAACAATTTTGTATTTACAAAAAAGATTCCTCCCCTGAAATACTTTTTCATATACACATCTCTGATTTTTTCAGCTGAAAATATTCAACCAACCATTCTATATTTACCAAAAAGATTCCTCCGCTGAATTTTTTTTTCCCTATAGGTAAGATACCTCAAAAAATCTTATACAGTCTCTTTTGTCCTTGCATTTGTCTCAAAATTGGCTTAATGAATATATACCTCCACAAGGAAATATAACACAAATTCATATTCTTAACTTTTCTACCAACAACTTCATCACAGATTTACCTCTAAGCATTAGTAAACTCTCAAAACTACAAGTGTCAGATCTCTCAATGAACTCTTTTAATGGAAATATTCCTCCAAATCTATAGAATTGTAGTTCTCTCTACATATTAATGGTTGAGATAATCAACCAAAAGGAAACATTCCTCAGAAATTTGATTAATTGGAACATTGCAGTTCTCTCTATATATGAAGCATTGATTAGTTCATAGTTGCCACTTCTTAGTTCACTTTTACTATCACTAGGGCAGTGACTTAGCAACATTGTTGCTCTTGTTAAATAATGTACTTAATTTATACATGAGTAGAGACATGTCTTGTTAATGGTGAAATTATTTGTATTATCAACATTATTTATGAAGATTTCTCCACATTGCATGATTTATTATTATTGGTTGTCATAAAATTTGATGGATATACTACCCCAATCTAAGATCGCAATAACCCTTCACAAATTCCAATCCCCCTATTTCTAGGGGTAACAAAAATTGTGTTCCCTTTATAGTACATCCATTCACCTCTTCCATTTTGGTGTTCACATCATATTTCTCATGTGCGATTGCTATTAAGTAATCTCACATAAGGTGAGCTTTCACTAGGAATATTTTTTTTATTAAATATGATTCTTATCTACTAGTTTTATATACTTTGGTTTATGCTGACAACAATTTTTCATTTTTTATTTTTCAATAAATATAGTTTTGACATCCCCTATGAATTTATTCTTCATACAATATATGGGTTTGCACTATCACTATGGGTCAAATGGGTGATGAGGTGTTCTAATTTATCTTTAAATTTAATAAAATTTATTTCACTTAATTTTTAATAAAAATATTTCGTGCTTAATCTTCTATATTGCAGTAAATAAGTAAAATTACATCATTTTCGGTCAATTTTCTAATGTAATGATGATGAATGTCCTCATGTTTAGATTTTTTTTATAGATAAGACTCTTTTCCAATTATATTGTGGTTTTGTTGTCATAATTTAATATTGAAATTTGATTCTATATAAAATATAAATAAACAAATAGTTTCCTTGCCTATACCACTTCACAAGGAGCTGCACAAGTTGATGTATATTCTACCTCTATTCATGGTTATGTAGTTGTTGCTTGATATTTTCTCCATGATTGGATACTACATGATCCAATGTTGAACACAATACCTATAGTAGATTTGCAATCATATTTACATCCAGCTAAATAAAAATTTGTAAAACCATTCAAATACATCACAACTTGCCAAATACTTAACCTCAATTTTTTTATTTCCTTTGAACTATCTCAAAAAATATAGTTTCTTTCAAATGTAGAATTTTGGGATATGAAATAAATCTTGATACTATACTTTTTGTAAATTCAATGTTGGGCCTACTTGTAGTTAAATAAATAAGACTCCCCACTAACAATATAAATAATGTGTTACATTTTTTAAAACATCACTTGTTGATAATTTTATCCCTACTTCAATGGGAGTAGTAAAATATTTACAATCCATTTTAATTATAATAAAAAATAAATGTACATATTTGGATTAAGAGAGTAGTATCTGGTCATCTTTCTAACATACTTGAATATCAAGGTAATAATGAATTAATCCTAGATAATTCAATATAAAAAATTTTCTTAATTTTTTCTTTGTAGATCATCAATAAACATATCAAAATTACTTATTAGTGTATTTTCATCCAGATAAAGAACCAAAACTACTATTTTACCATAAATTTTGTTGACTTAAAGATTGTTATAAGACTCAAACATAATTATTATAAAGACTTCATATTTGAATTACTCATCAATCTGGATGTACCATATCCTTGGACCTTTGTCAAACCAATATAACGATTTATTTAACATTTCGATATGATTCTCTTCATCTATTATAACAATTTCTTATGGTTGTTCCATGTATATCTCCAAATGTATCTCAAATCTAAGGAATGCATCCTTCATGTCTTCTTAATGAACCATGCAAATAGGATTCTATTTATCTAATCTCATAAATGCATTTGGTTCAACAATACATTCTTCATGCCCATTTGGTGTAGCATTCATCTGGTGATTTCTTTAACCCATATAAGGATCTTTTCTAGCATATATCCACATCCAATGGATGAAAGATACATTATTTACTTGTCTTTGGTGTACGATGCCCTTGGAGATTCCTTAAAGCCCTATAAAAATTTATTCAACCTTCTAGTAAGGTTATCATGAACTATTCTAAAAAAATTATTGTTCCTCCATATATATCTCCTAATATAGCTCAACATTAAGGAATTCATTCTTGATGTCAATATTTTGAACATTCTATTAAAGAAATTTTCCAAAGAAAGTGTAGTGCCCACTTCCCTCTGAAACCTTTTGATATTGATCATGACACTGTTGAATGTACATCATGGACATTATTATAGTTTTGATTTAGTATGATGATTAGATGTTAGAGCATGGATTATTGTTGACTCTGATTCATATATGATGCATGATGATTATTAGAGACATTTTATTTATTGATGTTGATATACTGTCTAACATGGTTACATTATAAATATTGTTCGAACATGTGATATTTGAATATTTTGAGTAGACCTAGAAAATGAAAATTGAATTAAAATTGATGATGATATACTTATTGATGAAATTTTAAATGACACTGTTTATTGGCTTGATGATTGTTGTGATTCACATATATATTGATGACTTTGGAAGTATAATATATTCATTTGGATGTTCTGATGTGGCCACAAGGCCGAAGGAGGTATTTGTGTTTTGCATGTTAAAATATCACAACACACATCGGGGGATTGAAGACAAATGTCTTAGGAATTCTATATGAATTCAACAAGGTCACCATGGTAACTGATTTTGTTTGTGTGTTTTTTTGTGTTAGGGATTCCCATGGCAAGGATCACCTTTAAATGTGACCAAGGGATTTTATGTATTTTTCTTTTATTTGGTTCCTTATGTTTAAAGTTAGCATATGTGTATTTATAAGTAATGTGCATTCAACCCTTTCATTATTTAATTAAATTGTGTGTAAATATTGTGAGTAATCATGTTGTTAAGATTAATTAATTCAAATATGTCATAATGAAAATTTAATTAATATACTTGTTGGCTCTTGGATCAAAATTTTGTAAGAAATGTGTAAGTAATGTGTATGAGATATGTAAGTTGATTTTGGAGTTTGAAACACTCCACCTTCTTTGAAATTCGAATTTTTCCTTGGAGGATGATTTTGGAGGCTTTGTGGGACAAGTTAAACTTGTCCCATGCACCTCTTAAATTTGTACACCAACCTTACCTATGGTTGGAGGAGCTACAATTTATACTTTATATCATGCATCTTGGGAAGACAAGTTGATTTTTTTATTGCACTTTTCTTACATGTTTTTTATTTCAGTCCTTATGAGGTGTGGGCTTGATTTGAGTATGTAAGTAAAACTGTCATATTATTCCACAAACTTATTTATTATGCCTTCGAGAATTTGAAGTTGAATTATGAGTTAAGAGTTGAGGATGTGAGATGTGGCATCCTACATGGATCCACCTCATCCTCCTTCTCTTCCCTCTTCTATATATCAGATATTCCTTAGCTTTTTTTTGGGGTTTACTTCACCTTACATTGACTTCATTTTGGGAAACTTCTAATTTGGGTTTTTAGAGAGCTCTTGTAATTTTGGAGAAGAGTTGGAGATTGTCGCAGCGCTTGCGGATTGTTGATCTCTTGGACTATTTTGCATTGGAAAGCTTGTTGTCTTGGAACTTTGGAACAAACTCCATCATGGAGAGGTAGGAGCTTGGCTCTTTAAAATGCTCTTCATTTCCCTTGTATGCATATGTAAATTATGTTTGAATGTTTTAGTCTAATGTTTGTGGGATGGTTCGGTAGATGACCTATGCTATGGTGTAAGATAAGAGCTATGGGGAAATTATTTTGTGGGAGGCATAAGTGTTTATTTGGTAGGTATAAGTGTTTGTGAAAGGTGTTGGGATTTGGGTTCCATCTTGTAGAAAGAAATATCTTGCATTTCTTTACTTCGTTATGGGGTGTCCGTAAGAGGTTTGGGGAGGCATAAGGAAATGTGAGGTATAAGGGGTACTTGGGGGAGGCATAAGGGTATGACAGGGATTTGAAATGATATATATTTTGGTGGTATGTTCATCATGTGGCAATACACATTTCTCCTTTGGGAGGCAGTAAGTAACTTCCGCCATAGTTTCTTGCTCCTTTTTATTGCATGATGAAGCATGTGTATTGTTTTTTGTTTTGTTTATGTGGTTGTAAAATTGCTAGTTTTGTTTTGGAGTGTGTTTTAATATGAAATTTGCATGTTGAAATATTGTCTTTGTGTTGTAGAAGCTTGTTGTTTCCATGTGTTGAAAAAAAATTTCTAATTACAATATGGTTGTGGGCTCGGGGGCCAATGAAGAAGGATGGACTTCTCCTTTTCATTGGATGTTCTTGGTTGGGTGGACAACGTTGCCTTTCCCTGGCTATTGTTGGCATGATCAAATTGGAATAAATGGATGGATACTTCTTGTTGATGTACTGGAGCAGATGAAAAGAAGACAAAATTTGACAGTCCCTTGTTGAGAGTTTTATTCACTTATTGTAACCACTTTTCACACTTTGAAGTGGATGACATTGTAATATATATTTGTGATGGAAATATGTCTCTGTATGTCACTTTGAAAGTTGTATTTCGAAATGTGAAAGATATACTCTTTGTATTCTAGTATTTTGAAAGTGAAAGAAAAGAAAGATTTATATTGTATACTTGGGAATGAAATGATTTCAGAAGTTAACGTAAAGTTATCTTACCTTGAATCAATAAGATATTGTGTTAATTTACTCAAATGGAATTATTAGGTATTGGAATATGATTGTTGAATGTATTTTTAAATCTCTGTTTGGAAAATGTAGAAAATTGAAACACGTATGAAGCAGAATATATTACTCTACTTCATTTGAAATGTTTGATTTCAGAAAGTCAGTACTGCATCTCTTGGATTTCTGCACATTTTTGGAGTGAAATCAAATATAACATGTGTAGATATACGTTTGTAATGTATTCATATTTTATAGTTTAATGAATGTGAATGGATAAATTTGAGTTAGAAGTTGTAGAGCTATGTTAGATAATTTATCAAACTGGAAAATATTTGTTATAAAAAATGTATAGAACGACCCCTGCAACCTAATGAAAAATGAAATGAAATGTTAAATTAAACTTAATCTGATCATAACGATCCCCCAAATATACTTTACAACTTAAGAAAATTTTATAAGGATCTTTTCAAAAATCGAGGCATAGTCAAAATTTACAGTCATTTTTCTGTTGAAATTGGGGAATTTCAAATTGATAATTCAATCACCAAAATTATAATCCTTACAATCCATCCTAAATTCCTCACAAGTGTAATCCTCCATCTCTATTTGGCATGTTGAGAAAGAAAGAATGTTGTATTTGAACAAAATTTTATAAGTTAAAAGTTACCAGTTTTACATTTTAGAATCCTGTAAAATGTTTTCTCAAAATTGACCCTTAAAAATCTAATCAAAACTAAAAAATCTTAAGGATGTTATGTACAAAGAGGATGTTGGGATACTTTCCAAAAAGTCATAATGTTTTCTAAAACCCGAAGTTCCCAATCAAAATTTATGGCCCTTTGAAAGTTTGCTTCATTTTGAAGAGACAATTAACTAACTGTCCAAATTGTGAAACAAATCGCAAGTGGACCTGCGGGCCCATAAGAATTTCTTATTGTACTTTGGGGAAAAGAAACATAAAAACCCATAAGTTCCCTGCCACTCCACTAACCCACAAACCTTCCTTTTTTATAAAACAATAATCTAAGTTTTAAAAATGCATCTTTGGAGAAAAATGAGTCTACCCCGCGGCCGTCTTGCCCCTTCACTTTTAGAAAAAGAGTTTCTGCTAGTGCGCAGGCCTACAACCCTTAACTTAACCTTTTAAAGAATTTGGAAAATTTTTTCTATGTTTCTCACGTGGCCCCGCATCCCCACACTAATATGTCTTGGAAAAGCTAATTCCGTGGGTGCGCAGGCCCGCGTTCTTAAAACTTAAGTTTTTTTTTAAAATGTTTTGAACAATTTCCTAATTCTCCCCATCAGCCCACCAACCTACAGCCAATGAGGGACTGCCACATGGCTTCAGTTAGGAATCGGTGGAAGAGCAGAGTGCTTTTAACCCTTAATGTATTTCTACTTTAAAAGTTAAATTTTTCCTATGTTCTCCGCCACCCCCGCTACACCGCAGCCAATGCTTATGCCAACACGTGGCATCTATGAGCATTAGAAGAGGAGCAACTAAACTTGATCCTTTTTTCCCTATTAATATAAAATTCAAAAATTCCTCTTGGTCTCCGGTGACCCGCCTTCCCAAGCCGGTTAAAATGTTAGACACATGTCCCTTGGTGAACTCAGGAAATACTGTTCCTTCTTCGTGCATGAGGTCCGGTCGTAGACTCGTGAGTGCAAGGGATTCAATGGAACATTTTTCACCAAAGTGGTGAAGTGTTATATTTTCTCTCCCAGGCCCACCGAACATGAAATCTTCTGAGCAAAATTTCTTCCCAAGGTCCGCATGCCTGTCTTTGGGAGCCCGCCGACCCATAACTCGAGAAATATAGCGAGTTAGAAGGACTTATTTATATCATTGGAAAGGGGAATAAATTTCCTATCCAATGGGAATGTTTCTAGAAGTTGTGATTAGGGGAAAGAAAATTGAGAAAAATCCTGGTTGAACCTTTTAAGTTAGTTAGAGAGTGGGTTAGTTAGAAATTTCCCTGTGTTAATCCATTAAATGCTTATTCTAACCCTATGTTTAGACCTTCTGAATTTAATATTTGTTGTAATGAGAAAACTTTAGTTGTTAAATATATTTGACCGTGAATCTTAGCTGTGACAACTTTTTTATTGTAGCCATGGTTGTAGACACTTAAACATAAATAAAAGAAAATTATCCTGTAATTTTTCTAACTAAACCTAGGTTAGTTCTTTGGTCTCGAGTGGTTGTTTTTAGTCAGGCATTACACTTGGTATCAGAGCCATGGGTTCAAAATATTGGACCCTCTGGGCACACTAGAAAAACTTGAGACATGAAGTCTAAACCTAGCACACTTTTAAATCTAGAAAACAAACTTTGTTTAAAAATTGCAAAGAATATATATATATATATATAGATGGATATATACTATATATATATATATATATATATATATATATATATATATATACCAGTGTGAAGCATAAGTATTACATTAGTCCATGTCATTTAAAAAAAAATGAATTAAAATAATAATTATGTTTGAATTATTGTACTCGCTGAGTCACGTGTTTTGTCAAAACCTAGGTAACTAAAAATGTTAAATTAAATTGATATTTTTATGAACTTCTAGTGCAGTAGCAGAACTTGTTTACTACCTTTGAAAATGTTGTTGTTTTACAGGAGTCCTAACCCTTGATTATAGTTGTATGATGCAATAAATCCCTATTGAGATCTCTCCCTTATTGGATTTTTTGGAATGATAAATTGTATGGTGTGACTCTTGTGGCCTAGTGACTAATAGTGTTTGTGTTCTAGGGTCAGCCTATCCGAGTCAATTAGGAGTTTTTAATCATCTAAAGCTTCCCTTTTTCCTTCAGTGGTTAGGAAAGATGGTCTAGTTGTTGGATTTCCACTTGGATGACTTATCCCGTATGTGAGTAAGTGGATAGTAGGTTTTGGTGTCATTTTGGATCCTAGTATTGTACGTATGTGTTCGTTAGAACTGAGATCTTGAGGTATAGTACCCATATTGGCAGCCATGAAGGGCTGGGGAGTGACTGTGGTGTTAACTTTTGTGTTTTACATTCGTAATCTTGTGTTATTTTATCAAATACCGACATCTTATTTTATGATTTATTTGAGAATCTCTTAGGCTCTTTTTATTTATTTTTTTGAGATAATTTTAAGACTTTGCAATGTGGCTACTTAGCCACTTTCCTTGATTGTCGACATTTCTTGGATTTTATTTTTATTGGTGACTCAGAGCTCATTATGTTGTTGGCTACATAGATAAATGTTACGTGGTTCCTTCTTGCATGATGATGAGTTGGTTCTACACTATTTGCCTTGTGACAATTTATGTCATATGGGGGTACACCATAGGTGTCCTTAGATATGTCCTCTTAGGTGTTTTAAAGTTTTATGCCTTGGTTTCTGAAGGCACAGGAACGCTTAATGTGCTCTAGGATCTTAGAGTAATTTTTTCGTTTCTCGACCTTGCTAGATAGAGAGCTCATTATGTTGTGTGTTCTAGTTGGCAGTCTGTTAGCGGTGGTGGTGATTCTCTTACAATCCGGTAAGAGATTGAACCTTGTCAAAGTAGAGGTGCTTTATTGTGTGCTGATAAATTATGTTAGCATCAGATTACTTTTGGTTGGCCTTGGATGTTAGTGGAAAAGTGTGTATCTGGTAATGGCTTCTTTTTGATGGCATGCTAAGTTTTATCAGGATTTCCTTATTTCATTATATAAAGTAGTGACTTGAGGATTGTCTGTATCTTGGTAATTATTGTTATAATTAATCCCATTCGAGTATTGTGTGTGTAAATTAATTGTGTTTGGTTGCCATCTTGACCTATAAATAAGTCTACTCTTTCCTTAAACTTTTTAAATTATTATGAATAACACTCTATGACCTATTAATTTTGAATTATGTGGATACACTTATGGATGCCTTAAGTCTTTTGGACCATGCCACTATTGATGTTAGTGTAATTAGACCTTGCTAAATTAATCTCAATGGTATTTTATAATGGGATTATTCTTGTGAAACTATAACTCTTTGTCATAAATCCATGTTGAATAGATAGTTTATTAGTTGCTTACAATTGATGCTTTCAAGTGAGTATGAGGTGTTCTTATAGTTAAAATATTTCATTTTCATTTTTATTTCTTATTTGGTGGTATCCTATGGTAATATGGGTGTAGATTTGAAAACTTTCCTTGTCTTATCATGTCAGTAAAAATGTTTTCTCCAAAATAAAATAACATTGTTAAACCTGAGTAGACTAGTAAAAGTAATCATGCTTCTTTAATGGGTCTTCCTTGTAACTTATTTTGAGAACTTGTAGAAACCCACTAGGAATGTTTAATGATACTTATAATTAGTGGAAAAATATCGAAATATTGTTGTGATCCATGTTGGTTTATTGTTTCCTACTTCTTACAAATTAATAATGTGTCTTCTATGTTGAATGTCCCTTGTTTCCTTGGAATTAAAAATGTGTTTTATTTATTTACCTCTCCCTCCCATAAAAGTAATAGTGTGATATGTTTACCCCTCCTTCTCATTAAATTGTTTTGAAAAATTGACTCACCCAAACATCATAAAACTATAATTGAGGAGATTTGGCCTTTGAAGCTTAACAAATAAACTAGAACATAGAAAGAGAAAAGGGTCCTTGCTTTAACTTAGTAGATTAATAAGATAAATAAAAACCATGTAGAAGAAGAGAAAGGAAAAAAACTTTTGTCCATATACCTCCACTAGGAGTAAAGAAAATACTTTTTTCTCTTTTACGCCTTTACAGAATGGTGAGATATCATGCCCCCTTAGTGGTCCTTATAACACAAACTTGTGATGTCATAATAGGAGGAATTTTAATTAAGAAAAATCGCAAAGGAATTTTCTTAGAAAATGAAACTACCACTTTTGAATTAATTAAATGATTTATTAAATAAGTAAGATTTATGTGTATTGAGTGTAATGTATAGTTGAACCTGTAGTTTTGTCGCCTACCCGAAATTGTGAAACACGTGGTGGATAGTAATGTGTTCTAGTTTCTTAGTACTTTTTTGTTCATAGATGTATGTTCCTTTCTTTGTGAAATTTTTTTGGTCATCATACCCTTATCGTCCTGTAGCTTGACGAGTGTGAGTTGTGGTATTTTGGTTTGAGACTTATCTCTTGTTTGAGAAGCAACCTCCTTGCGTGCTGTCTTGTCCTTGGAAAGTAAGTTATTGTAATTTTAAGGCAACACATATTAATGATATGACATAAATTGGGGAAGTCTTATTTTCTTCTTGTTCTTCTTGAGACACATTGTTGTTACTACCTCTCTTGTCATTGGGAAGGAAAGTACAAGATTTTTTCGTAAGTTGTTACTCACTTTTGATATGATGTACCCTTAGATTGTAGTCGGAACTTGTGTTATCCATGATGGTAGTGATGATATTGATGATGAAAATTATTATAAACACAATGATGATGATGATGAAAACAATGAAAATATCTATAAAAACATTGATGTGGATGAGAATGATGATGTTGAGGATGATGATGAGGGTGATGAAAATAATGGTAAAAATTTTGATGGCGATAATAATGATTGTGACGATAATGTCGACAACAATGATCGATGATGGTGATGACAATAATGATGATGATAATGATCAATGATTGTGGTGATGATAATGATGATGACAATGATTGACGAAGGTGGTGATGATCAAGATGAAAAAAATGATTAATGATAGTGGTGATGATAATGATCATGAAAATTATTAAAAAATAATGATGATGAATATGTTGACAATAAGGACGATGAAAATAATAGTAAAAACATTGATGTGGATGAGAATGAGGATGACAATTTGATGGAGATGATGATGATGATTATAATAAACATGATTGATTATTATGAAGATGAAAATGATGACAATAATGATGAAGACAATTATCAACGATGGTGGTGATGATACTGACAACAGCACTAATCACCACTGGTGGTGATGTTAATGAAGACGATAATGATTGAAGATAATGGTGATGATAATGACAATGAAAATGTTTAATGATGGTGGTGATGATAATGACAATGAAAATGATCGATGATGGTGGTGATGATAATGAAAATGACAATGATTATGAAAACAATGATAATGATGTTGATGTTGATGATGAGGATGATGAAATTAATGGTAAAAAGATTCATGAGGATGAGAAGGTTGATGTTCATGATGAATATTTGATGGAGATGATTATGAGAATGATCATGAGGATGAAGATTATGACGATTAACGATTATAAAGACAATAATTATGATGATAATGACAATGATGGTGATGAGAATAACGACGACAATGATCTATGCTGGTGGTGATGATAATGAAGATAATAGAGATTATGATAGTGATGACGCCAATGATAAAAAATGGCAGTGATGATAATGACGATGAAAAATGATCCATAATGGTGGTGATGATCATGATGATGACAATCATCATTGATGGTTGTTATGATATTGATGATGATAATTATTATGAAAATAACTATACCAAATGATGATGATGAGGAGGATGATGTAAATAAAAATACAAAAATTTATGGTGATGAGAATGATGATTTTAATGATGAAAATTTGATGGAGATGACAATGAGAATGATGATGATTGACGATTATGAAGACAACAATGATGATGCTAATGATGATGAAAATGATCAACGATGGTGGTGATGATAATGATGACAATAATGAAACAGTGATGGTGGTGTTGATAATGATGATAGAAATGATCGATGATGGTGGTGATGATAATCATGATGACAATGATCGATGATGGTGGCGATGATAATGATGAAGAAAATGATCCACGATGGTGGTGATGATCATGATTATGACAATGATCAATGATGGTGGTGATGATAATGATGATGATAATTTTCAGCGATGGTGGTGATGATAATGACAACAAAAAATGATCGACGATGGTGGTGATGATCATGATGATGATAATGATGGTGGTGATGATAGTGAAAATGACAATGATTATGAAGAAAATGATGATGATGTTGATGTTGATGATGATGATGATGAAATTAACAGTAAAAATATTGATGAGAATGGGAAGGATGACATTCATGATGAAGATTTGATGGAGATGATTATGAGAATGATGATGAGGATGAAAATGACGATAATTGATGATTATAAAGACAATAATGATGATGATAATGATGATGATGGTGATGAGAATAATGATGACAATGATCTGTACTAGTGGTGATGATAATGAGGACAATAGATATGATGATAGTAACAAGGCCAATGATTGAAAATGGCAGTGATGATAATGATGACGAAAATGATCCATGATGGTGGTGATGACCATGATGATGAAAATGATCAATGATGGTTGTGATGATATTGATGATGAAAATTATTATGAAGATAACTATGATGATGATGATGAGGAGGATGATGTAAATAATAGTAAAAAAATTTATGGGGATGAGAATGATGATGTTCTTGATGACGATTTGATGGAGATGATGATGAGAATGATGATGAGGATGAAAATGACGATGATGAACAATTATGAAGACAACAATAATGATGTTAATGATGATAAAAATGATCAACGATGATGGTGATGATAATGATGATGACAATGATCAAGTGATGGTGGTGTTGATAATGATGATAGAAATGATCGAAACGATGGTGGTGATGATAATGACAATGACAATGATTGATGATGGTGGTGATGATGATGATGATGAAATGATCCATGATGGTGGTAATGATCATGATGATTAAAATGATCAATGATGGTGGTGATGATAATGATGATGATATTGATTACAAAGACAACAATGATGATGATGATGATGAGGACGATGAAAATAATGGTAAAAACATTGATGGAGATGAGAATGATGATGTTGATGATGATGATTTGATGGAGATGATATGAGAACGATGATGATGAGAATAATAATATATTATTATGATGATGATGATAATGATAATGATGATGAAAATGATCAATTATGGTCGTGATGATAATGATGACAACAATGATCAATGATGGTGGTGATGATAATTATGATGATAATGATCGACAATGGTGGTGATGATAATGATGATGATAATGATCAATGATGGTGTTGAATGATAATGATGATGAAAATGATCAACGATGGTATTGATTATAGTGATTATGAAAATGATTAAGAAGACAATGATGATGAGGATGATGAAAATAATGGTAAAAGCATTGACGGAGATGAGAATGATGATGTTGATGATGATGATTTGATGGAGATGATGATGAGGATTAAAATGAAAATGATTGATGATTATGAAGACAAAAATTATGATGATAATGAAAATGAAAATTGTCAATGATGGTGGTGATGATAATGATGACAAATGATTGACGATGGTGGTGATGATAATGATGATGAAAATGATGATGAAAATGATAGACAATGGTGGTGATGATAATGACGATGAAAATGATCCACGATGGTGGTGATGATCGTGATGATGACAATGATTGATGATTGTGATCATGATCAAGATGATGAAAATGATAAATGATGGTGGTGATGATAATGATCATGATACTTATAATGAAAAAATTGATGATGATGATGATGTTGATTATAAGGATGATGAAAATAATGGTAAAAATATTGATGGGGATGTGAATGATAGTGACTATTTCATGGAGATGATGATGAGAATGATGATGAAAATGAAAATGATGATGATTGATTATTATGAAGACAACAATGATGACAACAAGGATTAACAATGGTGGTGATGATAATGAATATGATAATGCTTGAATATGGTGGTTATGATAATGATGACAACAATGATTGATGATGGTGGTGATGATAATGAAGATGGAAATGATCGATGATGGTGCTTATGATCATGATGATGATAATGATAAATGATGGTGCTGATGATAATGATGATGACAATGATTATGAAGACAACGATGATGATGACGATGAAAATAATGGTAAAAATATTGATGAGGATGAGAATTATGATGTTAACGATGATGATTTAATGGAGATAATGATGATAATGATGATGAGGATGAAAATGAAGATGATTGATGATTATGAAGACAAAAATTATGATGATAATGTCAATGACAATGATGAATGATGGTTGTGCTGATAATTACGATGATAATGATTAGTGATGGTGGTGATAATAATTATGATAATAAAGGTGACAATGGTGGTGATGATAACTACGATGATAATTATTCATGATGGTGGTGATGAAAGTGATGATGATAATAATCCATGATGGTGGTTATAATCATGATGATGAAAATGATCAATGATGGTTGTGGTGATATTGATGATGATAATGATTACGAATACAATGATGATGTTGATGATGATGATGATGATGATGACAATGAAAATAATGATAAAAACCTTTATGGGGATGAGAATGATGATTTTTATGATGACGATTTGATGGAGATGATGATAAGAATGATGTTAAATATGAACATGAAAATGATTGATGATTATGAATACAATAATGATGATGATAATTATGACAAAAATGATGAATGATGGTGGTGATGATAATGATGATGAAAATGATCGACGATGGTGCCGATGATAATGACAATGAAAATGATCCACAATTGTGGTGATGATCATGAAGATGATAATGATCAACAATGGTGGTTTTGATAATGGTGATGATAATGGTTATAAAGACAACGATGATAATGATGATGATGATGAGGATAAAATAATGGTAAAAACATTTACTAGATGAGAATGATCATGTTGGTGATGAAAATTTGATGGAGATGATGATGATGAGAATAATAATATATTATGTTAATAATGATAATGATGATGACAATGATCAAATATGGTCATGATGATAATGATGACAATAGTGATCAGCGATGGTGGTGATGATATTTATGAAAACAGTGATTGACGATGGTGGTGATGATAATGACAATGACAATAATTGATGATCGTGGTGATGATAATGATGACGAAAATGATCGATGATGGTGGTGATATTAATGAAAAATACTATGATAAATGATGGTAGTGATGATATTGATGATGGAAATGATTATGAAGACAATGATGATGAAGACAATGAAAATATCAATAAAAACATTGATGTGGATGAGAATGATGAGGTTGAGGATGACTATGAGGGCGATGAAAATAATGGTAAAAACATTGATGGGGATAAGAATGATGATGTTGAGTGATGACAATTTAAATGAGATGGTGATGAGAATAATAATATATTATTATGATGATAAGTATAATGATGATAACAATGATCAATGATGGTGGTGATGATAATGATGATGACAATGATCAATGATGGTTGTGATGATAATGATGACAAAAATGATCGACGATGGTGGTGACAATAATGATGATGAAGATGATCAATGATCGTGGTGATGTTAATGACAATGACAATGATTAATAAAGGTGGTGATGATAGAGATGAGAGAAATGATCAACGATGGTGGTGATGATAATGATCATGAAAATTATTTTAAAAATAATGATGATGAAGATGTTGACGATAAGGATGCTGAAAATAACAGTAAAAAAGTTGATGTGGATTAGAATGATGATGACCATTTGATGGAGATGATGATAAAAATAAAAATAAAGATTATTTATTATTATGAATACAAAAATGATGATGATAATGATGAAGAGAATGATCAACGATGGTGGTGAGGATATTGACAATGACACTAATCAACGATGTTGGTGATGATAATGAAGATGATAATGATTGAAGATAATGGTGATGATAATGACTTTGATAATGCTCGATAATGGCAGTGATGATAATGGCAATGATAATGATAGACAATGATGGTTATGATCATGATGATGATAATGATAAATGATGGTGCTGATGATAATGATGATGATAATGATTACAAAGACAATGATGATCATGAGGAAGATGAAAATAATGGTGAGAACATTAAAAAGGATGAGAATGATGATGTTGATGATGATGTTTTGATGGAGATAATGATGAGAATGATTATGAGGATTAAAATGATGATGATTGATTATTATGAAGACAACAATGATGATAATAATGATAACGAAAATGACCAATGATGGTTTTGATGACAATGATGATGACAATGATTATTGATGGTGCTGATGATAATGACAAAAACAATGACAACGATGGTGGTTATGATAATTATGATGATAATGATCCATGATGGAAATGATAATGATCAATGATTATTGTGATGATATTGATGATGATAATGATTACAAAGATAACGATGATGATGAGGACAATGAAAATAATAGTGATAATCTTGACAGGGATGAGAATGATGATGATGATGATTTGATGGAGATGATAATAAGAATGACGATGAGGATGAACATGAAGATGATTGATGATTATAAATACAACACTAACGACAATAATGAAAGATGGCGATGATGATATCAATGATTAAATTAATCAACGATGGTGGTGATGATAATGACAATGGTGGTGGTGTTGATAATGAAAATGAAAATGATCGATTATGGTGTTGATGATAATGAAAATGAAAATGATCCATGATGGTCATGATGATCACGAAGATGAAAATAATCAATGATGGTGGTGATGATAATGATGATGAAAATGATTACAAACACAATGATGATGATGACGATGACATGAAAAACGATGATGATGAGGACGTTGAAACTAATGGTAAAAACATTGATGGGGATGAGAATGATGATGTTGATGATGATGATTTGATGGAGATAATAAGGAGAATGCTGATGATGAGAATAATAATATATTATTATAAGGATAATAATAATGATGATGACAATGACGATGATCAACGATGGTGAAGATGATAATGACGATGACAATGATCAATGATGGTGGTGACGATAATGAGAAAGACAATGATTGATGATGGTGGTGATGATAATGACATAGATAATTATCCATGATGGTGGTAATGTTCATAATGATGAAAATAATTAATGATGGTGATGATGATAATGATGCTGACAATGATTATGAAGACAACGATGAAGATGATGATGATAAATACGATGAAAATAACTGTAAAAATAGTGGCAGGGATGAGAATGATGATGAGAATGATGTTGAGGAAGAAAATGATGATGATTGATGATTATGAAGACAATAGTGATGCTGATAATGACGATGACAATGACTAACATGATGGTGGTGATGATAAAGATGATGAAAATCGTTAACGATGGTGGTGATCATACTGATAATGGCATTGATCCTTGATGGTTGTAATGATCATGACAATGAAAATGATCAATGATGGTGGTGATGATAATGATTTTTACAATGATTATGAAGACAACGATGATGATGATAATGAGTGAGATAAAAGTAATGGTTTAAACATTGATAGGGAGTAGAATGTTGATGTTGATGATGACTATTTGATGGAGATGATAATGAGAATGATGATGATCAGAATAAAAATATATTATTATGATGATAATGATAATGATGATATTAATGATCAACAATGGTGGTGAAGATAATGATGATGACAATGATAAAAGGTGGTGGTGACGATAATGATAGTGGAAATGATAGATGATGGTGGTGACAATAATGATGATGATAATGATCGACGATCGTGTTGATGATAATGATGATGATAATTATCAATGATGCTAGTTATGATAAAGATGATGAAAATGATCAATGATAGTGGTGATGATAATGATCATGAAAATTATTATGAAGACAACGATGATGATGATGATGTTGATGATGATGATGAAAGTAATGGTAAAATTTTTTATGGGAATGAGAATGATGACAATGGTTTGATGGATATTATGATGAGAATTATTGTGATGATGCCAATGATGATGATTTATTATTTTGAATACAATAATGATAATGATATGATCAACGATGGTAGTTAGGATACTGATAACAACCCTGATCAATGATGGTGGTGATGATACTGACAATGACACTGATAAAAAATGGTCATGATGATAATGAAGATGACAATGATCGTAGATGGTGGTAATGATAATAAGGATGATAATGATTGATGATGGTGGTGATGATAATGAAAATGAAAATGATCGATGATAGTGGTGATGATCATGATGATGATAATGATCAATGATGGTGCTGATGATAATGATGCTGACAATGATTATGAAGACAATGATGATGATGATGATGATGATGAGAAGGATGAAAATAATGGTAAAAACATTTATGGGAATGAGAATGATGATGTTAATGATGATGGTTTTATGGAGATGATGATGATAATAATAATAATGATATATTATTATTATTAAATTCCAACAAAAAAAATAATATTAGTAATGATGACGGTGGTGATCATGCCCATAATCATCTTCATTATCATCAATCTTCATGATTTTCATCATATTCATCTTCATTATCCTCATTTTCTATCATATTCAACATCATCATTGTGACTGTAATAATCATCATCATCATTGTTATCAGCAATATAAATATTATTACTAATATTAATATTGTTGTTAGAATTTAATAATAATAAAAATAAAAATATATTATTATTATCCTCATCATAATCATTCTCATCATCATCTCCGTGATTATGATAATTTTCATGATGGTGATGATAATGAGATGACGATGTAAATGATAATGATGTTAATGACAACGCTGATGACAATAGAGATGGTGATGATGATCACAATGACGATGAAGATGAGGATAATGATGAAAATTATGATGTGATGAGGATGATTATTTGTATGAGGACGATGATGCTGACAATGATAACAATAATAATGATGAAGAGGATGATCACAACCCAAAGTAAAATGATCATGAAAATGATGACAATGAAAATGAGTATGGCATTGTGGTGTTGGTGGTGGTGATAATGGTAATGATAAAAATGATGATTATGATTATTGATGATGGTGATAATTAACGATGATAAAAATAATTTTAATGATGATGAAGATGAAAATATAGATGATGATCATGATCATGATGACAATGATGATGAGTACAATGACACCAATTATGAAGATTACAATGATGACGAGAATGATGATTTATATGAATACAATGATGTTGATAATGATAACAATGATGATGATGAGGATGGTCATTATAATTATTATAATGATGATGATAACAACCACAACAGGAACAACCATGAAAATGATGATGATGAAAATATATTGTCAGTTAGGGTTGACATGTTGAAGGGTGTTTTTCAATGTGTTTTTCACTATTTTTTATGATCGAGATGCTATCCTTTCCAAGATTTGGGAAATACAGAATCATCACTTGTTGATTAAATTATGTTTTTTGTCCTTTAATCTACTCACCATTGCACCCAAAGTAGAACATGTTTAGGTTCGTCGACCTTATCTCCCACCGCAATTTTTAGGGGGAGGATCATTTGAATTTGACTTCAATTAATTTGAATTTGTAATTTATTTATTTTTACTTTTTTTAATTTTAATTAATTTTTATGTTTTTAAAAAAAAAATTATTAAATTTTGTTTTTATTAATTATTAATTTTTATATTTATAAATCCTTATGTTTTTTAATAAATTATTATATATTTATTTTCATAATATTTATTAAATTTTAAGAATTTTTAATTTGATAAGATTACTGTGGTTAGTATATACAATGCATTTTCTTATGCTTGAAAAATTGCAATATTATATTTTAATGGTATTGATTTTAGTTCGTATGCATTTTCTTTTTCTTGTAGGATTCCAGATTGGATTTAAGTGTCATTCTAGAATATATTTATGATGGTGCTTTTGAAAGAGCACATGGTTCTAGTTAGTACTTTTGACGTGAGGTGAATTGTCTAGGAATTTCATTGCCTTTTTGTTCTTGCCCAATGTTGTGTATATTTTTAAGGATAAATACTCTTTTATTGTGCTTGAATTTCAGACTGAAAGTTCAGTCATATTGGTAAGTGAAACTTACTAGAAGATAAATGAGGGGTATAAATTATGATGAGGTGATAATCAAGAGTGTATTTTACTTTGTTGATTCCCCATAGAAAAAATTGTTGCATATAGAGTGGATCCTGTAACCACCCTTCCATTGGTTCATACACATCATATATTTATATTGCATCACATTTAATTTAATCGCACATTTTCTTATATTGAGAGTCACTTAAACACTCTTTTTGACAACGACAAATGTACACACCTGTATGGGTACCTACTTCCACAAGTTCACTTCAAAATGTTTAATTACGCTAAAAGACATGTATAAAATGGGAAAGACCACCCCAACTAGCTGGAAATGTCAGAGAAATCAAAATCAGGTTACAAGTATGGGCGTTGCAGATGGATTTCAAAGCGCAACCTCGTTGAATCCGTTGATTGTGAATTTGGGACGGTCACTGGTCTTATAGAAATATTTAACTCTATCCTTTAAACTCATAATGTATCAAGAGGTGTTAGAAAACTCTTTTTCCAATAGAATGATAACGAAGAAGAATAACAAGAAAAGATCTTGTTGAAATTAAACACCCTGAATAGGCCACTACTCTTGTAAATGAACAATGAACATTGAATAAGAAGTAGAGGATATGAAGGGAAGATTTACATTATTTTTGAGGTCGGGCTGCAGTGACTACTACACCATCCATTCATTTTTTTGAGAATGTTGCCTCAAATTTTTGGAAATAAATGACAATGTATATCCCCTTCGCTAGGTCGAAGTTGAGGAAAAGAATGACATGTCCTCCCGCCAACATAGTTTCTTCAACAAGAAGTTGTTTGGAGGAATCATTGCATTGAATTCACTGAGAAATAGCATGGAGTTTGATAAGAGGCTGAGGAACGTTGTGGAGAAGAGGTTCCCTCTCTCTATGCTAGTTGTACCACTGTATGGGTTTGATGATGATGCAGATGATGAGGTCGTGGATGAGGAGCTGAAAATGAAGAATTTTTTGAGGCAGAGATTGCCCATTGAGAATCAATTTTTCAAGATGCGTGTGCTTAGTAATTGCTTCACTAGGGCCACTTTCGTTGAGGTTCTCATTGATGAGAATGATTGTGGAACAGAAAAGGTCAGTTCTTGCTTCCATTTTATTCCCTCTTTTTTTTTACGATATATAAATTCTATTTTATTTGTTCTCCAACAAACATTTAAATTTTCCGCTCGTCGAGAACATTAGCTTTTGTTATAACTATTGAAATATAAGCTCCAGGTTATTTGTTTGTTTATTAGTACTACCTAAGGTAATGTACCTATAGGTTTCACAATTACATAACTAGTTATTATTATTCATTTTTTTCAACCAATTAGGACTTTTTATCATTTTCATAAATTAATAAAAAAATTCACATCCATAATAAATATTAGTAAATTTGCACATTTTTTAACAAAATAATTACAAAATGTCATTTATCTTTAATGTGATTGGCCTACACATTGAGATGTTATTGTGGGCTTCAGCAATTTTGAGAAAAAGGTGATGTCATCACATTTATTACACTAACAACACAGAGTACAACATTTGATTAATTTGACATTTTGAGATGCCCTGGCCTAGAAAAACACAAGGATGTCTAGTGGAATGTTGACAGAAGGTAGGCAAGTGCATAATCCTTAAATATATTTGGGTGATTTCTTGTTAGGATTCATCCCTCTTGGAGTCTCGGTGATAAAATATATAGTGAACCCCAAATTTATGAGTTGTTCATACATTTCCAGTGTAGCCGTTAAAGCAGGAGATTTTCCTATCAGAACCAATCTGCTAGATGCATCCTGATTGAACACTTCTCCCATGAAATTACACAAATAATCACTCAAATATGTTCAAATGAATTCACCAAACAAAAAACTTTAAACATATGTAGAGGGGCACATAAATACCCAAATTTTCTATTTTTTTAGTATTCGAGATTAGAGAGGGCCGTATCGTCGACATCCAAAACTCAGGCATTGATTCCATGATCATCGTGTGTAGGCATGATTTCCTTAGCATACAACACGGCCTTCTCAGCCACGACCACCATATCCCTTTAGTAATGTCCATCTAACATATAAGATTGTACGCATTGTATACATTCTTCTGGAATGACCTTACAATCATGGACATTATTCGCTTTGACATTGAATCTCTAGGATTTGTAATGCAAAGTCTCTGTGGTTTCATCAATGAATATGGTAACTAGTAAAGTTCTTCCACAAAGGAGGATTAAAAGTAGAAGCATCGAGATTAGTATCGTTATTGTTACAGTAAAATCCATGGTGAAAAACCAGTTGCAAGTTATGAGTTTTTCCAATGGTGGCTGAGAAAATAAGAGGGATTTTTCTGCAATAATAATGAACATTAAACACATGAACATAATACTTAGGGGTGGCCTGGTGTTTAGTTACATGAACAATGTAGTATCATATAGGGAATTAAATAATAGGCCTAGACTTTCCTTGTGGTTAGGAAAAGGCCCAGGAGATGAACATGCCACTAGAGGAAGCACTATGAATCCCATGGATTTG
Organism: Taxus chinensis; assembly: GCA_019776745.2. NCBI lineage: Eukaryota > Viridiplantae > Streptophyta > Pinopsida > Cupressales > Taxaceae > Taxus > Taxus chinensis. Next base: position 866,097,915 of record CM034146.1, on the reverse strand, counting down.
GCAGCTTCTGGGTAATTCACATATTCATCAAAGAACATCTTTGGGTATTTAGACTATGATGAGTCACAAGGGCCAAAGCCTTTATCTACTTTGTTACCCATAGTGTCAGGTAATTCTAGAAGCCTCTATTCCAATTTCTTCATCGTCCTCATCATCATCACCATCATTATTGTATTTGTAATCAATTTCATCATCATTATCATCACCACCATCATTGATCATTTTCATCGTCATGATCATCACCACCATCATGGATCATTTTCCTCATCATTATCATCACCACCATCATTGATCATTTTCATCATCATTATCATCACCACCATCTTCGATCATTTCTAACATCATTATTAAGACCACCATCACTGATCATTTTCATTATCATTATCATCATCACCATCATTGATAATTTTCATGTTGAAATATTTCCTTTGTGTTGTGGAAGCATGTTGTTGCCATGTGTTGAAACAAATTTCTTATTGCATTATGGTTGGGGCTAAGCGGCCAATGAAGAAGGATGGATTCTCCTTTAATTAGATGTCTTGGTTGGGTGGACAACATTTCCTTTCCCCTACCTTTGTTGTGATCAAATTGAAATAAATGGAGGATCTTCATGTTGTTGTTCTTGAGCAAACGAAAAGATAGTTTTGATAGTCCCTTGTGAGATTTTTATTTGTAAAAAAAATTTCCCACTAGAAGTGGATGACAATGTAATATATTTTTTATGGAAATATGTTCTGTATTCGCTATGAAAGTTATAATTTGAAATGTGAAAGAGATGCACTTTGTTTTCAATTTTTAAATGAAAGAAAAGAAATATTTGTATCATGTACTTGGGAATGAAATGAAAGAAGAAGTTGTAGAGGTATCTTTTCGAATCAATAAAAGATTGTATTAATTTACTCAAATGGCATTATTAGGTATTGAAATATGATTTTTGAATGTATTTTGAAATATCTGTTTGGAAAGTTGAAAAGTGAAATACGGATGAAGAAAATACATTACTCTGTTTTTTTGAAAAGTATGATTTAGAAATGAGAATTGTATCTTTTGGATTTTTGCACATTTTGATTTAAATCAAATTAGTATGTTAGATCTATTTGGAATGAATTCATGGTTTAAGCTTATTAAATGTAAATAGATCAATTCGAATTTGAAGTTGTAGAGCTCTGTTAGACAACTTATAAAACAGGTAATTATTTTATTCAAAATGCACAAAACGACCCCCTCCAACAATGAAAAATAAAATGAAACATTGAATTGAATTTAATTTGATTAAGTTTCCCCCCAAAATAACTAAACCAATTAAGAAATGGTTAAGGATCCTTTCAAATCGAAGAAAGGCAAAACTACAGTCGTTTCGCTGTCAAAATTGAGAAATTTCAAATTGATCTTCAATTACCAAAATTATACCTTGCAACCCATCCTAAATTCCTCTAAGATAAACCCTCTATGTCTATTTTTCATGTTGAGAAAGGAGGGAGGTCAAATTGAACAAAATTTTATAAGTCGATATGTTACCAGTTTTCATTTTTATAAGCCTACAAAGTGTTTTCTCAAAATTGACCCTTTAAAATGTATTCAAATTAAATTCTTAAGGTATCTGTGTAAAGAGAATGTCAAGATATTTTATAAAAGTCCTGGTTTTTAAAAAATGGATTTCCCTATCAAAATTTATGTCCTTCTAAAGTTCACAGAAGAGGAAAATCCCCTTGTGCACTCTTCTTGCGCGCCCAGAGCTTTTTACGTTCCTATCTTGCACGCCCATTAGAAACTGAGTCTCTTCCACACCCATCATGCAAACATAGGAGAGAATGAGTCTCTCCATTCCTATCTTGTGCACCTAGGAGAAAAATGAGTCTCTCCTGCGCCCGTCTTATGCACCTAGGAGAAAAAGAGTTTCTCTTGTCCCTCTCTTCCGCACCCGGTGAAATTTCTTCTGCACACCCCGCAACAAGATAATTTATCTGTTCTAAGAATGAATTTCTATCTCTTGGTGTTTTTTAGGATGTTTTGATAACTGTTGTAATGTCACTCCACTTCAATTAAAGCTTACGCTCATTGCTTGTGCAATGGAGGTCTGGATCAATATTTTTAACTCGGGCATGTTTATGCAACCTTGTGAGAGATGAAATGTCTCCCTTTTGGTAAAAAAAAAAATTGTTAGCTTTGTCAGTCTTTAGTTGAACCTCTTTTACAAATATTGTGTTTCGGCTAGGTAGTCTAGATTACCAAAGTAATAAGTTCACCTTTGTGAGAAGAATGCTCGAACCAAATATGAATCTTGTAGATTGTTAAGGCAGGTCTTGAAAAACATTTTTGGTAAATGCATAACCTTAAGGGATTGTAAACTGTGGAGTGTATCCAATTTTCATTGTGTATTGTGGTTGAGTTGTTTCATGGTGCCTTGTCAAAGAGTAAAGTGAACTATCCTTGATGGGTGTTAGTTTTTTCTATGTTGTCCATAAGGTTATCATTGAGTCATGTTGTTTGAAGAGTTATTCATAACATTTGTGACCACCTGTTACATCATCTTGTACATCAAACACATTAAAAAAAATATATCCTATACTTTTCTATGTTGGTATTTGTGTCATGAACTAGTGGGCAGTACACTTGGTATCAGATTCGTGGGTTCAAAATATTGGACCCTTGGGCACACTAGAAAACTTGAGACATGAACTATAAACCTAGCACACTTTTAAATGCAATAAACAACCTTGTTTGAAAATTGAAAACAAAATATATATATGTGTGTGTGTGTGTGTGTGTGTGTGTGTGTGTGTGTGTGTGTACATGTGAAGAAATATTACATTACTCTGTTCATTTGAACTACCAAAATTAAAATAATAATAAAATAATAATTTTTTTGAATTGTTGTACTTGTTTAGTGGCATTTTGTCTAAACTCAGGTAACTAGGAAGGTCAGATTAAATTGATTTTTGTGAACTTCTAGTGTAGTGGAAACTTGGTTCCCCTTTGAAAATGTGTTGTCTTAAAAGTCCTAAGTCTTTAATTAATTGTACGATGCATTAATCCCTTTTGAGATCCTTCCTTATTGAAGTTTTTGGAATGATAAGTTGTATGGTGTGAATCTTGTGGTTAGACAATAGTGGTTGTGTTCTAGGGTTAGGAAGAGTTAATTAGAATTTGGTTAGAGATTCCTTCCTTTGGTGGTTAGGAAATATGGTTTGGTTATTTTTCCATTTTTTACCCATATGGGAGAGTGGACATTAAGTCTGGGTGTCATTTAGGACCTAGTCCTTTGTATGTGTCCTTGGAAATGACCTCAAGGCAGAGTACCGCTATTAGTGGCCATGAAGGGCTACAGAGTGAATGTGGTGTTAAATTTTTTGTTTTACATTTGTAAACTTATGTTATTTTATCAAAGGCTAGCATCTTATTTTATGATTGATTTGAGAAGCTCTGAGGCTGTTTTTATTTCTTTTTTTGTGAGAATTTTAAGACTTTGCAAATGCGGCTAGTTAGCCACTTTCCTTGACTGTCAACATTTCTTGGATTTTATTTTTATTGGTGACTCGGAGCTCATTATGTTGTTGGATACTTACCTAAACATTATGTGGTTCCTTCTTACATGATGATGATCTGGTTCTATTTTTTTTGTATTATGACATTTCGTCATTTGGGGGTACATCGTGGTGTATTGAATATGTTCTTAGGTTCTTAAAGCTATGCCTTGGTTTTTTATGCATAGAACCTTGAGGGTGTCTAGGATCTTAGAGTAACTTTTTCATTTCTCTACCTTTCTAGATAGAGAGCTCATTGTGTTGGTATGTTCTAGTTGGCAGTTTGTTAGCGGTGGTGGTAATTCTTTTAAAATCTGGTAAGAGCTTGAACCTCGTCATAGTAGAGGTTCTTTATTATGTGCTGATGAATTATGTTAGTATCAGATTACTTTTGGTTGGATTTGGATTTTAGTGAAAAAGTGTGTGTCTAGTAGTGGCTTCTTTTTGATGGCATGCTAAGTTTTATTAGGATTTCCTTATTTCATTATATAAAGTAGTGACTTGAGGATTGTATGCATCTTTGTAATTATGGTTAAAATTAATCCCATTTGAGTATTGTGTGTGTAAATTAAGTGTGTTTGGTTTCCATCTTGACCTATAAATAATTCTACCCTTTCCTTAAACTTTTTAAGTTACTATGAATGACACTGTATGACCTATTAATTTTGAATTATGTGGAGACACTTATGGATGGCTCATGTCTTTTGGACCATGCCACTAGTGATGTTAGTGTAATTATACCTTGATGAATTAATCTCAATGGTATTTTATAATGTAATTATTCTTGCGAAACTGTAACTCTTGGTTGTAAAGCAATGTTGAAAAGATAGTTGATTGGTTGCTTACAATTGATGCTTGCTAGTGAGTATGTGGTGTTCTTATAGTTAAAATATTTCATTTTCATTTTCATTGCTTAGTTGGTGGTATCCTGTGGCAATATGGGTGTATATTTGAAAAGTTTTCTTTTATTATCATGTGAGTAAAAATGTTTTTGCCAAAACAACAAACATTGTTAAACCCTAGTAGATTAGTAAAAGTAAGTATGCTTCTTTAATGGGTCTTCCTTGTAACTTCTTTTTATAACTTGTAGAAACCCACTAGGAATGTTTTATGATACTTGTAATTAGTGGAAAAATCTTGAAATTTTGTTGTGATCCATGTTGGTTGATTGTTTCCTAGTTCTTACAAATTAATAATGTGTTTTCTATGTTGAATGGCCCTTGTTTCCTTTGAATTAAAAATGTGGTATGTTGATTTACCTCTCTCTCCCATAAAATTAATAGTGTGATATTTTTACCCTTCTCATTAAATTTTGTTGACAAATTGACTCACCCAAACATCATAAAACTATAATTGAGGAGATTTGGCCTTGAATCTTAACAAATAAAATCGAACATAGAAAGAGAAAATGGTCCTTGCTTTAACTTGGTAGATTAATAGAATAAATATAAAACCATGTAGAAGAACACAAAGGGAAAAAAACTTTGTCCATCTAACTCCACTAGGAGTAAAGAAAATACTTTTTCTATTTTACACCTTTACAGAACAGTGAGATATCATGCCCCCTTAGTGGTCCTTATAACAAAAACTTGTGATGTCATAATACAAGGAAGTTTAATTAAGAAAAATCATAAAGGAATGTGCTTAGAAAATGAAACTACCACTTTTGAATTAATTAATTGAGTTATAAAATAAGTAATATTTATGTGTATTGAGTGCAATGTATAGTTGAACCTATAGTTATGTCACCTACCCAAAATTGTGAAATAGCTGGTGGATATTAATGTGTTCTAGTTGCTTAGTACTTTCTTGTTCATAGATGTATGTGCCTTTCTTTGTGAGATTTTTGGGTCATCATACCCTTATCGTCCCGTAGCTCGACAAGTGTGAGTTGTGGTCTTTTGGTTTGAGACTTATCTCTTTTTTGAGAAGCAACCTCCTTGCGTGTTATCTTGTCCTTGGAGCTAAGTTATTGTAATTTTAAGGCAACATATGTTAAGGATATGACATAAATTTGGGAATTCTTCTTTTCTTCATGTTCTTCTTGAGACACATTGTTGTTGTTGCCTCTCTTGTTGTTGGGAAGGAAAGTACAAGATGTTTTCATAAGCTGTTACTTACTTTTGATATGATGCACCCTTGGATTGTAGTCAGACCCCGTGTTACTTGTTCTTCTCCCTAGAGACCTTGAGTTCTCTCTAGTGTTATAATGTATGCTTGGCCTCTCTTTGTGGTTATTCTGAGCTTGATCAAGAAATAAGATAAAATGAATCCCATTGTGTTATTGAGAATGGTACTTCTTGTATTGTTATGTTAGTTGCTAGGAGAGATATATATTTTTTTCTTTTGCTAACTGGTTGACATCTCTAGATTTGGTTGGTGTGGTGTGTTTTATTCTTAAAACAAAAGTGTAAAAATCAAACTATAGGAAACCTTGTGGTCATGAAATTGCTTAATATTACCATAAAAATTTGATAGTACCTTCTCAAGTTATAGAAGTGTTTTCCATAAATAGTTCCTCGATTGTAAATGCTTTGCCAATTTAGGTGTCCTTCATTGTTGATTAACCTCATCTTGTGTGACCTCAAATTGTGGTAAATTGAGTAAACATGTCTCTTGTACAAAATTTTGGCCTTGGTTGATTCTGCTAGCCTTGCCTAAACAACAAACTATGAAAGCATAATTTAACCCTAGTGGAAACCTTAATTTTTGTCACTGTAGTATGTTGTATTCCTTGGGAAACTATGTGGTCTTTATCAACTCATGGAATTCTCCTTATTATTCCTCTACTTGGTGGTTACTCTTAAGACTCTTTAGAACTCTTCATGTTATATTGTTATGTGTTGTATCTAGGTTGATAGCATAAAGTTACTCTCTAGATTTAAATGTTCGTAGCCTTGCATGCAGAAAGTTTAGAACTCATCCCTTACAATCTCACTTCTTCTTGTTGAATTACATTGGACCAAACATGGGATTTTGTGGACCCACACTTGTTTGAAGCAAGAAATCCCATAATGGGAGTGATCCTTTTTCTATTGCATTTGTTCCTATCTCTCTTTCCTGTGACTTCCAGGAGGAAGTCGAGTCTAAGGGGAGGGGGATGTAGTGCCCACTTCCCTTTGAAACCTTTTGATATTGATCATGACATTGTTGACTGTATCATGGACATTATTATAGTTTTGATTTAGTATGATGATTAGATGTTAGAGCATGGATTATTGCTGACTCTAATTCATATATGATGCATGATGATTATTAGAGACATTTTATATATTGATGTTGATATAATGTCTGACATGGTTACATTATAAATATTGTTCCAGACATGTGATATTTGGATATTTTGAGTAGACCTAGAAAATGAAAATTGAATTAAAATTGATGATGATATAGTTGTTGATGAAATTTTAAGTGACACTGTTGATTGCCTTGATGATTGTTGTGATTCACATATATATTGATGACTTTGGAAGTATATTATATTCATTTGGATGTTCTGATGTGGCCACAAGGCCGAAGGAGGTATTTGTGTTTTGCAGGTTAAAATATCACAACACACATCGGGGGATTGGGGACCAACCACTTTGGAATTCTAGATGAATTCAAAAAGGTCACCATGGCAACTGTATTTGTTTGTGTGTGTTTGTTTGTGTTAGGGATTCCCATGGGGGGATCACCTTTAAATGTGACCAAGGGATTTTATGTATTTTTATTTTATTTGGTTCCTTTGTTAATGTTTGCATATGTTTATTTTGTGGTGCATTGACCCCTTTCATTATTTATTAAATGGTGTGTAATATTGTGAGTAATCATGTTGTTAAGTTAATTAATTAAAATATGTCATAAGAAAGTAATTAATAGAGTTGTTGGCCTTGAATTAAAATGTTGTAAGAAATGTGTAAGTAATGTGTAACAGATATGTAAGTTGATTTTGGAGTAAGAAACACTTCATCTTCTTTGAAATTAAGAATTTGTTGATTTTGGAGGCTGATTTTGGAGGCTTGTGGGACAAGTTAAACTTGTCCCATGCCTCTTAAATTTGTATACCAACCTTACCTATGGTTGGAGAGTTAAATTTAGACTTTCTTTATGCATTTTTGTAAGTCATGTTGATTGTTTTATTGCACTTTTCTTACATGTTTTAATTTTAGTCCTTTGGGGTGTGGGTTTGATTTGAGTGTGTAAGTAAAACTGTCATATTATTCACCTACTTATTGATTATGCATTGGATAATGAAGTTGAATTTTGTGTTGGGGTTGAGGATGTGTGATGTGGCATCCTACATGGATCCACCTCATCCTCTTCTCTTCCCTCTTCTATTTATTGGAATTCTTTATCTTGTTTTTGGGTGGCTCCACTTTTATCACTTCATTTTGGGAGACTTCTTTTGGGGTTTTGGAGAGCTCTTGCTTTTGGAGAAGATTAGAGATTTTTGCATGCTTGTAGATTGTTGATCTCTTGGACTATTTTGCATTGGAAATATTGTTGTTTTGAACTTGGAACAAACTCCATCATGGAGAGGTAAGAGCTTGGATCTTGGAAATGCTCTTATTTTCCCTTTATGAATATGTAATTGCTTGTATGTTTGTTATTATTTGTGGGATGTTGGGTAGATGGCCTATAAATGGTGTAGGAGAAGGCTATGGGGTTTATTTTGTGGGAGGCATAAGTGTTTTTAGGGAGGTATAAGTGTGGAGGGAGTTGGGATTTGGGTTCCACCTTATAAAGAAATAACTTGCATTTCTTTACTCATTATGGGGTGCCATAAGAGGTTGGGGAGGCATAAAGAAATGTGAGGAATAAGGGGTACTTGGGGGAGGCATAAGGGCATGTCAGGGATTTGAAATGTTATATTTTGGTGGTTTGTTCTCAGGTGGTGATACCCATTTCCCCTTTGGGAGGCATAAGTAGCATCCCCCATAGTTTCTTGCTCCTTTGGCTTGCATGAAGAAGCATGAGTTTTGTTTGTTGTCTTTCAAGTGGTTGTAAAACTGTTGTTTTGTTTCAGATATTGTTTTAATATGAAATTTGCATGTTGAAATATTTCCTTTGTGTTGTGGAAGTTTGTTGTTTCCATGTGTTGAAACACATTTCTTATTACATTGTGGTTGGGGCTCGGAGGCTAATGAAGAAGGATGGCTTCTCCTTTCATTGGATGTCTTGGTTGGGTGGAGAGCGTTGTCCTTTCCCCTACCTTTGTTGTGATCAAATTGAAATAAATGGAGGATCTTCATGTTGTCTGTTCTGGAGCAAAGGAAAAGACAGTTTAGATAGTCCCTTGTGAGAGTTCTATTTGTAAAACCTTTTTCCCAATAGAAGTGGATGACAATGTAATATATTTTGTGATGGAAAGATGTTTTGTATTGTCTATGAAAGTTATAATTTGAAATGTGAAAGAGATGCACTCTATTTTCTATTTTTGAATGAAAGAAAAGAAAGATTTGTATTCTATCCTTGGGAATGAAATTAAAGAAGAAGTTGTAAAGGTATCTTTTTGAATCAATAAAATATTGTATTAATTTACTCAAATGGAATTATTAGGTATTGAAATATGATTGTTGAATGTATTTTGAAATCTCTGTTTGGAAATTTGAAAAGTGAAATACGGATGAAGAAAATACATTACTCTGTTCTTTTGAAAAGTATGATTTGGAAATCAGAACTGTATCTTTTGGCTTTTTACGCATTTTGATTTAAATCAACTTAGTATGTTAGATCTGTCTAGAATGAATTCATGGTTTAAGCTTAGTAAATGTAAATAGATCAATTCAAATTTGAAGTTGTAGAGCTCTGTTAGATAACTTATCAAACTGGTAATTATTTTATTCAAAAATGCACAGAATGACCCCTGCAACAATGAACAATAAAATGAAACATTCAATTGAACTTAATATGATTAAGGCACCCCCAAAAAAACTAAACCACTTAAGAAATGGTTAAGGATCCTTTCAAATCGAACAAAGGCAAAACTGCAGTCGTTTTGCTGTCAAAATTGAGAAATTTTGAATTGATCTTCAATCAACAAAATTATACCTTGCAATCCATCCTAAATTCCTCTAAGAGCAACCCTCTATGTCTTTTTGGCATGTTGAGAAAGGAGGGAGGTCAAATTGAACAAAATTTTATAAGTCGAATGTTACCAGTTTTCATTTTATAAGCCTGCAGAGATTTTTCTCAAAATTGACCCTTAAAAATTTATCCAAATTAAATGCTTAAGGTTTTTTTGCAAAGAGGACGTCGAGAGATTTATGAAAATTCCTTGTTTTCCAAAAATGGAGTTCCCTATCAAAATTTATGGCCTTCTGAAGTTCTGCAGAAGAGGAAAAGCCCCTTGCGCGCCCGTCTTGCGTGCCCATGAGAAACTGAGTCTCTTCGTGCCCATCTTGTATGCCTGGGAGAGAATGAGTCTCTTCCACACCTATCTTGCATGCCTAAGAGAAAAAGGAGTATCTTTTGTGCCCGTCTTGTGCACACCTAGGAGAAAAAGAGTTTCTCCCATGTGTCTCTCTTCCATGCCGAGAAGAAAATTTTCCTTCTGTGCCTCTCTTCCGCACTCGGGGAAATTTCTTCTCGCGCGCCCCCGCAAGAAGATAATATATCTGTGCTAAGGATGAATTTCTCTCTCTTGGTGTTTTGTAGGATGTTTTGATAACTATTGTAATGGCACTCCACTTCAGTTAGAGCTTACGCTCATCACTTGTGCAATGGAGGTCCGGATCAATATTTTCAGCTCGGGCATGTTTATGTAACCTTGTGAGAGATGAAAGGTGTCCCTTTTGGTCAAACAATTTTTTTATCTTTTTCATTCTTTAGTTGAACCTCTTTCAGAAATCTTGTGTTTCGACTAGTTAGTCTAGATTACCAAAGTAATAAGTTCACCTTTGTGAGAAGAATGCTCAGAACCAAACATGAATCTTGTAGATTGTTAAGGAAGGTCTTGAAAAACATTTTTGGTAAATGCATAACCTTAAGGGATTGTAAACCATGGAGTGTATCCAACTATGACTGTGTATTGTGGTTGAGTTGTTTCATGGTGCCTTGTCAAAGAGTAAAGTGAACTTGTCCTTGATGGGTGTTAGTTGTTTCTGTGTTGTCCATAAGGTCATGGTTGATTCAAGTTGTTTGAAGAGTTATTCATAACCTTTTTGAACACCTGTTGCGTCATTTTTTACATCAAACAAATCAAAAAAATATATCCTGTACTTTTCTATGTTGGTCTTTATGTCGTGAATTAGTGGGCATTACAGAAACGTAAAGACTAATTGTAATCATTTTTTCAACATAAAAAAATGTATAGTTAAAACCAACTCCTTCATTTTGATAACAACCTTTTTCTAGAAGGATAATTTTTTAATGTTTACATATAGATTTTAACTTGGTCTTATACTCTGATCACCATAAATGGCATGGAAAAAAATGGATCAATTAATTTCTCGGAGTTAGAACATTTCAACCAAAACATTTTCTTGTTGTCCATTTAAGAATTCAACCCCTACACCTCATTATATCAACTATTTCAACTTTACCACGTCACATGTACACCTAATATGCACTCTTATCAACCATAGTTTTACTTATAATATGTAGTCACAAAATCACGCACTTGATATTAAATTTATACAACCAAATATGTCATTTTATATATGGATATCGTGCAAGAAAAGTATTCACTAATGACCTATCCCCTAGTCTTGTCATCAATTAGTTTTCATCGTCAGTTGTCTTGCACAATCTTCATTTATTTATATAGTTTTGGTCATCTTTCAAGGAGTCTCAAGTGTCATTATTTTTTCATTTTTCATCTGTAGTCTTTGACTAGGGAACCTAGGCTAGTACTCGGGTGCCCATGGGTGCCTCAGTCTATAATTTTAGGAGCCCTAGTCTCGGAAGTACTTAGATCTAGTTTATCTATTTGAGGTCTATATTTTTCATTTTCCCTCTCATTCCCCTAGGTACTTGTTGGCATGTTGGGTCATTAGTGTGAAAATGTGAGCAAGAAATCCCTATATAAACTTAACATACTTACTATCGTATGAGTGGACTATTTACTATCAAGGGATAGCTATCTACTAACGAAAGGTACTGCATTTGGAAATCATTACATCACACACACATCATAAGAATGGTTTTATTAATTATATTCCATCCAACATTTGCATTTTACATCTAGTTTTTCCCCCCTTTCTCTGTATCATTGGCACTACGGAACCCTACACACACAACTGCACACACAAACACACATAAATACATTGGATCTAGAATGTAGTGCAACGCTTAGTCATAAATCCACCATTTTGGCAGCTAAGGTCAGTCCAACCCATTTATATGCATCTTTATTTTTTAGGAATTTGATGCTTTATATGGGGTTTTGCATGAAGATCTTTATCAAAATTTTATGAAGACATAAACAAAGTTACTGTGACAATCAGGTGATAAGGATCAAGACATTGTAAAGAAACATCGACACTCAAAGATTCAGATCCTGAGCTTTAATATAGACCAAAATTCCCATAGTGAAGACCAAGGTTCCCACATGTGCCCCTATCTACTTCCAAGTCCTCCAGTCAATTCAGATATTCATTTTCTGTAATTTCTTGAGTAGTATCTTCATACTCTACTTCATCCGAACACCATCCTATTTAGCCCCCAGAATCACTGTGAGGTAAGTCATTTTCGTGTTATTACCCTATCCCTCCTATTTCAATTTTTTTATTTCATTTAAATATCAAATAAATTTAGTTATCATCTCTATTTCATTTCATATCAGTTATTCCATTGTTGTTACTAGTTTACATTAACTTAGAATACAAAATATTTTCATATTTTAGTTAATAATTCTGGTAAACCAATACTTTAGAATATGTTTCCATAGGATCCATTTAAAATGGCTAAAAATAGTTCATTTTCTTCACCCATCATTTATCATTTTAATGTTAACCCTACCTATGATGGGGCTGCCTTCATTTAATTCACAAATCTCTGTAGTTATGCTACTCCAATTCCATATCATATCAAAGAGCAGCTTCTATATGGTCTACAATATATGCCTACTTATTTTGAAGATTCACTAATTAGCATTAGTATTTTGAGGATCTTATAGCCTTCACTCATTATACACCATGTTATATGACTACTTGTGATCCTACTTCTCACCTTTCTAAGGAATTTTTAGATGATTCTCTTATCGATTACTTCTTTGCTATTGACAATCACTCACATGTGCATAGTTATCCTTCTCCAAATCAGGCCACTGATATATTCCCTTCTCATGATTCTCCTACTTTTTCTATTGCTTCTCATGATACATCTCATAATAGCTTGGAACCTCCTTCATATTATGTTGATGATCCTATTGAAAGAATCCTTAGTGACATTCTCATTTCTGAGTCTCTATCTACTACTAATGAGGTGGTTAATAGCAATGGTTTACCTTTTTTTCAAACTGTCAAATGTAAATATCTTATTCCATCATTTCCTTCTCCTGATATTATATTTACCACAATGTATGAGTAACCTCCATCTATCACATCTTCTTCTCCTAAAATTTCATCTCCTCTTATCATATCATCTACTCCTATTAGTTCATCTTCTCCTATGGAGGTGTCTCTATAAGTCACTTTACCTCCTAAGGATGTTTTTGATGCTACTCCTACAACTACTATGGATATTCCATCTATATCATTTACTATAGCTTTATTGAAATGTACTCCTAGTGTGCCCTTAGCGTCAGAATATCCCTTAACGCATCTTGATATTCCTATGATCACTCACAACCTCTTAATACATCATTTCCACCCTCCACTATTCCTTCACAGGATATCATTTATCTCATGTATGTCCTAGGTCAACTACAATCTCAGGTTAATTATCTTACTCTAGAAAGTAGGGCTTACTATGCTTCTATTGATAACAATTCATTACATGGTAACCCTTTCCCTAAGAAGATTCATAATTTTTCATTTCCTAAGGACTTTATCATGACTACATTCACATGTTTTGATGGTACTAGTGACCCTCATGCTCATCTTCGACACTACTGCATGCTTAAGACCTCTTATTTTGATGATAGATTATTGCTCAAGGCCTTTCGATATAATATTATGGATGAGGAATTGCAATGGTACACTCATCTTCCCGTTGGGTCCATCAATACTTAATATGACATGGAGGATTTTTCCCTCTGTTGGTTTATCATCAATAATGTCACTAAGTTTACTTATCACCATTTTCCTACATGACATCAGGATCATCTGAACCTATCAATGATTATATCTTGTGGTTCAATTCTTGTATACATCGACCAATATCAACCTATAGAACTTGAGAATCAATTCATTTTATTTTGTGGTCTGATTCCTGCACTTAAGAAAAGACTACAGTATGATACATGTGAGTCATTTATTATTCTATGCTACAAGGTCCTATATTTAGAGAAATACCTTCTTGCAACAAATGTCACTGACCCTCTGCATCCAAATAATTCTATTATATCATCTCTTCCTCATACATCAATTTTTTTTTAGCATCCTACATATTCTTCACCTTTCCCACAATAACAAAGAAAACAAGATTACCCAAGTCCACTACCACAATGTACTTCTTCTCCTCCTCAGCAATAGGTTACTTTTGCTTCCAATTCATCTATTTCCCATGAGCCATTGAATTTTTTCCATCAATTTAGACCTCTTGATGTACGATTTTCCTTACTTTAAAAGTTCCTGATTCACTTATTATCCAGCCATCATCACCCATAGCACATGCTATAATGTCAGTTTCACAAACCTTATTGTACTTACCAATGCATAAATGGACACAAGGAAAATGACTATCTTACCCTTCATGATGGATTGCAATAGTTAAAGGAAAAGGAAATAATATCCTTTGGATCTCACTCATGTCAACGAACCAACTCTCCTCTACCTCATCACATATTTTCTACTATAATTGATTCAACTCCTCTATTGGGTGCTCAGGTTATAGTACATTCACCATTGTAGTTTGTTATTCATGCATGCTCTCCACTGAATCCATACACCATTTTAGCACCACATCCATAGAATTCAATTCATTCATCACATTCATGTTATCCACCACATCATGTTGCTCCTTTACATTGGCTTTCACAACACACTGCCTTTTCCCATGCCATTGCAGCTCCATATGACATTCAGTTTGGAACATAAACACATGTTGCTTCCATCCCATAAGCTTCCACCGATTTGAACCACAGGTTGGTCTTTGGTAGGTAATTATTATCACCGTACCCCCCTAATGACACACTTGTTTTCTTAGTTCTTACACGATTGTTAAGGATTTTTATCTAAGAACCTTTCATCACATGCTCTATCATTCCTCTAGTGCGTCTAATCAATTCCCGATGAAGAACTCTTTCTCTCCATAGTTCATTCCTAACTATTGGGGGTATGAATTACATGAACCTTATCATCCATTAGATGGGGGGCATCATTTATTCTCCCCCCATTTATCAAACTAACATATTATGGCTGCATTACATTATCATGATACACATTCATCACAACAGGTTAGTTTGATCATTATACATCATCTCTTTCAACATTCATTATACTATACTTATTATACAAACTACACGTTACAAAATTTCCAATTAAATAAACATTAAAAATATACGAAAACACCACAAATATCTCAACACTAATCTCTTAATCATATAGAACAATACACCATAGAATAATCTCATCATCTATCAGTCACATGTGTCCATACATAGTGAATACAATAATCATTTGGGGTAAATCCCCTACATTAGATACCATAATAATAATGAAACCTCATCATCACTATCACTATCAGGTACTGCAAGAGCCCTAGAACTAGATGCCACACCACTAACTCTATTTCATTGTTCACGACCTCGATAACTCTCCACTTGCCTATATAAAAAGGTGTTCTCTATATACTTCTATGAAAATTGATGCTAAAAATCCATGTATCGTGTAAACACATCCTACGCCAAGCGACTTCCTCCCACCACCTCTCTTGTTTTTTTTTCATTTTCTTTGTGTGCCCCATCCTTCTCAACTAGTATCATCGTGCACATAGCTGGTGCTATGACCAATGGCTTAAATAAATTAGTATGCTCACCTGATATATCATCCACTTTCTCAAGTATCCCTCCATCAAGTATGTCGGTAGGAACATTCCATGTCAAGGTGTGGATGGATGTGTCTACTATCAGAAACCAATATGAATTTCCTATGAAACAAATAACACAACGTGTTAGAAAACCATTACTAAAACAAAATCCAAAAAAAAATACATGACATATCTATATATAAATATTTACTCTCTGCTACAGGAATTGCCATATTTTTTGGGGCATGTGCTTCCCCCTTTCCTATTCCTCCTTGAGGAAAACTTTTTATGTCTACGAAAAATGGAAACAACAATACCCATCGATGTGTTATCCACCATATATGAACCACCTTTGTACAACCTACATCATAAAAAATATATAGAATTTACCACCAGCACTTCGTCAGCTTGCCCAGGAGATACTAAATATTATCATGTGGGACCTAGTCTAGCCCGGACCCTCCTCAGTGCTATGATATCTCTCAAACATATATATGGCTCTAGGGGCACAATATGAGTCATGAAAATTTATTGTGATACTCTATCCACCTGGAAAATCTCATCCACACTTGCGAATCTATCCTCTAACTACATAGTCCTTTAAATACACCACAACTCTACATCATCCTTGGGCCATCCTCCATAGTCACGGTATGGCCTCCATGTAACTGCCTCAGGCCCCAACCTACCTATCAATGCCCTGTAGGTATTTTTTTACATCCTATACCCACGTATATTAATCCAAGTTCTCAAATATATCTCTGGCATATCTCACTCTCCTCGTGGACCTCAAACTAGTCTCAACACAACTATATGCTCATAAGCCCATGCATCCAATAGTGTAGTGCATCCTATGCCACCACCAATCTCATCGTGAGTATATCAGTATAGATCTCTATATAGGTGGGCCAACAAACACCATGAACACATGTATCTAGTACCCTCCTCCTCAATCCACTGGGTATAGATATCATGCATCTTATACAAGATGCGTACAACACCTCCCTCCACTGATATAGATGAAAGAATCACAACCACTATGAACTCTCCACAAGTTCGGAATCCTAGACCATAAGATAGCATCAAGAATGATATGGGCCTTGGAAGGTACTTGAGTCCTCACAAAATACCATCTAGAAACACGCATATATCTCTCTGTAGCCTCCAATGGCATAACATTTTTCTCCATCTCCAACAACTAACAATCATAATATGTGATATACATCCTCTAACGTAAGAATCATCTCCCCCATAGGAAGCTAAAACATGGATGTATCTGCACACTACTTCTCACAAAGTGAAATCAACATGGGCATACTGTGGGGCACATCCCCCATCCATGTTATATGCCACCAATCAGCATGGTCCATGAAATCACAATCATCATCTAGAAGGCATAATCATAACAAAGTACTCATGATGACCATTGCAGAACTCCCTCGAGTGAATATCCATTTGCACAACGCAAAACAAGAAAAACCTTGTTAGAAAAAATATACAAGTTCATATACCCTAGCTTATTAAATTTATTAGAAATATGATTTTTTCATCTTTATACACACTATATACACACATTTTGGACTAGTGCCTAGATCAAGGCACTCATGTCCCAAGAATCACTAACATCCTTACTGTTATTGTCGAATTTTAAAATGCCAGAGAAAATAAAAAAATCTCAATATTATAAAAATTCAACAAAAACAACTACAACATAGTACATTTAAAAAAACACACACTTACCAACTCCAATGTCGTATGTGACATTATGATAGTTTCCACCATCTCAAACTAGCTAAAACATATTTCTCACTTGCAGCATTTTCACTCACTTCACGCTCAAGATCCTCGCAATCACGTAAACAAAAAATAAAGTGACTAAAATATTTTTTACTTCACTACTTAAAGTTAATTTTTCACATACTTTACTATAGTCATTCTTTAGTGCTTATTCTCATAACTAATACACACAACATCGTTTTTGTCATATCTTGAGCATTTCTACTCCATTTTACACCCCGTTAATGACATTATTTTTAGAATTCTTCCTACCACCGTACATAAACATTACATGTGTATTATCTATCCTTAATTTTTTTCTTCAATCTAGATTCATACACATTGAGTGTGATAGTCTATCACTTTCTATCTATTTCACCATTTACTTTAAGCGCAGCATCCATTCTTATCATCTCTTCCCCTTTCACCGCGAAAGGAGGGGGAATATCATTGTGGTCATCCTATAATTCCCATTAAATTACCATGTGATTAATCAACACTACCAACTAATCATTTTCAAACATTTACTAATTCACCGCGTGGACAGATCTAACTATTAACTCACCCTAATGACCTAATCTTGGGGGAAACAACTATACAATTATTCTATGTGACATTTCAACCCTTCCCCTAAATGACTTAAAATAGGGTAAAACAACATTAAAACCGTTTTCCATGTGATCAATATGATATTTCTATCCATTTCCCCCTAATGACCTAACCCGGGTGAAAACTACCATAAAATCACTCAACGAGTAATAAATCAAATCAAATCAAATCAAATCAATACACAAACGTGTTAAAATTTATTACAATCAAAATGATATCATCAATATGAATTCAACACAATAAGCCTCACATATGACATAACATGTGGAGATACGGGAATGGCCTCCTAGATGACGTACCTTGGGATATTACATCTATTGCTTTCCTAAATGACCTAACATGGGGAAGGTATTGCTATCCATTTTGGTGTTTTTCTTCATGATGACCTAACTTGGAAGCCATCAATTTTTTTCTTTCTTAACGATGACCTAACTTTGAAGCCATCACAATTGTGGTGATAGCCATGGAGTGGGGGGAAAGAGTGCTTTTCCTATAGCACACCTATATAGGTTAGCGTATTTGAGTCTAAATTATTTGGGTAAAAAAACCAAAAATCTTTGATTTTAGTTTATCAGCAACGGCTAGATCTTGAGGATGTTGTTAGAGATTGAATAATAACACATTTTTCTCCCGATAATCTTTCTCTTGTCGAAGGAAACCCAAATCCTTTAGTTGTTTCATTTGTGTATGCACATTCGGGTCGGGAATTGATCACTTCCGTTCCCCATCTTATCATCATCATACACCATTCAAAATCATGATACGTGGGAAATCATCACTCTCGTTTTAGTGAACTTCATCATACTAATAATTTTTTTGTTAAGTTTCACTAATCAACCCATTTATCCATGGTTTGGAACACTTTATTGTTCTTTCATCACACTTTTACTTCCATTTATAGGCATTCTACAAAAACATGGGATTCTATGGGTTTTTTGAGAGGCAAGCATCTCTATCTACTTTATGTTTCCAAGCTTTCCCATCAACAATTATAAAGCCAGGGAAAATGTGATTACATTTATACCACCAAATATGTTATTTAATATATGGATCTCGCATAAGAAAAGTATTCACTAATGATCTATCCCCTAGTCTTGTCGTTAGTTAGAGTCATTTTTCTTACACAATCATCAATTATTTACATAGTTCAGATCATCTTTCACGCAGTCTCAAGTTTTGTTATTTGCTCATATTTCATATCTAGTCTTTGAACTAGGGCACCTAGGGCAGTACTAGAGATCCCATGGTTTCCACGGTCCCTAATTTTATGTTCCCTGGTCTTGAAATAATTTAGATCTAATTTATATTTTTCGATGTTATAATTTGTCAATTTCCCTCTCATTCCCCTCAGTACTAGTCGGCATGATAGGTCATTAGTTTCAAAATATTGACCAAGAGATTCCTATTTAAACATAAAATACATATTAATCTTTTGTGGTAAAAATATTTACTATGGAGGGATAGCTATCTACTAAGGCAAGAAACTACATTTGGGCATCAATACATCACACACACTACATAGGAAAGGTTGTATTCATTTTATTCCATGCACTATTTATATTTTACATCTATTTATTACCCATATCTCTGCGTCATTGGTGGGCTAGGGTATCTTAGGAAAAAAATTACACACTATCTGCAAGCACACATAACTACATTATTTCTAGAATGTAGTGCAACACTTAGTTGTAATTCCACAATTTTGGCACCTAAGGTAGTCTGAACCCTTCATATGAATCTTTCTTTTTTAGGAATTTCATGCTTTGTATGGGGTTTTACAGGTAGATCTTCACCACAAATTTATCGTGACATAATCTAAGTTATGGAGAAAATCATGAGATAAGTATCGACATATTACAATGATACAATAACACTCCAAGATTCATATCCAGAGCTTTTATGTAGACCAATGCACCAATATTGCAAACCAAGGCACCCACAAATACACCAATCATCTTCTAGGTGCCATAGTCTAGTTAGATATTCATCTACTATAATTTCCTGGGTAGTACCTTCATACTATGCTTTGTCTACATACCATCATGATCATTCCAGAATCACCGCAAGGTAAGTCATCTTTATGTTAGTTTCTTATCCCTCCTGTTTTAATGATATTATTTCATTTAAATATCAAATAAAATTAGTTAGCATTTTCATTTAAATTCATATCAGTTATTCCATTTTTATTACTAGTTTATATTAACTTAGAATACATAAACAAATATATATATATTAGTTAATCAAAATATTACTTGTTGATAACTAAGCAATTTTTTGTTCACTGAACTTCTAATGTAGTTATGGGTATATTTTTTTCTCACTTCTTCATGTTATTCTAGAGACAAATTTTACAGAAATGATTCCTACCTTCACGAAATTATTTTAATTACTATGTTCTATTTTTCATCTAAGTGTTATACTCTTCTTACATTCCATTTTCCCACTCTTTCTTTTATTTTTCTTCTTAATAAGACTAGTGATCATTTAATTTTTCTATTTTAGTTGGCAAAGCATAGTTTACATAATCATCATCTTCAATTATTTTACTCTTTTGATAAATTTCTTGAAGACTTTTAATTTTCTTAGTGAACTTTGTCCATTATCAATGTTTTCTTCCTTCTCTTCAGCTTCTAACTTTTGGAAATATCTCAAAGCTAAGTATAGGATCCATATGAATACATACATCAAGAACCACATCCCTATTGATAATTACCTCCTATGATTGAGGATCAGATGACATCTCTCATTTCAACTATTTACTATATCTGTTTATGATGTATTTTATGTTTTTCTTTTAGATTTTCTTCCTTAACTCATTAAGAACATGACATTCATCCTTGTCCAAGGGGAAATTTTATTGTAATTTTATTAAAAATATTATACAAAAACCATAGGTAGAAATATATGCTCATGTCAATCTATGTTGGTCTAAAAAAATGGCTAAGTATTATCCATGTATGAAAGCTGTGAGGTGCACACAAGGGCACGAGCAAAAGGGAATAAAATAGGAACTATAAATTTTGCGGGTGGTGTGCGCACTAGGAAGAAATAGGTCTATGTGTGCATCCATAAAGAGGATCAAGGACTAAGCTGATTCCAAGAGATAGCTAAAAAGATAAAAAAGTAAGATGACATAGCGGCCAAGAAAAGGAAAATAAAGCACATACAGAGAGAGATAAATACCACACATGAAGATGTCTAATAATAATATTAAAGTGGATTAAAGCATGATGTATATATAGATTAATCTATTCTTAGCACGTATTGTAAAAACTATGAAAGTTATTATAAGCATGCCTATTATTAGGAAATTGAATATAGTTAGTGAATGGAAAGTCCCCACTGAGTATATATATATATATATATATATATATATATATATATATATATATATATATATATATATATATATATATATATATATATATATATATATATATATATATATAGACACACACAAACACACACACACACACACACACACACACACACACACACACACACACACACACACA
Source organism: Taxus chinensis (assembly GCA_019776745.2). Taxonomy (NCBI): domain Eukaryota; kingdom Viridiplantae; phylum Streptophyta; class Pinopsida; order Cupressales; family Taxaceae; genus Taxus; species Taxus chinensis. The sequence goes on along the minus strand of CM034146.1, from coordinate 866,076,377 downwards.
CACACACACACACACACATAGTGCATCCTTCTTTTGACTAGTTCCATTTCGTAGAGAGTAGGGGATCTATAGTTCTTGAATGATTTTGTTATAAGTATGTTTTGGAGACTATCGGAGTGCGCTCATGGTCCATAACATGGATAAACTTGGTATGACTATAATCAGCTTTGTTTTATGTTATGTAATGTCATTCTAATGGAAAATTATGTATTGATTGCAAGCATCTCTATGTCCAAACATGGTGTGATGAGTATTCAAATCTTAATATTCACTATATATGAATGATTTACTTATTATATGTCTTGATGCATGAACATAGTATGATGTATCTTCTTGTATGAATGATTGTTATATTTATTGAACATGCATTCTAACATATTGATAAGAAAATGAAGGAGGCACATGGTGGCTGCACATGATTTTTTTGAGCTTCCAACCTTATTTGGATGAGATGCTAGTATACATAAATACATTGGGTAATAAAGAGACTACATTTTGGTTCTGTTGTCAGGACCTCTTTTCAATTTTTCTATCAGGATGTTGTATGCAGATGACATTTTGACTATATGAGGAAAATATTGAGAGGTATATTTATGATGACCAAGACGTTTATACACCACAATATTACATTGAACCTAAATTTAACACACAAAAATGAGTGGAAGATAATATATATGAATTCTTGTATAATACGTTCTTTAGCTTCTTTCCAGTAGAGTTTTACTAGTGGTTGGTAGCATATGTGGCCAACAAGGGTGTGTATCTAGGAAAGAAATATTGGAAATATGAATTACTAAATCTCTGACATAGATGAATTGTTGTATAAAGCAATAGATTTTCTGTGGGAAGGATACATAACTAAACCTTGCAATACATAATTTCAACCTACTCTTTCCCAAAATAAATAGAGATATGGTTCTTATGTGAGCCAAGAGGATATTTTTGGTATCCAAATTCATTCTTATTTTCAAGCTGAGTAGTAACACAAATTTGATAGGGAGCTTAGAGGTAGATAGATCATATTGTGTATCATTTTGTAGCCTGGGGATGAGATCTAACTGGCCCCTTGTTACTCATATTTTTAGAGAGATGGATAGCACCTTTAAGAGGATTTAACCTGTCCTCATTACTTTAGAGTATGCCTCTTTGACCAGGATGAGAGGACCCTTAGTGTAACCTCTGTTTGGTGAAGGAGATAAAGATATCCTTATTTTATACAAATTCTACGAAGAGAACTTTGGGGAAATAGGGTCAGTATTCCCATGATTTAGCTCTTAAAAGTTGTCATGTCTAAATGATGGAGATACTTTCAACACAAGGCTAAGGTTACTCAAGAAATTAAGAAATATTCATTGTTTTAGATATTTGCACAAGTAGGTTTTGTTCCTTTGTTGATACACAGGGGAAAAAGTGGTAGTTCAGGGTGGATCAATGGTTTTTAAATGATTTTGGTGGGATATGAATTGGGATAATTTTGATTATACTAGACTTCGAAGGGACTTCACAATAATGAACAAATTCCACAACAGAAAGCTTCAGAATAGTTAAGACGTTCCTTCAACCAAAAGGTGTTCTTTAATGGAAGCCCAGATCAGAATGTTTTCACATAATATTTGAGACTCCATCACGAAGGCTAGAATTGAAAGACTTCACTAAACACTAAATTTTCTTATTAATCACGCCTAAGGTACACCTGAGAGACTTAAAGGACAATATTTATCAAAAAATGACAATGAAATGATTTTAAATTTGTTTATCTCATCCAAGATGAAGGATATTCTCAAAATTAAATGGAAAATACCATTAGACTGTTATAGGGATGAGATCTTGTGTGACTTCACAAAAATTTGAATGTAAGATTGCAATAGGAACAAAAGAAACTATTTACAAATTGCAAGAGATTGGACCCAAATTAATCTCAAAATTGCTTAGATTCATCGGCAGGGGAAAGCTTTCAGAGAAATCTCATAGCTCATCAATGGCTATACATATGCAACCAAATTCACACGATAGAAAATCTAACACAGAAGAAAATAACAGGTTATCTCGACTTTGTTCTCTCATGAAGATGACTTTTCTCAAAAGAATTATATTAGGAATTAAAACTCTGACCATTTGTAAGAGTATTATCATTACATTTATAATTTTTTTCTCACTCAATTTCCCCCCCAAAAGAGAATAATATATGAGGGACCATTGATTGTTACCAATTTGTTTTAAACAATGACATTTAAAAATTTTAGATCCAAAATCTACTAGGTAGACCAGTTATGAACTGATCACATTTATTGGGCCATCGACTAATGACTAGGATGTCATGCCACAAATTTTGACGAGTCCTTTTAATCATTCTTATTCTTTCATGTGATAAATCCCCTTTTTAATCATTTTTCAGAGCCTCTGCGTAGCTGGAATTGACAGGTCATCCCCTTTTACTCTTGAGGAAAATCCTTTTTCACCTTTTGTGCCTGCACTTTTCATTATTTTATCCTTTTTCCTTCTTTTTTCTTTGTAATTTCTACCCCACATCCATTTCCTCTGGTAATTCCGATTTTTACGAGTTCCTGAGTAATTTCCACTTCAAAATACCGACCTTAATGATCCTTGGACTCATAATTTAAGTTTCATATACATTTAATGAAACCTTACCAATAGAGATGACAAATAATTTCATCAAAGAATGAGGAAAAACAATGCATATTCGCATCTCTAGAAGTCTTGGAGAAAAAAATGGTGGAAAAAATTAGGTGAAATGCACAATAACTATTAATTCCTACCTATTTTCCACTTTATATCACATCTGTCCATGTGTTTCCTTAGCGTAACTGCAAAGGAGAACCATAGAATCAAGTCCCAAACAAGCACGAACCTTCCACATACCCTAGGCCCAAATAAAATGACTTTTGGCCTTTGAAAAAGTGTCGGTAAAAAAAAGGAGCCAGGGGGAGCCTCCAGGTGTTTTAATGGCACATTTTCAGATGGTCCCCAAAATTAGAGACTGCAAATAAGCATGAGCTCAACACATGTCTCATTTTGGTAGAGTTTGTTAAAACGTTGAAGGTTCAGCAATAGGCGCCATGTGTGTAGGTTCTGAGAAAATCTCATTTGGCTGTTAAAAATTCCAAGCAAAGGGCAGAGAGAGCAGAAGCCTTCAAGTGTCCTCTTGGCGCTTCTTAAAAATAAAACCTAGGGACTGGTCCCTAAATAAATGCGGTCCCTCCTTGTTGTTAGTACCCAAATTTATTCTCCCTCAGAAACTAAGAAACATCACAGGTTTGGTAGGAAGGTTAGAGACAAGCAGAGCATGTAGTGTGTCATTTTGTAGCCCGGGGATGAAATGCAACTTGCTCTTTGTCACTAAGATGTGGAGAAATGGGTATCACCCTCAAGAGGATTTGACCTATCCTCACTACTTTATGGTTGTTCCTTTCAACGAGGGAAAATGGACCCTTTTTGTATCCCGTTGTTTGTGGAGGAGATGGAGATATCATTCCTTTTGAAATATTTAAGAAGACCTTGAAGAAAATATGATCAATGCAACAAAACCTAACTCTCACGATTTATCACTCTAGATAATGGAGATATTTTCTAAGAAAGGTTTAGGCCACTAAAGACAATGAAAACTTGATTGTTTCTACATGTTTTGGTATTCAAAATTATGCATTTGTATACACACATGACAAACAGGGGTAGTATGGGTATGATTGGTTGTTATTAAATGAATTTTTTGGTGGGAGGTGAGGAAAAAATGAACTATATTCACCAGTTCCTTAAGATTTTTTACAAAAATTGAGAGATTGAAAAACAAAATGCTTTGGGATATCTAGGATGTTCCTTTAACTACAATATGTTCTTCAATGGAGGCCCAGATTAGCATTTTTCACATAGACTTAAAGGATTCAAAATGAAGGCTCAAATTGGAAAACTTAACTACACATTATTAACCTCTGTTTCATCACGCCTAAGATACCCTTAAAAGGCTAACAAAAAATCTTATAGTCATGCTAGGAGTCATAGTGATTTTAAATTTGTTTATTTCACTATTAAATGAAATCTCTTCTGATAAATGAAATTACAAATTCCAAAAAATATCACAAGGATAAGATCTTGCATGATTCACAAAGATTTCAATGTAATATTGCAACGGGAACAAGAAAACTACTTGCAGACATTCAGAAATGAAGCAAATACAAATTTTACCCAAAAATAACGTAGATTTACTCTGGTTTGATTAAATTTATCAGCAGGGTAAAGTTTCTAGAAAAATCTTAGAGCTTGTCAATGGCTGTACACTCGTAACCACCTTGACATGATCAAATTTAAGACAAAGGATATAAGTAGGTTTCTCTAGATGATTTCTCAGACAGATGGGTTCTATCAAGCGTTTCTCTTTGAAAAATCAGTCCTGACCTCCAACACTCCAACCATTTGGATGATAAATTCATGTAATTTATAAAAAATTTAAATAGAGTTTTCCCCCAAAAAATCTAAACATTGAGTGCATCAGTGCTCGCCATGATCTTGATCGTGATTCCCAGAATCAGATTTGTAAAAAAGTTGTCAGGTGCTCAGGGGGTGGATCTCTTCAAACATCTCATTTATTCAACTCCTTCTTCAGGTAGATCATTATTCCCTCTACTCACCAACCACTTCCACCCCTAATCTGTCAAATTTGGTTCCTTGCGTGCCTGGGAAGGAAAAATGGAAGATCAGATCGAGCCCAGAGGTCAAATATCATCTTGATGGTAAAAAATGTCCCTAGATCTTCCTCACCAAACTTAGATATCAAATTAACTCCCCTTCCCTGTTTGGCATGCAAGATATATCAATAAATCATGAAGACTCACATCTCCAGGAGCTCTAGAGTTAAAATGGAGGAAAAAATCAGATACAGATGCACTGCTTCCATTGATTTCTATTTTTATTTTGGACCGTCCACGTGGGAGATCCACTTTAAAATGGGCCTACGGGTTCCTTTTTTCCTTTTACAAATTTTTGAAAAATGTAAAATTTTCACACTTTTATCTGCACCGTTGACCTTGAGAAATGAGCCTAACACGTGTCCTGAGGTGGGTCCCAAAGGAAACCATGGCCAAATTCTGCTATTTCACCTCTTTTTCGGTAAAGGGAAAATTTTCCAAGTTTTCCCGACAACGCCCCCCTTCTGCTTCTAGTCTCTGATGTGGGTCCCAACGGAACCACATTTCCTTTTCACTTTTAACTCCCTTTTCCATAAAAGGAAAATTTTCCAATTTACCCCCAAAAATCCTCACCTCCACTATTGATTGGAGAAAGTTTTGAATTTTCTCTATCGGGCTTGTAGGTCCTCTTGATGATTTCAGTCTTCTAAATATCAAGGAGAAAAAAAACCAGGTTACCCCCGATGGCCTCCCCCCCTACCTCTTGAAATTTTCAAAGCCAACCTTGACCTCCTTCTTGTCGAGCTTGCAGGCTATTTTGATATTGTAATCCTTTTGATGACAAGAGGCAAAAAATCCAAGTTGCCTCCGATGATCTCCTTCCCCACCCCTTTGACTTTTCAAACTACCACGCATCACCATGACACATCTTGATATGGTCCCCAAATATTGAGACCTTGAATGAGTGTGGGCTCACCACGTGTCCTAGCCGGAAAAAAAATTTTTGAATGCTAAAAGCTCAGTGAATGGAGCCATGTGTTAGGATCCAAGGTAATCTCCTTTTGCCATTGAAAATTCCAAGCAAAAATCAAAGTGAGAGGAGGCCTCCAAGTTTCCTCCTGGTGCTTATTTAAAATAAAATTCAAGGGCTGGTCCTCAAACATATGCGGGTCCCTCCATTTTTCCCAGGACACTCAAACCTTTTGAAAAAATACTAAGTATGGGAAGACTCGGCGGAAGCCTCCACGTGTCTTCATGGCACAATTTCAGGAACCCTATAATGATTCAAACTGATTTAGCGGGGGCATGCTGCCATTTTAGTATTTTACTCCAGTTTTCCAAAAGGGAAAACTATTTAACCTGCTTCCGAAGGCCCACATCTCTGCCTTTAACCTTGCCACGTGTCCTTCTGTGGGGTCAAAGTAAGACTTTTTCCCTTCTGCTTAAATTTTACTTTAATCAAAGCATGGTGGGGTCACGGGGCGGGTTCAAATTTTTTTCCAAAGTAAACAAAAAGGAAAAGTTCAAAAAATAAACCCGTTGCACCCCAACCAATTAGAAAAATCCCCGTAAGTACCAAAAAAACCAATCAAAACTGAGTGGAGCTATGGGACCAAATTTTCCTTTTTGCCAAAAAAGTAAAAAGAGACAAGTTAAAACATTTTTCCATTATCCCCTGACCAACCAAAAGAAGCCACATCACCACTGAATGCTGAGGAATAATTTTGAAAGGAAAAATATGCCCGCCAGACCATCAGAAATGCATAAATTCACCATTCATGCCTAGAATCTGATTTTTCACTAAGGATGAAATTGTTTGAAACAAAACCAAGTGAAACATGGTTCCAAGCATCTTTCGACCATGGATTTAGATTTTCAAAGGTATACAGATATAAATTTATCATTCTCAAGCTTCCATGGTTGGGGAAAAATAGGAAAAATGGAAGAGCCCACAGATTTTGAAGAAATTAGGGAAAAAATAGGGCAAACTCGGAGACTTCTTCAAAAAAAGGGGCATAACAATGGATTTTGCAAACAACTCGAGCCATTAAAATGAAGGTAAAAGCTTTAGATAATTCACATCGAGAGATAAAATGTTTCATAACACACATATTAGAGGAAAATTAGGGCAAAATGGTGCGAGATCAAAACGAGCACCAACACACATGTCCTAGGCCTCTAGAAAGTTGCTTGAAAATTCTAAGTATGGGAATACCCGGGGGAAGCCTCCACAACTCTACATGGCACAAATTCGAGATGGTACCCAAGAGTGGAGACCTTGAATGAGCGTGAGCTCACCACGTGTCCTAGGCCTTAGAAAATTTGTTTGAAAAGTTGAAGTAGAAAGTGGAGCTGGTGGAAATATCCACATGTCTCCCTATCGCAATTGTTAAGGTGGGACCCTGAGGCAGATCCTTAAATGAGGGCTATCCCTCCACATGTCCATGGCCTGCCAAAACTATACTGGCTATATGAAAGTTTTTTTTAAGTCGTAGAAAAGCAGCGGAATCCTCCACTTGTCCCCCTGGCACAACTCCAAGGCAAAATCAAAAGGTGAATTTTCCAATGAGCACCGTTCCTCCACGTGGAAAAGGTTTGGATTAAAGTGATCCTTAGAGTTTTTAAAGTTCCCCACTAAGCTGCATCCAACTAGAAAAGGAAACATTTCCATTGATGCTAAGAAGTAAATTGGACGAGGACAAATACACTCGTAAAACTGTAAAATTCAGAAAAATCACCATTTGAGCCTGGAGATGAATTTTTCTTCAAGGAAAGAGAATTTGGAAATGTTATAAGGTTCAAGCATGATCCTCTGAGCTACATCTAATCACATTTTCTCAGGTATTTTTGACAAAAATGACTGGGAAAACAACACGTGATTGCGGAAAATGGAAGAAAAGGAATAACTCGAGTTTTACGCCCAATTTATAGACTCCTTCAGATGGACAGAGAAATGAAAAACAAATTTTGGACCTTTAAATGATCCTTGACCAAGGAAGGGACTGATCATGGAAACTAAATGGAGGAAAAATTCTTCAAGCACTAACAGGGGGATATAGAAAAACATAACAAAGGCCACAAACTGAGTAACTTCAATGATGAACAGGGTGAGACTAATTTGAGCGCCAACATCAGCTCCGACTCGGGGATGGGAACTCCTTGTGAGTGTCATAAGAACAAATAGCAAACCAAGTGGAAAAAAATACCATTGGGCAACATAATCAGAGAATAAGCTTATAGAGCAGAACAACCACAACCATCCTCAAAAAAATGAACTGAGAAACCAGCAAAACCAGGTCACCAAGGACCATAATGAAAAAAACCACAAAAGTAGACAAGAACAAAGAACTATGCACTGTAAAAATGGAGTATACCTTGATTCTGAGAAATCAATCAAGGAAATGCTTCAAATGCCTTCCATTCACATGTAATTCAAGTAGTTCCCCATGTAAGTATTTTAGGAAGAAGGTATTTTCACCAATTCGAATATCAATTGAATAAGGGCCCATCCACAATGCATCAAATTTACCATGCTTACCCTTATATTTATGCCTGGTATCCCATAAAATCACAAGATCCATAATGCTAAAAGCTCTGGGTGTCACCTTTTTATCAAATATCTGCTTCAACGTTTCTATAAACTTCACAAGCCGCTGATGGGATGCCCTTCTTTCTTCATCCAACTCAATAATCTGATTAATTCAAGCATCATATGGACTAAATTATTGGTCTTCAATATATTGAAAAAACTAAAAGGAAGATAATTGGAAATGGAGGGGCAATAAAGCTTGAGTTCTATATACCAATTCAAAAGGGCTTTTACAAGTAGCTCTTTTAACAGTGATTCTATTAACCCAAATAGTAAACTTTAGTTTATCACCCCAGTTCTTTTTATTCATCTCCAAGGTTCTTCTAATGATCTTCAACCATTGTTGATTACTGGACTTAGATTTTTCATTTCCTTGGGGATTGTAGTTAGAATCATATGTCAAATTGATCCCATACTCTTTGTACATTGCCATAAAAGGTTTAGCTCTTAAACTCATGTAATTATCAGCAACAATTTTTGTTGGCACTCCAAATCTACATATGATTTGATTTAACATGAAGTCCATGATAAATTGGTGTGTTTCCTTCTTGGTGGGGATTGCTTCCACCTACTTAGTGAAATAATTAGTGGCTACAAGAATCCATTTAAGAACAATACATGAAGGATCAAAAATTTCCCCAATGAAATCCATTCCCCATTGTCTGAATGGGGCTTCAACTAATAAAAACTACAAAGGAAGGGAGCCTAAAGCTTTCATTCTTATAGAAAAAAACTAGCAACTTACACATTTCCTCACCAATAAAGTTGTATCCTTGAAGAGAGTTGGCCACCAATAACCAGCCCTCAAGATTTTATGTGTTGTAACTCTTCCAACAAAATATCCCCCACATACCCCTCCTTGGAGATTAGTAATTATGTTGGGGGGCCTCATTTTTAGTAATGCATCTCAATAGCACTCCCTTGCGGTTCTTCTAAGATAACCCAGAATTAGTAATGACATACTTTTTAGAAGCTAACTTAAGACCTCTTTTCTTATTTTTACTCAAATATTCAGGGAAGCATAGATGTCTAAGAAAAAATATTATATCTTTGTACCATTCATAACTTACAAAATTTTCAAGGAAATCCAACCTTTCTCCTTCTACTTCATTCACCTCAATAGTTTACAGGTTTCTCTCAGCCATAAACTTTTCTAGGCCAAAACCCCTTACTAATTTAGTGGTTTGGATATCCATGTCATACTCCTACAAATTTTTCACCCACCTACATATTTTGATTGAGACCTCCATCTCTGATAAGATTTCTTTCACCATGGTGTGGGTTACATAAGAAATAACTTTAGAAATCAAGATGCAGGGTCTGAAAACATTTGTTTCTTTCACCACAGAAAATGCTTGCTTCTCCATGATGGTGTATTTCAACTCATCTCCCTGTAATGCCTTACTAAAAAAGGCAATTGGTCTCTTAGCCCCTTCATCATGCTTCTGTAACAAAATAGATACAATGGTATTTTCTGAAGCAAAAGAAAACACTTGAAAAGGCTTGTTGTATTTTGGGGCTTCCAAAACATGGGCATGCTTTAGTGCTTCGTTTGATCCCATTGAAATTTTGAATGGAAAATTCTTCCCATTTGATAACTTGGTCCCTTCTTCAGCATGCTAGTAATGGGGATGGTCAACTAAGAAAATTTAGACATAAATCTTCTGATAAAGTTTATTTTTCCAAAGAAGGATTGAATTCCCTTCTTAGTTCTTGGAATTGGAACCTTGTTGATGGCTTCCACTCTCTCTGGATCTATCATTACCCCTTATTTTGATATAATGTGACCAAGCAGTTTTTCCTTTTACACTCCAAAGTGGAACTTCTTGGGATTCAATGATATGCCATACTCTCTACACCTTATCAACATTATCTCCAAGTTTTGCAAGTGATCGTTTCTATTTTTGGAAAACACAGTTACATTAGCCTAATAAACAACAATGAAATCATTGATATAACTAGAAAATGCTACATCCATTGTTCTTTGGAAAGTTTCTCCAACATTCATTAATCCAAAAGGCTTCCTAACATATACATAAGATCCCTAAGAAGTATTAAAGGAAATCTTTATTCTTTCTTACTCCTTCACAACAACTTGATTATAGCGAGAGAAACCATCTAGAGTAGATAAAAATTCAGAACCAGTTACCAATTGTAGCATATTCTCCATGTTTGGTAGAGGGTAATTATCTTTCAGTGATGCTTTATTTAGGTTCCTAAAGTCTACACATAGCCTTATGTCACCATTCTTTTTCCTGACATGCACTAGGTTTGCAACCCAATCTGAATACATCGTGGCCTAAATGATCCCTCCATCCCTAAAATTGTTCAGTTATTATTGCATATTCAAAGAAAGGAGTGGATTGATGGGCCTCTATTTTTTTATGAAAGGCTTGGCATTATATTCAAGAGGAATCTCATGTTGGAACAAATATTCCCTGTATAGCTTCAACTCAGAGTAATACCAAGTTTGGTAGTCTTGATATTTCTTCAGCAATTGAATATAGGACCACTTTTCTTCCTTGCTGAGATTTCTTCCTAACCATATTTTACGTCACTTTTCCTTCGTACCCAGGTCATGCTCTTCCAAATCTCTTAAAACAAACATATTTATTTTAATAATGCAATACCCATTGTCAAATTTTCACTCAAGAGCCACCAAACCTCTAGGAATCATGTTTGTCTTTAACTGGATGATATCTTTTCCAAATAATGTATCCTTTCCTTCAAAAAACACACACCATTGGTTCCCAATCTATATTCTGGTCAACAAACTCACCTTGGCTCTACAAAAATTGTTTCACCTGGGCATCATCATCAAACACTTGTCAATTTTTAACGTTATCAGGGACATATGGCCTTATTAGTATTTCAACATCATACTCACAAAATGGAGAAATTATACAATTCCCAACTCTAGATCCTAGTACTGCTAACTTGTCTGCAACAACATTAACCTTTGTATCATGGTGCAACAATATTAAAAGAGTCAAACATTTCAATCAAATCCCAAACTACATGCTTGTATTATTTATTTCTATGGTTTTTAGTAACATACGGTTTCCTAATTTTCTTGACAATCAATTCTGGAATCCCCTTTGATAGTGACATCCTTTATACCATATTTCCATGCAATTCTCAAGCCTAATAACAATGATTCATATCCAGTAATTTTTTTGGTGCATTCAAAGTTAAGTTTGAAAGAAAACACAAACTCTTCTTGGATTTAGGATATCAGAACAATGCTAGAACCATTTCCAAACTTGGAACATGCTCGATCAAATAACAAGGTATAAGGTAAAACCACTAGTTCAAGACATTTGCACTAATCAATCTTGTGCTCCTTGCCATCAGCAAACCCCACAAATTTATTTTCATCTACATCAGCATATAACACTTCATAAGAAGCATTATTCAGACCTTCAATGAGGTGTAAAATTTTCTTCTCTCCCATACCACTTTACAAGGCTGCCTTCAATCAGAATGTTGGGAACAAGATATATCCCTCTGAACACTTCCACCAACACTTACAACCCACTTTCTTGATAACAACATGCCCCATTTAGAAGGGAAATCAACTATGACAACATCAAGTTTTAGGTTCCTACGTGGGTTAGCTGCAAGTTGTACCACCAAACCCTTCACACAACCTACAACAGGGACCTCTCTCGAATCCATTGCAGTACAATTGCCATAAGCTATTGTAACTTTAATGTTTAATTCATTCATGACTTCCAAAGGCTTAACATTACATGATGCTCTGGAGTCAAACATACAATTGTGTAATAGTTTGTCTTTAATAATCAGTGTTGTAAAAAAAGGATCAACATTTAACTAAGACTCAAGTAAAGATGTCCCCAAGTAGACTTCAAGTGGTTCACCTATCTCCTCTAACGCTGGTGGTTTTTCTAGGTCTACAATGGCTGAAGGAGCAGTGTTTACATTATTTATAATTCTACCTTGGGCACTCATATATCCCCCTAATCCCAAATACTCAAAATCCCTCTTCTTATGCTCAAGAATCCTAAACAGTTCCACAATTGGGTCTGAAATCTTGATCTAACTCAAGACTTAGGCAATGTTATAGGGAATGTACTTGGGAAAAGCAACATTTGGAGAAAGTTTGACAAACTCATCAGATGGCACAAAGTTTTTATCATTTTGGGCATGGATGGGAACACCACTTCTACTTAAGACAACAGGGCCTTTTCTAGATGCATGTTTCTTTGGGGTCTCTTATGGGACATTGGCGAGAACTAGAGTCTTTGGTTTGGCTTGAGGCCCTGCCCCTTTGACAACTTTACTTCTTGTGTTATACTCCTTTTCTTGGGCCATCCTCTTATGATGGGATTCATCCATCGTACTTCTTAATCATTAGAGATCTTAGGTACTCAAAATAATTATTAGGAAGGTCAAATTCTTGTACCATATCTATTTCTAAAGCATCAGAGGGAGGAAGGAGAGGTACCTGGTGAATGCAGTCCCCAAAACTTGTAGTAGTTCTTGCACTTATTACCTCAGTTGAAGTTTCTCTTTGCTGTGAGCTTGTAGAGAACTCCACCATGCATGCATCATCATCAGTTTTGTCATCATCATCAACTTCTTCAACTTTGTTTATCTAATTCACATGACAGGTAGGGTAAGAAGCAATTTTCACACCGATCTATTTTATTTATCTCTTCAACAAAAACTACTCTATCATTTAGAGGATCGGGCACTAGTCTATTTTCCCTAGCTTAGGGTTATCTAATTCCCATGGGTCCTTTACCTTTATCATCAAACATGTGATCATTTATAGGATGATTCATAAGTTTTTCTTGTCCTTTTTTACTATGTTAATCTTGAGGACCTTGTCCATTTTCTTTCTCTGCCCTGGCTAGCTTGTAAGAGATTTATTTGATAGCCACAGCCAAAGTCCTTACAACTTCCTCAAGATCCATAGCCTTACTTGATTGAGGCTTTCCAAGGTCGATCAGTTTAACACCCTCCCTCTTAGGAGGTTTTCCAACTACTTTAATATTGTTCTTAATTTGCAGAGCCATGGTAAAGGCCTGCCTTAAATTCCCAAGGTTCTTATCCCTTAAATAGTAAGCAAATTTCTTATCAAATTCATTTGAATACTCTATTAGACATGATTCATCACATGGCCTCAAATTAACAAGCAATCTTCTCAATGTTTTGTTAAATCTAGTGTTGAAATCATGCACTGATTCGTTAGGATTCTTTTTTATATTTTAAAATTTTGATAAAGAAACCTAGGGTTTGTTTTATCACCGTACAACATTCTAAATGCATTCTTCTTCTCTATCTAGAAGTAAATGGAATTATCTGGTAGAGATTTATACCATTCGCTTGCATCCTCTTCTAGAGTATGAATAAATAATTTAATGTATACATATTCAAACTCTATTTCAAAATCCTCCATCATATTGATAAAGAGTTTCAACTATTGATCGCCTATTATTACATTATTTCCTTGAGACTTAGGCAATCTATTTCTTACATCCTGTGGCAAAACATTTGGATAGATAACCATACCTCTAAAACTGATGAGACCAAAAGTATAAACAAAAAATGGAGGTCTGGGTGGAGTCTAAGACAAATTATTCTAAGGAGGTGATCTTAAAGGAGAAACAAAATGATGAGGAGTGAGGGGTCTATGTGGTACAAGGCATATAATTATCAGAATTACTGCCCTATAAAGTCTCTATCTCTTAGAAAACTCTATTAGATTTTTAAAATACAGGAGAAGATTGAGAAGTAAATGTTTCGAATATAGATGATGGACCCTCTCCAGATGGAGAATTTAACCTCAACAAAGAGGCTACCCAATTCAAAATAACTTGAGAAAGTACCACAATCTTCAATCACAAGCTGATTAATTTCACCAATGGAGATCTCATTTCTTGATGTTTGATCTCCCACAAACTTCCAAATTCTGCTTCCTTCTGAATTAGACTTTCCCAGCTCTTGAAACAACCTTCTACTAGGGTTATTGGCAAAGAAATATATTCTTCCTTTCATATTTGCAGATATTAATGACAAATATCACCTAATATATGTTAAGACACTAGTATTTATAATGAATTTTAAAAACACAGAGTCGCCACTAATAATTTTCATCTTAGTTTATGCAAATGCACTATGAAAGACCTATCAAATGTATGTCAATACTAGATTCATGCAAATCTCACAATATTTTCTCTTATTTTACCCAAATGTATTAATGATGATACAAATCTTAGTGCAATAACTATATAAGCTAGAAATATTACACTCAGAACTCACAAATTTGAATAATTTTTTATAGATCTGAACAAATTAATGATGTTTCAACAATGTATTTACACTTTAAAATTTGTAAAAAGCATTACTAGGGTCTGTATGTACTGTATTTGGAAAATACTTTAGAGGTCCCCCGACAACGGCACCACGAGTGTTGGTATCCAAATTCATTCTCTTTTTCAAGATGAATAGCAAAACATATTTGACAGGGAGCTTAGATTCAGATAGATCATAGTGTGTGTCATTTTATAGCCAGGGATTGTGATCTAACTGGCCCTTTATTACTCAAATTTGTGGAGAGATGGATTAACACCTTTAAGAGGATTTGAACCTGTCATCATTACTTTAGGCTGTGTCTCTTTGACCAGGGTGAAGAGGACCCTTAGTGTAACCGATGTTTGGTGAAGGAGATGGAGATATCCTTCTTTTGTACAAATTATATGAAGAGAACCTTTGGGAAAATAAGGTCAATACTCCATGATTTAACTCTTAAGAGTTGTCACTTCTAAAGGATGTAGATACTTTTAACACAAGGCTAAGGTTACTGAAGACATTAAGAAAATCCTGATTGTTCTGCATATTTTTGCAAGTAGATTTTGTTCCTTTGTTGATACACAGGGAAAACAAGGGTAGTTCAGGGTGGATCAAAGGTTTTGAAATGATTTTGGTGGGAGATGAAGCCTAATAAATTTGATTATACCATATCTTTGAAGGGACTTCACAATAATGAACAACTTCAACAAATAAAATCTTCAGAATAGTTAAGATGTTTCTTCAATCAGAAGGTGTGCTTTAATGGAGTCCTCAGATCAACACATTTTTACATAATCTTTGAGACTCCAACCTAAAGGCTCAAATTGAAAGAATCAATTAAAACACTAAATTTTCTGATTAATCATGCCTAAGGTGCACCCAAAGACTTACAGACAATCTTTATCAACAAATGACAACAAATTGATTTTAAAATTGTTTATCTCATCCTAGATGAAGGATCTTCTCAAAATTAAACTAAAAATACCATTAAACTGTCATAGGGATGAGATCCTGTGTGTATTTCACAAAAATTTCAATGTAATATTGCAATACGAATGAAAGAAAATATTTGCAGACATTCTGAAACAAAGAAGACACAAATTTTCTAGAGATTGGAAACAAATTAGATCTCAAGATTGCTTAGATTCATCAGCCTGGGAAAGCTTCTAGAGTAATATTAGTGCTCATCAACAGCTATACATATGCAACCAATTTCAAATGATACAAAATATAACACAAAAGAAAATAATAGGTTATCTCGGCTTTGGTCTCTCATGAAGCTAGCTTTCTCAAAAAAATTCTCTTAGGAATTCAAACTCTGACCATTTGCAAGATGATTCTCATTGCATTTATACATTTTTCTCACTCAATTTCCCCCCAAAAATAGAAGAATATTTGAGGTACCTTTTCTTGTTTCCAATTTTTTTTAGACAATGGCGTTTAACAAATTTAGATCCAAAATCTACCAGGTGGACCAATTTTGAATTGATCACGTTTCTTGGGGCCCTCGACTAATGACTAGTATGTCATGCAACAAATTTTTAGGAGTCCTTTTAATCATTCTTATTTTTTCATGTGAGAAATCCCCTTTTTAATCATTTTTCATAGCCTCTGCATAGTTGGACTTGACAGGTCATCCCTTTTTGCTCTCGAGGAAATGCCTTTTTCACCTTTTGCACCTTCACTTTCATCATTTAATCCTTTTTCCCTATTTATTTTCTACAATTTCTTTCCCCGCATCCATTTCCTCTGGTAATTCCCCATTTTTGTGAGTGCTTTGAGTAATTTTCACTTGAAAATATCAACCTTAGCAATCCTTGGAATCACAATTTAAGTTTCAAATTCAATAGCACCTTACTGATAGAGACGATAAAGAATTTCATCAAAGAACAATGAATAATAGTGCGTATTCACGTCTCTAGAAGTCTTGGTGAAAAATGGTATAAAAATTAGGTGAAATGCACAACCACCATTAATTCTTCCCCTTTTCCACTTTATATCAAAACCATCCACATGTTTTCTTGGTGTAATTGTAAAGGAGAAGCACAAAGGCAAGTCCTAAACAAGTACGAGCCTTCCACTTACCTTGGGAAAAATAAAAACACCTTTTGGCCTTTGAAAATTATCAGTGAAAAAAAAGGAACCAATGAGAGCCTTCACATGTCTTAATGGCACATTTTGAGATGGTCCCTGAAAGTGGAGACCCCAAAAAAGTGCAGCCTCAACATGTGTCTCAGGTAGGAAGAGTCTGTTAAAATGTTTAAGGTTCAGTGGAAGGCACCATGTGTCTAGGGTCCAAGATAGTCTCCTTTGGCTATTGACAAGTCCAAGAAAAGGGCAGAGTGAGCGGAAGTGTCCAAGTTTCTCCCTAACACTTCTTCAAAATAAATCTTAGGGGGCTGGTCTCCAAACAAGTGCGGTCCCTCCGCATGTCCTAGGCCTCTAGAAATTTTCTTGAAAATTATAAGTATGGGAAGACCCGATGGAAGCCTCCACATGTCTTCATGGTGCAACTTCGAGATAGTGCCCCAAGAGAAGAGACCCTAAATGAGCGTGAGCTCACCACGTGTCCCTAGGCCTTAGAAAATTGCTTTGAAAATTTTAAGTACAAAGTGGAGCTGGTAGAAACCTACACATGTCTCCTTATCACAATTGTTAAGGTAGGAATTGTTGGTACCCAGATTTAATCTCCTTCAAAGTCCAAGTAGCATCATGGATTTGACAAGACACTCAGAGTCAAATAAATGATTATGTATGTCCTTTTGTATCTGGGGAAGTAATCTATCTGAATTTTTAGCACTAAGGATTTGAAGAAGTGGGTAGCACCTTAAAAGGATGTGATCTTATCCTAACTATTTTTAGTTGTGCCTTTCAACCAAGGTAAGAGAACCTATTTTGTAACCTCTGTTATTGAATAATGATGGTAAATCCTTCTTTAGCACTAATTTTATAGAGAATACCTTGGGAAAATATGATCAACACACCAAATCTAACTCTCATGATTTGTCACTTCCAAATTATGGAGATATTTTCAAATACGAGGCAAAGGTTACTAAAGACATTAAGAAATCCTAATTGTTCTACATATTTTTACAAGTAGATTTTGTTCCTTTTTTGATACACTGGAAAAAAAGGGGTAGATCAGGGTGGATCAATGGTTTTTAAATGATTTTGGTGGGAGATGAAGTAGGGTAAAGTTGATTATATCAGTTCTTTGGATGGACTTCACAATAGTGAACAAATTCACAACAGAAAGCTTCAAAATAGTCAAGACGTTCCTTCAACCAAAAGGTCTGCTTCAATGGAGGCCTAGATCAACACATTTTCACATAATATTTGAGACTCCAACATGATTTCTCCAATTGGAAGAGTCAGTTAAACACTAAAGTTTCTGATTAATCACGCCTAAGGTACACTTGAAGACTTATAGACAATCTTTATCAACAAATGACAGTGAATTGATTTTTTTTTATCTCATCCAAGATGAAGGCTCTTCTTGAAATGAAATTATAAATACCATTAGACTATCGTAGGGACAAGATCCTATGTGATTTCACAAAAAAATTAGTGTAAGATTGCAATAAGAATGAAAGAAGCTATTTGCAAACATTCTGAAAATAAAGCAGATACAAAACTGCTAGATATTAGATACAAATTAATTCCAAAATTGCTTAGATTCATTAACAGGGGAATGATTCCAGAGAAATCTCAGTTCTTGTCAATGGATATACATCTGCACCCAAATTGACACAATGGAAAATATATAACAAAAGAAAATAACAGGTAATCTCGGTTTTGGTCTCTCGGGAAGATGACTTTCTCAAAAAAATTCTTAAGAATTCAAACTCTAACCATTTGCAAGAGTATTCTCATTACCTTTATACATTTTCTCTTACTCACTTTTCCCCCCAAAAGAGAAGAATATTCGATGGAACTTTTCTTGTTACCAATTTGTTCCAAATAGTGACATTTAAAAAATTTAGATCTGAAATCTGCCAGGTTGACCAATTGTGAACTGATCACATTTCTTGGGTCCTTAACTAATGACTAAGATGCCATGGCACAACTTTTCAAGAGTCCCTTTAATCATTCTAATTTTTTCATGCGATAAATCCCCCTTTTAATCATTTTTTCAGAGCCTCTACATAGCTAGACTTAATAGGTCATCCCTTTTTCTCTTGAGGCAACACCTTTTTCACCTTTTTGTGCCTGCACTTTCATCATTTCATTCTTTTTCCCTCCTTTTCCTCTTTAATTTTACTCTGCAACTTCTAGATATGGCATTTTGCATTTTTAAAAATGCCCAAGAAAAATTCCACTTCAAAAGTACTTCATATTTACAAATTTATCTCCCAAATTGATTCAATTGAATGTTGCAGACCGAAACAACACAAATTTGCCAAATATTTGATGAAGAATGATGTAAAAATGCATCTCCAAAAATCTTGGAGCTTCAATGGCAGAAGAATCAAATGAAATGCACATATAACATTTATCTTTTCCTTTTAAATTTTAATCTGACACCTCCATATGGCAAAATGTGATCGGAAATGGGCATGGGAGAACTTTTTAACATTTTATATCTTTTTGGAAAAAAGTAAAACTTTGACAATTTTCTCCGCCCCTCCTCCCTTAGAAAATGGGATTGACATGTGTCCCAAAGTGTGTGTCAAAGGAACCGCAGCTCGATTTTTCTATTGTGCCTTGTTTTTGGAAAAGGAAAATTTTCCTAATTTCCCCCATAGCTCCACCCTTATGCCTTTAGCTTCTGTTGTGGGTTCCAGCAGACCTGCGTTTCATTTTTTCACTTTATACTTATTTTCCAAAAAGGAAAAAGTTCCACATTTTCTATGCGGGCCTGCACCTCCATTTTTTACTATTCAATGTTGGCATTACTTTCCTATCAGGGCCATGCTTCAACTTACAATTTTATCCCTTTTTAAAAAAGGCAAAAAACCTTAAAAAACCCTGAAGCTCCGTTTCTCCATTTCCCCACCTACCAAATGTCTCAATGGCACATTTTGAGATGGTCCAAAAAAGTAGAGACCCCAAATAAGTGTGGGCTCAACACATGTCTCAGTCTAGTAGAGTCAGTTAAAAATTTAAAGGTTGAAGATAGTCTCCTTCGGTCATTGAAAAGTATAAGCAAAAAAGGTAGAGTGATTGGAATCCTCCAAGTGTGCTCCTGGCACTTCTTCAAAATAAACCTTAAGGGCTAGTCCCCCAAACATGTGCAGTCCCTCCACATGTCCTAGGAATTTTAGAAAGTTTCTTGAAAATTATAAGTAAGGGAAGGCCCAGCGGAATCCTCCATGTGTCTTTACGGTGTAACTTCAAGATGGTACCCAAGAGCGGAGACTCTAAATGAGCACGGGCTCACCACGTGTCCCAGGCTTCAGAAAATTTCTTTTAAAATTTTAAGTACAAAGCGGAGATCACAGAAGCCTCCACCTATCCCCCTATCATAATTGTTAAGGTTCTAGCCCACCATGTATCCATGGCCCACCAGAAACTATACCGGCTACATAAGAATTTGTCTAAGTCCGGGTAAAGAAGTGAAATCCTCCACGTGTCCCCCCGATGTAACTCCAAGGCCAAACCAAAAGGTTAATTTTCAAATGGGCACCATTCCTCCATGTGGACAAGTTTTGGGTTTGAAGCGAGCCATAGAGTTTTTATAGTGCCCCAATTAGCCACATCTAATGAAAAAGGGCCACGTTTCCATTGATGCAGAGATGTAAATTTGATGGGGAAAACTCACCCTTCAAACTCTAAAAATACAGGAAAAACACCATTTAAGCCCAGAGATGAAATTTTCTTTAAGGACAGAGAATTTGGAGATGTTATAAGTTTCAGACATGATACTTTGAGCTACATCCAACATTGTTTCAATACGTATTAAGGACAAAAATTACAGGGACAATAATACATGATTGTGGAAATGGAAGGAAATGAATAACCTAAGTTTTATTCCCAATTTAAAGACTCCTTCAGATGAACAGAGAAATAAAAATAATAATCTAGAATTTTAAGTGATCCTCTACTAAGGAATGGACCAATCATGGCAACCAAATGGTGGAGAGAGTCTTCAAGCACCACCATGGGGTTATAGAAAACATGACAGAGGCCAAAAACAGAGGAATTTCAATGACAAACGAGGTGAGACTAATTTGAGCAATAATATCAGCTCCGACTCGGGGATGGGAACTCCTTATGAGTGCCAAAATAACCAAATAATAGACCAAGTGCCAAAAACATACCATTAGGCAATGGAGTCAAAGAAAAATCTTGAAGAGCAGAACAACCATAGCCATCCTCCAAAAACTGAAATGAGAAACTAGAAAAATAGGTCAGTAAGGACCAGAATGAACA
This sequence comes from Taxus chinensis, assembly GCA_019776745.2. Classification (NCBI taxonomy): domain Eukaryota; kingdom Viridiplantae; phylum Streptophyta; class Pinopsida; order Cupressales; family Taxaceae; genus Taxus; species Taxus chinensis. The sequence continues at coordinate 866,055,458 of CM034146.1, read as the reverse complement.
AAAACACAAAATAAGATGAGAACAAAGAACTATACACTGTACAAATGGAGTATACCTTGATTCTAAGAAATCTATCAAGGAAAATTTTCAAATTCCTACCATTCATAGGAAATTCAAGTAGTTTCTCATCTAGGTATTTTTGGAAGAAAGTATTTTCAGCCATTCAAATATCAATTAAATAAGGGCACATCCACAATGCATCAAATTTACTAGGCTTTCCCTTATCTTCATGCATGTTATCCCGTAAAATCACAAGATCCCCAATGTTGAAATCTCTGGGTGTCACCTTTTTTTCAAATATCTTCTTCCACTTTTCTCTGAACTTCACATGCCACTGATGGGATGCCCTTCTCTGTTCATCCAACTCAATAATTTGATTAATTCGAGCATCACATGAAATTACTTCTTGGTCTTCAATCTATTGAACAAAATAAAATGAAGACAATTACAAATGGAGGGGCATTATAGCTTTAGTTCCATGTACCAATTCAAATGGGATTTTACTAGTAGCTCTTTTGAAAGTGATTATGTCAGCCCAAATAACGAACATCAGTTGCTCACCTCACTTCCTTTTATTCAGCTCCAAGGTTGTTCTAATGATCTTTAGCAAGTATTTATTACTAGACTGAACTTGTAAATTTCTTTGGGGATTATAGTTAGAAGCATATGTAGAATTGATCCCATGCTCTTTGTACATTGACACCAAAGGTTTGGCTTTGAAAGTCATGGAATTATCAGTAACAATTTTAGCTGGCACTCCAAATCTGTATATGATTTGATTCAACATGAAGTCCATGATAAGTTGGTGTGTTGCCTTCTTGGTGGGGATTGCTTCCACCCACTTAGTGAAATAATTAGTGGCTAAGAGAATCCATTTATGACCATACTTGGAAGGATTAGAAATTTCCCCTATGAAATCCATTCCCCATTTTCTGAATGGGGCTTCAACTGACACAAGATGCAAAGGAAGGGAGCATGAAACTTTCATTCTTCCAGAAAAATGCTGGTAACATTCACAGCTACTGATCAATAGAGTTTTATCCTTGAAGAGAGTTGGCCACCAATAACTAGGCGTCAATATTTTATGTGTTGTAAATTTCCTAGAAACATGTCCCCCATAGACCCCTCCATGGAGATAACCAATTTATTTTGGGGCCTCATTTTTAGTAATGCATCTCAAGAGCACTTCCTTGGGGTTCTTCCAAGCTAACCCAAAATAAGTAATGACATACTTTTGAGAGGCTAACTTAAGAGATCTTTTCTTATTTTTACTTAGATATTCAGGGCAACATAGATGTCTGAGATAAAATATTATATCTTTGTACCATTCAGAACTTACAAAATTTTCAAGGACATCCATCCTTTCTCCTTTTACTTCATTTACCTCAATAGTTTACAAGTTTCTCTTAGCCATAAGCTTAGCTAGGCCCAAACCTCTTACCAATTTCATGGTTTGGGTATCCATCAAAACTTGTTCACCCATCTACATCTTTTTCTTGAGACCTCCATCTCTGATAAGATTTCTTTCACCATGGTGTGGGGAACATAAGCAACAACTTTAGAACTTAAGATGTAGGGTCTGAAAACATGTGTTGCTTTCACCAAGAAAATTGCTTGTTTCTCCATGATATTGTATTTCAACTTAGCTCCTTACAATGCCTTACTAAAAAAGGCAATTGGTCTCTCAACCCCATCATCATCCTTCTGTAACAAAACAAATGTAATGGTGTTTTCTGACACAAAATAAAACACTTGAAATGGATTCTTGTATTTTAGGGCTGCCAAAATAGGGACATGCTTTAGTACTTATTTGGTTCCATCAATATCTAGAATGGATGCTTCTTCCCACTTGATAATCTGGTCTTTCTTCAACATGCAAGTGATGGGGAGAGTCAACTCAACAAAGTTAGACACAAATCTTCTAATGAATTTTTCTTTTCCAAAGAAGGATTGGATTCCCTTCTTGGTTCTTGGAATTAGAACCTTGCCGATAGCCTGTAACCTTTCGGGGTCAATCATGACACCATCCTTTAATACAATGTGACCAAGCAACTTGAGATTTTACACTCCAAAATGGCACTTATTTGGATTCAAAGAGATAACAAATTCTCTGCATCTAATCAAAAAAAAATTCCAAGTGCTGCAAGTGATCATTTATCTTCTTGGAAAAAATAGTTACATCATCTTCATAAACAACAATGAAATCATTAATGTAACTAGCAAAAGCCACATCCATTACCCTTTGAAATATTTCTCTAGCATTCATTAGACCAAAAGGCATTCTAACATAGACATATGTTCCTCAATGAGTGGTAAAGGAAGTCTTAATTATTTATGATTCCTTTACAATAATTTTATGATAGCCAGAGAAACTATCCAATGTAGAAAGCAACTCAGATTCAGTCACTAACTGCAACATATTTTCCATGTTTGGTAGAGGATAATTATCTTTCATTGATGCTCTATTCAGATTTCTGAAATCCACACAGATCCTGATATCACCATTCTTTTTTCAAATTGGCACTAAGTTTGTAACCCAAGAAGAATACCTTATTGGCCGAATAATCCCTCCATCCCTTAGCTTGTTCAATTATTCTTGCATATTTATGGAGAGGAGTGGATTAATCAGCCCCTTGTTTTGTCTGAATGGTTTTGCATTTTTTTTGAGAGGAATTTCATGCTGAACAAATCCTCTTTGTATGCTTTCAGCTCAGAATAAAACCAAGTCAAACAGTTCTAATATTTCTTCAGCAATTGGACATAGGACTGTTTTTCTTCCTTGCTCATATTACTTCCCAACCAAGTCTTTCTTGGTTTCTCCTTCATTCCAAGGTCATTCTCTTAAACATCCCTAGAGGATGGTATATGTCTGTTAATAATGCAATCAGCATTATCAAAGTTTGATTCGAGAGCAACCAACCCTCTAGGAATGGTACTAGTTTTCAATTGGATGATGTCTTTGTAAAACAAAGTTTATTTTCCTTCTGCTGCACACACCATTGACTACCAATCAATAAATTGATCAGTAAACTCCCCTTTGTTTTGAAAAAACCATTTCACCAAGTCATCATCATCAAATACTTGCCAATTTTTTACATTGTTAGGGACATATGGCCTTGTTAGTACTTCAACATTATATTCACAATTGGGGGACATTAGACAAACATCAAACCAAGATCCCAAGATTGCAATCTGGTATCCAACATCATTGAAATTTCTATCATGATGCACAATATTATATGAGTCAAACATTTCGATCAAATCCCAAATTATATGCTTGTATTGTTTCATTCTCTAGTTTTTAGTAGCATACAATTTTCTAATTTGTTTGATAATAAGTTATGAGTCTCCTTTGACAATGATATCTTTAATATAATATTTGCAATAAATTCTCAAACTTAATAACAATGCTTCATACTCAACAATGTTATTAGTGCATTCAAAGGTAAGTTTGAAAGAGAAAACAAACTCTTCCAAGCTTGGAGAAATCAGCACTACACCAACACCATTTCCAAATTTGGAACAAGCCCCATCAAATAAAAAGGTCTAAGGAGAACATACCTTTTCATGACACTTACATTGATCCATCTTGTTCTCTTTTCCATCAACAAACCCCACAAAGTTATCTACATCCACATCAGCATATAACACTTCATAAGGAGCATTATTTAGATCTTCAATGAGGTACAACATTTTCTTCTCTCCATACAACTTTACAAGGCTGCCTTCAATTAGAATGGTGGCAAAATAAATTTCCATATAAACACTTCCACCAACATTTTCAGCCCACTTTCTTGATAAGAGCATGCCCCATTTGGTAGGGAAATCAACAATGAGAACATCAAGTTTCAGGTTCTTACCCAAATAAGATGTAATTTTTACCACCAAACCTTTCACATATATAACAATGGGCACCGTTCTAGATTCCATGGTAGTGCATCTTCATTATGGTGTTGTCACTCTGATATCCATCTCATTCATGACCTCAAGAGGCATGACATTGCATGATGCTTTGGAATCAAACATACAATTGTGCAGCATTCTATCCTTAATGATCAAAGTTGTAAAAAGTGGATCAACATTTAATTGGGATTCAACCAAATATGTCCCGAAGTAAACCTCATGTGCTTCTCCAATATCTTCCAATGTTGGTGGTGTTTCAAGGTCTGCAATGGTTGGAGGAGGAGTTTCTATAATGTTTACATTTCTTCTTGGGGTACTCGTTTCTTCTTTCAATCCCAAGTACTCAAATGCTCTCTTTTTGTGCTCAGGAATCCTAAGCAACTCAAAAAATAGAACACTAACCTTGATTTGACTCAAAACTTAGGCGATGTCATATGGAACATTCTTTGGCAAGGCAGCATTGAAAGGGAGATTAGCAAACTCATCAGATGGCATGGGATTCTTGACAGTTTGGGCATGAGGAGAAGTATGAATCTTGTTTGGGACAGCAAGGCCTTTGGAAGGTGTATCTTTCTTAGGAGTCTCTTTAGGAATACTAGTAAGCAATGGAGTTTTAGGTTTGGCTTGAGGCCTTTCTCCTTTGACAACTCTACTCCTAATATTATAATCCTTTTCTTGAGAAAACACAAAGTTCAACAACAACTGCCTATCTTCCTCAGAAGGGATTCCTCCATCATACTTATTTATCATTAAATCTCTTAAATACTCAAAGTCATTATTAGTAATATCAAAATATTGCACTACATCTACTTCAAAAGTATGAGAAGGAGGAAGAAGTGGTACCTGGTGAATTCAATCCCAAAACGTTGCAGTAGTTTGAGAACTTATCACTTCAGTTGAAGTTGCTCCTTGTTGTGATCTTGAAGAGAAACCAATCATGTAAACATTATCATCAGTACCATCATCATTATCAACTTCTTCTTCTTTATGATTTAATTCACATGGAGTATGCAGCAAAAATCATCTATCACACCAATGAATCTCATTGGCATTATCAACAACAACAACATGCGTAGTCAGAGGATAAGGAACCATTCTACTTTCCCATGCTTGGGGATGTTTATTTGTAGATCCCATGGGTCCTTTACCTCTTTCATGTGACCTCTGATCACCCCTAGGATGATTTCCAAATCTGTCATGATTTTGTGCCTTTTTTTGACCTTGTAAAATATGCCCAATTCCTTTCTCTTCTCGGGCTAGTTTGTAAGATATTTCTTTGACAGCCCCTTCCAAATTTTTAACAACCTCCTCAAGATCAACACTCTTTCTTGCTTGAGTTTTTTCTAGGTTTATCAGTTTAACACCCTCCCTCTTAGGAGGTTTTCCAATGGCCTTAATGTTGTTCTTAATTTGTAGAGCCAAAGTAAAGGTCTACCTCAAAGTGCCATGGTTTTTATACATCAAATAATATGCAACCTTCTTGTTAAATACATCAGCATACTTTATAATACAAGATTCATCACATGGCCTCAAATTCACAAGAAATATTCTCAATGTCTTATTGAATCTTGTATTAAAATCATGCACCGATTCATTAGGATTATTTTTTATATTCTCAAATTCTGAAAAAATAAACCTAGGGTCAGTTTTATCACCGAACTGCATTCTAAAGGCATTCTTCATCTCTGTCCAAGAGTCAATGGAATTATCAGGTAGAGATTTATACAAGCCCCTTGCATCCCCTTCTAATGTATGAATAAAAAACTTAATGTATACATCTTCAAACTCTATTTTGAAATACTCCATTATCTCGAAAAAGAGTTTCAAGTGTTGATCACCAACTACTGAATTGTTTCCTTGAAACTTAGGAAATCAGTTTCTTACATCTTGGGGAACTACATTTGGATAACTAGCCATCCCTCTAAATCTGATGGGACCAAAAGTATTAACAAAAAATGGAGTTCTGGGTGGAAGCTAATTCATATTATTCTGAGGAGGTGATCTTACAAGAGAAATAAAGTGATGAGGAGTGAGGGGTTTGTGTGGTACAGGGATACAATTTTCAGAATGACTGCCCTCTAAAGGTTATGTCTCTTGGAAAAATCTATTAGATTTTGAAAATAAAGGGGTAGATCAAGAAGAAAATGTTTCAAATACATATGATGGACCCTCTCTAGATGGAAAATTTAATTCAAAATAGAGGCTACCTAATTCAGAAGCAATTGAGGAAGTATTGTAATCTTCAATTACAGGCTGATTAGTTTCACCAGTGGAGATCTCTTTTCTTGATGTTTGATCTCTAACAACCTTCCAAATTCTACCTTCAAAATTTTTTTTCCATAGATTTGGAAACAACCTTCTAGTAGGGTCCTTAAGAAAGAAATATCTTCATCCTTTTAGCTTTGCAAAGATTAGTAAAAAATTCACATTGATAGAGGTTAAGACACTGGCATTTGTCAAAAATAAATCAACACAAAGTCGCCACTAACAATTTTCACCTCATATGTGGAAAAATGCACAAAAAGATAATCTATCAAATGTCTGTTAGTACCAGAATCTTGCAAAACTTAACAGATCTGATCTTCTTTTACCCAAATTTATCAATCACAATGCAAACAAAGTGCAACAACTGCTAGAAACTGGGAAAATTTTAGACATAGCATATAATTTTGAACAAATCTCACAAATCTGCATATAAAATGACTTCTTAATAATTTATTTGCACATAACATTTGTAAGAAATATTAGCAAGGTTTGATATGTATCCAAATATTTCAAATATTTTCAACAAGTCCCCGGAAACTATACTAGAAGCATGTTAGTACAAAGATTTAATCTCCTTCAAAGGCCAAGCAACATCATGGATTTGAAAATACACTCAGAGGCAGATAGATGATTATGTATGTCATTTTATAGCCATGGAAGCAATCTATAAAAAAATTTAGCACTCAGGATTTTAAGAAGTGGGTAACACCTTAAAAGGATGTGATCTTATCCTAACTATTTTAGGTTTTACCTTTCAACCAAGGTAGGATAACCTATTTTGTAACCTCTTTTATTAAAGAATGCTGGTAAATCCTTCATTTGTAGAAATTTTATAGAGAAGACCTTGGGAAAATGTGATCAACACACCAAATCTGAGTCTCATGAGTTGTCACTTCCAGATTATGGAGATATTTTCAAATACAAGGCAAAGGTTACTAAAGACATTAAGAATTCCTGATTTTTCCGCATATTTTTTGCAAGTGGATTTTGTTCCTTTTTTGAAACACAGGGAAAAAAGGGGTAGTTTAGGGTGGATTATTGGTTATTAAATGAATTTTGTGTGAGATGAAGTAGGATAAATTTGATTATACTAGTTCTTTGGAGGGACTTCATAATAATGAACAACTTTACAATAGAAAGCTTCATAACAGACAAGACGTTCCTTCAACTAGAAGGTGTGTTTCAATGTAGACCCATATCAACACGTTTTCACATAATATTTGAGACTCCATCATGAAGGCTTGAAGTATAAGACTCAATTAAACACTAAAGTTTCTTATTAATCACGCCTAAGGTACACCTGAAGACTAAAAGACAATATTTATCAACAAAGGACAATGAAATGATTTTAAATTTTTTTATCTCATCCAAGATGAAGGATCTTCTTGAAATGAAATTGCAAATACCATTAGAGTGTCCTAGGGACAAGATCCTATGTTATTTCACAAAAATTTCAGTGTAAGATTGAAATAGGAACAAAAGAAACTATTTGCAAACATACTGAAAATAAAACAGACACAAAATTACTAGAGATTAGACACAAATTAATTCCAAAAGTTTCTTAGATTCATCAATAGGGGAAAGCTTCCAGAGAAATATCAGTGCTTGTAAATTTCTATACATCTGAAACTAACTTGACACAATAGAAAATCTAGCTTAGAAGAAAATCATAGGTAATCTCGGCTTTGGTCTCTCGGGAAGACGAATTTCTCAAATGTTTTCTCAAGAATTCCAACTCTGAACATTTGCAAGATTATTCTCATTGCATTTATACATTTTTTCTTACTCAATTTTTCTCCCAAAAGAGAATAAAATTTGAGGAACCTTTTCTTGTTACAAATTTGTTCCAAACAGCGACGTTTAACAAATTCAAATCCAAAATCTTCTAGGTGGACCAATTGTGAACTGATCACATTTCTTGAGCCCTTGACTAATGACTAGGATGTCACCCCACAAATTTTTGGGAGTCCCTTTAATCATTATTATTCTTTCATGTGAGAAATCCCCTTTTAATAATTTTTTAGATCGTCTGCATAACTGGACTTGACAATTCATCCCATTTACTCTCGAGGTAACGTCCTTTTAACCTTTTGCATCTGCACTTTCATCATTTCATCATTTCCCCCTCATTTTCCTCTAAAATTTTACTATACAACTTTTGGATATTGAATTTTGTGTTTTTGCATGAGCCCAAGAAAAAATCCACTTTAAAAGTACTTCAGATTTATAAATTGAGCTCCCAAATTTATTCAATTGAACTTTACAGACCAAAACGACACAAAATTTTCTAAAATTTGATGAAGAATGATGCAAAAATGCATCTCCAAACATCTTGAATCTTCAATGGCAGAAAAATCAAATGAAATGCACACCTAACATTTGATTTTTGCCTTTCAACTTTTAATCTAAGACCTCCACATGGAAAAATGTGATTGGAGATGGGCATGGGAGCACTTTTTAACATTTTATAACTTTTGGAAAAAAGTAAAATTTTGACATTTTTCTCCACCCCTCCACCCTTAGAAAATGGGTTTGAGACGTATCCCAATCTGGGTCCAAGAGGAACCACAATTTGATTCTGCTATTTTACCTAATTTTTGGAAAAAGGAAATTTTTCCAAATTTTCCCCACAACTTTTTCCTTCCACCTTTAGCTTCTGATGTGGGTTCTAGCGGACCTGTGCTTCATTTTTTCACTTTATACTTATTTCCCAAAAAGGGAAAAGTTCTAGATTTTCTCCACAGGCCCACACCTATATTTTTGACTATTCAACACTGGCATTACTTTCCTATCGAGGCCGCAATTTAGCTTATAATTTTATCCATTTTTACAAAAGGAAAATAAACCTTGTAAACCCCCAAAACTTCATTTCTCTATTTCCCCACATGCCACATGGCTCAATGGTACATTTTCAGATGGTCCCAAAAAGTAGAGACACCAAACAATTGTAGGCTCAACATGTGTCTTAGTCTGACAGATTTTTTTAAAAAGTTGAAGGTTTAGCAGAAGGTGCCATGTGTCTAAGGTCTGAGACAGTCTCCTTCGGCCATTGAAAATTCTAAGCAAAAAGGTAGAGTGAGTGGAAGCCTCCAAGTGTCCTCCTGGCGATTCTTCAAAATAAATCTCAAGGGTCAGTCCCCAAACATGTGCGGTCCTTCCATGTGTCCCAGGCCTTTTAGGAAGTTTCTTGAAAAGTCTAAGTAAGGAAAGGCCCAGTGGAATCCCCCACGTGTCTTTATGGTGCAACTTCAAGATGGTTGCCAAGAGCGAAGACCCTAAACAATCGTTGGCTCACCACATGTCCCAGGCTTTACAAAATTTCTTTGAAAAATTTAGGTACAAAGCGGAGCTAGAGGAAGCCTCCACTTGTCCCCCTATCACAATTGTTAAGGTGGGACCCTGAGGTGGATCCTCAAATGAGCTCCAACCCTCCACATGTCCATGGCCCACCAGAAACTATACCAGATGCATAAAAATTTGTCTAATTCTGGGTAATGTAGCCAAATCCTCTAGGTGCCCCCCTGGCGCAACTCCAAGGCCAAACCAAAAGGATAATTTTCAAATGGGTGTCATTCCTCCATGTGGACAAGTTTTGGGTTGAAGTGAGCCATACAGTTTTTAGAGTGCCCCTCTGAGCCACATCCAACCAAAAAGGGCCATGTTTTCACTAATGCAGAGATGTAAATTTGACAGGGAAAACTCACACGTCAAACCATAAAAATGCAGGAAAACCACCATTTGAGCCCGAAGATGAAATTTTCTTCGAGGACAGAGAATTTGGAAATGTTATAAGGTTTAAACATGATCCTCCAAGCTACATATAATCACATTTCCTCAGGTATTTGAGACAAAAATGACAGGGAAAACAACACATGACTACAAAAAATAGAAGGAAAGGAACAACCCAAGTTTTATGCCCAATTTACAGACTCCTTCAGATGGATAGAGAAGCAAAAAAAAAATACTAGACCTTTAAGTGATCCTTGACCAAGGAAGGGACTGATCATGGTAACCAAATGGTGGAAAAAGTCTTCATGCACCAATACGGGGAGATAAAAAACATTACAGAGGCCACAAACAGAGGAATTTCAATGACAAATGGGGCGAGACTAATTTGAGCACCAACAGGACCCTGAGGTGGATCCTAAAATGAGTGCCAACCTTCCACATGTCCATGGCCATCAAAAATGTACCGACTATAAGAAACATTTGTCTAATTCTGGGCAAAGTAGTGGAATCCTCCACATCTCCCCTGGCGTAACTCCAAGGCCAAACCAAATGGTGAATTTTACAATTAGTGTTGTTCCTACACTTGGACAAGTATTGGGTTGAAGTGAGCCTTACATTTTTTAAAGTGACCCACCGAGCGTATCTAACCAGAAAGGGCCACATTTCCATTGATGCTAAGAAGTAAAATTGACCATGACAAATACATCTGTCAAACCGTAAAATGTAGGAAAATCACCATTTGAGCCCATAGATGATTTTTTCTTCAAGGAAAAAGAATTTAGAAGTGTTATAAGGATCAAACATGATCCTCTGAGCTACATCCAATCACGTTTCCTCAGGTATTTGAGAAAAAATGACAGGGAAAACAACATGTGACTACGGAAAATGGAAGGAAAGGAAAAACCAAAGTTTTATGCCCAATTTACAGACTCCTTCAGATGGATAGAGAAATGAAAAACAAATTCTGGACCTTTAAGTGATCCTTGACCAAGGAAGGGACTGATCATAGTAACCAAATGGAGGAAAGAGTCTTCAAGGACCAACATGGGGAGATAGAAAACATGATAGAGGCCGCAACTTGAGGAATTTAAATCACAAAAGGGGCAAGACTAATTTGAGCACCAATAGATCTGATTTGTACACTACACCCTTAGCTATTAAGATCTTGATGATGTAATTGAGAATGGAGAGATTACATATTACGAGCTTAAATCCAATTTCACATAGGAGAAATAGTAGGTTTGGGGAAGGATGGAAGCGTCCTTAGCAGAAGAAATTTAAAGAGAGGAAAGACGACTCAAGTATAGTGATGCACAACAGAGGGTTGTTGATGAGGCACTGATGTCAAGATGAATGATGAGTTGTGGAATTGATGAGAACTTCATGGAAGATGAGGAACCTATATGCACCCAAAATTGCATGTGCTACATTGTTAGAAAATTGTTACAGAAATCCTTAATGATGATTTAGGTCCTTTCAAGGAGTTCAAGATTAAATTTCCATTCGCGATATATATTTGTTTCCTAGATGTATTTTCCTATCATTCCCATGCTTTTTCTATCTTGGTACATGTTTCTATGCATGTTTTGGCCTTTAGTGCCAGCAACGCCACCCTACCTAGGCAACGGTTTTGAAACCACCGACAAAAATAAGGAGGTGGTCCTCAAATCACCACCCTGCGTAGGGAGGCATTCCTTCCAGATTTTTCATGAATATCTCATACATGTTTTAGCAAGCAATGGTTCACTTAATTTTGCTTTTTGCATGCATTCATGAGCCAAATTTTGTAAAATTAGCTTTCATTATTTGCTTCTCCTTCCTCTTATTTTAAAATATATTTAATTGGTTAAAACTTTTCCTTCTTGTCTTGTGTATGAAGGAACCTCCCATACTCCAGTCCTATATATTCCATACTTGTATTCAAGGAAAAGGCATAAGAATTTTGTGAATCTTGTATTATATTACTGCTATGATATTGCTAGGAATTTCATAGTCAAGCTCTGATCTCTTGTGTTATCTCACTTCTACCTCTATTACATCCGGAATACCATCAAGCTGTCACTCCTTAAGTTCCATTCTTCTACTATTATTCTTGCATTCCCAATCCCTTGGACTCACACGAACACTTGGAGAAAGAAAGCAACATATTGAGGGGACAAACATAAACATACCTAGATTTGTCAAAGCTCTTTTTTATACATCTTGGAATTGTGTGTTTGCTTCCCTTGTTTGTTTAATTGTCAATTTCAAATCACTAATTTCAATCAATTCATATGAAATAGAGTACAGAATAATTCATATCAAATAGAATAGAAAATCATTAATTTCAATAGAATTAGTCAAATCACAAGTAGATCAAGTCATTAGTAAGATTTACCCTTTAAAATTATCAGGGAAGTTGTGAGGAATAATAGCCTCTTTTAGGTTCATGATTTTTTCTTCACCTTTGAGGTAGGGTTTGAAGGGTTTTGATTAGATTAGGTTATTTGATTTAGATTAGATTCATACATTTCCACAAATAACCAGCTACATATGGCTAATTACTTGTATTTAGTTTATTTATTACATTAAAACGTATTGCTTTAAAATTAGAAAAGACCAAAAATATTTCCTTTAATAGACTAGTTTGATTTTATTGCTTTGATCCAAAATATTTTGTAAAATCTAAAAGCATAGATTAGATATCCTTCAATAATTAGTTTACTTATCAAAAATAATTTTATTTCATTTTGTATGACCATCAACGGTCCACAACAGAAAAATATATAAAGTTGTGATCCCTTGGTCTCACAACCCATTGAGCCAAAATTGATAACTCACATTGATACCATTTTATGTTTGATAGTCTTTGGTACACCTGCAACTTTTGGTCAGAAAATAAAACAACTCAATATGCTAAAAATCATTGCTAATAAAGCCTACGAAAATTAGACCACTCCTAGCAACATCGTTTGATTATGCGCATAATCATTTAAGGGCCACATCCTCTACGAGTCTTTGGTTGTGATGCTCAGGACCCACAATCCAGCGGGCCTGCTAGTCAGTTAGAAATTGACACTAGTTTGCATACATTAGTATTTAGATCTTCACCACTTCCACCAAATATTATTGCACAACTTTCCTTACTCAACATAGCAGCCGACTAGGCTAAAGAATTTCCAGACCACACTAGAAAATCACCCATAAATATAATATCGTCTGAGCTCAATATTGATTGGAGTCTACGAGCGGATATTATTTAAGACCTATCCATTACACCAATTCAAGTTAGGAGAGAATTGTTTGCCTTAGACTCGCTGATCCTGACATTGCAAGTTAAATATTTAATATTTCCCATTTAGCTCAATCCTCATCACCACACACACACTCACACTCATTCTACATTGGTTTTCTTGGCACAACCTTGAGAGGTTAGGTACGAAGAAGGTCACGTGTTGATTTTTCTTTCATACAAATTGGTGAACCTTATGTGAAGAGCTAGCCTCTAAACATTTCTGCTTCCTTCTTACATCCTTTATTCTATGGGTATTATTATAACTCCCAAATATTTCAGGATACGACAAGTATAGTCAGCCCACCCTGGGTTTTGACATGTACCACTACAAATCAAGTATACTACAACAATCACCTTCTCTCTCAATATGGGTGGAAAAATGCTCATACTCTCAAAACCCTATACTTTAGGGAAGCAATGTTGGTTCCTCTATAGGTATTAAGGAACTTGACCAGGTCACTCACACCTATACTCATGAATAATCAAGTTCTAAAAACATAACTTTCACTAGTAAAGCAATTTCATCTCCTTAGGTATTGTTTCAACATCCCATTAGCATGTAATTGGATTAACTCCTACATCTAGATGAGGTATATTTAGCACAATATGCTAAGAGTGAACATAACTTCAAGTACATGAACTAAAATTCAGATAGGTTATAAGGACAAGGTGATGTCTTGCTCCAAAAAAATAACGCTACCCCCTCCACCAATTGAAAATTCTACAATTAGGGGTGGAAAAATTGTGAAAAATTCATAGCAGGATACCATAACCCTGAACAACCTATGACAATTCAACAAAGAGGACCTAAGAAAAGTACTACCCTGTCAATGGGTGATATCATTTTGGCTTTGGTAGACAAGGTCAAAGAGCTATATCTTGCCCAAAATACTCATAATTCATACGCAGGGAAATTTTGAACTTCTCCCTACCCATATAATTACGAACAAATTACTACTACACAAAAACCTGCAGTTTATATTAATACTCAAAACCTTGCAAATCTTCTTATGGGGACAGGCACTTTAGGTATTCCCTCCCAAGCCATGTATGTATATATATAACACGCGCCAACTAGAAGTACATTCTCAAATGTCGTATAATCTGGAAATGCAACATTCCCTTCCTTTATGCCTTCAATTCCATATCAAGGTAATCAACCCCCGTACGTGCACATGTATTCTAAATCTCCACAGGGGGACATGTATACCTACTCAAGTCCATATGGACAACTACAGGGGATGTCATACACCCCAAAAAATGTTTATGTTGTCTAATTTCAACAACCGATGCAACCCCCACATCCCCTATAAATATCTTCACTAGTGGAAGCATACGCAATGGGGACTTATTTTGAATATCTCAAGGAACCCCTAGACTTATCTATTCAGAAATTCATGCTCCTGAGGCACCTGCCTAATATTTCAAAATTCAAAGGGGAGGGTGATCCTAACACCCACATCAAGGCTTATATAATGGCCATTCAAGAGCTACTCCCATGGGATGCAGTATTTTTGAAAATTTTCCCTAAGACACTAAAAGGTATTGCTCTCGACTGGTACTATAGGATACCAGAGGATTCAATACACTTGTTTAAGAAAATCATATTAGATTTTATCAAATATTTTGATATGAACAAGCTTTTGAGAACAAGAATCAAGGAATTCCTTCATATCAAGCAAGAAAAAAATGATTCTACAACCCACTTTATTCAAAAATGGAAACAAGATCTCTAATCCTCTGCAAGCATTCCAAATATGGATCAAATAGAACTTTGTGATTTATTCCTCCACTCTCTCAATAGAGAGAAAAAGGAAGAGGTTCAAAAGTTCCTGCTAAGGAGCTATGAAGAGGTGTTAGAGGGTTCTCGTTGGATTGACCAAGTGGCCATTGAAAGTGGTCATAAGACTTATGGAGAAAATTATAAGTTAATTAGTTTCAGTTAAAAAATCATGGTTACTCCACAACACAAACAATAACTAAGGACCAAATATCCTTAATAAGAATCATGGAGCCACGAATGACGGTGTGACTGAATAGCCAAAAAATCCTAATGTTGTTAATCCTACCAGTACATGTTCTACAAATAACAACAATAATGGAAATAATCAGAGAAACAATAATTTTTCACCCTAGGTAAACATTGTGGATTTTAATCATCCTCAACAACAACAACAACAAAAATAACCTTAGCAACAAAGAAAAACACATAACCCAATCCCAAGTCAATACCCAAGCGAGTATCCCAACCATTTCTAAAACCAAGGGAAAGGTTTCAAAAAATTTAATTATAACAACCAATAACCAAACAATAACCATAGTTTCAGACCGCAACAAGGAACAAACCAAAGGCCTCAGGATTATGATCCGGACTTATAATGTGGTTTCCATAGGGTTCACAGGCATGACAAAAGAATGTGTTGTGATCTTGTAGTAAGTTTTTACAGTGCTTTC
Source organism: Taxus chinensis (assembly GCA_019776745.2). Lineage (NCBI taxonomy): Eukaryota > Viridiplantae > Streptophyta > Pinopsida > Cupressales > Taxaceae > Taxus > Taxus chinensis. The sequence continues at coordinate 866,039,833 of CM034146.1, read as the reverse complement.
TAGAGGACCAAAGATATTTATTTTTTGACATATTTTTGGAAAACCCAACAACACCCACTCAAAACAACTACAGGGGACTAGTATCTCTAAAGAACACACCTCTAGGGATTTTTAATGTTCCTCTCCCCATGCATCCAAAGGATGGTAGATTAGATCCCAATGGTTCAAATAAAGGTATTGTAATATTACTCATGATTATGAAGCCTCAACATCATCAAACACATAGGTGACACCTCCTTTGGACGGTCACCAACAAAAAAAAATTGTGCCGTTGGTAGAGATAGACACTGAACCACAAATTAACACTGCCACTAGAACTAGGGACTATTATTTTCAGCCTATGCCAATTTACTTGACCATATAAGATGACATCCATGATATGCTAAGAAGACCATTAGGAACTTACGACCTGATCAAATACCTAACTAAAACATTCTCATAGATTTCCTTCTTGGATATGCTAAATAATTCCCCTACTCATAGGGCTGCTCTACTTGAAGCATTGGGTCTTGGTCATTTGGCTAATGTTACCCCTCCTCCAGAGGCATGAATTAACCACATGTACTTTGATGTTTATCCTCCTAGACAACCTGAAAGAGATGTTGGATTTGTGTTTGATATCAACAAGATTCCCACAGACACTGAAATAGTTCATAGAGGCGACCTGACATTGTTTTTACAAGTCTTGATTTACAACAACTATGTAAAGTGTCTGATGATTGATGATGGTGTGATACTTAACATAGTCACTTACCTTTCCTTCAAAAATGAGGGTACAGAGAGACTAATCTCTCTTCAACATGAAATACGGTGAGGGGCTACCATAGCCTTAAAGCAACGTCAATCAAAACTATAGTGTTGATGGTAATCCTTGGAGCTAAGACTGTATTGAATGAATTTTATAGTATAAATTGGGAAACCAACTATAATATGATCCTTGGTCATCCTTGGATTCATCGCATGAAGAAAATCACCTCCACTCTATTCCAGGAGTTTAGATTCCTACATTTAGGGAAGGTATTTATGGCACAAAGTGATCTAAAAACCTTTGACAAACATTCAGCTAACTTAAAGAAGAGGCCATGGGTCCACTCTGATTTTTAGCTTCCAACAAATCAGTTAAACAAAACTACACACGCAATACCAGAGGAAACATTGGTCCCTATAATAGAGTTATAATTCATGGGGTTGATTGATTGAAATTTAGAAGTCAAGGATGAAACTATTATTTTAGAAACAGTGTCGCTAGGAACCACAGAAAAAAATGTCGAGCTATTGGAGAAGGGTTTTCCTATTCCCCTCCACTTTGATTCTATGGGTATGGGACATACTCTGGGACTCGGTTCCCTTCTAGCAGATGAAGTAACTGAGGTAAATGGAGAAGGTACAAAGGATGACCCAATGTCCATATTTCAAAGTAGTTATTGGAATCTCCATTTTGATGGAGCCAAGTGTCATTTTGGCACCAGGGAAGATGTGATCCTTACTTCATCTGAAGGAAGGATTCTACCTTTCCCTTTCAAGTTAAATTTTGAATGCATGAATAATGGGGCTGAATATGAGGCTCTCATATCATGCCTCATTGTAGCTAAGAGAATGGGCATCCTCAATATTAGGGTGTTTGGTGATTCACAACTAGTTACAAATCGTATATCTGAAGTATATGAGACTAGATTTGAGCATCTAAAACTTTACTAAATAAAAGTACTAGGCTTGAAAAAAGGTTTTGACTTCATATCAATCAAATAAGTTCCACACAAATGGAACCTTCTCGTAGACTTTATAGAAAATTAAACTTCACGCTTCACCCCAACTAGTGACCTGGAAGATACTAACTTTATGGTTTCAGTCAACAACAAGCCATTGATTCATAAAGTACCAATGACCCCAATGTTGACGTATGTAGAAAATGATAATCATTGTTATTTTTTAGACCTCATTGATGGTGATGAATTGAATTTAGAATCTATTTAAACGCTCTTACAAAGCTGCATCTTACTTACCATGAGATAGACCTTTCCTTAATTCCACGTTCCTCTTCCTATTTTGGGAATACCATGATCAAATCCTCCCTAGGAAAATATCTTGATATTTACGAGCTAGAAGAAGAATGGGATTTAGAATTACCTCCAGCCCCACAAAAATTTGTGCAAGGAAATAGCTCCTTAATTGAAGGAAGAATCAACATAAGTATTGGAATAGAGGAGGAACCAAAAATCTTAAATTTGGGATCCTCCTTAACTCTAGAGGAGGTGGAAATACATACCCACATTGTCAAGGATCACCAAAGATCCTTAGGATTTAGTTAGAAAGAAATGAAGGGGATTGCACCACACATTGCAGAGCACAATCTCATCATTAAACCAGATGTAAAGCCGACTAAGAAAAAGTCAAGGCCCATGAAGCCAAAGGTAGCCCTCATGGTAAAAGAGGAAGTGATGAAACTCCTCGAGGTGGGATTCATCAAGATAGTTGATTACTCTCAATGGGTATCTAACATAGTTCTTGTTATTAAGAAAAATGGAAAGATTCACATTTGTAAAAACAAATTGGGATATAAATAAGGCTTGTCCCAAGGATGATTTCCCATTACCATCCATTGATGTTATCATTGATGCAACAACTGGTTTTAAGTTATTTTCTCTTATGGATAGATTCTCTGGGTATAATAAGTTCATAATATTTAAAGAGGATCAGGCCAAAACCACATTTATAACTCCTTGGGGAACTTATTGTTATGCAATCATGCCATTCAGGATTGATAATTCTAGAGCTATGTACTAATGAGCAATGACTTTTTATATTCCATGATCTTATTCATAAAATTGTGGAATCCTACATGGATGACTTTCTGGCTAAGGCCAAGAAGCATTCTGATCACCTAGAAGTTATTCATGTCATCCTTTCTTGTTTAATCGAGTAGAATGTCACATTGAATCTAGAAAAATGTGTATTTTGTGTAACGGGAGGCAAACTTCTGGGTCACATTATATCTTCATGAGGGATTGATGTTGACCTAGAAAAAATCTGGGCTATGCTAGAGATGGTTCCACCATCAGATGAGTCTAGTATCATATCTTTTCTTAGGAAACTCAGTGTAGTCTAAAGGTTTATCCTAGACTTGACCTTTTCTGTTCACCCCATCAAAAATTTGTTAAAAAGGATTATAGCATTGATTTGATAGATTAATGCATTGAGGCCTTCAAGGCTATTTAAATTTTCTTGTTATTCCCTCCCATGTTAATGTCACCTAGATCAGATCACCCTTTGATCCTTTATTCATGAGATATAGATGTTTCATTAGCCTACACGTTAGCTCAAGAGGATGATAATAAATGAGAGAGTTCAATTTATTTCATTAGTCAGATGTTTCTTGATTACAAGACACATTATACGTAGGTATAAAAAGAGTGCCTTGTCATAGTATTTTCTACAAAGTGCTTAAGGCATTATATGTTGAATCAAGAAATGAGGGTTATTATTAAGTCAGATCACTTATGAACATTCCTCACATGAGGATCGTTTCCTAAGAATATCGGGAACTTCATAACTCTGATGGGTGTATTTGAGTTATCATTTATTAATCAGAAATCCATCAAAGGAAAAATTATTGTAGATTTGCTAGCTGATAATCCATTAGATGGAGGTGATATGGTATATCTACACTTCCTCAATGAGTGTGTGTACTTCGTTGAGACTAGGCCCCCCATTTCTACGTGTCCATGGTATACCAACATCATTAAGTCTATACTAGACTATATGTATCCAGAAGTGGTAAAATCGTAAAAAAGAAGGTAGTTACGTTGAAGGTGGGTACGTCTCATTGCTACTAAGTATGTTATTGTAGAGAAAGTGCTCTATCATAGGGTCTTCGATGGAATGTTGTTAATATGTGTTGATGCTGAGGAATCCAAAAGGATTATTTATGAGTCACATAGTGGAGTATGTGGAGGTCACTTAATTGGCCACACCACTACTCGTAAGATACATCAGATGGGTTATTTTTGGCCCATTCTAGAACTTGACACACTAAAGTTTTTTTCATAGATGCCACAATTTCTAAGATTTATCCCGCGATATCCACATACTGGCACAAGCTTTGCAACCAATCGCAAACCCATGGCCCTTTTCCATGCGGGGCCTAGATTGGATAGATAAATTCTCTCCCTCCTCAATGTATGGCCATAACTTCATAATCATGGCCACATAATATTTTACCAAGTTGGTCGAAGCCATTCCTCTTACCACCGTACCTAGTTGTGTAATCACTAAGTTCATCTTGAACCATATCATTTGTAGGTATGATGTCCCACAAGTCATTATCTCAGATAATGGCATGTATTTCAAAAATGAAGAGGTGCATAAATTGTGTGCAAAGTTCAAGATAATTCATCACACAGATTCTCTTTATTATCCTTAGGCCAATGGAAAATTTGAGGCTATGAATAAAAAATTAAAGTATATCCTCCTTAAAAATGTTAAGGAGAACAAACGAGATTGGAATTTAAAGCTTTATCTGGCCTTGTGGGCCTATCATACGTCTGTTAGAACACCAATGGGGGCAACCCCATTTTCTTTAGTGTTTGGTGCTAACGCGGTTCTTCCACTTGAAGTCAAAATAACTCGTTTCCTATTTCACTGCATCGGATCATGGGAGAATAGGGTTATCGAGAAGCATGACTCTCTCAGTTATAAAGTATTGATGAGGCTTGACGTAGTGATAAATAATGGCACAATGTTTATGATGATCGGATGGCTTGAAATTACAACAAGAAGGTTTATGAATGTGAAATATATGAGGGAAATTTTGTATTAACACTTGACATCTAGATAGACAAGAAAACCGAAGAGGGAAGGAAATTAAGACCTAGGTGCTTGGGTCCATATTGAGTGGTAGAAGACTACAAAAATAGATAATTTCACCTATGTACACTACAGGGTGAGAAGTTTAATGAGTTTTTGAACTTTCTTCACCTAAAGAGGTATTGTTATCCAAAATTCACCCCTTAAGGTAACTTTTGATAACACGCATCAGATTACTCAGTCCCGAGCAAGTAGATTGATTCAAGGCCCAAAATCATGTTTTTCAGGGTCCCCTTAGACTTTTTCTAACTCTCCCATCCAAGAAGGAATCCCAACAGGTTGATAAAATGGAAGAAATGCAAAAAATAAGGTTGCAGGACTGTGTTAAGGCATTTCAGGTCTGAAGGGTTCGGGCCGTACTGAGGTTCGTTGTACTAAGCTTGGGGGCCGAAAAAATGAAGAAAATCAGCTAAGTCCTAGTCTAGGTGGTCTGCGGGACAGTTGGGACGTCGGGATGCGTGGGACACAAAAATTTGAATCGGCTGAAAGAGGAAATTTTTTTGCCTAAGTCTTGTTTCACGCGGTCTGGGACATCCGGGCCAAAAGTACGCGCGGGACGCGGATCGGCCGGTTTGGCGCAAGTCGGTCCATTTCAGGCGGTTCAGAGATATTTTTCCCAGATGGTCTTGGAAATCTAGGCCAAAAGTACGTGGAGGATGTGAACCGGCCGATTTGGTCGAAACAGGGGACTTTCGTCCGGAACAGTTGGGCCAAAAGTACGCGAGGGACGCGAAAAGTCAAAAGAGCCGCAAACGAATGGAATCTCGCCATGTGTCTTCACCTCAAACAGGAACAAGGAAGGCTGATTCAGTCGAAGCAGGAGATTTTCGTCTGGAACATTTGGGAAAAAGGTATGCGTGGGATGCGGAAAGCCGAAGCGGCCGAAGGCAAAGAAGAAAAGTCAACATTTGACCCGTGAACTTCAAACGGCCATAACTTTTGACTCCGAGCTCCGATTTTCATAAAATTGGACTTTCTGGAATGAGCACGATGTCCTCTATGCCAAAAAAAACTGGATTTATTATTTTTAATAAGGGTAGATATATTTAATTAAGATAAAAATATTAGGCTCCAGTCAGTTAATGCTCATTCCCGTCAAATGACAGAAAACGCCTGCCAGACCCAAAATAGCTGCCCACACTCAAAAGTAGCTTGATTAGGGTAAGGTTGCAGCATATCAGTTTTTTTCTACCAAACCTTTTTCTTTCTCTCATTACTACCATTCAAAAAAAAAATTATAACTTGTGCCCCTTCTAATTATCGATTTTGAGCCCTCATATCTTACTAGTTGCATGGAGTTAGGGGTGGGGAAAGTACATTTACTTAGCATTTCATTGTATCACCACATTTTTCCAACACAATATGGATTATGAAATGTCACTTAAAGAAACTAAATATCAACATCACATTTTGTTCATATTATCATATATAAACATTATGAAATACAAAAAATAAATCATTCTATTATCATTTCACATCCACTACATACATTTTGAAAAGCACATAAAATTGGATATTTTGAACATTTAGAGTACAAATAATAAATAAACCAAAAGAATGTCAGCTCAGATACAATGAAATATTGAACCAAAAATTAGAGTCTGTATATATCATAGTGGGTCAAGTTTCTATACAGTGGCATCACGCGCTAAGGCATGGTCAAAATGCTAGCAATGAGCCCACAATACACAAAAAAAACATATAAACACCTGATGAAATGTCATCAAAGAAATAAAAATGGCACCATGGCCTATCAGTCCCTGTGGGATCCCTTAGATTGTGTTCGAGCCATGTCTAGGGCTCCTACTACGGCTACGAGGACACTTGGAGTGAACCAAATGATTTGAGTGCTCATGATGGCATTCATTTCCCATGGCCTCACTGCAAGAATGGATCTATCTCATCAAGTGATTGATAGTCTCATATCTGACCACCTAGGTATGGAGGGAGTTCATTATCTCTGATACGGGCTCCACACATAGGAAAGCACATCAGTGTGTCTTCCGGAAGCTAATGGATGACCCAAATCGATAGTCACCTTAGCTAAAGTATTCCTTGAGGGGATTAATAAACTATCCATGCACACCTAAAAGATGATCTCCTTCCACTCCTGTGTCCTTACTACAAGAAGAGAACAAGAAGTGAAAAGTTAGAAAAACAAAACACAATTCAAATGAGAACATAAAAACCAAGGTTTCAATTTCACAAAACGAGAGAAAAGAGTGCCAAACATACACAGATATCCTAGCATCCAAGTAGGGTCAGTGACTATTCCTTCCAATGCTAGTATTGGTTGTGGCGCCTCCTCAAATCTAGAGGCCAAATGTTGTTCGATCATAGAATCATCGTCCCCATCTCCATTGTGAGGAAGTGTCATCTCTAAGACTAACTTCTCTCTCTCAGCACTGACCTCCTTATATGCCACTCTCAACATCTCCTGAGTATCATGCAACTCAGGGTCACTCTCCTCCTCCTCCGCATGGGCTACCTCATTAGTTCCAACACCAACCACCTCATCCTACGTGTCCTATCTGGCTGAATCCTCCTCTGTCGCGTCCCACGTATCCTCCTCAGAGTTAAATTCTAGGTTAATGGGCTCATCTTGGTCCCCACCCTGAGAAAGAGAGACTACAATATGAAGTAGGGGTGCTTGAGGGGCACCATCTTCCCGTCGAGCTTGAACCACCCATATAACCATAATAGGCACACCTAGAATGAGTATTGTCTAACTGGTATCCCCTCTAGAGGCCCTTTTAGCCTCCTGAATAGTCCTATAAACTTGTGTAACTAGAGGGAGCATGTCAATGTAGGAAAGGCCAAACTTCTAGGGGACCTGATCAAATGGGTGGACCTCTAGTCTCCCTTCCTTATCAACTAGCTGACCTGTCAAAGAGCAAGCTACCATCATAGTCACCTCCTATTCCCATATCCCAGCTATGTCCTGATAGGGTGTGTCAATCATGTCTGTCATAGCTAGGGAATCCACTAGAATATTTGGCATCCTAAACACTGAGATACCTTTCCATATAGCTTTTGAAACAACCCCTCGATCTTACACAGGTACTCCCCTACCATAAAGGATGAAGTTCTCATAAACCCATCTCATAACAAGAGTGGGGTCACACAATGAATACCCCTACAATTTGAATACCTTATATAAATCACGGTAGGTAGTCCTCAAGATATATGTTCCCTAGGAATATTTACGATTGTGCCTGTCAATTTGCACAATGATAGAAGCCCAACAATATAAAATGGTCTCACCACTCGTGGCCCTGATATGTTGGGAGGACAAGATGCCCTTGATGTCTTTGAGTATGATAGGAATCAGAGTAGTGAAAATGGACCGAAAATTCATGCCCTTCTTAAAAAAAGATGAGACAATGTTGTCTCCCATGTATGTGGTTCACTGTGTCATCACAACCCTCGACCCCATTGTTGATGAGGCCATAAATTGGACATAAATTACCATTATTTTGTCCTTTCAAGTTACCTTTGAAAGTGGATTTAAATGTAATCTAGGAACTTATAGTTTTATTAAGATAGAGTATAGGATATATATCTTGTTCATTCTTTATAAATATTTTGCTATCTATTTTTTTGAATAATCATATTGATTATTTGGGAAAAGATGCAAGTCTCATGTATGCATGACATAAAGGAAAGATAATGCTAGTATTGGGAAAAGTGGAACTGATCATTAACAAGAAATTTAAACTCAAATCTGATTTCATATTCATATTCCTATTGAAAAATTATCCAAGTTCAAAAAATGAATCATCTCAATCCGAGGTCACATGTAAAAGTTGTAGCTATTTTAAATTAGCTCTAAAACATGCAGAGTTAGTTTCTGGAACTCGCAGGTTTAGTTCTAAAAATCACAGATTTAGTTCCAAAACTTGTATCAACTGAATGAAAGTTAGTTCCAAAACTTGACATTCATGGACAAATCATATTGTGTTCTGGAACTTGTAGATTTAGTTCTGGAACTTGCATAAAATGAATGATAGCTTTTAGTTCTAGAACTTGCATCAACAAAATGATGATTTTTGAGGGATTGTAAAAAATCAAAGAATCCAATGGGAAATTTGAGAGAGGTTTTTGTTCATAAGAATGTGTTTAACAAATTATATTATTCATATTTCCTACATGTTTTACCAATGAAGATAGATCTAACTTTTAGTGAGCTCCAGTCTGAGGAAAAGTGTATCACATGAGCACTAAAAGTTCCATAAACAAAAACATAAAAGTTCAAATGGAAAATATGAGAGTTTTTTTTATTCATAACCATTTTTTTAACAAAAACCTCATTCATATTCGCTACAGGTTTTACCAATAAAGAGAGATCTAACTTTTAGTGTGTTGCAATCCGAGGAAAAGTGTATCAGACGAGCACTAAAAGTTCCATAAATAGAAACATAAAATTCAAATAGAAAATATGAGTGAGGTTTTTATTCATAAAATTTTTTTTAAAAAAAAAACTCATTCATATTTTCTACAGATTTTACCAATGAAGAAAGATCTAAATTTTAGTGAGCTGTAATCCAAGGAAAAGTGTATCAGACGAACACTAAAAGTTTCATAAACAGAAACATAAAAGTCAAATGGAAAATATGAGTGAGGTTTTTGTTCATATAAATGTGTTTAACAAAAAATGTCATTTTTATTTGCTACATTTTATACCAATGAAGAAATATCTAACTTTTAGTGAGTTGCAGTCCGAGGAAAACCATATTAGACAAACATCAAAAGTTCCACAATAAAAAAAAACAAAGTCAAATGGAAAATCTAGGAAAGGTATTTTGTCAAAATCATCTTTTGAGGAAAAACCTCCTTCCAATAATGTAGGATAATAAAATCAGTGTGATTCTTGTTACCAAAAAGCAAGGAGAATATTTCGGAGCAAATCTTCCTAAAATAAGTGAGATAAGACTTTGAATCCAATAATATATCTCTCTCCATATTTTGTGGAGATGGAGATCTTAGTTGTTAGGATTGGAATAAATATAAGATCAAATTGTATTTCCTAAAATAAGGAGTTGGTTGGATGCATGAATTATAAATGCAACCTTCCACAGTTAGATATGTAATGCTTTTCTCCAAGGAAATAAAGATCTATTCTTTCCTCTCAAATATTTTGTAGTTTTAAGATCTCAGAAGTATGATTTAAATCCTCTTCTAAGGAATGCATTGGCCACTCATTCCAAGGAAGATAGATCTGTGTATTTATGTTTTTGTTTATTCATTTGTCTGCAATTCATTCTGTTGTATTGTTTTTATCTTTGTATTGTGAAAATTCAGTCTGTTGTGAAACTGCAGGTGTTTCATTCAATTATGTTTATTTTTAATTCAAAAATTTCAATTTATGAAAGTGTGTTTAAATTTTTGCAAATGTGTTTAAATTCATGCAAGTGTGATTTATTTCATGCAAACTTTATTTCTGAAAGTGTGATTTATTTTTTTGCAAGTTTGGTTTGTGTTTAAAGGAGTTGCTTTCAAAAATCTTCTTCTCTTAATACATACAGCCTTTGGACACCAATGCAAATTGACATTATTAATGGCGAGGATTGAAAACCCTCATTAGTTGTCTCCAAAGTCAGCCTCCTCCCAACTATTGGGAGCCCAAGAATATGGTACATGTCCTTCAGGGTGATGGTCCACTCACCCCAGACACCTGGGAACTGAAAGGTGTTCTAGTCCACATCCCAATAGGAATATAAGTCACATAGAATATGACTAGTAGGGGAAATGTAGGTGACCCATACAATCCTTCAAATACCTGCCCTCTGGAGAAGGTCCATTTCATCTTGGGTCAGCTGATCCAAGATACCAAGGAGCCAATCACACTCTCACTCTCGACTCCATCTGATGTACTCCTGTATTCACTAAAACGTTGAAAAAGAAAAAGTTAGTAACATATACTAAATGATAAGCTCACCAAAAACATTACAAAACATAAAAAATCCAAACAAATTCAAGTTAATAGACATTTTGATCATAGTTTTCAGAACCGCCGCCCAGTACAGGGAGGCAGTTTCAGGACAGCCGCTTTGCTTTGGGCTGCGGTCCTTGGCTGATTTTCCAAAGGCATCTTTTACCCTTATGTTGGTTGGATATTTTGTCAAGCCAAAATATGAGGTTCAACCAAAGTACAGGTGATTAAAAGATAGGTGAGGCTTCCTTTTTATTACTAATCTAAAACACAACAAAAATAATATATACAATATTCACACTAATCTAACCATTGGGGTTGGGATAGAATCCTGAAATCCGTATCCACACAAGGTGAAGACATTTCAATTTTAGAAATGGAATTAATTATAAAGGAAATTATTATTATGGAAGAAACAAAATGGAAAGGAAATGAGAGGAATGTATTTTCTTTTGAACAAACACAGATCACCAAATAATCATACGAGTTTCAGTTAACAAATGTAATGTTTGAAATTATTAGAACAATCAAGATGCTAAAAAAAGAATAGCTTAAGATTATGAACATAAGAATAATATCTTAAGAAAGATACATCTCACAACACAAAGTCTATAAAATAACATTAGTTCCTATTCTTCAAATGATTAAAAGAAAACACAAAGTTTTTCTTCTTCACAATAGTTCTCAATATTCCAAAAATATTCACCCCCTTGGAGTGCACAAACATCAATTATTTATAATAAAAAGGGCAAAGAGAAAATAGGATAAAGTCCTATAAAATATCCATTTAATAAGAGTCCTATTTTTCTTGACTCTCACCCAGGATACCAAGTCAAAATTTTCTTTCTACGTGACAAAACAGAAATTAAAAAGACATGAATTTTTGGAAGGAAATGACATGTAACAACATTTTCTTATTCTGTTTCCTCATCCTTGTCTTCATCAAGCGACACTTACTTGTCTTGAAACTCTTGAAACTTCAAGATTATTTCTTGAACTTCATATTTATCTGGCGCACTAAAATAATCACTTAGAACCTTGCAAGTTTCCTATGTGTCACTTGCGTTTCCAAGAAGTTTCTTCAATCTCTTATTAAGTTTCCTCAGAGATTCCAAAACATTCTCAGTCTTTATAAATTTATCAATGACGCTCAGATCAAATTTGGAAGTTGGTTCCCGCTCGATCGTTTCCTGAATTTTTTTATAGAAACCATCAATAAGTAGAATGGTTGAACCTTCATCCAATAATTTCATAAATATCTTGAATAGCTCTTCTTCAATATCACTGGTGGCATAAATCAACTAATCTTTGGATTCTCTCAACTTGTTGCAAGCCTCACTGAGAATCTTTATCTTGAACAAGATAGCCTTGGTTAGCTGGAAGTGTTTATCCCCATGTGGAATGATTCCTTCTTCTACTAAGACCCGAGATGGAATTTTCTTCAGTGCATTAAGGGCCTCCAAAGTTATTTCAAGATTTCCATCCTCCTGAGAAAATTCATCATTCATCTTGTCACCATCCTTTTTCATTTCCTCTAAGGATTTGTATACCTCTACTGTATTATCAATGAATTTCCTTCCTTGAAGAAGTAACCTCTGAATCCATTCATCCACCATTCTTTCCTTCTCATTTATCTTCTCAATAACAAGTAATGATGAGAAGTCAAACCTTATAGGATTAGGAGTAGAAGATGATGGGGTTGACTGAGAGGGATTTGAGAGCTTAAGAAATACTTCTGTCAACTATTCCACTTTCTCTTTTAGCTCATCCCTTCTCACCTTTGTTTCCTTCAGCTTTTGGCATAGCACATTGATGGCATCTTGTCGATCTTGTTGTTCCCCTTCTATTATTACCTTTCCCAGATCAACCCTTGTAATCTTATAATCAGAAGCTGCTATTTTCTTATTTTCTTTGTCGGCTACAGGAGTGGCAATCTCTATAAACTTATGTCCTGAGGCATCTACTAAAACCCTTGAAAATATTTTAGGTTTCTTAGAAGATTTATAAGAAGAGACCTTAAGTGAACTAAAATCAAGGGTTGGTATGGGAACTACCACCTTCCTCCTCCTCAGAGTTTGGTCGACCAACCATTTAGGTACAACGGAAGAAGTTGCTCCTATTGGAGGTGTCATGGTTGTATCTATGGGTGGAGGAAGATTTTCTTGCAGAGTCGTGATGACTGCAAGTGTAGTGATTGTGGGAGTAGACTGAGGGAATGAAGGTGTGGAAGGAGGAGACATTTCTATAGCCAACGTAGGCCTAGCTGAGAGAGGTGAAAGTTCAGATAAAATTTTTGTTATAGCTGATGAAAGTGGAGTTGAAATATGTGGTGAGGAAGATTGGGGGAGAGGGGATAAAGACTCTAAAGCCAAATCTTGGGTAGTAAGGGCAAGGCTTACCTTTGATGAGAAATAAACAAAAAGAGAAATAAGAGGTTGGATAACCTCGATTTCTGAAATAATTTCTCCTTGTTCCAATGGAGGAGGAGGAGGATCCACTACCTCAACTATTGGTGTGGGAGTAGATGATTCAGCCCTCTGATTTTCTTCTCTTATGAAAAATTTGAACTTTATTTGTCTCTTAGTATGGATTTTATCCTTTTCCTTTTCTCCCTTGGAGGGTCCCGCTTCTAGAGTACCTATCTTTGAAAATATCTTTTATTTATAACTCATTCCCCAAGAAATGAGCCATGCCTTTAGTGCGAACAAGGGTTTGAGTAGCTCTCTTGGTGATTGAATCCTTTTCAGAAACATACTAGTCGATGGTTGGGAATCCAAGTTGATCTCCATCTGACTATTCATATCTAGGTTCTAAGAAACTTTCATTATCTGTGGTGCCTTCTAGGATATCATCTAGATATAATGCTTGGAATTCTTCAAGAGTCAACCTGCTATTGTATTTTACTCAAAAGGAAACCTCATCCTGAAGATCAACCCAGATGTCCTCTACATGGGGCACATGCAGATAAAAGGTTCCATATGACTTAAGTACTCCTCAAATATTGAATCCTTCTCTGAACTTCATATGCTTCTTCAGTTTATCCTAAAGTTCATGCACCACATTCTTGGCCTTCACCACTGTAGAACATGAGTACCTTCCAATGGAAATTGGGAAGGAGATAGTGGCCTTGTGTCTTCTTTGTTTGAACTTGTGGAAATCCAACAGTTGTCTGACCAACTCCATAAGGATAATTTTTTCACCTAGAAACCTAGCAAAATGGAAAGGAGTACTGTGGAACCTTACTACCCAGAGATAGGTAAAATTATTTAATTATAAGAATATGCAGCCCCATTTTGACACCTCCCGCCCATGCCTCATCAGAAACTCTTCTCTTTCTTAGCTCAGGGTCCAGCCTACAAATATTTTCATAAAAGAAGGCATCATTCACTCTCCTAAATTAATCTTCAGATCCTTTTATTGTCAACTAAGGGAAGTACCGATATATGTGATCAGTTGTTCAGTTCACTTTTGCATTCAACCCTAGGTAGTTTCTAATACCTATTGTTACATAGGTAATGTACGACATCATGTAGAACTTGCTAGTAGACAAGACCATTTTCATTTGAGATTCTATCTCATCACTTATTAAGGTGCCCCAATCAATCCCTTAGTCATTCTTCTTAATGACGAACATGAAATGATACATCCACCCTTGGAATTATTTTGACTCTTGGAGCCCAAATAAATGGCTCAATAGGGTGATGATATCACCGACTTAGAGTATAAAATCACTTCTAGGAACTGTCTTAGGAAACCTAGAAACAACTGGCTTAGCCTTGATCAAGAATTTCTTGTTCACATGCTTGATGCAGTCTTCTTGATCTTTGTCCTAGGATTTCTGTTTTGACTTAATACTTAAATCAACATATTCCGTAAAGTTGGACAACTTTAAAATTTTATCGAAGTAATCTCCATCTAATTTTACTATATACTCTCCTGCTTGATTTCTCATTGAGTGGGAGGCTGAGTCATAGTTAGAAGCACATGCCAGAATGAATTCAGGGCATTGGGATGATAATGGAAACCCTGCTGTGAGTGAGATACCACTACCATTTATTGACTTCATCCATGATTTCTGAGAAGAATCCTTCATCCTTTTCCAGAAGTCTTCCATGTCTATATTGTCAAGCTCTATGTCCCGGATGTCATAATTGCAACTTATATAAGAAGAAGAATCTATCTTCTGATATTTGTACTTCATCTTTCCAGACTTATAAGGGCTCGGTTCCAACATGAGGAGTCTTGAAAACGAATGAAAGAGAAATCAATTTTGGGTGTTTGTTGAACAAGTTAACAGACTCGCCTTACTATTCAGATGTTGAAACTTGCAAAGTAGCCTCAGAAACCTGACAGACTGAATTGTGGGAGTCAAAATATAGAACATGTAAAACACCTTGAAAAACTTAAAGGACTGGTGGAATTTAGATGATGTCAAGCAGGTGATAATCTCTGACACACTATGGAAATTAGAGGATGTTGAGCACTTCGTGAAACCTGACACACTACAATGTATATTGGAAACTAGGTCGTGTCAGACACTTCGTGAAACCCGACACAAAGGAAAAATTTAGATGATTTCAAACACTCTGTGAAACATGACACAAGAGGAAATCAAAAAATTTCAGACACCCTATAAAACCTGAAACAAAGGCGTTAGGTTTCTGGGATGTCAGAACACATAAAATTCCCTCCAAGCTTGTAAGTTAAAATTTTTAGTTTCTTTTCAAAAATATAAAGAGTATATCCCATGGGAAAAATAAGAAAACACCCAAGATGAATTTTAAACAAGAGGTTTCATGGGAATACAACAGTAAATTAAGAAAACAACCGAAAACCCTAAACCTAGAGGGAAGAAAAAGAGAAGAGGGAAAAACACCAAATGAACACTTCAAAACAACCCCAAAGACCCAAAAATGATAAGAAGAGAAAAATACCTTCAATAAATTCAAAAAATGGTCAAAGATGAATCTTGAAATTGATCAAGATATTCAGTCAGGTTTGGAGGTTGAAGGAGCATGTACGATAATTCCACACAACAAAAATATGCCAGGTAAAAATGACGTGTAAAATTTAACTATTTATAAAGCCCTAGCATTAATTACACCTCCTCTGACATGTGTGTGAACTAACCGGCAACTCGACATTAATTCCATGTCATCATGCTTAGCACATCCGAAAACCTGATACAAATGTTTTCTTATCAAATCAGGTTTCAAGAACCAACTGACATGAAACATGAAAAAGACATGTTTTGATGTTATCAAGTTCCGAAAACCCGATACAAAGGAAAGGTTAACGTTTCTGGTTTCGGGAAACAAGAAACATGAAGCATGATTTTTGGAAGGTATTTTCTAATGCTCTTGAGTTCTGAAAACTTGATACACTGGAATGTAATGAGGTTTCAGGTTTCAGAAGACAATTGACGTGAAGCATGTAAAATACATGTTTCCATGCGATGGAAACCTGAAAAAACTGAATATCTCCTTCAAAGGGCATTTTTAGGAGATTTTGTCAAAAATAACCTATGGTTATCTCAATTTTAGCTGAAATCACTAAAAATGACATAACAATTGGCTCCAATTGGGGACTTTCTTTAAAACATCAAAGTATTAGAAATTATATATCAAAAATCTTTATCCATTAGGCTATGGAGTCTGAAGAATAAAAACTGAAAACAAACAAAGAAAGAAAGAAAAGAAAGAAGACACACAAAAATAAATAAATTATGATACAGTGCAAGAGAGCATCTTGCATTACTGCTGGAACATCTTCAAATGTTGGCCACTGAAAGGTAGGGGGAGAAAATCCCCATCTAGATATGATAGAAAAGCTATTTTCACTGTTCAACTGATGGATTTTGAAAGGACCTTTCCATAAGGATTCAAATTTGCCATGCATCCGTTTCTACTCTCTTCTCTTGTCCCAGAGAAGTACTAGATCTCCAATCTAGAAATCATGTTGTTTTGATTTCTTGTCAAATATCCTTTTGAATTTTCTTTGATGATATTCAATGTGATTTACCATCTTTCTTTGTTCTTCTTATAGCTTGGCTAGGTACATTATCCTTTTCTCAATGGAACTTTGAAATTTTTCATCCTCAATTGCTTTAGCAAACCGTAAGGTTAGCAATTCTATAGAGATAGGATTATCAGCATCAATCCCATACAACACTTGGAATGGGGACATTCTAATAGCTCACTTAGGAGTAATTTGATCTACCCATACTGAATCATACAATTCTCTGTGCCATGTCCTCTGATTCTCATCAACCAACTTTTTGATTATGGTCACCAGGTTCTTATTGCTTGATTCATCTTGACCATTGCCTTATGGGTAATAATCAGATGAATGAGCCAATGTAATCCCAAAGCCATAAAAAAAATTTGTTAGCTTGTGGGATGAGAAATTTGAAGCATTTTTAGCAATGATCTTGTGAGGCACACTGAATCTAACAATTATATTCTCCTTAAGAAAGTTGCACACATCTTCAGAGGTTGCTTGCTTGATTGGCGCAACTTCCACCCACTTGGTGAAATATTTTGTGGAGGTGAGAACATAATTGTGACTGGAACTAGAGGCAGGATTCAACACTCCAATCAAATCAATCCCCCACTGGCAAAAAGGTTCTTCTATTACCACAAGTTTCAAGGGAAGAGCTGCTAGTTTAGGATGACCAATGAAATGTTGACAAGCTTCACACTTGGCAACCCATTCAGCTAAATCTCAAAAGAGAGTAGGCCAATAGTACCTAGCCCATAAGATCTTGTAAGCCATTACGGAGGAAGAGAAATTTCCTTTTCATGCTAGATTGTGGAAGGACTCTAATAACCTTACCTGTTGAGACTTATCAACACAGTGCAGGAATACATTATCAATACCTTTCTTGTATATACCATTATCCCATAGAATGTATCTTGTAGACCTTAACCTAACTGTCCTCTTTTATTTTTGGATTAAATGTGGGGGAAAATCACCATATGATAAAAATAAATAAATATCTACGTACCATTCATCAGTCATGCTTATGAAAAGCACTTTAGGTAATTCTAAAGAAGTACCTTTAGTTTCTTTGCATTCTGTCTTAGCATTGTTTTCGGTGATCAATTGGCACATGCCTCTTCCACACACCAACTTGGTAGGTCTGATGTCCAAGTCATACTCCTGGACATTGGATATCCAACTACCCCATTGACGACCCAACTCTTGTTGGGTCAGAATGTATTTAATTGTGGTATCAGGAACTAGAACAAGAGTCTAGGAACTCAAGACATAATACCTAAAATGTTTCACTACTCTCACCACTACATAAGCATGTTTTTCAATTCTTGACATCTTAAATTCATGTTCCTTTAATGGGAAACTCATGAAAGTGATAGGAGCTTTAATTCCTTTTTCATTCTCTTGCATCAGGATGGTCGATACTGT
The DNA here is from genome assembly GCA_019776745.2 of Taxus chinensis. Taxonomy (NCBI): domain Eukaryota; kingdom Viridiplantae; phylum Streptophyta; class Pinopsida; order Cupressales; family Taxaceae; genus Taxus; species Taxus chinensis. The sequence goes on along the minus strand of CM034146.1, from coordinate 866,021,613 downwards.
ATGTGCGGAAGCATAGTTGTACATGATGAAATCTTTCTTGAAATCTAGACATACCATAATAAGGTCATGACAAATTTCCCATTTGAATTCTTAAAAAGAAAGCTTCCCTTCAGTTCTCCATTGAAATTGAGTCTTACCTTTCATCATCCCAAGGATATCCTAGGTTTTATTGGTAAATTCAGGTACAAATCTTCTTAGGAAATTGAATTTCCTGAAACAGGAGTGTACCCCAGTTTTTCTTGTGGGTAGGGTAAGGCTTTGGATGGACTTCACCCTCTCTGGATCAATCTTGGTTTCTTCTTTAGTCATAATATGACCCAACAACTTTCCTTCTGTCACTCTGAACATAGAATTTTTAGGATTTAATGTAATCCCATGATGCCTGCACCTTAAGAGTACCTACTGTAGGTGATCCTAATGATCACTTAACTTTTTAGAGAAGACCGTCAAGTCATCAAAATGCACAACTATGACCTTTCCCATTAAATATTTGAAAGCTAAGTCCATAGCGCTTTGAAACGTGGCTCTAACATTAATCAAACCAAAAGGTATTCTCCTGTAAGAAAAGGTTCCGCATAGAGTGGTGAATGTTGTTTTATGTTGATCTTCAGTAGCTACCTCAACCTAATTATACCCCAAAAATCCATCAAGCATGGATAACATTTCTTATCCAGTGACAGTCTATAATACATGGTCCATGATGGGCAATAGATAATTGTCTTTCAATAAAGACTGGTTGAGGTTTCAGAAGTCAACACAAATCTATATTTCACTATTCTTCTTTCTGATAGAGACAATGTTCGCAACCCAAGTGGAATGATGGATTGGAAATATAATCCTTACGTCTAACATCTTCTAAATTTCTACAAGAATATTCCCTGAGACCTTTGGGTTGTAATGCCTCTGCTTCTTCCTGTAAGGTTTAACCTCAGGCTTCAAAGAAATGCTATGTTGTACATCCTTGGGCTTGAAAGACTTTAGATCTATATATGACCATGCTAGGATGTCCATATATCTCTTTAAGGGTGAAGAGAATATTTCTTTTTCCTCCAGAGAACAACATTTAATGATGTTTACCATCCGTGGTTGATCAACAGAGCCCAGGTTAACTTGGTCTACCTCTGACGAGGAAGCACATTCAACTTGCCTTTTACCCTGAATAAAATGGTCATACTTGTCAAACAGACCTTCCAGAGAAACTAATCCCTTCAGAATCTTATTGCCTTTGAGATGGTAGAATTCACCATCAATTTCTTGATATGAATTAGAGATGGACTCACAAAAATATGATTTTGATCCTTCAAAATAAATCTCACTAAATTTATCGGCTTTCTTAAGAAAAGACAATACCTGTTGATCATCATTAAACACTTGCAAATGTGTTGAGTTGTCTGGAATGCTTGGACGATACACAATCTCAATGGTATACATGTCCTGTTTGAACTGTGGGTGGCGGAGAAGAAGAGATGTAGAAAAAGCTAAGGAATCAACTTTATCATTGTAATCTCTTAAGATTGCCTTAATGGAAAAAGTATCAAAGAATTATATGATATCCCAAACCTTGTTTCTGTAATGTCTTAGGTGATCATTTTTTACCTGATAAATCCCCCTTACTTGATTCACAATCAACTCGCCATCTCCCTGTACTTTGAGATTTCAAATTCCTTTTTTTCTTGCCATTTCTAATCCTAATAAAAAATCTTCATATTCGGCTATGTTGTTAGTATTATCAAACTGTAACTTGAAAGCAAAGGGAAAGATCTCAAATTTTGGAGATATAAGAACCATGCCAGCACGTGAACCTATAGTTGAACAGATCCCGTCAAACTCAAGGGTCCAAACAGTGTTAGGATCTTCTTCTTTTACTTTTATAGAGGGCACCTCAGATGTCAAGAAATAATTACCCAATCATGCATCTTCAAAAAGATAATTTGATCCTTAGGATCATATGATTTAGTAACCAGGTACTTCACTTGTTCTTTAGGGTGAAGGACACGAGGAACTCCATTTGCTGGAATTTTAGCTTTAGTCAAATCCATGTTGATTTCTCCTCCAACATCTTTGTAAAAACCTCTTCCCAAGAGAATCCCATAAGTAGCCGGGATATCAACAACTAGGATAGTTATTTTTACTCTCTTTTTGGGGAATTCAACAAATGCAAACTACACATCCTTGATTTGGCCAATCAAGGGGACTTCTTTAGTTTCCATGGAGTAACACCACCCATAAGATTTAGTCAGTGTGATTCCAAGGGCATGAGCTACTTTTGTGGGGATTACATTATCAGAGGCTCCTGAGTCAATTATGTAATTGCTGAGTTTAAAACCATTTATAAGTAAAGACAAATAAAAAGGTTCAATCTTTCCTGAAGAAAAAAAAGAGGTCATATTACTCTGAGGTAAAGGCTGAGTGGGGCTAGGAAAAATGCCTTTAGAAGATGGAGGAATAATAGCCTTGCTTCTAATGAATTTGGAAAGTTTCTCAAATTTCTCAGGGTTGACTGAAGGTATTTGGCTTCTGACATTTGGATTTTGGTTTTCTTGGCATGATCAATGATGTCAAAAGTGGTATATGAAGGAATGATGGAGGGCTCAGTCCTAGTTATATGGGTCTGAGCCAAGGTACTGGCCTTAAAATTAGGAGAAAGAGAGTTGGAAGGTGACGTTACCTTTTTAGTTATCTCTTTTTTAGTTTGTGATGAGATGGGAGATCCTCTTTTACCCATAACTATGGGAGATTCCTTCCTTTTATCCTTGGATCTTTCAACTGGATTTCTAGGGTTTTGAGATTAGAATCAAGTGAAGAATGCAAATGATTTTCCATCATGCTCATCTTCATATTCCTCATACTCCAAATACCCAATGCTGGAGTCATCAGCTGAATCATCAAAAGACTCATTAACATATCCTGAAGCTTCAAAAACTTCATGAGAATCTTGATCATTTGGTTCTTCACCCTCGTCAACTATTTCAAATACTACGTCGACATGAGGACCTTCAATAGCCAACCTAGTGGGACTAGCGATCAACTGATTCCTGTCTCTTATGGGAGAACCATTGGTATTATTGAAATTCCATCTAGGAATATCCCGATAAGGAACATTGGCCACTTGTTGAGACATATGTTTCTTTAAGGTGATCAAATCGTTGGCCATCATTTGTATCATAGGATCAGTAGTCCTAGATGATTCTCTTTTGATTTTTTTGGCTAGAATAAGATCATATTCTATTTCAATGGTTGTAGCTTGAGCTATGGCCAAATCGGGGATAATAGATATTCTCAATAGGAAGCTCACATCAGGAGGTTGAGCATTGATGAAGAAATAATTTTTATTTTCAAGAGTAGGAATAGCTAGGTCTAGAATCTTGTGGATCAGCTTGTTGAATTTGGCTATGAAATCCCACATGGGTTTGTAAGACTCCTGCTTCATGTGTGTAAGCTGTGCTAACAAGGTGTGAGAATCTAAAAATGGTTTGAACCTTGCTTCAAATACGGATCTCATGGTTTCCCAGTTTGTAATGCATGAATTTGGGAGATGGTAAAACCGTTCTGTTGCAACGCCATGTAATGTTTCAACGAAGAGTCGAATAGAAATTTCTTCATGAGAAACCCCAAGAACACTGCATGTAACAAAGAATGAAGTGATGTGTTCATCAAGATGTTGTTTTTCATCACCGTTGAACTTAGGAATATTCTTCTGTGATCCATGAGGTAGGTCATGCAACGGTGGAGTAAGGGAAAGAGGACTAATAGCCGCACTCCAAGGCACAAGTCATGTTCTCATTCTTCTAAATGAAGTGTATACAGGAATCTGAATATCTGACAAGAATAATGCATGAAAAATTTAGAAACTTCTTGTTCTTCAGGAATCTGATTTCTTCGGATGGGAGAGAAGATATTCTTGCTCGGCTAGATGCAAAAATATTTGGTGAAATCCTAAAATTATGTTGTTGAAGAAAATAAAAGAACATATCAGTTTCACCCCGAGCTCAGCTTGACAGAGATAAGATCTTTCTGGCTAGCTTGAACTGGAAAATAGATCTTGTTGAAAATAAGGAAAATACGGAGTCTCCAGACACCAATAAGATAAGCTTAGTCTTATCAATTCGTATTCCCCAGTGGAGTCACCAAAAACTGTTGGTTGGATATTTTTCAAACCAAAATATGAGGTTCAACCACAGTACATGGGATTAAATCCCTCCTCAAAGACAAGTGAGGCAGCCTGTTTATTACTAAATCTAAAACGTAACAAAAATAATATATACAATATTCAAACTAATCTAACCATTGGGTTTGGGATAGAATCCTGATATCCGTATCCACATAGGGTGAAGACATTGTAATTTTAGAAATGGAATGGATTAGAAAGGAAATTATTATTATGGAAGAAACACAATGGAAAGGAAATGAGCGGAACGTATTTTTTATCGAGGAAACACAGATCATTGAAATAATCATATGAGTTTCAGATAATAAATGTAATGTTTGAAAGGATTAGAAAAATAAAGATGCTAAACAAAGAATAGCTTAAGATTATGAACATAAGAATAATATCTTAAGAAAGATACATCTCACAACAGAAATTCTGCAAAATAGCATCAATTCCTATTCCTCAACTAATTAAAAGAAAACACAAAGTTTTTCTTCTTCACAATAGTTCTCAATATTCCAAAAATCTCCACCCCTTGGAGTGCACAAGCATCCATTATTTAAAATAAAAATGGTAGAGAGAAAATAGGATAAACTCCTAGAAAATAGCCATTTAATAAGAGTCCTATTTTTCTTGAATTTCACACAAGAGACCAAGTCAAAATATGCATTCTACGTGACAAAATGGAAATGAAAAGGACATGTCATTTTCTGGAAAGAAATTACATGTAACAACATTTTCTTATTCTATTTCCTCATCCTTGTCTTCTTCCAGTGACGCCTGCTTGTCTCAAAGCTCTCAAAACTTCTGGATTATGTCTTGCACTTCAGCTTCATCTGGCACACTAGAATAATCACTTAGAGAACCTTGCAAGTTTCCTGTGTGTCACTTCCATTGCCAGGAATTTTCTTCAATCTCTTATTAAGTTTTGTCAAATATTCCAAAACATTCTTGATCTTTATAAATTTATCAATGACGCTCAAATCAAATATGGAAGCTGGTTCCCGCTCAATCGATTCCTGAATTTGTTTATAGAAACCATTAGTAGGTAGAATGGTTGAGCCTTCATCCAATACTTTCATAAAGATATTGAAAAACTCTTCTTCGATATCACTGGTGGCGTTAATCAACTGATCTCTGGATTCTCTCAAGTTGTTGCAAGCTTCACTTAGAATCTTTATCTTGAACCAAATATCCTTGGTTAGCTGGAAGTGTTTATCCCCATGTGGAATGATTCCTTCTTCCACTACAACCTGAGATGGAATTTTCTTCAGTGCATTGAGGGCCTCCAAAGATAGTTAGAGGTTTCCAACCTCCTAATAAAATTCATCATTGATCTTGTCACCATCATTTTTCATTTCCTCTAAGGATTTGTATACATCTACTATATCATCAATGGCTTTGCTTCCTTGAAGAAGTAACCTCCGAATCCATTCATCCACCATTCTCCCCTTCTCATTTATCTTCTCAATAATAGGTACTGATGAGAATTTGAACCTTATAGGAGTAGGATTAGAAGGTAATGGGGTTCACTAAGAGGGGTTTGAGAGCTTAAGCAATACTTCTATCAATTGTTCCACTTTCTCTTTTAGCTCATCCCTTCTCACCTTTGTTTCCTTCAGCTTTTGGCATAACACATTCATGGTATCTTGTGCAACTTGATGTGCCCCTTATGTTGTTACCTTTCCCAGATTCACCCTTGTAATCTAATAATTGGAAGCTTCGATGTTCTCCTTGGTTTTGTTAGCCACAGGAGTGGTAATCTCTGGAAACTTATGTCCTGAGGAATCTACTAAAACACTTGAAACTATTTTAGGTTTCTTAGAAAATTTGGTAGAAGGGACCTTGAGTGAACTTAAATCGAAGGTTGGTAGGGGAACTACCACCTTCCTCTTCCTCAGAGTTTGGTTGACCAACCATTGAGGTATAGTGGAAGAAGTTGCTCCTATTGAAGGTGTCATGGTTATATCTGTGGGTGGAGTAATATTTTCTTATGGATTCGTGATGACTGCAAGTGTAGTGACTATGGGAGTAGACTGAGGGAATGAAGGTACAGAAGGAGGAGGCATTTCTATAGCCAACATAGGCCTAGCAGAGAGAGGGTAAATTTTAGATAAAATTTTGGTCATGGCTGATGAAAGTGGAGTTGAAATATGTGGTGAGGAAGATTGGAGGAGAGGGGGTAAAGACTCCAAATCCAAAGCTTCAGAAGTGATGGAAAGGATTACCTCTGATGTGAAATCAACAAAAGGAGAAATAATAGGTTGGATAACCTTTATTTCTGAAATAATTTCTCCTTGTTCCGGCAAAGGTGGAGGAGAATCCAATACCTCAACTATTGGTGTGGGAGTAGATGATTTAGCCCTCTAGTTTTCTTCTCTTCTAAAAAATTTTAACTTTATTTTTCTCTTAGTAGGGATTTTATCCTTTTCCTTTTCTCCCTTGGAGGGTCATGCTTCTAGAGTATCTATCTTTGAAAAGCTCTTATCTTCATAACTCATTCCCTAAGAAATGAGCCATGCCTTTGTGCGAACAAGGGTTTGAGCAGCTCTCTCGGTGATAGAATCCTTTTCAACAACAGACCAGTCGATGGCTGGGAATCCAAGTTGATCTCCATCTCAATATTCATATCAAGGTTCCAAGAATCTTTCATTAACCATGGTACCTTCTGGGATATCAGCTAGATCTAATGCTTGGATTTCTTCAAGATTCAACCTGCTATTGTCTTTTCTTTAGACGACAACCTCATCTTGAAGATCAACCTAGATGTCCTCTACATGGGGAAAATGTAGATACGAGGTTCCATATGACTTAAGGACTCCTCAAATATTGAATCCTTCTCTAAATTTCATATGCTTCTTTAGTTTATCTTGAAGTTCGTGCACCACATTCTTGGCCTTCACCACTATAGAACATGTGTACCTTCCTATGGAAATTGGGAAGGAGACAACGGCCTTGTGTCTACTTTGTTGGAACTTGTGGAAATCCAAAAGTTGTCTGACCAATTCCATATACATTGTGGATATCATAAACTAGGTCGTGTCAGATACTTCATGAAACCCGACACAAAGGCAAAATTCAGATGATGTCGAACACTCTATGAAAACCAACACAAGTGGAAATAAAATGATGTTGGAGACCCTGTAAAACTTGAAACAAAGGCGTCAGGTTTCTGGGATGTCAGAACACATAAAATTCCCTCTAAGCTTGTAAGTTAGGATTTTATTTTCTTCTAAAAAATATAAAGAGTATATCCGATTGGAGAAAATAGAAAACACCCAGGATGAATTTTAAACTAGAGGTTTCATGGGAATACAATAGTGAATTAAGAAAACAACTGAAAACCCTAAACCTAGAGGGAAGAAAAATAGAGGAGGGAAAAATCCCAAATGAACACTTAAAAAACTTCCCCAAAGACCCCAAAATGATAAGAAGAGAAAAATAACTTCAATAAATTTTTAAAATGGTCAAAGACAGATCATGAAATTGATCAAGAGATTCAGTCACGTTTGGAGGTTGAAGGAGCATGTACGAAAAATCCACGCAGAGAAAATATGCCAGGTAAAAATGACGTGTAAAATTAAGAAAACCAACTAACATGAAGCATGCAAAAGACATGTTTGGATGTTATCAAGTTCTAAAAACCCAATACAAAGGAAACGTTCGGGTTTCATGTTTTGGGAAACAAGCAACATGAAGCATGATTTTTGGAAGGTATGTTCTGATGCTCCTGAGTTTTGAAAACCTGATACACTGGAATGTAATCGGGTTTCAGGTTTGAGAAGAAAATTGACATGAGGCATGTAAAAGACATGTTTCCATGATATGGAAACCAAAAAACCCGAAGATCTCCTTCAAAGGAAATTTTAGGAGATTTTGTAAAAACATTTATATGGTTATATCAATTTTAGTTGAAATTTCTCTTGTTATCTCATACACGTAGCGGGAGTTTAGGTGGTGAAATTTCGAAACACAGGCATGTCAGGTATAAATTTTAACTCCCTTTTTCAGGAATGCCATACTCAGACTCTACGTTTTATGCCTCTTCATGGCTAGAATGCTTCTTCGAAGGGGCAATATGTATGCGCCAAAATTTATATGTGCTACATTATCATAAAACAGTTACAAAAGTCCCCAATGATGATGATCAAGGCCTTTCAAGAAGGTTTTTGAGCTCCAATTTTGATTCGTAGTATATATTTGCTGCCTATACATCTTTTCCTAGCCTTCCCATGCTTTTTCTAGCTTTGTACCTCTTTCTATGCATGTTTTGGTCTTTAGTGCCAGGACCGCTGCCCTACCTGGGTAGCAGTTCTGAAACTGTGGCCCAAAATAGGGAAGTCGTCCTGCCCACTTTTTCCAGAATCTCTCATGCATGTTTTAACATGCGAAGGTTTACTTAATTTCACTAATTACATGCATCCGTGAGCCAAATTTGCTATAATTAGCTTTGATTTCCTGATTCTCCTTTCTCCTTCTATTTTATAATAGATTTAATTGGTTGGAACTGTTCCTTCTCGTCTTGTGCATGAAGGCATCTCCCATCCTCCATTCTTATATATTCCATTCTTTTATTCAAGCAAAAGGCCTCAGAATTTTTTGTATCCTGCATTGTATTTCTACTATGATCTTCCTAGAAATTGAATAGACCAACCTTAATCTCTTGTGTTATCTCTCTTCTACCTGCATTGCATCAGGACTACCATCAAGTTGCCATTGCTCAAGCATCATTCTCCTACTATTGTTATTGCATTCCCAATCCATTGGAATAACATGAACACTCGAAGAAAGAAAGGAGCTTACTGAGGAGAAAAATACAGACACAACCATATTTTCCAAAGTTGTTGTTTATCCAGGTTGGAATTGTGTGTTTTCTTGCCTTGTTTGTTGAATTGTCAATTTTAAATCACTAGTTTCAATCATTTCATATCAAATAGAGTAGAGAATCATTCATATCAAATAGAGTATAAAATCATTCATTTCAATAGAATTAGTCAAATCACAAGTAGATCAAGTCACTAGTAAGCTTTCCCTTTTAAAATTACCAGGGAAGTTGTGAGGAACAATAGCCCGTTTCAGGGTCATGATTTTTTCTTCACCTTTGAGGCAAGGTTTGAAGGTTTTTGATTAGATTAGGTTATTTTCCTTAGATAAGATTCATACATTTGCACAAGTAACCATCTACATACGGTTGATTACTTTTCTTTAGTTTATTTATTAGATTAGAACGCATTTTTCAAAAATTACAAAAGAACAAAAATATTTCCTTTGATAGATTAGTTTGATTTTATTGCTTTGATCCAAAATATTGTGAAAACTCCAAAAACATAGACTAGATTTCCTTCAGTAATTAGTTATGTTATCAAAAATTATTTTATTTTATTATGTATGACCATCAATGGTCCACAATAGGAAAAGACATACAGTTGTGATCCCTTAGTCCCACAACCCAACGGGATAAAATTGATAACTTACATTGATACCGGTTTACGTTTAACAGTTTTGCACACTTTTTTTTTTGAGAAAATAAAACACCTCAATACACTAAATATCACTTCTAATCAAGCCTACGACTATTGAACCTCTCCTAGAAACATAGTTTGATAATGTGCATGACCATTTAAGGGCCACAACCTCCATGAGTATTTGGTTGTGATCCTTAGGTCCCACAACCCAACGGGCCTACTAATCAGTTAGACATTGACACTAGTTTACGTATATTAGTATTCAGATATTCACCACTTCCACCAGATATTTTTGTGTAACTCACGTTACTGTACATAATAGCCGACTAGGCTAATACTTTTTGGACCATAATGGAAAATTTCCCATAAATACTTGTGGCTCCATTGCACCTTTCATTCTTACTTCCATGACCTTGTCTAGAAATCTATACGAGGCGCCCACAGGCCATTTTCTGTGTGTTCAACAACCAAAAAACAAAATCTCGACTAAGGTCGACATTTATTAGAGTCTAAGAGAGGCTATTATTTAAGACCAAGCCATCACAGCACTTCAAGTTAGGAGAGCATTCTTTTCCTTAGACTCGCATATCCCAACATTGCAAGTTGAAGATATAGATTTCCCAATTAGCTCGACCCTCGTCACCACACTCACACTCACACTCATTCTACACCGGCTTTCTCGGCACAACCTCAAGAGGTTGGGTACGAATAAGGTCACATGTTGATTTTTTATCATACATGACCACATGATCATGGCCTCCTAACATTGGAAAAGTGCATTAGATAGACCCCTTTGGAATATAATGAGAGTAAGTGTGATAAAATAATGAGAACCGTAGGAACGCATCTGATCTATCTTTACTACCTATCCCTTGCGCAAGGTGTTCAGAACCCATATGTAATTGTAGAAGAACATCATAGTTATAGTGAAGGTGAGAAAGAAGGATCTCAACAATGGATATGAGATATAGGTAAAAAACTTTTAGTTACTTGTCAGAAAGCATGACAGATCAAGGATGCACATATGGCTTCACAGAAGGTTCCAATGTTTCCAAAAAGTATTTTTGTGGCATTTTCATAAGCCTGTAAACTAGAAAGAGCATTGACCTGCATCCCATCAGAAGAAACCCTATAGCTTTAAGTACAACACATACAATGGGTTTACCATTTAACACAACAACTAGGAAATAAGGAAGTTCATCTACGACACCACAGGTCATTGCAGGATGCTTGAGAGGATTAGGAAAGTTACTATATGTATGAAAAATTGGTGGAGGATTTAGTTCTGCATCTAGTTCTACTCCAAGGAAATGCCCCTAACCACCACCATAGTAGTCACTACCTCAACAACCATAAAATAAGACACATAGGGTCTTCTTTGAGATTTCAATTCACTTACCATATTATAGAGGTGTGGAGGATGTGGCTAAACATGTACACAATTTTTAATTGTTATGGAAAGGTAACGGCATCACAACCCTTGATAGAAACACAAGTTAGTTTTCCACCACATTTTAAGGGACTACACAAAACTAGTATAGAAAGTATGACCTGCATCAAATTGCGGTGAATTATGATGCACTGTGTGCTACAATTTTTGCTAAATTTCAAATTCCTGAGTTTGAAAAAAAGAGTTTAAGCACACTAAAGGATATCAATTAGGTCTTGTATGGAAGCATGAGGGAGTATGATGCATGATTTAAGACTCTATTATCTAAGTTATCTTATGATATCCATATGAGCCAATATACACAGTGCTTCTTTGTAGGCTAGCAGAATTTTTTTTGAAGGTCCTTATCACAAAATTCATTTACTAATTTACACAAGGATTTAGAACCATATATGCACACTGAAGCAGTTGGGAGTGTAGAAACTAGATTGATCCCTCTTATCGAGGTACAAATAACAACTATAGATAAATAGTTTGAAAATTTATTTGAAAATTCGGCACATGTGACCTATAACAAGTTATGGTGTGTTGATTGCAATGTGGAACAAAATACTAAGGATATTTATCCATGTAGGAATGTGCGTGCACTATAAAATTCTTATGAGATTTTTCACAAGAATCATAATGTCTGGAATTTTCCCCTCTTGAAACTTGCAACACAGAAGAACACCTTTTTATACTCCAAGATTTGTGATGCACATGCCCATGATACAACTGACTATCATTTGATTCACCATATTCATGGGGCATGTGAGATTGGATTATGACATACCACTCTAGCTACTAGTTATTATGGTGGGTTCTTGGGTGGATATATGAGCAGAATCCATCGTAATAGAGGAAGGTTCACATGTGGAATTTTTTATACTTTTGCATCTCCAAATCGTTACTAGCATGAGTGTCCTAAGAATTAGGTATGCACCTACTGCGGGAAGACACATAAGGTTGAGGATTATCCATACCTATACACACACATGTGTAAAAATAATAATAAGGGTAAGGGAGTAGAGATGATCATCGTACACTGCGTGAAGAAGGAACAATGGAATCCTAAAAAAGATATTTGATCCAAAGCTCCATCCTATATTAATCACTATGTGCTTGGAAGCAAAACGTGTGTGATCTTATTATAGAAAAACATCTCAACAAGAGGGAGGAAATTATACTTATATATATATATATATATATATGCTTCTCATCATAAGGATGTCTACCAAGAGACCATGGGAGTAATAAGGGATTTATAGCGATAAATCCAGTTCTTGAAGGAACAAACAAGAAAAAGGGAGCACAAAAATAATATTGGGCTTCCAAAAAAGGATGTATATGATTTAAAGGAGGTTTCTAGGATTCTAAAATAGGTGAATATCATCCCATTATTAGAAAAATGGATGCACGAGAAGGTATCATTCCCTTGAATTGAGCGAGAGTGTCAGATCCTTCGTACAAATTTACCACCATAGGTCCATGATTATTACAAGGAAATTACACTGGATGTAGTGATAAATGATTGGATGGTGAGTAATATTCTGATTGATACATGCGTAGAGGTTAATGTTTTAACTTGGGATGCCTAGATTTGAATGGATAGGCCACAATTATAACCATCTTCTAATGTCTTTTACATGGAAAAATAGACAAGTGCCATGCCTGTTCAAGTTTTTAAAGATGCCTCCATAAATATTCAAGGAGGTTAATTTACAAATGATTTTGAGGTATTAGAACTGGTTGAGGTAGATAATTTCCAATCACTGCATGGACATCATTTTTTCTATGTAAATAATGCCAAATTTTGTTTCAACAAAAGATATATAAGCTTTGACAATAAGTAGGAGAGTGTTGTCATACCCTTGGATAATGTTAAGGCTACACCCTACATTGAGCGTGTGAGTGAAGAAGAACTCTACAGGATTTATGCACATATAGTGTGTGGCCATGAGAATGTGGAACCATTTAAGGAAGGCATACTTCAGTGGAAAGACGCGTAATTTGTCAATGAAAATACTAGTGTTTCTTGTGACAATTGGGCCCATGACACGTATGAAATTGTTGAACACTAAGTCAAGGAGAGATTAATTTGGAGGATCAAGACGTGCATGATTAGGTGTCTATTCAAGGCTTAACTACCTAGGTATACTAGAGAAGAAAAACTTGACTCACTCTTGCATGCCATGGAAAACCAGTGGTTGAATGAGGGAGATAGACAAAATATGTTGGTTTATACATTACACGGGATAAAAAAACATTGGTGGGAAACATACAGAGATAATTTATTAGGCTGGGGTGATGTAAAGGTATCGTTCTTAACAAGGTTTACTCATAATAATATTCCTTATCTTATAAACACGTATGATGGGAAGACTCTTGCTCTTGTACATATTCATATTGTTAGGAATTATTTTTGTAGTACTCACATTAGAAATTAGTTGTGAGATATATTATGTAATCTATCTTGAGATGTTTGTTTTTTTGTTAAAAAAATCACATGAACAGTAGAGTAGTTTCTTAATTTATAGGAAACTCTCTTACTATATATTTGTATGTAGTTAATTGAATAATAAACAATAATCAATTATTCTGTGTTAGATTATTTTGGAACTTTCATTTGGCATTAGAGCGACATGATCCATAGAATGAAAATATAATCTTTCTCTAAGGGAATTCGTGTAAGTCATTTCCCTGCAGAATTATAACTGATTAGTTTAGAATTTATTTCATATATTTTTTAGTAAAAAATTAATACCTGTCTATAGTTGCAACATAGAAGCATTTTATTTTTAGCAGTTCACTTAAATGCGAGGATTATTGGATTATAAGTGAGGACGAAGGGAAGTCCACATAAAACATTACATTTCTCTCTTTCTTAATTGTGTGGAGGTTCTCTCCTGCGCATATTACATTAATAGTGTATTCATTTACACTGAAATCAGTATCACATTGGTTTGATCATGATTGCGCATTCGACTGATGTTTATTTCATGTAAATTTTTAGTGTATCCACATCTATTGACTATTCTTGCGTGTAGCATATAACTGAGAAAGTTAAGAGAAGTAAATATTTGAAATTTGTGTTCATTTTTCTGTGTAAATATTTTCATGTTTTTATAAGGACGTAGCCCTTAATTATATATCTTACATGGGAGGGATATAGCCGACTTGTTGTTATCATAATTTAATATCATGTTGTATCTCTTTTATATATGATCTATTATCATTGGTTGGTCGGCCTTGATGATGGCCACAGCATAGGAATAGTATAAATAGGGGTTATAGGTAGTGGATGATCATTATGTGGAGTATTCGAGTCTTATTATATGTTCTGGAGGTTTCCCCTCGAAGTGGCCAAGCTATTATACTTCCATATTGAGATAATTTATTTGCAATATTGTGTTTATTTGGTGTTCTATTGCTGGTGATAATCATAATTAATCAAGTAATTTCATTACAAGTGGTATCAGAGCTTGATCTCGGTCAGGATGACATCAAACCCTAATTCTGAAGGTTCGGCTATATCTCAAGATTTGTAGTGAATTTTTATGCAATTGTTTTTGTGGTGAGGAGAAATAAGTCAAGTAAGCTTCTCTCCAAATTTCAATAATTTTTGACTTGTATTGAAAAATTTATTACGATTCTATATTTAATCATAATTTGGCTCCGTAGGGCGTATTTTTTAAAAAAAAAACAGCTTTTTATATTCTTGGAAACCCCTCCAAATAATATCTAGGGTTTATGTTTTATAAATTCCTATATTCGGCCAATAAAATTATGAAACCTTAAACCCTAAAATTCTCTCCTATTAAGTCTACCCCTAGGCCCACATCCTTCATCATGGCTGGTAGATGTACTCGAGGCCAAGGAAAAGGACAAGGAACTCCAGGAATGAACCCAAATAACAAAGATATGGCTTCAAATTCTACTGGTTCGAGAGTATTTGAGGTGGTCATCCAACTTCAAGAAAGGGTAAACAATATGGTGAGTAAGGATGACCTTAATGTTGAGCTTCATCAACTAAAAGGTAGCCTTAGGAGTGAGATTCAGAAGGATTTTCATGCAATGCAGTAGGAGTTGTTGAATGCTATTTCTAATACAAATTCCAATGCTAGTCATATGGGTTCTACTATAAATGGTCACATAGATCCAAATCACTCAAATCAGGGAGGATCCTTTAATCATTCAAGTGGATCTTCTCACCAATGGAGGGGCATGATTCCAAAAGTTGAAATGCATAAATTTGATGGAAAGGATCCACTCAATTGGATTACCCAAATGGAAAGTTTCTTTTATCTCCATCATATCCCAGGAGGACAAAAGTTAAATATGGCATCCTTATACCTAAAACCTGATCAATGTGTTTGGTATCATTGGTTATGTGCTCAAAGGTAGAAGAATTGCGTAACTGTCACCTAGACATTGCTCACTGAAGAGCTTCAATTACACTATAGTTCTAGTGTTTATGAGAATTACTTCATCCAATTAGCAAATTTACGCCAAACTGGTTCAGTTAAGGAGTATGTCCATCAATTCCAAACTTTTTCCTTGCATGTGGAGGATATTACAGAAGATTATTTGAATGACCTATTTCTTGGGGGTCTTAAGGACCACATTGAGCATGAGGTATGCATGTTTAACCCACTCAAGTTTTCTGATTCTATTATCATGGCACGCTGAGTAGAGGAAAAATTTATTTCCAGTAGAAGGCAGACGTTTTCTAGCATAAAAGATCATAACACCTTGTCTTCTTCTTACCCTTGGCCAATTCAGTTGACACCTCAACAAGTTGAAGAAAAAATAGCCAAAGGGTTATGCTTTAACTATGATAGAAAATATGGACCAAATCATAAATGTTCTGAGAAAAAATAGTTCTACATTGAAGGATCTAGTGATGAGGAAGAATATGAGGCAACATCAATGGAGGAAGTGGAAAAATTAGAGGAAGAATCTAGAGATCCTCAGTCCACTATTTCATGCCATGCTCTATCAGGTATTAGTACTCCACAAACCCTTCAAGTTGTGGGTTATCTTAAGAAGTAGAAGGTAATAGTATTTATTGATTCAAGGAGCACACATAATTTCATCAATTATAAGCTGGCAACAAGACTAAATTGTTTGATCTACCCAACACCTGAATTTCAAGTGATGATTGTAGATGGTGGCACAGTCCAATGTTCAGGTAAATGCCATAAAGTCAAAATAATTATGGGTGATTACACATTGGAATATACAATGTTTGTTATTCCCATGGGTGGAGCTGATATTGTCTTAAGTGTTTAGTGGCTCACTACCTTGGGCACCATAGAGATAAATTTCCAGGAATTGTTCATGCGCTTTCATTCTGAGGGTAAAAAATTTGAACTTCGAGGTCTACAAGCTAAATAATCTCTAGTGGCGAGTTCTCACCAAATACAGAAGATTCTTAAAAAGGGGTCTAAAGGTTTTATAGCATGATTATTCTCTATAGAATTCCAACCACAAATGAAGGTATTGCATCTTGATCTTAAAAAGGTTATTAATCAACATGTAGTTTTGTTCAAGGAACCAAGAGGATTACCACCTGAAAGAGAGAATGATCATGCTATTCAATTGATTCTAGGAAGCCAACCCCCCAACATCAGGCCTTATAGATATCCATATGTGCAGAAGAGTGAGATCAAGAAGATGGTGGAGGAAATGTTGGAAATGGGTATTATTCGTCACAGTTAAAGTGCCTATTCTTCTCCTGTGGTGATGGTGCATCACAAGGATGGAATATGGTGCATGTGTCTAGATTATAGAGAGCTTAACAAGTTCACTATCAGAGATAAGTTTCCTATTCCCATCATTGATGATTTATTAGATTAGTTGCATGGTGCCATTTATTTTACAAAACTACATCTGCATTCTGGGTATCACCAAATTAGATTCAAGTAAGAAGATATTCATAAGACAACTTTCAAAACTCATCAAGGCCATTATGAATTCCTAATGATGCCATTTGGACTTACCAATGCTCCCTCCACATTCCAAATCTTGATGAATTCAATATTTAGACCATTCCTAAGAAATTTTGTCTTAATTTTTTTTTATGATATACTCGTCTACAAAAAATCATGGGAGAAAAACTTACATCATGTCAATACTGTCTTAGAAGTCTTAGAGAAAAATCAACTTTATGCCAAGCCTTCAAAGTTTTCTTTTGGGGTACAGGAAGTGGAATGCTTGGGCCATATTGTTTCTCATGAAGGTGTAAAGGTGGACCCTCACAAGATTCAGGTCATGGTGGAATGGGAAACCCCAAGAACCCTCAAACAATTACGAGGTTTCTTAGGTCTCATAGGGTGTTATCGTAGATTTGTCAAAAACTATGGCAGTATAGCAGCAACACTCACAAAATTATTGAATAAGGACTCCTTTCAGTGGAATGAGGAAGCATCTAGGGCATTTTAAAAATTTAAGGTAGCTATGTGCACCACTCTAGTATTGGCAACCCCAGATTTCTCCAAAAATTTGGTAGTTGAGTGTGATGCTTCAAGAAATGGAATCAGAGTAGTACTAATGCAAGAAGGACACCCCATTGCTTTTTAGAGCCGAAAACTAAAAGGAAATAATTTTTTAAAACCCACATATGAAAAGGAAATGATGGCAATACTACATGTAGTCAAACAATGGAGACCATACTTGATGGGTAGACATTTTAAGGTAAAAACTGATCATGATAGTTTGAAATATTTCTTAGAACAACATCTATCTTCAGAAGAACAACAAAAATGGGTCACTGAGATGTTGGGATATGACTTTGAGATTGTTTATAAGAAAGGAAAGGAAAATTTGGTCACTGATGCTCTGTCTAGGAGTGATGAGTCCACCAAATCATTGTTATGTGCCATCTCTATACTAAATGTAGACTGGGTAGATCAAGCACAAGAAGAATGGAAGAAAAATGCAACCACACATACTCTCATTCAAAATCTCTAGATAGATCCATCAATATCAGATCAATTTATATGGAAGGGGGATACATTGTGGTACAAAGATTGGTTATATCTATGTAAGAACTCTACACTTAAACACCATGTTATTTCAGAGCTACATTCTTCTGCAATAAGTGGCCATGTCAGGGTCCTAAAAATATATCATAGAGTTAAGAAGGATTTCTTTTGGGAGGGGTTGAAAGGAGATGTTCAAAAATTTGTGGCAGAATGTTTGGTTTTCCAAAAAAATAAGGGCGAGACCATTAAGACACATGGTCTTCTCCAACCTTTGTCTATTCCTAGTGAAATATGGGAAGAGATATCAATGAATTTCATCACAGGATTACCTAAATTAGAAGGGAAAAGTGTCATAATGGTCATGGTACACAGACTTACCAAATATGCTCATTTTTGTGCCATGGCTCATCCTTTCACAGCTAGTACCGTTGCCATCTCTTTTATGGATACAGTTCAAAATCTCCATGGCACGCCAAAAATTATAGTAAGTGATCATGATCCAATATTTACAATTAACTTTTGGACTGATCTGTTATCTTGTCTAGGTACCCAACTAGCCCAGAGGTCCTCTTATCATCCCCAATCAGATGGGAAAACTGAGGTGGTAAATAAATTTGTAGAGGGATATCTTCGATGTTTTACTTTAGATAAACAAGAACATTTGGTGCAATGGTTTCCATTGGCAGAATGGTGGTACAATACTTCATTTCATACCTCCTCCAAAATATCACCATTTCTGGCACTTAATGGGTGCCATCCTCCATCACTCATATCTAGCTTTAACGTCAAACAAAAGGTGAGAGAAGTTGAAGATCACATTCAACATCAACATGAGGTACTCTCTAGTCTTAGAGAAAATTTGGCACAAGCACAAAACCGTATGAAGCAACAGGATGATCAACATAGGAGTGAGCGACACTTTGAAGAGGGAGACTTTTTTGTAAGGTTACATCCGTATAAGAAATTGTCCTTGAAACAATAGCAAAAGGATAATAAGCTTGCTCCTAAATACTATGGTCCTTACCGAGTTTTGCAGAAAATTGGCAGTGTGGCATATAAGCTAGAGTTCCCTCTAGGAAGTAGAATACATCCAGTATTCCATGTTTCTTGCTTAAAGAAATTTATTGGGCAGCACATTTCCACCCAATTGGTGCTTTTAGAACTAGAGGAGGAAGGAAGTATAATATTGGAACCTGAAGGCATTCCTCAGACACACATCAAAAGATTGAGGACTAGAGTCATTACCGAGTACCTGATCAAGTGGAAGAATATGAATATTGAGGATGCATCATGGGAAGATGAAGCATTCATGCAAAAACATCTAGGGCTTCCTAACATTGGGGAAAATGTTTCTTTAAAGGGGAGGGGCATGTTACGCCCTTAATTATATATCTTACATGTGATGGATATAGCCGACTTGTTGCTATCGTAACTTAATATCATGATGTATCTCTTTTATCTATGACTATTATCATTGGTTGGTCAGCCTTGCTGATGGCCATAGCATAGGAATAGTATAAAAAGTGGTTATAGGTAGTGGATGATCATTATGTGGAGTATTTGAGTCTTAGTATATGTTTTGGAGGTTGCCCCCTTGAAGTGGCCAAGCTATTATATTTCCACATTGAGAGAATTTATCTACAATATTGTGTTATTTGGTGTTCTATTGCTGGTGATAATCATAATTAATCAAGTAATTTCATTACAAAAATTAATTCTAGAATGTGCCAAAGTGATAGGCTAATGAATAGAATGGGGGAGGTGTGACACTAAATCTCAAAAAAATGTGCGAGAACAAGATCTTCCTAGAATGGGGCACTTGGACAAGGTTAGGGGCACTTGTGGGTGTTGCAGACCTACTCTAGGTGCTTGTGACTACTCAGAACATCACAAAGCCAACTTTAGATGGTCGTAAGATGTTCATTTCTTGTTGCATTTTATCACCTTTATGTCACTGGAATTCATGGTTATTCACCTAGAATCTATAATCAGAAAGAAGTACAAGTTGTAAAACCCTCAAAAAACATCAAATCCCAAAAATTAAATAATTCAAATGAAGGGTGGGGTTTTCCTCGACTCTCAAATAATTTAATTCATGAATGAGCATTGCATTACATCTCAGACTCAATTTAGTTTATGTTTATGTGTCAAAATTGTGCCCTAGGTGGCTCTTTTTATGATTCACACTTGATAGCGAGCAATTAAATGGATGTAAAAGATGTAAGTGGATGTGTGCATGAAAAATGAACTTCCCCTACAATGAAGTGTATGTTCATAAAACTAATTTCCCTTTCACTTTTGTGGATGCTAGATGTATTCTTGAATGTTTTTAATAATGTCTTTAGATGCAAGCTTAAGTGGTGATAACTAA
Organism: Taxus chinensis; assembly: GCA_019776745.2. Classification (NCBI taxonomy): domain Eukaryota; kingdom Viridiplantae; phylum Streptophyta; class Pinopsida; order Cupressales; family Taxaceae; genus Taxus; species Taxus chinensis. The sequence goes on along the minus strand of CM034146.1, from coordinate 866,001,212 downwards.
TGCTTAGTGCTTGGTCCTTTATTTTGGTAAAATAACTTTGAATTTATATGATTCACTTTCTTGAATTTCATAATTAACATAGAAAAGGATGACTACAAAGAAAATAAGATTCCCAAACAACTAGAAAGGACCCAAAAGATGTGAGAAAAATAAAAAGAGTTATGTACAACCAAAAAGGACGAGAATGCATGACATTTTTGCCTCGATTGGGTGCTAGTATCTAGGTGAGAAATGCCAAAATTTAAAAAGATAGACTGGGAAAGAAAGAGTGTAATACCAAAAATGAAAAATTAAAGCTATAAAAAGAGGCCAATGACATGGGTTAATTAGTACTTTTCTTTATTTATAATTATATGAAGAGTAGTTTGTGATAAGAACTAGATAGATACCCAAAGTGTGTGATTTAGTGTCTACATTTTCCTCCATTTTATGTTCTTGAATAAATTATTTATAACATAAATTAGATAAGAGATGTGAACCTGATAACCATCTATATGGATGGTGAAAAGTGTGCCAAGAGACAAAAAAAATCATGGAGTGATAAAAATGTGAAGCGTGGAAGCTAGAGAAGAGGATGTAAAAATGTGATGATGATGATGACCCTAAGGTGAGAATGTATTTTTAAATGTCACATTTGTACATGTTGTTGATTTCAATTATTTTTTGATGATGTGTGAATGATGTGAGTACCACTTACCATAAGTAAGAACCTGTAAAAGAGAATAAAGAACAAGTAGTCAAATACGTGTATATGAAAAATTTGATCAAAATACATAAAACGTATGCAATAAAGTATGTTAAAATGAAAAAAGGAACATGTGCACTTGATCCATGATGAGTTAATGATTTAGAAAGGATCCTGAGGATGATGTAGAAGAATGAGGTTTCTAGGTGATCTCAAACCAGTTGGAATGAGTTCGAGTTTTTTCGTGATATCACACCAAGAACCGAAGAAGTTTTTGGAGAAATGTTTGGTGTCATCCTCCAACCTTTAACTTATTTCTGAAGTATAGAATACCACTGCAGATGGTGTATAAAAATATGATGTAATTTAATCAAACATGAAAGTATAAAATAAGGTGTAGTCCATCCCTACCAACTGCTGAATGACTTCATGTCCTTTAAAAGTAGTTATGTAAAGTTCCAAAACATGTGTTTAAATGAAATATGTTGTGTAACTTCTCCCTGGTCATAGACATCTAGGAAAGGTCAGGGATGCCTAGGCGCTATTGTCTGGTGTTGGGTGATATTATCTTTGTTGTGCTGAAGACCCAAATATGGTTCTAGAATGTTCTTGATATTGAAGATTGTGTTGACTATGTGATGAAATGTAATGTACTGTGAGAGTAGAAAGCTATATGGGGTGAATGATTGACCCAAATTATTCCCCCTTGTTTGGGGTGCATGCAACATCGCTGAGGATTATGTGGTGAAAAGGAGGACTGAACACTAATCTAAAATTGATGCCTTATACGGGGAGGAGGGAATGTGCTTGGTAGAAATCATGGCACAAACAAATAAAGTGGATGGAAAATATTACTAGTGCAAGAAATAAAAACATCCATGTAGATAAAAAAGTTTAATCTATTCATGTAAGAAGAAAATGTAGAAACGTAATAGTACAAACAAAGTAGACCATGAGAAATAGGTGTTAAACATGTGATATCACTAAGAATTTTGCAACATAATCAAGGTTGAAATGGACGAAAGAAGACAATGTGCACACAATATAAAGGGCATAGCCCACAAACAATAGAAAACAATGGAAGAAAAGAGAAAATAAAGTAATAGACAACCACGGTAGAAAATAGACATGCAAAGATTTTTTTTTGAATGAAGCACCCATTAGCATGTTAAAAAGATAATATGTTCTTCAAAACATGTATAATCTGATTTAGTAATGTGCTATGAAAAATGAAACAATATGACCTGTAGTGTATACAAAATTATATTCCCCCAGAAGCCATTGTGGAAATGGTATGAGGTACTATCATCACCAATCCGGCACTATGATAATTCTTCACCGGGAACTCCTCGTGCTATGATTATTTACTAATACACAGCCCTTTAGTTTGGTGGATGTAATTTGGAAACAAAACAACAACCGAACACAAGAATACCATTGACTATGATAAGACAGAATGACGAAAAATCTGAAATATCAAAGTAAATTATAATATTAACATGAAGTTGTTACAATCTCACCCATGAGGTACTTCAACAAGACTATGGGAGAAAATTTACAATTACACCTCTCGATGGCTTCTTCAACACACCTTTCACTGATGGCTTCCTTCGCACACTTCCTACAATATTTCTCACTACTTCTTTCTATGCTAAATGAGGGGGGTGGCCTCTCTATTTGTAGAACTTCCAGGCTTATCCATCCTATCTCTAAGATAGGATAAGAAATCCACTCTGACGAATCATATTCCATACCTTAACTCTTATCTGTACATGTAAGCTTATCTGTTAAGATAAGATAAACCTTATCATTTTACATGCGTTCCACATTTTTAGACTTTTTACAAATAAAATACACAAAATATTTATGACCTCACTCCTTGCCCTTATTACCAATATAATATTTCTAATTCCTAATCATTTAGACCCTACTTCTCTAATTACCCAAACTTTGACATTTTAACATTACCGGACCACTTACGACAAATATTTACTTTTTACAACATTCCTATTGTACTTTGACTATTACTGTACTCCACATTATTGGCGGGCAACCGTACTGACGGCGCCATTATCTTCTATCGGACGCTACTACTAATTATACTTAACAACATCCTATTCCTAATACATACATTAATGAAATAGAAATTATGGAGGAAAATTTTAGTGTCGACATCTTCCCCCTTCCTAGCTTCTACTCTGTCCTCGGAGTAGACTCTTCTGGTGCTTGGAAAATTTTCAACTTGTCGTGGTTGACCCATTTCGTAATGGGAGTGCCATCCAATTCCTCCAGTCGGTACATACCATTTTCATGCACAGCTGCTATTTGTGTAGGGCCCCATCCATTTTGGGAAGAAATTTTCTCTATCTTCTTTTTTTGTATCTGGAATCATATACTAGGACCAAGTCATTCACATGAAATGGAGACCATCGGATCTTTTGATCAAAGTATTCCTTCTGCTTCATTTTCTTCTTATGGCTTGTATCCTTTGCTATTTCTCTCATTTCCTCCAGCAAATGAAGATGTACCAACCTTTCTTTTACTGAATCACTTTCATCCATCCTTTCATTTTTTCATAACTCTCACAGTGGGAATATCAAACTCAATAGGAAGAACTGGATCAATGCCATAGGCCAACTGAAATGGGGAGTATCCTGTTGCTGACTTTGATGTTGCCCTATATGCCCACAATGCTGCATGAATCCTTTTATCCCACTTATGTACCTGCAAGGCTACATCTTTTCCTAGAATTTGACACAACAACAAAATTGGTTCATTCCACCTGTCCATTTGTACTTGGCTTGTATGTTGTTGCCTTCCTGTGCTCAATAGAAAATTTATTGACTAGGGCTTCTACTACCTCATTAATGAAGTGGATTCCTTGATCTGTTACAATTTCTAATGGACAACCAAATCTGGTGACAATACGTTCATATATGAACCTTGCCACTTCATCCATAGAAGTTGTCTTCAATGGCCTAGCTTCAACCCACTTGGTTAAATAATCTGTGGCCAACTACAATATACTTATTTTGACGTGATGTAGTTGGAAGTGGACCTACAATGTCTATTCCCCCACTTTTCAAAGGGACCAAGTGGAAGAATAGGACATAATGGAGTTGATGAAGTCTTACGGTTACCATGTGTTTGACAAATATCACATGTCTTACAATAATTATAACAATCTTTAAAATAGAGTGGGCCAGTGATAACTTGCATCCAAGATCCTTCTTGTTGTAAGTTGTACAGAGAAGTGCCCTCCACATGTACCATTGTGGAATTCTTCTAGCAGCTCCTTTCCTTGATCACGTCCAACTGCCCTCTTGTACTGTCCATCAAGTCCTATTCGAAATAATGCTCCATGCAGAATAAAATATTGGACGACTGGCTTGAGTAATCTTTCTCTTAGTCTTTGCATCGGCACCATCAGGAAACTTGAATTCATTCAGATAATTCCAAATATCTATGTATTGACTAGGGATTGTGTCAAGGGAGAACAATGCTGCATCGGGAAAATCATCATCATCACAAGATGATCCTAAACCATCATAGGCTCGAGAGAGTGCATCTGCATTGACATGCTTCTTCCCTGGCCTATCTATAATATCAAATTCAAAATCTTGTAGCAAAATTATCCATCTTGCTATCCTCCCTGATGGGTTAGGCTTATTGACAATATATTTCAGAGCCTGATGATCTGTTACAACTATAAATTTCTGCCCTTGCAAGTAATTTTCTAAACTTCTTTACAGTAAAAATGATAGTCAGAGCCTCTTTTTCAGTTACAGTATAGTTTACCTCAGCACTGCTCATTTGTCTGCTCCCAAAGCAAATTGGATGTTCATTCCCATTTTCATCCTTTTGGCTCAAAGTACTTCCTAGTGTTGCATCTGAGGAATTAGTGTACACAATGAATGGCTTGCTCCAATCTAGATTCTTCAAAACAGGTGAAGACACCAGGGCTTCCTTCAGTTATCCACAAGCTTCATGCACCTTATTTCCTGGTTCATAAGTAACATCCTTCTTCAAGAACTGGGTTAGTGGCTGTGTAATCTTTGAGAAATTTTTGATGAACCTTCTATAGTAACCCACATGGCCTAAAAATGATCTCAACTTACTTCTATTAATAGGAAAATGGTAATATCTTTGATTTTTGAAACTAGTGTCAGGATCAGTACCAATACCATCTCTGGATACAACATGCCCTAACAAAACGCCTTTAGAACATCCAAAGACACACTTTGTAGGGTTTAGTGAGGCTTGTGCTTCATCTAACCTTTGAAATACTGTCTCCATCTGGTGCAGGTGGTCCAACTTGCTCCCATCGATGCAAAAATCATCCTATAAATACTCTGATGAAGGTCCCAATGTAGGGTTCGAACACCCTATTCATCAAATGCTAGAATGTTGCTGGAGCATTACACAACCCAAAAGGCATAACTCTATAAGCAAACGTTCCACAAGGAGTGGTGAACATGGTCTTCAGCTGATCTTTCTCTGCTATACAAACTTGGTTGTAGCCGCTATATCCATCATCAAAACTATAGCACTCCTGGCCAGCTACTTCATCCAAGATTTGATCTGAAAATGGAAGAGGGTAATGATCCTTCTTTGTTGCCTTATTGAGCTTCCTGTAATCAACACAAATGCATAGCTTCCCATTATTTTTTATTGAGATCACAATGGGAGAAACCCATTCTGAATTCTCCACAACAAATATGAATCCTGCATCAAGCAACTTATCTATTTCTTCTTTTACAGTCTTGGAAAAATTAGGATTCATTCTATATGGCATTTGCTTTATGGGCTTAGCACCATCTACCAGCTCAATACAATGTTCTACCCAACTTACTTGACGGAGTTCCTTGTAATAAAAAGTGAATAGGTGTATGTACCCTTCGAAAGAGCTGGAGGTAGGATTCCTTCTCACTCTCCATCACAGCATCACCAATCTTTATTTGTTGGAGACGATCATCAACTTCTTTTTCAGATAATTTTATGGGGTCATGAGTTGGTGTGACTTGAAGGATATCCATGACTGAAACATCCACCTCACTTTCCTCATCTTCAGTGTCCACTTCACTGGTACTAGAGTAATCAGAGGATGTGCAATCATCAGTTTCATCACTTGAATCCACAGGTTTTGCCTTATGATGTCGAGGGATCACATTTATCTTCACCCTCTCTCTACCACATCCAAGTGTCATGAAACCTTCATTCCAATAGTTTCTTGCATGAACTCTCCTTAGCCATGGTCTTCCCAGCAGCATTGGGTACACAACAGTACCACTTTTCATCACCTGAAAGTCTACCACACATACAACACCCATAACAGATATTGCCACATTTGAAACTACACCTTCTGGTTTAGTTTTTCCTTTATTTAATGACCTTAACATAAGTGTGGAAGGGCGATCAATTTTTAAACCCAACATATTCATTACAGACTCGGTCATTACATTAACTGTAGCACCTCCATCAACTAAGACATCATGAATTGAAATGCCATTACATAATACCTCAGCTAGTGGAGCATAGGGATCTGCCTCTGCCTCCAAAACAGGGACCCTCAACCCTCCTTCCTTCTTCGAGCATTGAATCCACCTCGCAACTCCCCGCCTCTTCTCAAAAGACATAGCCAAGAGTTGACCATATGTAATATTTGTAGGCCTTTTGGATAGATCTTCCAAGATGGAGTATGGTCCTTGCCCGTGTGAAATCAGAAAATCCTACACACCCCAACTTTCTTGTCCTATGTTTCTTACTAGTTTCTTCTTTCATCTTCTTAGGATCATTTCCATCTTGATTATCTTTTTCTTTCTTTCTTTTTGTTACAAACACATCTACTTCATTATTTCTACTCTTATCTACTACATCAAGAGAATTCACAGGTGCTTTTCCTTTATCATTATCTCTTGTACCAGATGTAGAAGATCTATCTGGACAATTATACTTATAATGACCCTTTTTATAACAACCATAACAAACAACTTCAGAAATATTTCTTTTTGGACCTCTATCTCCTCCCTGAGAACTAAATTCCTTTCCTTGAAGAAGATTAATAGTTAACTGGCCCATCTTCCTAAGCAGATCTTCATACTCAGTAGATGTACTAGGAGAAATATTTGTGCTCACCGGGAGTGGTTGTGGATTTTGGACCAAAGGTGCTGGTGTAGGCTCTACTTTAACAACAATTTCTTTGGGCTCCTCTTCCATGCTTTCTTCTTTCCTTCTTGCAATCTCCTTTGCTTGTTCAATTGTAGCTGGGGCGGTCATACTTCACTCGTTGTCTGATCTTTGGCTTCATCCCAAGAATGAAGTGCTTACAGAGAAGATTATCCACGCCATTCATCAACCCATCCGCTAGTCCTTCCTTTCGGATCTGGGCATCGAGCTTCCTCCTTAGCTCTAGAACACGAGCATGATAATCCCTTATCTTCTCCTTCTCTCCTTGGGATAGCTTTGTGATCTCGATCATGAGATCTGCATATTTCTGTTGTTCACCAAATTCTTCAAGAAAACTTTCGGTTAATAAATCCCATGAATTTTTCACATTATCACCTAGTGTTTCAAACCACCTAAGTGTTGAACCATATAAAAAGGTAGGAAAAAATTCAGATCCATTGTTCCCTTCTTATAAGGCCATTACAAATATAAGATCGTTTAAACTCTTGAATGAAAGAAGAAGCATCTTCATTAGATTGAGCTGAAAAAACAGGAATCTTTCCCATTTTCAAAAGTAACCACCGTGAAATACCAACCCACAAGTACAATTAACAAGACTTATGTAAACAAATAATTGGAATCACTATACTAGAAAGTGACTTTACACCTTTCTACAGTAAAATAGAAATGACCACGGTAAACTATGGTAAAACTTGACTTACTACTGTAAAAACTGACTTTACTGTGGTAAACACTATTCACGGTAAAAAGTGAATTTACCAGGGTAACTACTATTCATGGCAAAAATGACTTTAACATGGTAACTACTATTCACGGTAAAAATGACTTTACCATGGTAACTACTATACACAGTAAAAACAAGGTTACCCTCTAATTAATTTTTGCCTAAGTGGGAATATCTCTCCAGAAAATCCACCAACGAGGAATGGTCCCGGCAACGGAACCAAAATGTCATCACCAATCCAGCACTATGATAATTCTTCACCAGGAACTCCTCATGCTATGATTATTTACTAATGCACAGCCTTTAGTTTGGTGGATGTAATCTGGAAACAAAACAACAACCGAACACAAGAATACCATTGACTATGATAAGACAGAATGACGAAAAATATAAAATATCAAAGTAAATTATAATATTAACATGAAGTTGTTACAATCTCACCCCATGAGGTACTTCAACAAGACTATGGGAGAAACTTTACAATTACACCTCTCGATGGCTTCTTCAACACACCCTTTAACTGATGGCTTCCTTCGCACACTTCCTACAATATTTCTCACTACTTCTTTCTATGCTAAATGAGGGGGGTGGCCTCTCTATTTATAGAACTTCCAGGCTTATCCATCCTATCTCTAAGATAGGATAAGAAATCCACTCTGACGAATCATATTCCATACCTTAACTCTTATCTGTACATGTAAGCTTGTCTGTTAAGATAAGATAAACCTTATCATTTTACATGGGTTCCACATTTTTAGACTTTTTACAAATAAAATACACAAAATATTTATGACCTCACTCCTTGTCCTTATTACCAATATAATATTTCTAATTCCTAATCATGTAGACCCTACTTCTCTAATTACCCAAACTTTGACATTTTAACATTACCGGACCACTTACGACAAATATTTACTTTTTACAACATTCCTTTTGTTCTTTGACTGTTACCGTACTCCACATTATTGGCGGCACCGTACTGACGGCGCCGTTATCTTCTATCGGACGCTACTACTAATTATACTTAACAACATCCTATTCCTAATACATACATTAATGAAATAGAAATTATGGAGGAAAATTTTAGTGTCGACAGTACTCCACCAAGAATCCATCTTGTGTCTAAAGATCTATGTAGAGTATGTGATAAAAACTATAAAAGTAATTAAACATGCATGTGTATATAGAAAATATAATGGCATACAATATATCTACATATCATGTGTAAAAAGTGTACATGTAATCATAATTAATCAAGAGTAAATATAATGAGGAAATGCAACATTATGTTGTGGATGCAATGTAATGGAATGTAGAGTGAGTTTGATAGGATCTGTGTGCCCCCTGAGTAGATGTGTATGCAAGAGATGGGTGTTGACAAATTTTTCACTTTACTCCTCATATTAGTGGAATAGTACTAAAGAAAATAAGAAAAATCAAAACATACAAGGGTTTAAGGTACCTTGGTATAAGATGGTGATGTAGATAGGCACAAAGTAAACTCCTCCTTGCTACGAACTTGATAATCTACACAACAAAGATGAATTTGAAGAATAATTGATTAGATAGTAGATGGAAGGTTTCAAGACAAAATCAGTTTTAAGAAGAATGAACTTCCTTGGATGGATGTAAACCCTTTTGTTGATAAGAAAAGATAAAATTGATGATAATAGATATGCAGGAACAAAAACTAAAAAATATAGAAATGTAAGGAAAGTAAAGATTTGATATATATTTATGTAAAACAAATCATACCTGGCTAGGTCGATGGTGAAACAAGATGTAGAGGGCCATTCAAAAATGACTAGTGGTAGTGGATGAAAATAACCAAATATGCATATCTAGAAAGTCTAATTATAAATATAAATTTGATGCAACATTGTGATGAATGATAAGAAGCTACGAGAGATATGGAATCAGTCGAAACAAAAATGATTTAAGAAAATTATAGATGTAAGGAAAATGGCATAAAATATGTATTAGGTTGATACTGATTAGAGTAGGTTGGGAAGTGGACCGGGAACTGACAAAGTGGATATAGGATTATAGAAAGAAAAATTGACAGATATGAAATATGGATGAAGGTAGAAAAAATGGTAAGAGACTTTTGTGATTCTAGGTAGCAGAGAAGGTGATGCAAAAAGGGCTGGATGAACATAAACGTGGGATAAATTAGGCTTGATCAAAGATAGAGTGACCAAAACATAGACCTGCAGAAAAAATTGAAGGCTGAAATGGAATGATCAGAGGTCCCTGAAGCTACTTGAACCTACACAAGATGTTAGGAATAAAAAAATGTAACAATATGATAATGGAAGCACATGAAAGTGACAAGGTAAAAGAGGTCTCCCTTGTTAACAAAATTAGATGCAAAATAGCTTTAAGAAAACTTCCGAATGTGTAAGATAGATGCAAGAGTACTCAAAATGGAAAAAAAAACACAAGATATTCCAAAAAAATCAATGTTTCATCTCTCAGAAAGGAGGGGGTAAGGGCATATTTATAGGGCTTGACGAGGACTTGGGTGGGTCATCCGCGATTGCGGGGAGTAATCTATTATGGTGGTGGGGTGATGCCTAACTCAAGGAAAATAAACCCAAATGAAGATTGATTAGGGTTTAGATAAATAGACAGAAGCTAGGGTTGCATTCAGAAGATAAATGAGTAGGTGAGAGGTGAAAAAAAGTAAAGAAAGGGAAGGGGTTGATGGAAAAATTAAATGGAGTTATTAAGAGCAGAGAAAGGATAAAATGAAGGAATATAGAGATGGGAAATAGATTAATGAAGGTTTAGAACTAGTTAGGAATGATTAGGGAAAGATAATGGGAGATTTATTTAATTATGAGGATTGAGTGATAATTAATGAGGATTAGCAATAATCTATGATGAATAGGATAATAAATGGGAAACATGGGAATATTGATATAACATGAATTAAAATGAAGGGTCTAGATAGGTGACCATAGTGAGAAGAAGCAATCGTGGGGTGATATGGGTAGCGAAACCAAATTTTTATTTCTACACTTACCCCTTTATGTTGAGTGGTTTGTGTTGGGAAATACATGAGACAAAAATTATAAGAGATGAAAGATGATTGATGTGGGATCATTGATGATATGTTCCCCCTTAACTAGGGATTGATGACACGAAGGGGAATTGATCATGAGTTTGAAAGAAATAGATGGAGAAAAGGTCGAAAGGATGAAAAGGATGAGAAAAGCGAAAGTGAGGTATGATGCCCTAGAAAAGAAGGATTCAAACAACAATAAAACTGTGGTGGTTATTTTAAGAGTCACTTCGGCAGGGAACAATGGGCATAGTCTTCAGGGAGACAATGACACTGTCTTATGGGCTTGTGAGTCAATTGAAATCACTATGAAATGGAGGGAATCCAATTGGAAACAACTCAAATGGATGCAATCCATGGGGACCAATGGGTCATAGGCACATATCAAAATTATAGACAACCAAATACAAGAATAATGTGAAATCCTTCATACATTATGAATCACTAAAAGTATGTGTCTGCAAAGGAAAACGATGAGGATGGAAATAATTGTACCCAAACAAAGGGCATGATAATGGCCAAAGAGGAAAAATATAAAGTTATGTGAGATGATGACCCGAGAGGGAACATAAATATGGCCAAAAAATTGGACTTGAGATGAGACATGGATGATAATAGATAGGAACATGTGATTAGATGTGATATTTTTTTACATATACCATATAAAAGATTTAGATGAGATAAATGCAAGGGTGATAAAGAAAAGAAAAGAAAAATGATAGATGTGGAAAATAAGAAAATAATGCAAGTTGATGACTGGTGACCTATGGGTATGAATGAAACTACGTCATATCAAGGAACACACAAGGAAATGCTGCCTCGAACTACATTGGAGGGAAACAAGAAAGGGATATAGGTACCGCAATACACATGAAACAAAAACATGATGTTAACACATAACCAAGGATAGTTAGTTATATCAAAGATCATGATGAAATTATGGATGAAATGAGCTCAAAAACTTAGTGTCAACATGATAAAAGGGGTTTTAGATGCAACTTGTACATGAGAAGAGGGTTCTCTAATGATGAGTGTTCTTAGGACTATACCCCCAACTTTGATAGGACGGAAAAGTGCAAACTGATCAATGGGGGAAAGTTTGTAATATATGAGAAAGATGATTAATGAAGGATGCTTGTTTTTTTAATATGATTTTTGTTTTGGATATATAGAAGGTTTGATCAATGTAGGAAGCCTTCACTTTCATGATATAATGGAGTAGCCATCCTTCGAGGGATTCGTCTACTAATTGCTCTTTTTTTAATGATGGAAACATAATATATGCAATGATAGCTACTCTTCAATGGATCAATCTATATTTATTTTTTTATTTTAATTTTTTTATATGGGAAAAGATGGGTATAGTTAAGTAGAATGCATAGGAGGGTATAAGAAGATGTATAAGAGACACCTGTTATGTTTTTGGAGGCTATTTTCATGTTAGAGTGTGGTACACCTTCTATGTGTTACACTCAGGTATTTTTACGGTGGTCCCGCTTGCCGGGTGAGTGGGTCAGGGGGGTTCGGGGGGGTGAAGCCCTCTGATTGATGGTTTATTAACCCATGCATAATGGGTAAACCGTTATGGGCTGTTTTTGGGCCCATGTTTTTTCGGTACCAATTTTTTTGTAAAACTCGCCTTCTTCGGTTTACCCATAGGTTTATGGGACAGTTTTGTTTTTCCCCCCCATTGTTTTGATACCCATGGTTTTGTATTAACTGCTTTAGCAATTGTCTATTTATATGGTCTCATGCATATGATAGATACACTGTAAGCAAACATATTGAAGATGTGTTTTGAATTCGGGGTGTGAATTCTGTAGAGTTTGTTGAGCATAGCTCTAAACGGATCTGGGTATTGTATTGAGAGAGTGGAGGCTTGTAATAAAATATGAGCAAGTGATTCTTGGTGGACGTAGCCCAAATTGGGTGTGAACCACAATAAATCTTGTCTATCTGTGTTGTGTTATTTATTCTACACTTTTATTTGAGATGTGTAATATTTTCTGCATATTAGTTTCTACTGTTGCGATTTTGTAAGGGATTATTCCGCATAGTTTATCTCTTATTTCCTAACAATTGGTATTAGAGCCTAGTTTGGGTTTTCTGAGGTGTTGAATCATAGGGAAAGTTTTTTTAGCTTGAGTGGGAGATATGGTAGATGAAGGAAGATCTAGGGTTGATAAATTTAATGGGAAGAATTTCAGTCTTTGGAAGATGCAAATGGAAGATTACCTTTATCAAAAGGATCTTTATACTCTGCTATCTGAGAAGGTGAACAAAACCTCGAGTATGATAGATGTGGAATGGGATTTTCTGGATAGGAAGGCACTTGGGACAATTCAGATGTGTCCTTGCATCTTCGGTATTATTTAATGTTTCAAAGGAAAAGACTACAAAAGATCTAATGAATGCATTGGGGAAGTTGTATGAAAAAACCCTTTACCTCTAACAAGATATTTTTAATGAAAAAGTTGTTTAATATGAAGATGTCTAAGAATAGTTCAGTAGCAGATCATTTAAATGATTTCAATATGGTTGTGAATATGCTAGCTTTGGTTACAATATAATTTGATGAAGAAGTTAGGGCTTTATTAATTTTGTGCTCTGTTACCTGAGAGTTGGAATAGCCTAGTAATGGCGGTAAGTAACTCGGTTCCAGCTAACTCGAAGTTGTAGTTTGAGGATGTTGTAGGGGTGATTCTAAGTGAGGAAATGCGAAGAAAAAATCTCTGGGGAATCTTCTACTTCAGGGAATGCTTTGACAGTGGAAACTAGAGGGAGACAGAAGAATAGAGGAAACTGTGGAAAATCAAAAGATCGGGAAAGGTCAAAATCCAAGAACAAGATTGCATGCTGGAATTGTGGAAAGCATGGGCATGTAAAGAAGGATTGTTGGGAGCTTCAGGATAAGAAGAAACAACAGGAAGAAAACAAGGAGGCAAATGTGGGCATCAGGTAATTTATGTCAGGATTCTTTGATTCTTTCTTTGCATAATATTACTAAATATTGGGTTTTAGATTCATGGGATTCTTTTCATACTACTCCACATAGGCATTATTTTATTGATTATGTTCAAGGGTATTTTTGGGCATGTTTTTCTTGGTGATGATGAGCCTTGCAGTATAGTTAGAAAAGGTTTTTGTTCAGGTTAAGATGCAGAATGGGAATACATGGCTATTGAATGATGTCAAACATGTGCCTACATTAAGGAGAAATTTGATATCGGCGGGGCAATTGGGAAGTGATGGTTGTACTGTGATATTTACACCTAACTCTTGGAAGGTTACTAAGGGTGCTCTTGTGGTTGCAAGAGGTAAGATGGTTGGAACCTTGTATTTAACCACTGATAGTACTAATGATTGTAATCTTGTGGCTTCAGATGTAGATACAACATTATGGCATTATAGGCTCGGTCATATGAGCCATAAGGGCATGGACTTCATAAAGAAGAATTTTCCTGGATATACAGAAACAGGTTTGGAGTTCTGTGAGGACTGCATATATGGGAAATAGAAGCGAGTAAGGTTTCTCAAGGTTGGACCTACAAAGAAAGAGAGTAAGTTAGAGCTGGTGCATTCTGATGTGTGGGGGCCAGCTCAAGTATCATCTCTTGGGGTTCAAGTTATTATGTTACTTTTATTGATGATGCAACAAGGAAAGTTTGGGGTTTATTGTATTAGAAAAAAATTTGATGTATTTAACATTTTGTTAAATGGAAAGCCTTAGTAGAGAATGAAACAGGTCTTAAGCTAAAATTTCTCAGGTCAGATAATGGAGGGGAGTATTGCAGCAATGAATTTAATGATTACTATTCTAAGAATGGAATCCATAGGAAAAAGACGGTTCCAGGAACTCCATAGCAGAATGGGGTATCAAAAAGGATGAGTAGAACAATAATGGAACATGCTAGGAGCATGAGGTTACATGCAGGACTACCTTTTTCTTTTTAGGCAGAAGTGGTGAGCACAGTGGTGTACTTGATAAACATAGGACCCTCAAGTGCCTTGGATGGAGGTATACCTGAGGAGGCTTGGTATGGTAAGAAAGTTGATTATTCATTTCTTAGAGTCTTTGGATGTGAGGTGTTTGTTCATATAGACAAGGATGATAGGACCAAGCTAGAGGCTAAATTAGAAAAAATGTACTTTCATTGGTTATGGTGGTGATGAATTTGGATTTAAATGTTGGAGTATTAAGTATAAGAAAATCATTCGGTCTAGGGATGTGGTCTTTAATGAGAAAGTCATGTATAAGCAACAATTTCAGGAAAACAAGGAAGAATCCAAGAAAGAATATGCAATGGTAGAGGATCTTCTGGATGGGACAGTGACCCATGAATCAGTTTAAGAACCGACTCAATAGGAACCCCAAACTCCTACAGTGAGGAGGTCTTCTAGGGTAAGAAAACAAACTGAACGGTTTTATCCTTCTCTTTATTATTTATTACTCATTCATAGTGGAGAGCCAGAGAGCTTTGATGAAGCAATGTAGGTAGATGCCAGTAAGAAGTGGGAGCAAGCCATGGATGAGGAGCATAAGTCTCTCATGGAGAACTAGACTTGGGATTTGGTGAAGCTACCAGAAGGATAAAGAGCATTGCAGAACAAGTGGGTGTACAGAGTTAAAGATGAAGGAGGAAAGAAAAGATATAAGGCCCAGTTTGTGGTCAAGGGGTTTTCACAGAAATAAGGTATATATTTTGATGAGATATTTTCTCCTGTAGTAAAAATGACTTCTATTAGAACAGTTCTTGGAATAGTGTCAGTAGAATACTTGCACTTAGAACAGTTAGATGTAAAGAATGCATTTCTCCATGGTTGTTTAGAGGAGGAACTATATATGCAGCAACCCAGAGGGCTATGAGGTCAAAGGTAAAGAGGAGATGGTGTGTAAACTAAAGAAGAGCTTGTATGGCTTGAAACAAGCTCCACATCGATGGTATAAGAAGTTTGATAGCTTCATGATGGAGAAAGGTTATATTAGATGTAATTCTAACCATTACGTGTATACAAAGAAATTTGAGGATGGAAGTTATATTATCCTGTGTTTGTATGCTGATGACATGTTGGTTGCAGGTAAAAACATGCAGGAAATAAAAGTACTCAAGAAACAACTAAGTGAATCCTTTGATATGAAGGATTTGGGGGCTACTAGACAAATCCTTGGTATGAGGATAACTCGGGATAGGAAGGAATGGAAGTTGACTTTATCTCAGGAAGAGTACATTAAGAAGGTATTGGATAGGTTTAACATGCAGGATGCTAAACCGGTTTGGACTCCTTTGGCAGGCCATTTTAAGTTATCAAAGGAGCAGTGTCCCAAGACAGAGTAAGAAACCAAATGTCCAAGGTACCTTACTCATCAGTAGTTGACAACTTGATGTATGCTATGGTGTGCACTAGGCTTGATATTGCCCATACAGTGGGATCTATGAGTAGATTTATGAGTGATCTAGGTAAAGACCATTGGCAAGTAGTAAAGTGGATCCTTCGGTATTTGAGAGGGGACCATGGGGAAAATTTTGTGCTACAGTGGATCAGACACCCACTTTACGTGGTTATGTAAATTCATACATGGCTGGAGATGTAGACAGCAGGATGAGCACAATAGGTTATATTTTACACTATAGGTGGGATAACAATGAGCTGGATTTCATGACTACAGAAGCT
The DNA here is from genome assembly GCA_019776745.2 of Taxus chinensis. Taxonomy (NCBI): domain Eukaryota; kingdom Viridiplantae; phylum Streptophyta; class Pinopsida; order Cupressales; family Taxaceae; genus Taxus; species Taxus chinensis. Next base: position 865,984,877 of record CM034146.1, on the reverse strand, counting down.
AATGGCTTTGTTAACCATGGAGGATGAGTATGTTGCTGCTACAGAGGAAAGCAAAGAGATAATTTGGCTATAACAATTTCTTGAGGAGTTGGGGCATAAGCAGGAGGAATGTAAGCTACATAGTGATAGTCAGAGTGTTATACACCTAGCTAAGAACTTTGCTTTCCACTCCAGGATGAAGCATATACAGTTGAGATATCACTTCATCAGGACAACATTGGAGGAAGATAAGTTGAATTTGGAGAAGATTCATACTAGTTAGAATCCTATAGACATGATGACCAAGGTGGTCACAAGGGATAAATTAAAGCTATGTTCAGCTTTGGTTGGCCTTTGCGGATAACAGTGAAGGGTTAAGAATCTTGCTCAGTGGAAATCAGTCTCCAAATGGGAGATTGTTATGTTTGTGGAGCCTATTTTCATGTGAGAGTGTGGTACACCTTCTATGTGTTACACTCAGGTATTTTTATGGTGGTCCGGCACACCGGTGAGCGGTTCAGGGGGTTTCGGGGGGTGAAGCCCCCCCGAAGGAAGGGGGTTTGGAGGTGAAGCCCCCCAAAGCAAATTTTCATGGGTGGTTTATTAACCCATGGGTAATGGGTAACCGTTATGGGCTATTTTTGGGCCCATGTTTTTTTGGTACCCCATTTTTTTTGTAAAACGGCCTCTTCGGTTACCCATAGGTTTATGGGACAGTTTTGTTTTTCCCCCCATTGTTTTGATACCCATGGTTTTGTATTAACTGCTTAAGAAATTGTCTATTTATATGGTCTCATGCATATGATAGATACACAAGCAAATGCATTGCAGATGTGTTTTGAATTTAGAAGTGAATTATGTAGAGTTTGTTGAGCATAGCTCCAAACGGATCTGGGTATTGTATTGAGAGAGTGAAGGCTTGTAATAAAATCTGAGCAAGTGATTCTCGATGGATGTAGCCCAAATTGGGTGAACCACGTTAAATGTTGTCTCTCTATGTTGTGTTATTTATTCTGCACTTTTATTTAAGATCTATAATATTTTTTGCGTATTATTTTCTACTGTTGCGATTCTGGTAAGGGATTATTCCGCATATTTGATCTCTTATTTCCTAACAACACCTATGGACCATTTAAGTGGTTCAAGTGGGTAGAGAAAAGGGTGATGGATGTAATGATCATAGAGCTCTCAAAAGAAGGGAGAACCTATGCATAAGGAAAATTCTAGGGACAGATTTGTGATGCTCATTTTTAAGGTCATAACTAGGGAGATGATGGTAGACCAAAAAAATTCCAAATCATTATGATGATAAATGGAAGAGGCTAATGATGGAGGAATGATCTAAGGATATTACTAAGTTCTTTCTAGTAGGTATACTAACAATAGAATGGTCACAAGTGTAATGCGTTAAGAGGTTCTACTTCTGGTTTATCATCAAGGGAGGTAAAATGATAGGCTCCCGAATGATACGTATGCACATGATAATGTAAGTTTTAATCCAGTTGGGGTAAAAATTTCTACGTTGGCTCTTTTCTACAATAGTTACATTCACATTTTAAGGACAAGGTCACCGATGTCAAATTCACATTTTTAAAAAGTTTTTTATATTGGGGAGTTGATGAGGTAAGATGATAACTTGAAAAATATTGGATGACTAAATATTGATGAGAGGGGATAAAAACTATGTGATATGAGGAAGCGAGAAAACATCCATCCTAGTAAGACTAAGATGGCCATAATAGTTTTCTTACAATGAAATATGGTGCCCCAAGAGAGGCACAAATATGGCAAAAAATGTGGACTTAGGATGATATTGAGAAACATATAAGTCGATTAGATAAGATGAGAGAATATATTTGATGAAATTGTATGAAATAAATTAGATGAGATGGATAAGACAATATGAAGGATTAAGATGAATGGAACTAACCCAATATCAAACCAATCCTAGAGTGAAGTCCCACATTATCCTGGGAGTTATTTGATGGAGAGAGAGATGGATATGTGGATGAGGGAGACTATGAAATATGATTAAGAGTAAGCAGTGGATACTCCCCCAGTACGGGATGTTCTATCACACTAGAAAACTTTGATGGAGATATAGATAAGTTAGATGACATGGGGAGAGATTGTGTAGTATTATTAGGACAGTTTATGGCGAATTTATATTTTCATTTGGTAGATGATTGTGGATCATAGGGGTGACTAGTAAGACAAAAAACATCGATGAATAAGGGAGGACCCTCTTTAGGAAGAGTAACATTTGGAGGAGAAATGAAAATGGAGGATTTGGATGCATGACGAGACCTAAATAATGTTATGAATGAAGATGTAGAAATGGGAATTGTATTAGTTATGGATAAGACAATGGATGGAGAGGGGTGATTCCCATGGATGAAATTCATCCTACTTAAAAATATCATGGATGATAGTTTGAAGGGCCTTATAATTATCAGTGTCATGACCTGGGGTGTAATGATTAGTGCAAACAACAATGGATTTGAACCATGATGGTTTTTATTATGTGGATCAAAGGCCTTGATGGGAGGAAGTTTGATCGTATATATTTGGATTAATTGTCTAAGGATATCTATGTAATATCTAATATACATATTGATGGGAAGGTTTCTCTTTTGAGGCTTAATAGGATATTTAGATTTGGATTTGGTAGGAATGGATGTCTATGTTTGAGGCTTAGATTGGAGAGGTAAGTTAGATGTCTTGGTTTTTCTATATTGGTTAGTGATTGGTATGTCTTAGATGAAGGGAATGGTCCTAAGAAGGATAGGGGAACTCCTAAGAAAGATGATGTGGCATTGGATTGTTTAGAAGGGGTAAGATTTACCTTTTTATGACGATTCATGAGAGACCTTTGGGAAGGAATTCCAATATTCTTGGGTTTTTAATTTGAATATTTTCCATTAAATGGGATGAAAATGATCTAGACAAGAGGGTCTCTATATTGTGATGTAGGATTAGATATTGATTAAGGTAAAATAGTCTGAATGATCGGTTAATGAGATCTAAATGTGTTATAGACAGTGTAGGTTTTGGATAGATTGGTATAGAGATGGTTTTATATATGGAGCATGAGTGTAATTTTTGGTTATCTTAGGTTAAGTTATATTTTTCATAAATGTTGCAATAGGTATCATAGTTATGTATGTAAATCAAGGTGTAGGCGTAGGTTTGGTTACGATAGAAGATGTGATGGATGTAGAAGTGGGTATAGATATAGGAATGGACATTGGAGAAGGAGTGAGTGTAAACTATTGGGATGGAATAAATGATGTATCCATATGTAAATATGTAGATATATGAGAAGTATATGTTGATAAAGGTGTTGGAATAGTTGTATGAGAGGTTGTAGAAGTATATGTGGTAGACATGAGTGTAGTTGGGAGTAATGTGGAAGTTGGTATAATTAACATGTTTAGAAATATAGGCATTGTAGATATAGGGATAGGTTTGTTTGAAGTGGAAGGAATAGATGTGAGGGGTGTAGGGATATGTGTGGATATCAATGATGATGAAATATATGCTAAGGGTGAATGTGCTGTGGTAGATTGGACCTTGATAGATATCGTTGTAGTAGGAGGTATAGTCAAATTTGATGTCGATGTGGTAATGGTAGGAGTAGATATAGATATAGGAAAAGTATTAGAAGTTGATATAGGCATGATAATCATCAATAAGATTAGTGTCGATTTGGGAATAGGTGTTGAATAAGGGATGGAAATAATGTTTAAGGTAGGAATAGGTTAAGTTTTTTATGAGGTGATATCTTGATTGATGGTGTTAAAGATGTGAGCATTTAGTAGATGAGATATAGAAGAGGTGGTCTAATTTGTTGGTGATTGTTTACAAAAAGGCTGTTTAAAGATGTTAAAGGGTTGGGTAAATGATGCAGTAGACTTATCTGTTTGGAGATCGACGTGATTTATAAGTTGCTGGATGCAATCTTTGAAGGAACAAAACTTTTTAATGTCATGACCTCTAACTTTAGGGTATTTACAATAGTTCCCCTAGTGATACCAAGTGGGTTTGCATCAGGGTCATCAATGGATTGGATGGGAGGAAGTTGAATGAAATGGAATTCCATCAACTTGTCAAATACTGAATTATAGGATTCCCATATGGGGTATAGTTGGGATATAATCTAGGAGAACTTTGTGGAGGATCCATGTGCAAAGTGGATATAAAAGAAGACATAACTTTGATATTATTGCTAGTATTTTTAGACTTGTCGCTATGTTTAAAGGGTTTGATGAACTAAGTTTTGGGCTTGTTTGATTTAATCTTGAGTTTTCCTTGCTCAAGGGAGTGAGTCTCAAGTTTCCAAGCCATGTTGAAGGCTTCTTGAAATGTTGTAAATGATTGGATTTATGTTGTGGATGAGATATGATTAACACATGAGCATGAGAACAATTCAATGAGCTATGTCTGTGAAAGGGAAAATGAAAAATATTTTATGATCCCATGTAATCATGTAATGAAGTATGTGATAGACTCATCATCAAATTATCAAATGGCATGAAATTCTATAATGGTGATCTTGCATGCAATGTTGATTGAGAAGTATTCCATGAATAGTGGTGTAAGTTGGGTAAATGAAAAAAAAGAGTATTGAGGGATGCCATTGTACCAATTCAATGTGGGACTAACCAACAACATATGGAAAGTGTGAAGTATGAGATCTCGGTTATGAGAAATGAGATAGAAAACATGCCTAAATGCCTAAAGGTGTTGTTGGGAATCCTCCCTAGTGTTAAATTTGGTGAATTTTTTAAGTTCCAAATGAGGAGGATAGTTTTTTATTGGTATCGATGGATTGATAGGTTCATTTCAAATTTGTTCATAAGAGAATGTAACCGTAGGTCCCAAGGTATTGGCTTTAAGGCTAGCCAACATATTCATCAAGGCATGCATGGGATTCTTTGAGGTGGTTAGATGAGGGGTAGATGGTTGTGGTTGTATGACATGATAAATGGCTTGATATGATTTTAAATTAGTGGGTGTTTGAGGAATTTTCATATGCGGAGTAATGTAGGTCATTAGTTGAGATTGGATGGGTTATTGCAATGGTCGATGTTGAGAAATAGGAATGTGATGTTATTTTTGAGATTGGGTGGGTTGTTATGAGATGGGGATATGGAATTGATGAGTTATATGATGAGTGGGGATATGAATTTTGATTGATTGAGATTGTTTGGGTAGAATTGTAAATGTTAAGAGGTAGAGATTGTTAGATAGGCATAATAGTGACACTAGAAAATGGAGTAGAGATAGATTTTGTATAAGGTGATGTAGGTGGAATGGGATCCACCAATTAAGTGGATTGATATGATGGAAAGATAATGTGAGTTTTATGAAATAGGTAGTCATAAATAGAGATAGAAGGAGGTCCAAGAGTCTCAAAAGGAGCGTGAGATGGTGGTTTAGTTATTTTAAAGGAAATATACTAAGATGAAGTGGGTATAGAAAGGTTGGATTGATGAAAAATATGAGGATTGGTTTCAAAATGGGGATCATTTTTGATGACATGTTCATCAAAAAGTGAGACCATCAAGACAAGGGGTTGGGAAACCAAAGGTGTGGTATCAAGTTTTGAATCTTGTTGGGAAAGATCATTGGAGGAAGGGATGTCATTAGATGGATTGGATTTTTTTGTTGTCTTGACTTGAGAAAGGGTGATGATAGACACGAAATTGGTGAACATGTATGTATGTAATTTTTAACAAATAAATCAAGAAAAACATTTTTTATCATCATGATTAATTAGAAGATGTGAAAAATGGAAAAGTAGTTAACAAAGGTACCTAAGAAACGGTAGTCTACGACTGTTTTAATGTATTATTTTATGTGGAGTCTTCGATATACCTAAAGGTACATGAGGCCCAATACTATATAGGATTTACAACATGGAAAGAACACCACAATAGATTTCCTATTTGGGAATCAAATTACAATTAGGTATACCTTCTATGGGATTGTTTTTATGTGTGATTTTGATTAGTTTGTTTGGATGTGTGAAGAAATGTGAAATAGAACCAATTAAACACCTACTTACAAAATATTACCAAGAAAGAATGAAAGAGATTCGTTTTAAATATAAATCCAAATATGTATATTCAATGAGTAAAACCACATAAGGAATGGAAAATATGATGGAAAAGGAGAAACTCATAAAAATATTGGAATACCTAGTTATCACGTTTCATTTTTATCTGATCTTCAAAATAAAGAAAGTGAAAAAAGATATCAAAGAAATCCAAAATTCTGACATGAACAAGAAAAAGCAAAGCCTCTACTTGTAATCTTAGTGCAAGATAGAAGAAATATGAAAAATGAAGGATGGAAAAAATGCAATAGAATCACCTAAGAGTGTGGTACCATTGGTCATGCCATAATTTTGACAAATTTTTCTCTTTTCTGCTCAGATTAATGAACTAGTACTAAGATATTATTTTAGTGGGGTGCCTGGACTGGGTTAGGGGAACTTGTGGGTTTTTTCGACCTACTATGGGTGTCTGTGACTACTAGAAACCTCAGAAGTCTGATTTTGGATAGTTATGAGATGTTTTTTACTTATCTCCCTTGATTGCCTATATGTCATCGTACTTCGTTTTTATTCACCTAAAACCTATAGTAATAAATAAACACCTATAAAACCTTCAAACCACTTCAAATAATAAACAGAAAATAATGCAAATGAGGGGTTGGACTATGCTCCACTATCAAAACAAGTGAACTTACAACAAGGTTTTTCACTACATTTCAAATCCAATGTAGCTCTATGTGTGTGTGTGTGTGTGTGTGTGTGTGTGTGTTTAAATCATGAACTAGGTGGATCTTTTGTGAGTCGTACTTTATAGCGAGAAAGTAGTTACATGTAAATAGATGTGTGTATGAAATAACGAAACTCCCATCTTATGAAGTTTATTCCAAAAAATTCAGTTCCTTTCCCTATTATGGATGTTATATGGATGCATGAATCCCTTTGATAATTCATTTGGATGCAACCTTATGTTGTGATAGCTAATGCTTAGTGCTTGGTCCTTTAGCATGGTCACATAACTTTATATTTATATGATTCCTATTAGTGTGAAATCACAACACCCCCAAATGAGTTATGGATATGCTTTTATAAGGAAGGAACATTTGGTGTGATTTGCATAACATTGGACCATTACCCAAGCTATGGGACTTGCAAATGGGAATGATCCTCTAGAGAAGGTTGGTTCCTCTTCCTAAAATACCTACTATAAGCTATTCCAGTGTAGGCAAGCTAATCTAATCCCAATTTAACTTCCAAGGAGAGAAAGAAAACTGGAAAAAACAGAGCCTACACTAAAACGGTGATACACCAGAGAAGGAAAATGTTTATCATCTATCAAACTGCCATGGAAACAAAGAGAGGTGAGAAATGGAGAGGATGGACAACTACATCATAGACCAAAGATGGAATTCACAAAGAAAATGTTCCAAAATACCTAAAAATATAGCTCCACAACTTGCAAATGAGAATCAAACATGCACAAATGCCTTGCAACAATGAGAGCCAAGAAGAAATAATCAAAAATGATCAAAGGATGGACAAATGCATCACGAAAACATGTTTTTATTTCTCCAGATTTACATAGTGCACCATTTCATGGGAAAGAGGCAAAAAAACACCATTACAGAGTAGGGGAGGAGGTTATAATTCCATTTTCAACCCTAGGGAAGAAAAGAAGAGGGAGGCAGAGAAGAAGAGCAAAGAATCACTAACTAACCTCTTGAAATTGTGCCTTTGTTTACAATATATAGCAAAATGTGAAAAGATAGGGAAAACATGAGAAAATCCTATTCTCTTCTCGAACCACCGATATCATTCAAAAATTAGTCAAGAAAGACAAGGATCCTCTACAAATTCCATTCTCTAATGCACTTTTACTAGATCGAGGAGAGAACGGCCATTCTTCATTAATTTTGGTGGTTGAAACTAGTTTTCTTGTCTTTTCCCATGCCAAAACACTTTTTTGCATTTTCTCCCACAAATCCTTACAAAAATTCAAAATTTAAGATCCCGTGATGAATTAAATCTTTGGATCTTTCCATGGGTACTAAGATTGTCAAAGATGGATCTTTGGATCAAAAGATAAGGCCTTCTGAGTTTTTCCTTATCGTTTCCTGTAAATTTGGCTTCAGGTGAATTTGAAATTTTTCCTTGCAAATCCGGTGATGATGTGGCATCCATTGGGGTCAACAGAGCTAGCGGCTTCCTTTTTTCCATTTTACATTTTTTGACAAAAATTCAAAAAATCCAATTTACCTCTGAAGTCCCATTTCCCCGCATTATCTTTTTTATGGGGCCGTGGGTTGCATTTTTATTTTATGCCTTTTGGAAGAAAAGTAAAGTTTTCACTTTTTCCTCTGATGCCCCTCCAGTCTGAGTTCATTTGGAAAAAAACTCTCCAAAGCTCTGCAAGTCCGCCTTGGGAAAAATTTCCCTTTTAACTTCATCGAGCCATAACTCAAAAAATAAAAGGAGTTAGAAAAATTTATTTACCTTTCTGGAAAGGGGAAGAAATTATATATCTGATGGAGAATTTTCTAGAAATATTTGAATACATTAAATGTCTAAAATATGGACTGAAGCATAAAAGGTAGTAAGTTAACCCAAAAAAAAGGGGAGCTTATTTTGGTTAACAACTTTGGCGACTCATAGAGGTCATCTACCTGCTAGATGAATGATCAGTGGCCTTTTTCGCATCCATTGGGCATGGAGTCAAGACTGATAAAATGATTCTGATATCGAATCTAAAACTATGACCTCTGAGATATTTGGAAACCCACTGAATCTTGAAGTTGAACTTCGGCAAAAGCCAACTGAATACACTATGCAAGAGCAATACAACAACACTAAAAACTATGTACAAACTGAAAAAATCATACATGCTCCAAATGGAACATGCAGAGTGTGAAAAAGCACTTCTTCTACTGAAAACAAACCTACCTACACTACTCTAACCAAGAGTAAAGGGAGCTCAAACAAATCCTACAACTGGCAGGGAGAAATATCTTCCCTTCCTCAAAAATGGCAGCCATGCAACTGACTTTGCACTGAAAATGGTTGGTTGGATGAGTAAAAAACTAACTATAAGCCGATCTTCCACCAAAATCACCAAAGTATCAACTAAATAAAAAACCAATACCTCTTTTAGTTGCTCTGCATTATGATTGAAGAGGTATGGTAGCTGATCCTTGGTTCTTTGTAGCTCATCCTCATACCCTTAAATGGGTATGACCAGATTCAGATTCTCCTTTAGATCAAATGAAGTCAAATACCTGATTGGGAATGGTCTGATCCATTTGATATGCCCATTGATTTTATTTTCCACTCTCAAAATGGAATCTTCTTGTAGACCTCTTTGGGTGAATGGTGTGGAGGGAATGGTGGAAATCTTTTGTTGTTTCTCTTCTTCCTCCTATGAAGAGCATGGAAGGTTTTAGTCTCCCAAAATAGATTCCAAAAGGCTATTATAAATTATAGACTACTACAAATGAGTGCTCTCCTTCATGACAGAAGGTTCACATATTTGAAGGGTGAATGAAGGAGAAAATAATAAAAACTTAACTAGTTCTTCTCCGTCAAAACAATCCTCCAAATCAGACAAGTACTCTGCTTCATTGTTGTCCTGCTCCAAATGTTTAACCTCTTCCATGGTGTCTTTTTGGTTTACAACTTGTTCACCATGGTTTATTTCATCCTACAACATGAAGTTTGAAATATAAAACTCTTCTCACACGTTAGAGATCACGAAAGATGAAGTGGAAGGAAGAACTGAAGGTTCTTCTATATCCTGTTGTGTTCAAAGCCTTTAGATATGAATTTTTCTCCTCCACAACTGCAATGAACTACTCTTCTTTTGGATTTGAAGCAACTTATCCTTCCTCTTTTGTTTGAAGTCCATCTTTCTCTTGTTTGAACTCTTCCTCTAGCATTAATTTTTCCATATCAAACTCCTCAAACTGCTGCTCTAGAGGACAAGTTGGGCCTGCAAGATTTATTTTAGAGCTTTCCTCCAAAATAGATTCATCAACCAAAACAAGCCCTTCCAATGAAAGTAAGAAATCACCAATAATGTCTTCTTCTTCTTCTAGAACAAACTCTGATTTGGTCTCATCCACTTTCTCCTTTCTCATGGGAATTTGATCTGATTTTTTTTCTTCTTCCTTGGCTAATTGGGTAGTTTGAATTGGATCAACATTCTCTTCACTTAAAGTTGCAACATGGACACTACATTATGAGTAAAATAACTTCTGATTTTCTTCTTCCTTTTCTTGTTCTTTCTCTACTGCAAATTTAGTCTTAGCCACCACTGACTCTTCAACTTTCTTCTCCTTTTAAGGCTTGACCAGCAAAGGAATCTCTGTTATCCAAAACTTAAGATTTAAGCTCACTAAGATTTTAACCATTTCTTATTCTTTCAATTATTCTTCTTGTTGTCCTTCATGACTGATTTTTAAAATTTCTTCTTGTCCACATAGAATTGGGAAGGCAAGAGAAGGAGTGGGTTGGGATTCAACCATTTTTTCATTTGTTTGTGGTGGTGGAAGAGATGAAACTTCTTGTTTCCTTAGAGTGGAAGGTATTTATTTTTTCTCTTGTGGAGGGGATTTGGATTTGGAAGAGAAGAGGGTAGAAAAGATGAGATGTGATGGGAGACTAGGGGATGGAGGGATTGTTTTCACAACTGGATCAGCATTGGCTGGGTTTACAACTTGATATTATTGAAATGGTAAAATCTTCATATGAAGAAGAAGAAATACAAGGAACTTCTGAATGACTTACCCATTGACAAGGTTGATTCAAACTCTACTCATATGATTTTATCTCCTCTGTCCATTGTGCAAGTTGGGTCAGCATCTCAATTATGAAGTCTAGCTTCTCTTGATGGCTGTAGTGTCTTGGAAAAGGGCCTTCCCATGGACAGGGTGCCCTGTAACCAATTATGAACACCTTCATTTGAGTTATAGCTGTTGACTGCACCATGCCAATCTCCATGTTTTGGATCTTCTCCAGCAAACCAACATCTTGCATTTGATTTTATTCATTTTTTTCATACCCCTGCTCTTAGAAAGTTCCATATCCAAACTGATTTTGGCACTACTACTCATAGTGGTAACCATGTTGTGGTTTTGCTCAAAATGCTGATTTGAAGCATTTGTAAAGCTTATTGGAGTTGGAATGTGTTGTTGTTGTTGTAGATGTGAATTCCATGGTGGAAATGAAGTCATGATTGCATAACTTCATGGAATGGAAATAATGAAAGAATATGGAAAGAAGGATGAATGGAAGTGAATCAAAAATAGGTCTGCAACTCAGAGAATGAGTTTTTTACCAGATGGAGTTGCCAAACATGTAAATTCAAGTTTCTAATAAGCTGGAAATTGCAACAAGTGCACATCAATCTTTTTGCAATGAAGTGGAGAACTCTAAGGTCCCATCGAGCATGCCAAAACTATTAGTGTGAAATCATAACACCCCCAAATGATTTATTGATATGTTTTTCTAAGGTAGGAAAATTTGGTGTTATTTGCATAACATTGGATCATTCCCCAAGTTGTGGGACTTGAAAATGGGAATGATCCTCTAGAGAAGGCTGATTCCTATTCCTAAAATACCTACCACAAGCTATTTTAGTGTAGGAAATCTAATCTAATCCTAATTTAACTTCCAAGGAGAGAAATAAAACTAGAAAAAAAAGAGCCTACACTAAAATGGTGATACACCAGAGAAGGTAAATGTTGATCATCTATCAAAATTTCCATGGAAACAAAGAGAGGTGAACAATGGATAGGATGGAAAAGTGCATCACAAACTAGAGATGGACTTCACACATAAAATTTCCCAAAATACCTAAAAACAAAGCTCCAAAACCTACAAATAACATTCAAACATGCACATATTCCCTACAACAATGAGAGGTAAGAAGAAACAACAAAAAACAAGTGAAGGATGGAAAAATACATCAGAAAAACACATTTTTCTTAATCCGTATTTACATAGTGAACCATTCCATGGGTAAGAGGAAACAAAAAACCATTACAGAGCAAGGGAGGAGGCTCCATCTCCATTTTTTACCCTGGGGAAGAAAAGAAGAGGGAGGCAGAGAGGAAGAGTGAAAAACCATTAACTAACCTCTTGAAAATGTGCCTCTATTTACAATATATAGTAAAATGCGAAAAGATATGGAAAACATGAGAAAATCCTAGCCTTTTCTCTAACCAGCAACAACATTCAAAAATTTTTCAAGTAAGTCAAGGATCCTCTGCAAATTCCATTCCCCAATGCACATTTACCATCTTGAGGAGAGAACGACCATTCTTCATTAATTTTTATAAATGTAGCTACAGATTTACACAGAAAAATCACTCTCTGTATTATATTTTCTGTCCCAATATCCTGTGCAATACATTAGGCTATTATATAGCCATAATAACAGCCAAACAACCTCCTATAAAATAAGAAGGAGTCACAACAATTAACCCAGAAGGTTATTCACGGGTATAACAAATTCTAAGAATAATATATTGTTGAAACAATGTATTATAACAATATACATTCAAACCTAATATTTAATATATAACAATATTAAATATTAACTAACAAACTATAATGTAAACATTAATAGTTAATTTCCTAACATTCGCCCCCTTAATGTTTACATGGTAACATTAGAACTTTCACACTTCCTTTGCAGCCTGCCACCTCTGCACGCTCATGATCTTGGCACACACTCGAACTAAAGTTAGAAGAAGGAACACATCAACTTCTTATCAACGAAGCACTTTCGTTAACACATATGACCGACGAGGATGGGAACACACTCAGGAATCATCTTCTTATCAACCAGTCACTCTTTGGAACAAATATGACCTAGCAGTGTGGGAACTCAAGTAAGAACACATCTGAACAGCCTTAAATGGTTTTCAGGAGGCTAACCACAAACCTAGATATGAACAGGAACACATATGACTGTTCTACCTCATCAAGCCTCATGATGCTATGTTTCAATGTGTTATTTGTTCTACACTATGTTTTTGCATTTGGGGAGATAGGAAAAGCCACATACTCAACAAAAAAACTGAAAATGGAACATTGGATCATGTTGATCATGTTCCCCCCTCAATGTGAACATTTCACTTATTCAACACACAACAGGAACTCAGAAAAAGAATCACACTAGACATCAAATACTGAAAGCACACTCACACAACAAAATGTGCCACCATAGCTTCGTGTGGCCCCGTCGTTGGTGACTAACGAGAGGTCACTATCTGACCTCCAACCTCCGATGCCTCCGTCCTCCAGTTGCATGCTGCTAACTCAGCTGGATTTGGATATGAAGCTAAACTGTTTCCACATTGTTTATTCTTTTCTTCCCTCCCGTAATGTGAAACAATTTATTTTTCCAGACATTGGGTAACACCGAAAATGCATCCGTGAGGATTGTTTTTTTTTAGAATTTTTACAATTATACGACTCTAACTCTTGACTCTGACAAAACAACACTTGGCTTTGACACTTTGACATTAATACATTGAATTATCCTAAGCCTATTTAAATTTAATGAAGAATTTTGACACTAACAAAAATGACACAAACTATATACTTAATAATGCTACACTTTAAATTCTATGAACTAATATAGCTTTTAGCTATAATTAATCTTTCAACTGGAATATCACTTATGGAAAAAAATGACAATAAGTCTTAGGTGACACTTGTAAGCAATTTTTTTGAATCCTCCAAAATAAACAATCTTAAATTTCCTAATCTCGACTACCTACACAAAGAAATTTAAAAGGAATTTAATATAATTCTAATGACAAGATAAATAAAATATTAGTTTGCAAATTACACAGACTAAACAACCATACCTAATTGACTCAATGAAAATTTAATAACATGTAACAACATATTTTTACTCTTATGCCTATCGTGAGAGTATCTGATCTATATATCCAAACCGTTAATAGCTTTTCATTGTAAGCTAACTCTTATCTTCAGTGCTGTAGTTGTTGTGGTTGGCTTTGCGAAAAAGTCTCTTATATGCTATACACAAGGTGCAGACAGAATTGTTGAAGTTGAGGGATTTACATCTAACCAAGCTGTGAATGATGTGATTTGGTCTCAATGTTATGAGTATAGATGCGATCACCCAAGTAGTTCCATACATGCACAGGTCAGGCTCAAGCTTAACAAATCCGCAAGATTTGGATCTCCACGTTGAATCAGGTGGGCTAGCGATGTATGAATGGATGGCATCAAATCTTACAACACATACGTTGCACACATGTTAAGATTATAGGTAGAACTACTATGTGGATCTCACCTTATTGTTTATTATCTGCAATAAGTGGTGAGCTGAGTGTGAATTCATAGAATTAGAGGAGGTCAATTAGCAAATTTCTTGAGATCTCGAGCCAAGCACTCAAGTTACAAACAAAATGTTGTGCTTCTGTCACACATATTGATGTTTCTACGCTGCAAGTGTAACAGTCTCCTTCCAAAACTAAAATCTTCCACAATTAGCTTGACAAAAATCCGGGTGGTGGAGGATGCTTGGATAAGCATATATTTGATGGATAATAATTATGAAACCGCCTCTAAGATACAACCAATAGTGAATTGGTTGATCTAATGCAATGAATAATAACTTTGAAATTTAATCACAACCCAGTCAAAATTTTTGTGATTTACTTGTTCAATTACTATCCCGGCCTGCTATACACACCACATAGAGCATAAAATGCCACAACTAGGCCAAAATAATAAAGAGACGCCTTCACAGGGAGAGATCAAAATATATATGCTTTATTTAAAATAATCAGAAACAGCCACGTAAACTTTAAAATTCACATTTTTAATAGCAAACGCAAACCTCTAGCATATGCTGTGTGAATTATACTGCACTAGATTCAACAAACAAGACAGGCATAAACCATGCAAATCAATGCGTGTTTCCAATCACCAAGTCTGCGGCCAACTGATGGACTACATTTTTAATGACTAATGACTCTCATTTGGACACAACTAAAGACCTTTGATCGCTCTGATACCAAATATAAATGTAGCTACAGATTTACATAGAAAAATCACTCTCTGTATTATATTTTCTGTCCCAATATCCTTTGTAATACATTAGGCTATTAAATAGCCATAATAACAGCTAAACAACCTCCTATAAAATAGGAAGGAGTCACAACAATTAACTCGGAAGGTTATTCACGGGTATAACAAATTCTAAGAATAATATATTGTTGAAACAATATACATTCAAACCAAATATTTAATATATAACAATATTAAATATTAACTAACAAACTACAATGTAAACATTAATATTTAATTTCCTAACAATTTTGGTGGTTAAAACTAGTTTTTTTGTCTTTTCCCATGCCAAAACATGTTTTTTCATTTTCTCCCACAAATCTTTACCGAAATTCAAAATTGAAGATCCCATGATGAAGAAAATGTCTGGATCTTTCCATTAGTACCAAGATTGTCAAAAATGGAGCTCTAGATCAACATATATGGCCTTCTGAGTTTTTCCTTAACGTTTTCTGCAAATTTGGCTTCGGGAAAATTTGAATTTTTTCCGCATAAATCCGTTGATGACGTAACATCCATTGGGGTCAGTGGAGGCAGGGACTTCCTTTTTTCCATTTTACATTTTTTGACAAAAATTCAAAAAATCCAATTTACCTCCGAAGTCCCGCATCCCCGCATAAGCTTTTTGATGGGGCCATGGGTCACATTTTGATTTTGTGCCTTTTGGAAGAAAAGGAAAGTTTTCACTTTTTCCTCTGATGCCCCGCCAGTCTGAGTTCCTTTGGAAAAAAGCTCTCCTAAGCTCCGCAAGTCTGCCTTGGGAAAGGTTCCCTTCTAACTCCGCCGAGCCATAACTCAAAAAATATAAGGAGTTAGAAATATTTCTTTACCTTTCTGGAAAGGGGAACAAATTCTCTATCTAATGGAGCATTTTCTTGAAACCTTTGAATGCTTTAAATTTCTGAATTATGGACTGAAGAAAAAAAGGTAGTAAGTTAACCCAAAAATAAGGGGAGATTATTTTGGTTAACAATTCCCTTGCTTGAATTTATTAATTAACCCCGAATGAGCCGAATATTGATAAACTAAGATGACTAAATCGCTAGAAATGACCCAAAAGATGTGAGAAAAATATAAAGAGTTCAGAGGTACCCAGAGGGGATGAATGCACCTGGTGCTGGCATCGTAGCTGGGCACTTGTTTCCAGAGTGAGAAATTCTAATGTGTAAAAAGGACTCGGTAAGAAAGAGTTTAAGACCACAAAGAAAGACTAAAAGTGAGAAAAGAATGTAAAAAACATTGGTAAAATAGTACTTTTCATTCTTAGGAATCATATTAATAGTAGTATGTGATCAATACTAGATAGATACATAGATTGTGTGATTTAGTATCCACAGTTCCAGGGAATTTGGAGAAAGGTTTGAATATACATAAAGAAAAGAATCAAGAAGCATCCCCGTGGAAGTTAGTGGAGTATGAGGTATTGAGCACTATAGTAAAAATAAATAGCTTTGAATAAGGCAGGTGACATATTTGATAATATACAAGACCTAGATCCTATTTGTAGGGTGCATATTACTTAGGAAGAATGTGAACTTAAGCAAGTGCAGACCACCAAGAATTACAACAAGGTTGGGCATTAGGAAATCCTAGTAGAATTTGTGCAAAGGATGTATTTAATGAAAATCCTAAGAGATACCTTTGAGAAAAGACTCAAAAACTTGGCTCATTGGTTTCACTTAATATGGATGGATTTTAGGGAATGGCATCAATCCTTGCTAGAGTCATCATAGAATTAAAGTAAAAGGAGGAAGAAAAGACACTTGAGTACATGCCAGATATTGCAGGGTTGGTGTTAGATGCAATTGCTAAGTAAATTGCAATGTGGGAAGATATGGAGACTATCATGAAGATAGAGTTCCCATAACTAATCCAACAACCACAAAAACTTTCATATTCTTTGATTCATTAGCTATATACCCCACCATTATTTATTCCTTCATTCTTCATTATTATTTAAAGACCATTCTTTTGGTAGAAGTATTTTTGAGGGTGACCAATATCACTAGTGTGGGGTAATGTTGGTGTAAAGTAATGGCTAAGAATTATCCATGCTTGAAATCTAGGAGTTGCATGCAAAGCAAGAAAATAGGAAGAGGAAAGTGAGTGGAGGTTTACATAGCATGAAGAAATAGGTCAGCACGCTTGGTTGTGCACATGCATAAAGGGGATGAAGGACTTAGCCGATTTTCCAAAGATAGCTAATAATAGACAAAAGATAGATGACTTAGCAAAAAAACAAAGGAAAATAAAGAACATGCAGAGTGAAACAAAGAACACACGTGGAAGAAGTATAATAATAGGCTTAAAATTGATTGAAGCATGATGTATATTTATCTTTTAAAAAATTAGCATATATTGTAAAAATCATGCAAGCCATTATATGTACGCCTATTATAAGGAAATTACATGTAGTCAGTGGAGGTAAAGTCCCAACTAAGTGTATATATATATATATATAGTTCATTCTTGTTTTGACTAGTTCTAGTTATGAGAGAGTAAGGGATCTATAGTTATTGAATGATTTTTTTATTAGTATGATTTTAAGTCTATAGGAGTGATCACATGGTTAAGCGCATGGATGAATTGGGTAATATTGTAATAAGATTCGTGTTATGTTATGTAATGTGGTTATAATGGACAATTGTTTATGGATTGTAAGGATCTCTATGTATGAACACATCTTAATTTTCATTGTCGATGAATGATTTCCTTATTACATGTGTTATGCATTGACATGGTATGATGTATCTTCTTATATGAATTATTGTTATGGGTATTGAAAATGCATGTTAACAAATTGATAATCAAATGAACGAGAGACTTGGTGGCTATGCATACTTTCAGAGAGATTTCATATTTCTGGATGAGGTGCTAGCATGTATAGCTACATTGGGTAATAAAACATAGCAATCTCATTATATTGTCACAAAATTTATTTTCCCATCAATTAATCCATCTACCAAATTTTTTTATTTCAAACCAATTTGGATAAGATTGCCTCACTTTCCTCTACAATTTTAGAATCCTTCTTGTCATATTTCTATTGGAAACATACTAGGAAATATGTTAAACATTGACTCCCACATCACTGATTTTACTGACACAACCTATGGCCGAATTTTGTTTCAAATTGATATCTCAAAAAAACATACCTATTATTGTTGAGCTTAAAGTTCAAATCATAACTTGGACCCAACCTCTTAATTATGAAGGTTTTCCTATCAGATGTAGAAGATGTTTCTCTTTGGTGTATATTGTAGTTGATTGTGTGTTGTTAGAGCATAAAAATTAAAAATCAACTTTGGTGGGAAAATTCTATCGCAACTCTTTTTGTCTTTGATGCTAAGGAAGACTTAAACTCAAATGTTGATATTGATGAATTTTTGGATTCGTTTCAAGAAACTCCACTTAGAGAAATTAAAGTTGAAGGAAATTTAACTCTGCATTTCTCATCCTTGACACTAGTTCCTAGCCAAGATGCCAGTACAAGGCACCCTCGTCCACTTTAGGCATTGTAGTCACAAAATCACACACTTACTATTACATTTATACCACCGGGTATGTTATTTTATATATGGATCTTACATGATAAAAGTATTCAATAGTGACCCTTCTCTTGGTCTTGTTGTCAGTTAGTCAGTGGTCATTGTTTTTTTTTTCTGGTTCAGTTGTCACTTGTCTATACATTTTTGGTCATCTATTAGAGTGGCTGAAATTTCATAATTTTCACAATTTTCATCTTCACTCCTATACTAGGGCACCTAGGGTTTCATAAGGGAACCCTAGGAACCCCAATCTGTGATGTTAGGTGCCCTTATTTTCATAATTTTTGGTTCATATTTATTTTTTTGAGGTCATTCTATGTTGTTATGCCATGCATTCCCCTAGGTTGTATTCAACATGTTGGTGCTCAATTTGATCTCACCTAATTTGACCTAAAAATCCTTCAATCTGCGGGCTCTGCTATATTTTCTATTTCCCTGAATGGATGTGTACAAGTTTCATCTTTACCAAGGTGTTATTGTAAATTCTTCTCTATGGTCGTGGATTTTTGTTGAACCTTGTATCATTTGCAAATTCTTTATCATTGAAGAAAAATTCAATTCTAGGCGCAAATGGTGATTTCCCTGCATTTTACAATTTAAAATCCGAGTAGCATCACAATATCTTTAGCTATGTGGTCTCTTTTGATTGAATGAGGAACGTCAGGTCTATTTTATAACTTGTAACTTTTTGTTATATTTTGCAAAAAGATCAATTTGGCCTCGTGGCCCCGTTGAGTTCTAATTGGCCGGTCAAATTTATAAAGGCTAAGTGAATTTCTCTTTTTTGCACCAAAGGTGTATACGTGTTCATTTTTTATTGGATGCGGTCCAGTGGGTATTTTTGGTGAAATTCACCACTTTTGTCTCATTTGTAAAAAATATAGAATAGGCCCCACGACCCTGATAGCATCTAATTAGCTATTCAACAAATATGGCGGATCGACAGAACACTTTGAAGTTTTTTGGCTTAGCAGGTAAGGAAAAAGTCTTACTTTGACCCCGAAGAAGGACACATGGCATGTTTAAAAATTTAGAAGTGGAAGGTGGGTCACCGGGGAATTTTGAAGTTTTTTTTCCTTTTTGTGGAAAAGGAGAAAATTTATGAAATAACCCAAAACCCCACTAGGGCCCACATCAAAAGTTACAAGTGGTAATGCAGGTCACCAGAGGAATTTTTTGTTTCCTTTTTTGTTAAAAAGGGTAAAATTGTACAAATGAACCAAGACTCCATAAAAAGGCCCAGATTAAGCCACGTGTCAAGCTTGTTTTCAAAGGTGGAGGGGTGGGGAAAAATATGAAAATTTCACATTTTCTCCAAAAGTCATAAAATGCTAAAGGAAACCCCAGCACCACTTCAAATAAGATTTTTCCATGTGGACATCTCTAATCTAAAGTTGAGAAAGGGAAGAATCAACGGTTTTTGTGCATTGCATCTAATTTTTCTCCTATTTTTGCTCCAAGACTCCTAGAGATGTAAATACACATTGTTTTTCATCATTTTTTGATGAAATTGCTTGTCGTATTTGTCTGAAAAGTGCTATCGAATGGATTTAGAGCTTAATTTGTGAAGTCCAAGGAATGTAAAGGTTAATATTTTTGAAGTTGGAATTTCTTGGGAACTTAAAATGAAGAAATTTACTAGAGAAGCTGGATCCAGAGAAAAGTTACAAAGGAAAGAATTGGAAAAGGATGAGATGATGGAGGTTGTAGGTGCAAAGGATGAAAAACATGTTGCCAAAGGAGATGAATGGGTGCCCAAGTTGAAACAATGATGAAAATATTTGCAGTCATTCACCTTTTTGAACAACTGGAAAATTTTTGTTGTAAGTCTCTTAAACGTCATTTTCTTGAAATCATGATCAAACATGTAACAAAAAAATGTTCCTCAAATATTATTTTCTTTGGGGAAAATCTTGGATGTAAATTGAGTGTTATAAAAATCATTATTTAGTGATACAAAAGGTCAGGGGTTGAATTCTTATGAGAAAATTTGAGAAATCCCATCTTCCTGAGAGACCATCTGAGAAACCTATTAATCTCTTATGTTTTGGATTTGATCATGTCAAGTTGGTTGCAAGTGTAAAACCATTGACAAGCTCTGATATTGTTCAAAGAAACTTTCCACTACTGATGAATGTAATCAACTTCGAATTAATCTGTGTTAATCTTGGGAAAATTTGTGTCTGTTTTATTTTAGAATGTATGCAAGTAGTTTTTTTAATTCCTATTGAAATCTTGTGTTAAAATCCATCCAAATCACATAGGATCTCATCCCTATGATATTTTAGTGGCATTTTCAATTTCATTAGGAGAAGATCCTTCATCTTGTGTTAGCTAAACAATTTAAAATCATTTTACTGTCATTTTTTTGATAAAAATTGTATGTAAGACTTTAAGTGTATCTTAGGCATGAGGAACCAGGGGTCTTTAATGTTTAATTGAGTCTTAAGATTGATCCTTCATGTTAAGTTTTTTGAGATTGTGTGAAACCATGTTAATCTGGGCCTCCATTGATGGACACCTTCTGGTTGAAGGAATATTTTAGCTTAACTAAAGCATTCTGTCATTTATTTTTCCAATTGTTCTGAAGGTTCTCATAGATATGGAAAAATCAAGTTTATCTTGCTTAATCTCCCACCAAAAATTATTCAAAAATAGGGAATCCTACCTGAACTACCCATGTTTTCCCACTATGTCCACAAATGAATAAACTCTACTGCTAAAATATGCCGAAGCAATAAGGATTCCACTATGTCTTTAGTAACCTTAACCCTATTTCGAAAATATCACCATTCTTTAGAAGTGACAAATCGTGAGAGTTAAATTGTGGTGCATTGATCATATTTTCTCAAGGTTTCCTTTCAAATTTGTGCAAAGAAGGATATCTTCATTCTCCTTTAGCAACAGAGGTTACAAAATGGGTCGTCTTACCCTGGTCGAAAGAGGACCCTGGTCGAAAGGCACGGCCTTAAGTAGTAAGGATAGATCAAATCCTTTTAATGATGAAATCCATTTCTCTAACATATGAGTGTCAAAGATCCATTTGAATCACCTCATTGGCTAAAAAATGACATACTTGATGATTTATCTATCTATAGGCTTCTTGTTAAATCTTTATTACTGCTCAGCTTGTAAGGGAGAATCAATTTTGATACCAACACTTTCGGCACCATTTTTGGGGATCTTCAAAGGTATTCTTGTATTCATCCCTCAAAATGTTTCTTACATGATCTGGGTGTAAATACGTTGTCTAAACATCATCCTTTGTTAAGATCTGTAAGATTTGTGCAAGTTATAAGTTCTGTGTGTAATATTTCTAGTTTTCGTTGGTTTTTTGCACTAAGTTTACATCATCAAAGTTAAATATGGGTAAAAAAAGGTCATATCTATGAAGATTTGCATGAATTTAGTGTTGAAATACATTTGACAGACCAATTTTAGTGCATTTGCACAACTAAGGTGAAAATCCTTAGTGGCGATGCCATGTTGAGTTAACTTTTGATAAATGCCAGTGTCTTAAACCTATGTCAATTGAAATTTATCACTAATCTCTATAAAGATTCAAGGAATAATATATTTCTTCATTAAAGACCCTCCTAGAAGGTTGTTTCCAGAACTGGGAAAGAAAAATTTTGAAGGAAGAAGAATTTGGAAAGTTGTTAGAGATCAAAAATCAAGAAAAGAGTTATCAATTATGGAAATTGATCAACTTGTCATTGAATATTTCCATAATTCCTCAAGTTCTTCTCAATTAGGTAGTATTTTGTTAGATTTGAATTCTCCATTTGGAGAGGGGCCTTCTTTTGTATTTGAAAAATTTACGTCTCATTCTTTCCCTCTGTTCTCTAAAGCTGGTAAGATCTTCCAAGAAAGGGAGTTTTTAGAGAACATTCATTCTGAGAATTGTATTCATGTGCCCCACAGACCCCTCACTCCTCATAATTTTGTTTATCCTGTAAGATCACCTCCCCAAAATAATATGGTCCAATCCCCACCTAGACCTCCATTTTTTGTGAACACTTTTGGTCCTATAGATTTTAGAGGTATGTCTAGATATCCAAATGTTGTGCCCCAAGATGTTATAAATACACCGCCTAAATTTCAAGTAAATAATGTTGTTACTGGTGATCAACACCTAAATTTTTTGGTCAATATGATGGAAGAATTTGAGATTGAATTTGAGGATGTGTACATAAAATTGTTTATTCATACTCTAGAGGAGGATGCACGAGACTGGTATAAATCTTTACAAGAAAAATCCATTGATTCATGGACAGAAATGAAGAATGCTTTTAGATTGCAGTATGGAGATAGAACAGAGCCTAGGTTTCTTTTATTAGAATTTGAAAATATTAAAAAGAATCCTAATGAATCTATTCATGAATTCAATATAAGGTTCAATAAGACCCTGAATAGGCCACATGTGATCCTGAGGCCAAGTGATGTTTCCTATATGAGAGAATACTTTGATGCTTTTGATAAGAAGGCTACCTATTATTTGAGGAATAAGAACCCAAAAACATTGAGGAAGGCCTTCACTAGGGCTTTGCAGATTGAAAATAACATCAAGGCAATTGGTAAACCTCCTAAGAGAGAAGGCATCAAGCTAATCAATCCCAAGAAGCCTTAGTCAAGTAAATTTTTGGATCTAGAGGAGGTTATAAAAACTTTGGTCGGAGCTGTTAAGGAAATATCCTATAAACTTGCTAGAGCAGAGAATGGGATTGGAAAATTTTCCTAAGGTTAGCATAAAGCACAAGGTCCGAAAATATTTACAAAACATCCTAAAGGTGATCATAGATATGATGACATAGGCAAAGGACATTTGGGGTTGGGAACTAGACAGCTCTAAGCCATTGAAAACAAATCGGTGTGTGATCCTTTAGCTTCCAATGTTGCTACTATGGAGGAAGCAAATGAAATTGAGTGGTGTGATAGATGTTTCTTTCCACATGACTCATGTGATGAAGACAAAGAGGTTGAGCAAGCATATGATGACACTGATGATGATGTGTTCATGATGGGGTTCTCCACATGCTCATGATAAGGAGCAACTTCGACTAAATTAATCAGTGCCATAACTACTGTAGATTTCTAGGATTGTATCCACTAGGTATTACCCCTTCCCTCCTCTCATACTTTTGTAATAGATATGGTACATTATTTTTAATTACCTAATAATGATTTTTAAAACTTAAGTGCATTAATGATTAAAAGGTATGATGGAGGAATCCCTTATGAGGAGGATAGGCAGTTGTTAATGAATGATGTGGTTTCCCAAGAGAAATAATATAATACTAGGAATTTGTCAAAGTGGCAAGGCCTCAAGCCAAACCAAAAACTATAGTTCTCACAAATATCCCAAAAGAAACTCCTAAGAAAGATACATCCAACAAAGGCCTTGTTTCTCCAAATAGAACTGGTATCCCTTCCCATGCTCAGACCGTGAAAAAACATCTATTGTCAGATGATTTTTTCAGTCTTCCCCCAAATGTTTCCTTTCCCAAATATGTTCCTTATGGCATTGCCCAAGTATTGAGTCAGATAAATATTTATGTTCCAATGGCTGAGCTGCTTAGGATTTCTAAGCACAAGAAAAGGGCCTTTGATTATTTGGGATTGAAACAAGAAAATATTACCCAAGGCAGAAATGTAGACAATGTTGAGACTGCTACCATTATAGAGTTGGAAAAACCCCAAGTACTGGAAGAAATAGGTGAGCCACCTGAAGTATATTTGGTAACATCCTTGGTTGAGTCCCAGGTAAATGTAGATCCATTTTTCACTACTCTGATTATTAGGGTTAGGTTGTTACACAACTGTATGTTTGATTTTGTAGCATGATGCAATTTTATGCCTCTTGAGGTCATTAATGAATTAGATATCAAAGTGACAGTAGCTTATGGGAAGTTCACTGACATGGATTCCAGAGAGGTGCCAATGGTTGGATGTCTCAAGAGTTTGATAGTGCAACTTACAGCCTACCCAGGAAAGAACTTAAAACTATATGTTGTTATTGTTGATTTCCCTGCCAAATGGGGAATGATGTTATCAAGAAAATGGGTTGATAGTGATCAATTCAAGTCTCTTCAACAAGTAGGTTCCACTTGGAAATTGTTGTTTGATGGGGCTTTCTCTAAATTTGGAAATGGCATTGGTATTGTTCTGATATCTCCAGGCTAGGAAGAATTTGTTTTTTCTTTTAAACTAAACTTTGAGTGCACTAACAATATTACAGAATATGAAGCACTATTATTGGGTTTAATAATTTCTTGAAAATATGGTATTAGAGACATCATTGTTAAAGGATATTAAGAGATAATTGTTAAGCAGGTTAGAAAACTGTATGCAACAAAAAACTAGAGAATGAAGTAGTATAAGCATGCAGTCTGGGATTTCATTGAGATGTTTGACCCCTTCAACATAATACATCACAATAGGAAGTACAATACTCTAGCAGAAAAATTGTCCATATTGGGTTCTAGATTTGAAAATTATATTGTATACCCCTATTGTGAGTATAATATGGAGGTATTAACTAGGCCATCTATTCCTAAAAATGTTAAATAATGGAAAGTGTTCGAAGATGAAGCCCAGGTGCAAAGATTTTTATAGAACCAAGGAGAATTTTCTGATCAACGTGTATATTACGAGCCAATGGTTTGTGCATCTGATGGAAAGGAGAATTTATTTGGAAAAGACATCATTCAGTTGAAGAATAATACTATTCCTAGAGGTTTGGTAGCACTTGAATCAAACTTTGATAATTCTGATTGTATTGTCAATAGACACGTGTTAGCCTCGAGGGATGTTGAAGAGGATGACCTAGGCACAAAGGATAAACCACGTAAGATCTTGCTAGGTAGAAATATGAGAAAGGAATAAAAGCATTCATATATCGAATTGTTGAATTAATACCAGGACTACTTAACATGGTCTTATTCTAAACTGAAAGCATATAGAGAGGATATTTTCTAGCACAAAATTCCCTTAGAAGCTTCTTCCAAGCCATTTAGGAAGAAACAGAGGCCGATCAATCCACTCCTTTCCCTAAATATGTAAGAAGAATTGATAAATTCTAGGGATGGAGGAATCATACTGCCCATAAGGTACTCATCATGGGTTGCAAACTTGGTACCTGTCAGAAAGAAGAACGTAGATATAAGGCTATGTGTGGACTACCCTATGTGAAATATGGACAATATGTTACAATTGGTTACTTGTTTAGAATTTTTATCCACCTTGGATGGTTTTTTTGGATATAACCAGGTAGTTGTGAATGAATCATAGAAAATCAAGACTTCCTTTACCACTCCTTGGGGAAAATATGTATATGTCAAAATGTCTTTTGTTCCAATGATTACTAGAGCCACTTTCTAAAGAGAAATGGATGTATATTTCTTTGGCTATAATAATTATTTCATAGTTGTATATCAAGATGATGTGACTATTTTCTCTAGAAAAAGGAGTGACCACCTGCAACACTTAGAAAAAATGTTGATAAGATGCAGGGAGTATGGTATTTCACTAAATCCAAAGAAGTGGCATTTTAGATTTCAGAAAGTGAAGCTTCTTGGACACATTGTGTAAAAGGAAGGGGTCGTGATTGATCCTAAAGGGTAGAAGCTATCAACAAAGTCCCTTTTCTAAGAACCAAGAAGGGAATCCAATACTTTTTTGGGTAGATTAATTTTATTAGGAGATTTATCTCCAACTTTTCTA
The DNA here is from genome assembly GCA_019776745.2 of Taxus chinensis. Lineage (NCBI taxonomy): Eukaryota > Viridiplantae > Streptophyta > Pinopsida > Cupressales > Taxaceae > Taxus > Taxus chinensis. The sequence continues at coordinate 865,958,465 of CM034146.1, read as the reverse complement.
AACTAACTATCTCAATCACTAGCATGCTAAAGAAAGATCAAAGTATCAAATGTGAATAATAAGGTATTCAAGCTTTTGTTGGGATCAAAGAAGCATTAAAGAATGCCTCTTTTTTAACAGCTCTAGATTATAAGAAGGATTTCAAAGTGTTTTCTTTTACTTCAAAAATTACTATTGCATCTGTGTTATTGCAAAAGGATGATGAGGGAGCTGAAAGACCAATTGCATTTTTCAGTAAAGCATTACAAGAAGATAACCTAAAGTATACTATTATGGAGAAGTAGGCATTTCCTTTGGTAAAATAAAAAAAGGTCTTCAGGCCATATATTCTGAGTTCAAATTCATTTCTCATGTTCCCCACACCATGGTGAAATATATCCTATCATAAATGGAGGTTGCAAGCAAGAGATGTCAATGGGTCAACAAATTACAAGAGTACAATATTGACATCTAAACAACAAAATTGGTTAGAGGTTTGGGCCTGGTGAAAATTATGGCAGAAATTAATCTGCAGATAATTGAGGTAAATGAATTTAAAGAAGAAAGGATGAGTGTCCATGAAAAAATGATAAATTCTTAATGTTATAAGAACATCATTTTTTATCTCAAACATTTGTAGTGCCCTGAAATTTTAAGAAAGAATTAGAAAAGAGCACTTAAGTTAGCTTCCCAAAAATATGTCATTACTGATTTTGGGTTAGCTTGGAAGAACCCTAAAGGAGTTCTCTTAAGATGCATTACTGAAGATGAGGCCCCTAAAATAATTGTTGATCTCCATGGAGGATTTTGTGGGGGGCATTTTGCTGGAATAGTCACAACTCATAAGATCTTAAGGGCTTGTTATTTGTGGCCAACTCTTTTCAAGGATACAAATCTGTTGGTAAGAAAATGTGAAAGTTTCCAATGCTTTTCTAGAAGACTGAAAGCTTCATACTCCCTAGCTTTGTATCCTGTATCAGTTGAAGCCCCATTTAGGCAATGGGGAATGGAATTCATTGGTGAGATTTGAGATCCTTCATGTGCTACCCATAAGTGGATTTTAGTAGCCACTGATTTCTTCACCAAGTGGGTGGAGGTGATCCCCACAAAGAAAGCAACTCACCAAATTTTCATGGATTTCATTCTGAATCATATCATTTTCAGGTTTAGAGTGCCTGCTAAGATAGTTGCTGATAATTCTATGAGCTTCCAGGCTAAACCTTTGGTGGCCATGTGCCACGAATATGGGATCAATTTGACATATGCTTCCTATTATAATCCCCAAGGAAATTGAAAAATAGAGTCCAACAAAAAACATCTGTTGAAGATAATTACAATAAATTTGGAGTTAAACAAAAGGAAGTGTGGTGAGCAGTTGAAATTTTTTGTTTGGGCTGATCAAATCACTGTTAAATGAGAAAATAGAAAAATCCCATTTGAGTTGGTTTATGGAACTAAATCTCTACTGCACCTGCATATGCAATTGTATTCATTTCCATTTTTTCAACAACTAGAAGATCGAGAGGTTAGTCACTATGATGCTCGCATCAATCAGATTGTTGAGTTATATGAAGAAAGAAGGGCATCACATTAGAGGCTTGTAAAATTCAAAGAGAAATCGAAGAAGTTGTTTGATAAGAAGGTGACTCTAAGAGCTTTTAGTATGGGAGATCTTGTGCTATTGTGGGATAGTAGGAATGAGAATAAGGGAAAACATGGAAAGTTTGATGCATTGCATTTAAATTAGTGAACATACCTTTTTCTTAAAAGACCTAGATGTGGAATTGCTTGAATTGCTTCTCAATGGAAGGAATTTGAAATATTTCCTTGATTGATTTCTCAGATTTGAGGTATGCACCATTATCCAGTGTATAGTATTTTTGCTTCATTATGCTTTCATGCTTTTCTGTTTTGGTCCATCCTGGTCCTTGGCGGCCGTTTTTTTTTTGTTTCTCAGTTTGTTCCTGGAAGGTTGGCTTGTAACTCCATTATGCAATGGTTTATTTTTGGTACTTTTTTTGGTGTTTGTTCTTGTGGTACTCATTGGGAGTGCCCATCCCCAATTCGAAGCCAATGTTGGTGCTCAATTTGATCTCGCCCCGTTTTCTCTACAAATCCTTCAATCTGCGAGCTCTGTCATATTTTCTATTTCCCTAAATGGATGCGTACAAGTTTGTTCTTTACCAGGGTGTCATTGTAAATTCTTCTCTATGGTCATGGATTGTTGTTGAGCCTTGTATCATTTTCAAATTATTTTTCCTTGAAGAAAAATTCAATTTTGGGTGCAAATGGTGATATCCCTACATTTTACGATTTGAAAGTCGAGCAGCATCAAAAATATCTTCAACTATGTGGTATCTTTTGATTAGATGAGGCACGTCGGGTTTGTTTTATAACTTGTAATTTTTTTCTATGTTTACAAAAAGATCAATTTGGCCCCATGGCCCCATTGAGTTCTGAATTTCTAGTCAAATTTATAAAGGAGGGGTGAAATTATCTTTTTTGCCCCAAAGGTGTATACGTGTTCATTTTTTATTGGATGCGGTTGCAAAGGTATTTTTGGTGAAATTCACCACTTTTGTCTCATTTGTAAAAACAAATTGGCCTCACGGCCCCAATAACATCCGATTGACTATTCAGCAAATATGGTAGGTCAATGGATCACTTTCAAGTTTTTTGGCTCATCAGGCAGGGAAAATGTCTTACTTTGACCCTAAAGAAGGACACATGGCATATTTCAAAAGTTAGAAGAAGAAGGTGGGTCGCTGGGGCATTTTGAAGTTTTTTCACTTTTTGTGAAAAAGGAGTAGAGTTATGAAATATAACCTACAACTCTGTTGGGGCCCACATCAAAAGTTATAAGCGGGAAAGTGGGCTGGCGGAGGAAAATTGGAAATATTTCCTTTTTCTGTTAAAAAGGGTAAAATTGTATAAATGAGTCGTGACTCCATCAAAGGCCTAGATTAAGTCACGTGTCGAGCCTATTTTTCAAAGGTAGAGCGGTGGTGAAAAATATGAAAATTGCATATTTTCTCCAAAAGTCATAAAATGCAAAAGGCAACCCTAGGCCCACTTTGAATATGATTTTTCCAAGTGGACAGCTCTAATCTAAAGTTGAGAAAGGGAAGAATTAATGGTTGTTATGCATTGCATCTGATGTTACCACCATTTTTGCTCCAAGACTCTTGGAGATGCGAATATGCATTGTTTTTCATCATTTTTGATAAAATTCCTTGTTATTTTTTGTCTGCAAAGTGCAATTGAATGGATTTAGAGCTTAATTTATGAAGTCCAAGGAATGTAAAGGTTGATATTTTTGAAGTTGGAATTTCTCATGCACTTACAAAAAAGCAAATTACTAGAGAATCTAGATACAAAGAAAAGTTGCAAAGGAAATAATGGGAAAAGGATGAGATGATGGAGGTTGCAGCTGCAAAGGATGAAAAACATGTTTCTAGATGAGATGACTGGGTGCCCCAGTTAAAACAATGATGGAAATATTTGTAATGATTCACCTTTCTTAACAAATGGAAACTTTTTTTTGTAATTCTATTAAACGTCATTTTCTTTAAATCGTGATAAAACATGTAACAAAAAATGGTTCCTTGAATATTATTTTCTTGGGGGGAAAGCTTGGATGTGAATTGAGTGTTATAAAAAGCATGCTTTAGTCATGCAAAAGGTTGAGCGTTGAATTCTTACGAGAAAATTTGAGAAAATGCATTTTCCTAAGAGACCATCTGAGAAACCTGTTAATATCTTATGTTTTAGATTTGATCATGTCAAGTTGATTGCAAGTGTATAACCATTGACAAGCTCTAAGATTTTTCAAATTAAATTTCCCCTGCTAATGAATCTAATCAACTTCAAATTAATCTGTGTTAATCTTGGGAAAATTTATCTCTGCTTTATTTCAGAATGTCTGTAAGTATTTTTTCTTATTCTTATTGCAATCTTGTGTTAAAATCCCTCTGAATCACACAGGATCTCATCCCTGTGATAGTTTAGCACGGCATTTGTAATTTCATTATGAGAAGAGTCTTCATCTTGTAATGAGATAAACAATTTAAAATCATTTTACTATCATTTTGTTGATAAAGGTTGTCTGTAAGCCTTTGAGTGTATCTTAGGCATGAGGAACCAAGGTTATTTAATGTTTAATTGATTCTTTAGCTCAAGCATTCCTGTTAAATTCTTAGAGATTGTGTGAAACCATGCAAATATGGGCCTCCATTGATGCAAACATTCTAGTTGAAGGAAAATATTAGCTATTATGAAGCATTTTGTCATTTAGTTTTCCAATAATTGTGAACATTCTCAAATATATGGAAAAAGAAAGTTTATGGTGCTTAATCTGCCACCAAAAATTATTCAAAAACAGTGAATCCTACCTGAACTACCGTTATTTGTACCGTATGCCCACAAATGAATAAATTCTACTACCAAAATATGTAGAAGTAATTAGGATTCCATAATGTCTTTATTAACTTTAACCCTTTTTAGAAATCATCACCATTCTTTAGAAGCGACAACTCGTGAGAGTTAAATTGTGGTGCATTGATCATATTTTCTTAAGGTTTCCTTTCAAATTTTTGTAAAGAATCATATCTTCATTCTCCTTCACCAACAAAGGTTACAAAATAGGTCCTCCCACCATGGTTGAAAGACACGACCTAAAGTAGTGAGGATCAATCAAATCCTTTTAATGGTGTTATCCATTTCTCAAACATTTGAGTAAGAAAGTTCCAGCTGAATCACTTCCCCAGCTAAAAAATGACATACATGATAATTTATATGTCTCTAGGCTTCTTGTTAAATCTTTGATGTTACTCAACTTGCAAGGGAGATTAATTTGGATACCAACACAACATTTTTGGGTCACTAGTGTCAAAATTTGAAAAAGAGATCCTTAAATAAACATAACATACTCACTACATTATAGGAAGAAATATTACTATCAAGGGAAGCTATCTACTAAGGTAAGGGACTAAATTTGGGCATCTTTTACATCTGCATCACACAAGAAGAGGGGGAAAGGCTTGTATTATCTCTATTACATTCAAAATTTTCATTTTTACATCTATTTATTGCCTCCTCCTTTTATGTCATTGGTGCTAGGGAATCCTAGGAATAAAATTACACACATGCACACACAGAACTACATGGGGTCTAGAATGTAGTGTAACACTTAGTCATAAGTCCACAATTGTGGAAGCTAAGGTAATTCAGACCTATTCATATGCATTTTTATTTCTTAGGAATTGATGCTTTGAATAGGGATTTGTAGGTGGATCTTCACATTATGTTTACTTTGACACAAATGATAGTATTGCGAAACCTGTATAACAAAGATGAAGGTATTATAGAGACCTTGTGAAACTTCCAGGCCCAGGTCCTAAGATTTTCTGTAGTCTACAACACCCATATCACAGAATAGGGAACCCTGGGGTCTCTAGTATCCTCATAGGTGACTAAGTCTAGTAAGATACTCATCTTTTTCCTTTCTTGATGCCACCAAATCATAGTTTCCCTAGTCTGCACAATGGTCTTCTTCAGTCCCAACATATAGGGAGGTAATTCAAAGTGAGGTTATTACCATATCCCTCTTATTTCTAGTATTTTATTACATCTAAATAATAATGAAAAATACCTAGATCCAAAATTTTAGGATAACATTTTGTTTCTATTTAGATTAACTCATAAAATAGGTAATATCTACATTTTTAGTTAATCATTTTGTGAGCCCTAATTTTAGAATACTTTTCCTTTAGATCCTTTTTAATACCTTAGAGGTTAAGCATAGTTCTTATTTTCTACCGCCATGTATCGTTTTAGTGTCAATCCTATCTATGAAAATTCTGACATAGATGAACTCGAAGCTTTTTCTAGTACCACCATGGATCTACCTAATGATTCTCAACAAGCCCTCTTGGAAGACCAGCTACATGTACCAACTAGTATTTGTGATTCTCCTATAGGTATTTACCATGTTAATGATCCTACTTCATTCACTCGATGTACACCATGCCATCTGGTTGCGTGTGGTCCGTCTGATATGCCAGCTGATGTTTTAGATGACTCTATCATTGATTACTTATTAGGAATTTCCCCAAAGTTAGGTGTACCTCATGAATCCTCCCCTTATACTCAAGCTACTGCTATCGCTACTCTAATTTATTCTACCACCTTTGATAGTCCTACTCCCACATCTCATTCTATTTTTCATTCTCCTTCATATTACATTGATGATCCTATTTATCCTCTTGATAAAAAAAACATTATTTCTTGAGCCCCATCTTCTACTAATGACCATCATGGGTGTCCTTCTTTCTATATCACTGAGTGTGACTCTCCCACTCCATTATTGTCCTCTCCTAAGGTTGCATCTATTATTTTTCATGAGTTGCCTCTAGCTATTTATTCCTCTCCTTCTATTCCCACATCCTCTACATATCCTACTACATCTTCACCTATAGAGGTTTCATCCTTGATCACTGCACCTACTAGGGATTATGTTGATATTATCCATATTATAGCTCCTACATCATCATCTACTATAACTCATTTGGCACATCCTACTCATGAGCCTTTAGCATCAGACTCCAATATATCCCCCCTTGATATCCCTATGATTACTCATAATGGAAAACTTCAACCATAAAAACCTTATTACCATCTCATACCATATGCTCTATGGATATCCTATCCATCATACATGTTGTAGGACAACTCCAATATCAAGTTCATAATCTTACTTTAGAAAGTAAATCGTATTATGCAGCTATTAACAATAATTATTTACATGAAAATCCTGTTCCTAACATGATTCATAATTACGCCTTCCCTAAAGAATTGAATATGCATACTTTAACATCTTTTAATGGTAGTGGTGATCCACATGGTCATATCCTACACTACCATACACTTACAACCACTTACTCTTATGATCAATTGTTGCTTAAGGTATTTCACTATAGTCTTCCAAATGAGGCACTATAGTGGTACACCAATTTACCCTTTGGGTCCATTAACACTTTCTATGACATGGAGGATGCTTTCCTATGTCGTTTCATTCTCAATAATGGTCCTAGAGTTACTTTTGACCACATACCTGCTTTACAACTAGGCTCCTCTGAACCTATCTAGGACTATATCTTTCGATTTAATGCCTATATACAGCAAATCATCTTCCAACCTAGTGACTTAGAAAAGAAATTCATTTTTTTTCTTGGTCTAATTCCTCCACTTAAGAAAAGGTTTCAATATGATACTTGCGAGTCATTCTTTATCTTGTGATATAAATTCATTGAGATAGATAAAGATCTTCTCTCCTCAAATTTCATTGTACTTATACACGTCTCTCTGACTATTTCATCCTATAGTCTTCCACTCGCACCTCCAGTTAACCATATAAAGTAGTCTCCACCATTACCTAAAGTACATTCCAAGAAAGATCCACCCACTCCTTCACAACCACCCCATTATTCTCCAGTTCTGCAGTAAGTTCCTACTTCCACCACTCCACCTCCATCACGATACTCTTTATATTTCTCCCCTCATGCACAACTGCATGATGTGCTAGACATATTACTCAATGAGAAATTAATTCCATTACCTTCCAAGGAGCATCATCCCCCACAATTATTACAACATCAATATGAACAACATTATTTTAATTATCATTGCATCACTTTCCATTAGGACAATGATTATCTTTCCCTACGTAAAAGGATACAATAACTAGTGGATTCTGATAGAATATATTTTTACTCTCATGAATGGTCATTATCTCTTTTACCCCGTCAGTGTAGGCATACCCCAATTGAGTATAATCCCTTGAGTTCTCAGTTCATTCTGTTGATGCACAATGTTGCACATGCCATGCTTTGCTAAGGAGAAATGCATTTTTACCCTATTGCTAAGAAAAAATAGCTTTGGATATTCGCATCCTTCGAATTTGATGAAAAAAACTCGTATTTGTGTTTAAATTCTTTGAGTTGTTCATTTTTTCTCCATTCTTACACCATCCTGAGGAATCTCTAATTTTTCCCTACGTTTTTCCCTATTTTTTCTTGTTCAAATGTCGTTGCCATTTTTCCCATTTTTCCTGGCCTTTAGAGCTTGAAATTATTTGATTTATACTTATTCACCCTCAAAAATCCCTTTCCATGGTCATAAATTGCTTTGATTCACTTTCCATTTGTCCTTTGATCGAAAATTTCTTCACCCACTAAGGAAAAATCAATTTTGGGCGTCGCTAGAAATTTTTACATTTTTTTACAGTCATACGAGTGTCCTTTTCCCATCAAATTTTAGCTCAAAAATATTCTCCTACGTGGCCGTTTGTGATTGGACAAGGTTTGGTGGGTCTTCTCGAGCAACTTAGCATTTTTGTGTTTTTGGCAAAAGGTCTAAATTGTCCCCATAAGTCCACAGGCCCTCATCCAATTAGAAGGTGACAAATGGAAGTTAGAAAAGTCAAAAAAATGGAGGTCCGGGATTTTGGGGGCAATTTGGAATTTTTTTTTTTTTGGCAAAATGGACTAAAATTCTAAAACGAAGTGCGGCCTCGACAAAGAGGAAATTTGAAGCTTGCGCGGATCGGTGGGCTGACGGATGAAAAGGGAATTGTTTGACTCTTTGGAAAAATGGGTTAACTTAAAAAATTGAAGCGTTGCTCCGTAGTGAATCCCAAATGAACACGTGCTGAGGTAAGAGGCAAAACTATGGGCCCATGGGGAAAATATGGAAATTTTAACTTTTTGGAAAAATAGGTATAAAATGAAATTTTGCAGTGCAGGTCCACTAGGACCCATATCAGAAGCAAAGGGTGGAAGGGAAAAGGTGTGGGGATATTTTGGAAAAATTTGCTTTCCCTAAAAAGGGGTAAAATAGCATAATCGAGCCGTGATTCCACTGGGAACCACATGGGGACACGTGTCAAGCTCATTTTCAAAGGGCGGAGGGGCGGAGAAAAATGTCAAATTTTTACATTTTTCCAAAAGTGTTAAAATGTCAAAAGGTGATCCCAAGCCCATTTCCAATCACATTGTGACACATGGAGGGCTTAGATTAAAGGATAAAGGAAGATCAACGGTAATTGTGCATTTAAGCTCTAGGATGCTTGGAGATGTAATTTTTGTATCAATTTTCACCATTTTTTGGTGAATTCATGTTGTTATTGCATTCAAGGATCAATGCAATCAATTTGAAAATTCAATTTACAGATCTGAGGTACTTTTACAATGAAATTTTGTTCTGGCTCGAGTAGAAAAGTGAAATACCAGATCTAAAAGTTGCACAGGAAAATTTGGAATGTGTAAGGATGAAATAATGAAAGGAAGGGGGTCTGCATGCTTTGAAGATGAAAAATATGCCTCCACAATGGATAATCATGTGAATTTCTCAATGATTCATCTCTTTTTGAGAAAACTGGAAACTTTTTGGACATGTTCTGTTAAACATCCTTGTCTGCGAATCATGAGAATTTTTTTTAACAAATTTGATCCTTTGGCATATTCTTTTCTTGGGAAAGAAGGAATGAAGGAGATTAAAAGCTATATATTGCATGAATTTTTCATGTAAAGGGTTGTAAGAGTTTAAAAAATCCTGGAAAACTAAAAATTTCATGGGAAAATCAGGGAAGAAGCCCATTCTCTGAGTGACAACTTGAGAAACTCATGTAACTCTCTCTGTATTAGATTTCAAATCATGTTAAGCTGGTTTCACATGTATAGCCATTAACAAGCTCTGAGATTATTCTTCAAAACATTAGTCTGCTGATAAATTTGATCATTTTTGAGTTATTTTGTTTTGTCTTTGGGAAAAATATGTGAATGCTTACATTTCACAATGCATTTCAAATTTGTGTTTCTTATTTCTTATTGTAGTCTTGTGTTTAAAATCTCTCTTAATCATACATGGTCTCATTTCTTGTGATATTTTAGTGGCAATTACAATCTCACATTCAAAAGAGATTTCATCTGATAAAGAGGTAAACAAATTTAAAATCACTTTACCTTCCTTGATTTCAGAGATTGTTTGTAAAAATTTGGGTGCACCTTAGGTCATGATTAAATAGTGATTGTTAAATGCTTCATTGGTTCATTCTAACTCAATATTTTGTGATAGATGATCAAATATTGTGTGGAAAAGTGTAGATCTGGGCCTCCATTTGATGCACATATCCTAGTTGAAGGGATGATTAACCATTTTTGATACTTTCTGTTGTTAAGTTTCTCCATATTTTTCTAAAATCCTTAAAGAGTTTGACAGACCCTGGTTTGTCTTATCTAAACTCCCACCCAAAAAAATCATTCAAAACAACTAATCCTACCATGTTTTACCCCTATTTTGACCTGTATAGCTGCAGAAGATCAAAATCCATTTGCTAAAGCATGTAGAATGGATCAGGATTTCAAAATGTCTTCAGTAACCCTTGCCTTGCATTGAAAGTATCTCCATAATCTGGAAGTGACAACTTATGAAAGTTAGATTTGTAGTGTTGATCATATTTTCCCAAGGCCCTTTTCAATATTTTTACACAAATTAAGGGATATCTTCATCTCATTCACCATTTGAAAGGTTCTATTACCTTGGTTGAAAGGCACAACCTAAAAGAATTAGGATAAGATCAAGTCCTATTTAAGTGCTATCCATATCTCCACAAATTTTAGTGCCAGTTAGATCATATCCCCAGATACAAAATGACACACACCATGATCCATATATCTTGAAGATTCATGCCATATCTTTGATGTTGCTCATACTGAAAAGAATAAAAAATTTGGGTACCAACACCAGTGGCGCCACTGTCAGGGATGAAGAATGTAATATCTAGACTAGTTTGTTAATCTGCTTCCAGTTCATATTCTTTTGAGCCCACCAACACCAGTGGCACCATTTCTAGGGACATTCTTAGTTCAATCTAATCCATGTGCATACATATATGAAATATTTGAATACATATCAAACCATGGTAATGTCTCTTGCAAGTTTTGTCTACAAATATATTGTTAAAGCATCATTCTTTACTCAGATTTGCAAGGTGTATGCAAAGGTTTCAAGTTCTATCTACAATTTTATCAGTTTCCAGCAGCAGTTGCACTTCATTTGCATTTGCGGTTGATTGATTCAAGAAAAGGAAGTTCAAATCTATAAATTTTGGCAAGATTTTCACTGCTGATAGGTATTTGATAGAGTATTTTAGTGCATTTGCACAACTAGGGTGAAAGTCCTTAGTGGCGACTCAATTTTGTTTTGATCTTGATAAATACCAATTTCTTAGCTTTCTGTCATTTGTTTTTTAGTGTTGCTAAACTCTGCAAACCTAGAAGGAAGAAGATCTCTCTTCAGGAGGGACCCAAGTAGAAATTTATTTCAAAAATTTGGAAAGACAGTTTTACAGGAAAGAAAAGTTTGGAAGGTTGTTGAAAGTTAGACATTAAGCAAAGGAATATCCATTGGTGAGAGAGATCAACCTTTAATAGAGGATTATCACTCTTCTTCCAGTGATTCTGATCTAAGCAATCTTCTCATAAAATTGTTTACTTCAATTAGTGAAGGTGCTTCTGCTATACTTGGTGAGTTCCTTCATCAATCTGCACCTGTGTGTTTCAATTCTAGTAAAACTTTCCAAGAAAATCAGCACCTAGAGAATACCAATATTGTGAACCACATTCTTGAGCCCCAAATACCTCGTACTCCTCATCAAATTATGTCACCCCCAAGATTACCTCCACCAGACAACATGGCTCAACCTCCACCTAGGTCTTCATTTTTGGTCAATATATTTGGCCCAATAAATTTTAGGGGAATGGTTGGTTATCCTAATGTTATGCCTCAGGATGTTAGAAGCAGATTGCCAAAGTTCCAAGGGAATAATGCCATAACAGGTGATCATCATTTGAAACTCTTTATTAATATGATGGAGGATTTTGAAATTAAATTTGAGGATGTGTACATTAAATTGTTTGTCCACACTTTAGAAGAGGATACAAGGGATTGGTACAAGGATCTTCCTGATAATTCTATTGACTCTTGGACTGAAATGAACAATGCATTTAGGTTGCAATATGGTGATAAGACTGATCCTAGATTCCTTTTATCAGAGTTTGAAAATATCAAGAAGAACCCAAATGAATCAGTTCATGACTTCAACACAAGATTCAATAAGACCTTAAGGACATTTCTAGTGAATTTAAGACCATGTGATAAATCTTGTTTGATAAAATACTCTGATGCATTTGACAAGAAGGATGCATATTACTTGAGGGACAAGAACCATGGCAATCTAAGGCAATATTTCACCATGGCACTTCAAATTGAAAACAATATCAAGGCCATTGGGAAACCTCTCAAGAGAGATGGTGTTAAATTGGTAAACCCTGACAAGCCTCAAGCAAGCAAGAGTTTTGAATTAGAAGAAGTGGTGAAAAATTTCGCAGGGGCTGTCAAGGAGATTTTGTACAAGTTGGAAAGATCTGAGAAAGGAATTGGGTATTCCTCATAAGGACAACCTTGGCAACAAGCACAAGATAGATTCAAAAATCACCATAAGAATGATCAGACATTTGATGACAAAGTTAAAGGGCCTATTGGATTTGGAAATAGGCAATCTCAGGCCAAGGAAAATAAGGTAGTGCCTGATCCATTAAATGCTTGAGTGGCTGTTGTTGATGATGTAAATTAGATTGACTAGTGTGATGGATGTTTTTTACCCCATCCTCCATGTGGAACATATCAACAAATTAAAGAGGAAGTTGATGATGAAATTTATGATGATTCCTGCATGATGGAGATCCTTACAAGTTCACCAAGGGGAGAAACTTCAACGGATTTCACAAGTGCTAGGATTGCTGCTATTTTTTGGGATTATATCCAATGGGTACATCTTCTTCCTCCTTCTCATGTTTTAGAAATTGATAATGTACACTACTTTGAGCTGACCAATAATGATTTTGAATACTTGAGGGCATTGATGATTGATAAGTATGATGGAGGGGTTCCTTCAAAGGATGATAGGAAGCTTCTTATGAGTCTTGTAGTTTCCCAAGAGAAGGAGTACAATACCAGAAGTAAAGTTGCAAAGGGGAAACAAGCCAAGTCAAAATTTCCATTTCTTACTAAAGAAAATCCAAAGAAAAATACATCTGGTAAAGGCCCTATTCCCCCAAGAAAAATTTGTTATCATCCCCATGCCCAAACTGAAAATATTTCCATACTATTTGATGAATTTGATAATCTTTCCCCTAGTGCTGCTTTACCCAAGAATGCTCCCTATTATATTGCCCAAGTCTTGAGTCAGATCAAGATTCTTCTCCCAATTTATGAGTTTCTTAGGATTCCTGAGCACAAGAAAAGGGATTTTGAATATTTAGGATTCAAAGAGGAAGAGAGTACCCAAGGCAGAGTTGGAAACAAAGTTGGGATTCTTATTGCCATTATAGAATTGAAATAGCCACAAGTGTTGGAAGAGTTGGGGGAACCACTTGAGGTTTACTTAGGATCATCTTTGGTTAAATCTCAACTAAACATGGATCCTTTTTTCACTACCTTAGTTATCAAAGACAAGCTATTACATAACTGTATGTTTGACTCTGGGGCATCATGCAATATCATGCCTTTGGAGGTCATGAATGAATTGGGAATCAAAGTGACAACAACATATGGAAAGTGCACTACTATGGATTCTATGGAAGTTCCAATTGTTGGGTGTGTCAAAGATCTGGTGGTGCAACTTGCATCTTATCTTGGGAGGAATTCAAAATTGGATGTTGTGATTGTTGATTTCCCTGCCAAATGGGGTATGTTATTAACAAGGAAATGGGCTACAAGTGTTGGTCGGAGTTTCCAAATGGACATGTCTTATGCCACTATCCCCATTGAAGAAAAATTAATAAAGTTATATGCAGAGAAAAATATGTTGTACCTTATTGAAGACCCAAACAATGCATCTTATGAAGTTTTGTAGGCAGATGCTAGTACTGATCACTTTGTGAGTTTTGTGGATTTAAGGGAGTATGAAGGTGCTGAAAACATATATCCTAAGTATGGTTTTTTTATGGAAATTTGGTCCTTGATTCAGCCATGAAAAATGTTAAAAGGTTTGACCTGAACACAATGGAGGAGCTTCAAATAAACTTGATGGTTTACAATTAAACAAATAAGAAAAAGAGGTATATCTCTAGTTGTAAAAAACATATCAGAACCTCTTGGCATGGTCATATCTAGCATGGAGGACATTTTGGGTTTCCCTTTGATTTGTTTTCTTTGAATCAAGGTTTGATTACCAACTTGTAAAGTGTATAGTGTTTGGCTTTTGCTTTGTTTTTGGAGTTTTGTCGGGTTTTGGTTTGCCTTGGTGTGTGGCAGCCATTTTTGTCGGTTTCTCAGCTGGTTTTTTGGTGGCTTTAGCTCATGACTCCATTTTCCCAATGGATTATTTTGTTACTTGGTCTACTTTTGTTCTTGCGGCACTCACTGGGAGTGCCCATCCCCGAGCTGGAGACAATTTTGGTGCCCAATGTTACACATGCCATGCTTTGCTAAGGTGAAATGTATTGTCACCCTGTTTCTGAGAAAAAAGGGATTTGGATCTTCCCATCCTTCAAATTTGATGAAAAAAACACATATCTGTAATTAAATGCTTCGAGTTGCTCATTTTTTTCTCCATTCTTTCACCATTTTGAGTCTCTAAGTTTGCCCTACATTTTGCCCTAATTTTTTCCATTCAAACACCTTTTCTATTTTTTTCCATTTTTCTTGGCCTTTAGAGCTCAAAATTGTTCAATGTATACTTATTTACCCTCAAAAATCCCTTGCCATGGTCGTAAATTACTTTGAATCACTTTCCATTTTTCCTTTGATCAAAAATTTCTTCACCCACAAAGGAAAAATCGATTTTAGGCATTGCTGGCAATTTTTGTGTGTTTTGACGGTCATACGGGCATCCTTTGCCTATCAAATTTTAGCTCAAAAATCTTCTCCTACGTGGCCATTTTTTATTTGACAAGGTTCGGTAGGTCTACTTGAGCAACTTAGCATTTTTTTGTTTTTGGCAAAAGGTCTAAATTGTCCCTGCAAGTCTGCAAGCCCTCAGCCAATCATAGGATGACACGTGGCAGTTAGAAAAGTCAAAACAATGGAGGTTCGGGCTTTCGAGGGAAATTCAAAAAAATTTCCTTTTTGGAAAAATGGACTAAAATTCTGAAAGGAAGCATGGCCCTGACAAAGAGGAAATTTGAGGCTCGTGCGGATCAGTTGGCCGATGGAGGAAAAAAGAATTTTTTGACTCTTTGGAAAAATGGGTTAAGGTAAAAAATTGAAGAGCTGCTCCACAACGAATCCTAGATGAACACGTGGCAAGGTCAGAGGCACAACTACGGGCCCGTGGGGAAAATATGGAAATTTTTCCCTTTTCACAAAATAGGTATAAAATGAAATTTTGGAGCGTAGGTCTGGTAAGGCCCATATTAGAAGAAAAGGGTGGAAGGGCAGAGATGCAGGGATATTTTGGAAAATTTTCATTTTTCCAAAAAGGGGTAAAATAGCATAATCGAGTCACGATTCTGCTAGGACCCACATGGGGACACGTGTCAAGCTCATTATCAAAGGGCAGAGGGGCAGAGAAAAATGTCAAATTTTTTACATTTTTCCAAAAGTGTTAAAATTTCAAAAGGTGATCCCAAGCCCATTTCCAATCACATTGTGACACGTGGAGGGATGAGATTAAAGGATAAAGGAAGATCAATGGTAACTGTGCATTTTTCAGTTTGGCCACCATTTGAGCTCCAGGAAGCTTGGAGATGTGATTTTTACATCAATTTTCACCATTTTTTTGGTGAATTCATGTCGTTTTTTCCTTCAAGGATCAATGGAATCAATTTTAAAATTCAATTTGCAGATCTGAGGTACTTTTGCAATGAAATTTTGTTCAGGCTCAAACAGAAACGTGAAATACCAGATCCAAAAGTTGCAGAGGAAAACTTGGAGAATGTAAGGATGAAATAATGAAAGGAAGGGGGTCTACCTACTTTGAAGATGAAAAATGTACCTCCACAATGGATAATGATGCAAATTTTGTAATGATTCATCTCTTTTTGAGACAACTGGCTACTTTTCTGATGTGTTCTGTTAAACGTCCTTGTCTATAAATCATGAGAAAATTTTGTAACAAATTTGATCCTTTGGCATATTCTTTTCTTGGGAAAGAAGGCTTGAAGGAGATTAAAAGATATATATTGCATGAATTTTTCATGCAAAGGGTTGGAAGAGTTTTAAAAAGCCTGGAAAGCTAAAAATTTCATGGGAAAATCTGGGAAGAAGCCCATTCTATGAGTGACAACTTGAGAAACTCATGTAACTCTCTTTGTATCAGATTTCAAATCGTGTTAAGTTGGTTTCACATGTATAGCCATTAACAAGCTACTGATATTTATTTCAAAACATTCCCTTTCTGATAAATTTGATCATTTTTGAGTTATATTGTGTTGTCTTTGGGAAAAATATGTGAATGCTTACATTTCAGAATGCATTTCAAATTTGTGTTTCTTGTTTCCTGTTGCAGTCTTGTGTTTAAAATCTCTCTTGATCATACATGGTTTCATTTTTTGTGATATTTTAGTGGCATTTGCAATCTCACATTCAGAAGATCTTTCATGTGATAAAGAGATAAACAAATTTAAAATCACTTTACCTTCCTTAATTTCAAAGATTTTTTGTAAACCTTTGGGTGCACCTTAGGTCATGATTAAATAGTGATTGCTAAATGCTTCATTGGTTCATTATAACTCAATATTTTGTTATAGATGATTAAATATTGTGTGGAAAAGTGTAGATCTGGGCCTCTATTTGATGCACATATCCTGGTTGAAGGGGTGCTTAACCATTTTTAATACTTTCTGTTGTTAAGTTTCTCCATATTTTTCTGAAATCCTCAAAGAGTCTAGCGGAACTTGGTTTGTCTCATCTAAACTCCCACCCAAAAAAATCATAAAACAACTAATCCTGCCCTATTTTACCCATTTTTTGACCTATATACCCATAGAAGATCAAACTACATTCGCTAAAGTATGCAGAACAGATCAGGATTTCAAAATTTCATCAATAACCCTTACCTTGCATTGAAAGTATCTCCATAATTTGGAAGTCACAACTTGTGAAAGTCAGATTTAGAGTGTTGATCATATTTTCCCAAGGCCCTTTTCATAGTATTTACACAAATTAAGGGATATATTCATCTCCTTCACCATTTTAGTGTTACAAAATAGGTTCTCTTACCTTGGTTGAAAGGCACAACCTAAAACATTTAGGACAAGATCAAGTCCTATTTGAGTGTTATCCATCTCTCCACAAATTTGAGTGCCAGTTAGATCATATCCCTAGCTACAAAATGAAACACACCATGATCCATCTGTCTTCAAGATTCATGCCTTATCTTTGACGCTGCTCAAATTGAATAGGAGAATAAATTTTGGTACCAACACATTCGTCATTCTCCACCATCACATTCTTTTTATCCACCTCATCTATAATTTCTACAATAATATTCATTGCATCCGCTACATCAACACTATCCACCACTTCATGTTGCTGCATCCCATGATTTTCTGCCAATTTTTTCATATCCCATTGTTACTAAAAATGACCCTTCATTTATTTCATACACTCACATCACATCCATTCCATATATTTCCACCACCAACCATCATCTCGATATTTGGTAGGTGATTTTTATCACATTAAACCTCGATGATCACTTATGTTCTTAAGGTTATTACATGACTTCTAAGGGATAATTTCTAATAACCTTTCATCATGCGCTTCATCATTTCATCTAGTGTACTCAATCATTTCCTGATGATGCACTCTATCTTACGTAGCTCATACTTGACTGTTGAGGGGTCTTCATTACATGAGACTATTCTTTTGCATGTCGGGAGGCATCCTTACTCTAACCCCCCCTCCTATTTTCATCACGTTATCCTACTATAAGTAAATTAATATTTGCACATTCATCAACATACAAGCATTTTATTATCATACATTTTTCTATTGTCACATCTATTCTACTATAATAATTACATTCCTTATGTGCTACATATTTTATTCATTGAAAATTTCATCAATAACATTACATTGTTTATCTATATTGTCATCATTCACCATAAATATTTTATCTACCACTACTAACATCGTCATGAAAATTTATATTCATCACACAAAAATAATACACACGCTAGGACAATAACCATAAAATCATATAAAATCCATTACATCGCAACAAAAAAACATTCCAACACCGATATATCATATATCCATAATAGGTTCCCATATATATATCATTAATACAATTGTCATCCCAAAAAACATTTCTCAAAACTAGGAGGAAATCCTCCCCACATAACATACAATAATATCAATCAAACCTTATCATATTTATCACTCTCGTGTACTACGAGAGCCCTAAAACTAGATGCCTCTTGACAAATGCGACGACACATTTTGTGGCCTTAGAAATTCTCCACCTTCCTTCATATCTTAGTAATATCTATAGAATACTCTAAAAATAGATGTTACAAGTCAACATATCGTGCAAACACATGTTGGGCCAAGGGACCACCTCCTACCACCTCTCAAGTACATCATGTATCCTCACATGCCTCATCCCTCTTACTTAGCAGTACCATTCATGTTATCACTGCTATAGCCGTTGGCTCAAACAGATGGGCATGCTCACCTGCAATGTCATTAACACACTCTAGCATAACTCTACCTAGTACCTCAATTGACACATTTTACATCAAAGTACATATAGATGTGTGTATAATCAATAAAACATATGCATCCCTTGCAAACATAACATACCACCACATGTCAGTTAAACACATAATAACAACTTCGATAATCTATTAAACACAATGTTGGCACACAAAAATACACACTTTCTACCATGAACACTACTATAGGGTAGGGGAAACCTCCCTCCCCTCCTCCTCTATGTGCAACTCCATATAACCGAATCAGGACCCATCCTATGTATAAGTTCCTTGAAGGTGTCAGTATCCATCTTCCTACTATGAGTATCCACCCAACGTCGAGAATATATCTTAGACTCATACCACTCTCCTCATTGCCCAACAACCATTCTCAAAATGACTATGTGCTCATATGCCTATGCTTGCATCAATGTGATACCCCCACCATGCCCATCCTGCATAAATTGATACAAGTATCTGTACAGATGGGAAAAAAGAAACCATGCCCATGTGAATCTCATCCCTTACTCCTCTATCCGATGACACATGTCATACATCTTATACAAGATGCCAACCCTTCTTCCCTCTATGGCTATACATGAAGAAATCACCACTATAATAAAATTCCATAAGCGCAGAACCATAGACTTCAGTATCACATCCAAACTGATATGGGCCTCGGTAGGTACTTTATCCCTGACAATAAATCATCTCGCTAAGTGCATATGCCACTCCATATCCACTGATGCCATCACTTGGACCCTCTCCCCAACAACCCACAATCGAAATATGTAATAGACATCATACAATGTCACAATCATCTCCCCCTGTAGGCAACCAAAATGTGCATTTGTCTACACACTGTCTCTCGCACAATGTAGTCAACATGGGCATATTATGGGGCACATCCCTCATCTATGTAATATGTCACAGGCTAACACGGTCCATCACATCCACTTCATGATTTGATAATCCCACTCAAAGTAATGTAATTAAGTGACGGCCACCACAAAACTCTCTCTAGTGCATATCACTCTACACAAAAAACAACAACAAACACAACATTAGAAAACCTTACACATCCAAATACACTTATTCAACATAATAGAAAGCATTTATTACCATTATCCACTAAATACAAAAATTTTGGACTAGGGCACCTTGGAGCAGGACACTAATGCCCAGTTTTGGGAACTTGAGTCGTAGGGGTCACTAGTGCCCTCACTGCTCTTTTCCAAGTCCAAAACAACAAAATAAAAAACCCCAAATTTTCAAAAAATCAACTAAATTCCTATTACACCCTACATTTTAGAGAAAATAATGCACTTACCATCTCCACACTCATACGTGACACCAAAATGACTCAAACTGTCTAGGACATAATGCTCTTATTAGAGGAATCTTTACTCACTCCATACATAATCTCACACTGACAAAAAATAAAAATGAAGTGATAAATTCCTTTTTCACTTCATTGTTTATAGTTACTTTTCATCATTTACCTTTACTATGGTCCTTATTTCACGCTTATTACCACAAATAATACACGATACACTGATTCACTCACATCTTGAGTATTTTTACTTTGATTTATCTCGAGTTTGTGGAGTTATTTTTAGAACTCTTCCTACCACCAGATTGTACAAATTTGGCATGCTTTATACATCTTCAACATTTCATCTCATTCGATACATACATATTTTTTCCTTTTTCCATTACTTTCAGCTTAGCATCCATTCTTTTCATTCACTTCCCCTATCTCCAAAAGGGGGGCATATTATTAAGGGTCCCCTTATAATCCGCCTCACATCGGCATGCATCTAAAAATTGTGAATCTTGAACTTACCAATACATAGAGAAATATTTCACCATTGATTCCTCCTAATGACCTAATCTTCGGGAAAAAAAAGTTTAAAATACTCCAAAATCCATCACACATTAATTTCGATCGGTTCCCCCTAACGACCAAACTTGGGGGAAACAAGTGATTAAAAATATTTCCACGCAATATTTCATTAATTTCTATCGACTTCCCCCTAATGACCTAACCTAGGAGAAATTAGTGAAAATAATCTCCATGAGTAGCCAACCAAAAAAATTAATCAAACAATCAAAATCAATTCGTTCAAATCTAAAATCATAATATTTAAATCTACAAGCGGTCTCCCAAATGACCTA
This sequence comes from Taxus chinensis, assembly GCA_019776745.2. NCBI lineage: Eukaryota > Viridiplantae > Streptophyta > Pinopsida > Cupressales > Taxaceae > Taxus > Taxus chinensis. Next base: position 865,937,550 of record CM034146.1, on the reverse strand, counting down.
ACTTGGGAGTTACATTCACCACTTTTCTCCTAGATGACAGAACTTGGGAATTTCTTTTATATTATGTACTTGCTTCAGGATGACCTAACTTGGAATCCATCATACATGTCTATGTTCTCTTCCAGATGATCCTTCTTTTGTATCACATCTGCTTCTAGATGACCTAACTTGGAAGCTATCTCTTTTCATATTGCATTCACTTCTAGATGACCCAACTTGCAAACCTTCACATTATGGTGACACCCATGGAATGGGGGAGAGAGTTCCTTCCCTATGTAACTCCTATATAGGTCAATTGTTTAAATAAAAATCATTTGGAGCAAAAAAATCACAAAATTTGATCTGAGTCCATCTATAATGGCTAGATCTTGAGGATACAGTTAAAGATTGGAGAATAAAATAATTTTCTTCCTACACTCTTCCTCCGGTGGTAGGACACCCAAATCCTTCGATTATTCAATTGTATACAAGTGTTTTGGTTGGGAACTTATCATTCCCTACCCACCTATTCATCATTAAGTTGCGTTCAAAATCATCATACACCATAATCATCACTTTCATTTACCACACATCATCATGAATTTTATGCTTCTTCATTATGTTCCATAGATCAAGTCATTGGTCTATGGTTTGACACACATTTATAGTCTTGTCGGTAGGATTCTACTACACATCTACACGTTCTTCTACAACATGGGATTCTCTGAATTCTTCAAGTATGCATCTCTATCTACTTTATGTTACTTGGATTTCTGATCACCAATAAAAAGTGGGGGAGAATGTAGTCACAAAATCATACACATACTATTACATTTATACAGCCGGGTATGTTATTTTATATATGGATCTTGCATGATAAAAGTAGTCACTAGTGACCCATCTATTGGTCTTCTTGTCACTTAGTCGGTCATCATTATTATTTTTATGGTTCATTCGTCACTTGTCTATAATTTTTTGAGCATATTTTAGGGAGTTTTAGGTGTTGTAATTTTCTCATTTTTCATCTTTAGTCCTACACGAGATTCAGTATGCTTAGTCAATTATAATGGCCTTAGATTCAATAAGATTAGGCGATGGATTGAAAGCAGATTTAGCTTGAAAAAAATTAGAAGAGGATGACAAAGTATCATTATATTTTTATTTTTCCATGGATAGAAGTTTATATTTCACACATATTGAGTGTATCGCATAATTTATCAAATGATGGAGAGGTCTCAAAGATGAAAATCTCTAAAAATGGAGGTAAGAGACTTTGAACAAAAAAATATTGCAATTTGGAATAAGTGAGAATAGTAGTCATCTTGTCAAGGTTGTTATTATATCGTAAAAAATAGTCTTTGAGATGCTCATTGCATCCTTTTTTAAGTTTAGGAAGTTGAGTATAAGAGATATTAGTACTAATATTGAGACAAAATTGTGCAATTAAATCATCGGCTAAGTGTGTAAAAATAGTTACCGAGTGAATGTTGATGCATAATCGCAACACTCCTGATTGTTTACAACTCGATAGATTGAAATTGTTAGTGTGATTGCATAACATGGAGCTTTTTCCAAAGTGTGGGAATTTTAAATCGGGAAGGCTCTCTAGATGAAGGCCAATTCCTATTCCTCTATTTTGATTCACACATTCAAATTCTAGGGGATCTATCCTAAAATCCACTCTAACTTGCGAAGGAGACAAGGTTGAAAAGATTGCAATAAATTAAACCTAATCTAAAAGAGGTGATGCACCAAAAATAATGTTGAATAACTTTACTTTCATGGAAATGAAAGTGAAACAATATTGAAGAGGATGAACATCAACAAAAATCATTTTCTTATCAAAAATTCATTCACGATTAAACACAAACCATTAAATATGCAACACAATCTAACATACATAGTTCGCCAAAATTGAAATGAGAGATAAGGAGAATGAAATGAACACAAGATATGGTTAAAATTCATCAAAAAACTTATATTATTGCCCCAAATATTTGATACAGTGCATTCCAATGGCCAAGAGACACTAATTTTCATTTCAACCTTAATGGGAGGCTTTAACTCCACAAATTCACTTACAAACAAGAGAATAAGGGAGTGTGCAAAGCAATATTATCTGACCTTTTAAAAGGAGCCCCTCCTAACTATATATAGGAAGACTAAGAGAAGGGAGAGAGAATGAATTCAAAATATTACTCCAACCACCAAAAACTATAATAAAATCACCTACAACAATAAAGGGTGCCACTTTAAAACCCATACCTCCATGTTATTTTACTTTTTGGAGAAGAAAGGAAGCCCATACCTCATCATTTGGGTAGGTGAGAAAATTTAATACACCCTCTAAAATGTTAGAATTTATTTATTCATTTTTAAATACTTATGCTTGCTAAAAATAATAAGACCTATTGGAGTTGTGTAGAGGACACTAAGAGATTTCCAAAGTCTTATTTCATGCAAATTCGAGCTTCTAGTCAAAAGTTATGGCCATCTAAAGATGAGGGTGTCATACTGTAATAAATGCAAGTGGTTGGCACTATTTTTTTGGACTCCAAACTTGCATTGTAACCTACCAAATCTGAAATTTCAGACCTTTGGGATTCAGAACTTTGGGAGTTTTGATTTTGGAGTTTGGGTTACTATTCATCGTTCAAGTCAGATTGAGAGTTAAGAAATTCTGAACCTCCAAAGTCTGAAATTTGAAATTCAAAGTTCGAACTTTGAAACCATGTCGTATGAAACTATTCATCACTCGAGAAAAAAATTCCAAAATTCCAAAACTGTGAAGTCTAAAATTTAGACTTCAAGTTTTGAACCTTTACATTTTTAGGGTTTGGATTTTGGGATTTCAGGGGTTTGGGTTTCAGTATTTCAAGATTTTGGGCTCTTGGGTTTCATAAATTCGTGGTTTCAAGTGTTTGGATTTTGGGATTTTGGGGTTTGGAGTTTCAAGATTTCAGTGGTTTTGAGGTTTTCTTATCCATCCGAGTGAATGAAACCTTAGATAATTTGAAACTCTGAAGTCATAGTTTCAAACTTCGGGTTTCAGACCTTCAACCCTCTTCTGTATGGCACTATTCACTGTTCGACCCTTCAAATACCTCTAAACCTCTAAACTTCTGAAGTCCAAAATTTAAACTTTATAATTTAGAATTTGCCATCCATGATCTATGGCACCATTTACCCTGAAAACCCTGAGCCTTTTTGGACTTCAGGTTTTCAAGCATTTAGACCCTTTAAGTTGTTTTTTTCATTACTTGTCCGCCGAAACTACGAACTATAAAACCTCCAAATTCTGAAATTCAGACTTCGGGGCCACCATTTTTCACTTATCTTGACTCCAAGATTCCTTCAATTTCCTACCTTTGACATCATTTCCATTACCGAAATCACTTGCAACCTAATCGTGAGAATCAAAATTTGAGCTCCCATGGCCAAATGATCCCTCCAATTTCTCACTGTGCAATTTCATGTTTGTTCAATTTTTCCTAGTGGGAAAAATTAGATGACAATTTTGCAACTCACGAGATAACCTTCCTACTAGGTGAAATATTAGTTGCCTTGAAGTATCCATTAGGTACAAAGTTATGAAGTATAGCCTGATACTGATCTTGTACTTGAATCTCACTTGTGACAACTTACAACCTACTGATCCTGAACCAGTTTCGCTTGCACTCTTAATTATTATATGGAAATATTAAAGATGAGATTTATGAGAGTAGAAAATTGTTTTGACCTAGAAATTCCCCACTCCTAGAATGGACAATCCTAAAACCTAAGTTTAATTTCTTTGTATTTACTTTTCCTTTGAAATTAACAATTGTCTCTCATGAGTATGAACTTCCTCCTTATTACAACATTCATCTTTAGACATACTATGAATGCACAATGATACAAACTAGGAGCAAAAATACCCAGGTTTAAGGAACTTAGGGAAATTGAAACCTAAACTAAAACAAGACAATGTGCATATGCACTTAGAGGAATTAAAATCATAAACTAATATTTACAAGCATGAGATCTTTCCTTTTCAATAACAATGTTTGAGGTATATCCCATTTACTAGAATCAGAAATTCCTCTCCTTCCAAAGTAGACAATTGGAAGACATTGCTACTTTTACATCCAGTGACCATGGAGGGGAAAATCCAAATGGCATCAAAAATTTGAATTCCTACCCAATTTTTTCCGATCTACATCCCACTTAAGAGATAAATCCCCTTCCTAAAAGGTCCTTGCTCTTGCTTTCTTATCAAATTACATATTGACTAAGGCCTGATTTCTTTCCATGCTTTGCACTGCATGTTATTTGATTTCTTCCAATTCCATCAGCTCTGCACACCCAACCTCCATTATTTCCAATTTCGACAACTTTGATTGCCTCATGAACTCCAATGCGGGTACCTCTAATGATATAGGTAGCACTACTTCTTTACTAGAGACTAACTTTTAGTGAGAGCTACTGGTTGACCTATTTGGGTTTATCCTATCATCCCACAAAAATTATTTGAGCTTGGTATACCATGTTCTTTGATTTTCTTACATAGTCCTCCTAATGATCTTCAACAAGTTCGTGTTCATGGACTCTTCTTGTCCATTACCCTGGGGGTAATAGTTAGAAGAGGTGTTAAAATAGATTTTTTTCCTAATATCCAATCATATGATCTTTGAACCTAATAATATGAATGTAGTATTTGATATAATAGTGGTCAGTGCATTGAGCCTTGTGACTATTCCTTCATAGAAGTCCAGTATACTAGACTCTTTATCTTATTTGAGTTGTATCGCTTCCAACCATTTAGTGAAATATTTTTTTTGCTATCTGAATCAACTTGTGACCTTGGTTTGAATTTATATTGGTGACCCTGATGAATTCCAATCCCCATTACATGAATGACTAGTCACCTAATATCATATGCAATGGAAGTGCTGTCAGCATTTCATTGCCTATGAAGAATGCACATTTTTTACACTTTTTGATACAAGTATAGAAGTCATTGAATATTGTGGGAAATAGTACCCCACCTTCATTATGAAACTATTGTACCACATTTTCAATTTGACCTATTCCAATACACCTGAATAGAACTTCATCAATGTCCTTCTTGAACAAAACACCACCAACAAACACATGTGGAATGACTTGCAATCTAAAATAACTTCTCTTAGATTTGCTCATTTCTGGAGGGCATTATCCTGTTTGTAGGAAGTGTATCATGTCTTGAGTCCAGTAAGGACAAGGCATATTATTATTTTCTTTCAATTGATAATCCTTTAGCACCAAAATTTTTTAATTTTCATTAGTTTCTTCAATCTATTGACTCGAGGCTAGATCTTCACATAACTCATTTCCATGGACCAGCTTACTGACCTTAATTTTAATTGTGTAATCTATGACATGAGTGATCTATCCTATAATTTTTTCATTCAAATATTTGTTTAGAAGGAAGTCATTGACTCCTACATGGTAAAATAACAGTTGGATTTTGTTGTTTGAGAATAGGTGTTTGAACTTCTTTAAACTCCTGATTATTGCAAGGACGTTCTTCTCAATGAAGGATTACCTCACTTCATAGTGCTCCAAATTTTGACTAAACAAGGCAACCGGATCTTCAGATCCTTCTTTATTTTACTACACTAAAATTATAGAAATCGTATCTCAACCACCAAAGGCATAGAGCATGAAATCCTTAGATAAGTCTTGATAATGAGAGTTAGAGCATAAGATATAGCCAATTTGATAGCCTCAAAAAAAATTTTACCCTCATTTTTCCACTTAAATACCATGTCCTTCTTTAACATAAATGTTATTGGCCTTACAAGAGTAGAAAAGTTAGGTATAAACCTATAGAAAAAATTGATCCTTCCTAAGAAGATTTGGAGAGCCTTCTTATGACTTGGAAATGACAATGCTAAAATTCCTTCAACCCTTTTTGGGTTAGTCATCAATACTTTCTTTCACACAATATGTCCTAGGAGCTTGACTTCGTGGTCTAAGAAAATTCATTTTTTGGGATTTAAAGAAACTCCAAATCTCATGCACTTTAGAAACACATGTCTCAGAAGAAAGAGGTGATATGCTATGTTTTTAGAGAATACAATGAAATTATCAAGATATATCAACACTATTTTATCAATCAACCCCTTGAATTCCATGTTCATTGTGTTTTGGAATGTGGCTCAAAAATTTTATAGTCTAAATGGCATCATTCAATAGGCATAAGTGTCCAACTGGTGAAAGTCATTTTGAACTAATCATCTTCTTCCACCATTATCTAATTATATCCTGAATACCTATCTAGGAGAGAGAATATTTCTGAGATGGCTACCAATTGAAATATTTTCTCCATTCAAGGGAGTGGGTAATGGTCCTTGAGAGATGCCTTGTTCAGGTCTTGAAAGTCTAGGCACAACTGGATTTCCCCATTCTTTTTTATGACCGGCACTAAGATTATAACCTAGATTGAGTGCTTGATTAAAAATATAATACTTTCCTATATCATCTTATTTATCTCTTTATTCATTAAAGTCTCAATGTGAGGGCTAATTGGTCTTTTCTTTTTCTTGACAGGCTTAGCATCTAGATCTAGTTCTATGGTATGTTGTGCCAAATTTGGATTGATTCCTTTTAGGTCCTCATAGCTCCAAGAGAAGACGTCAGGAAACTCTTGGAAAAGTTTTACGAACTCATATCTCTCTTGCTCAGTGGTCACTTTTCCAATTTGGAGCTTGTAGTGAGAGCTACTAGTTGACCTCTTTGGTTTTATCCTATCATCCCAAAAAACTTATTTGAGTTTGGTATGCCATGTTATTTTATTTTCTTACATATTCCTCGTAATGATCTTCAACAAGTTTGTGTTCATGGACTCTTCTTGTCCATTACCCTGGGGGAAATAGTTAGAAGAGGTGTTCAAATAGATTTTGTTCCTAATATCCAATTATCTGATCTTAGAACCCAATAATATGAATGCATTATTTGATATGAAAGTGGTCGGCGGATTGAACCTTGTGACTATTCCTTCATAGAAGTCCACTATACTAGACTCTTTATCTTCTTTGAGTTGTACCGCTTTCGCGCATTTAGTGAAATATTTTTTTGCTATCCGAATCCACTTGTGACCTTGGTTTGAATTTAGATTGGTGACCTTGATGAATTCAAATCCCCATTACATGAATGACTAGCCAACTAAAATCATATGCAATGGAAGTGTTGTCAGTCTTTCATTGCCTATGAAGATAGCACATTTTTTACACTTTTTGATACAAGTATAGAAGTCATTGAATATTGTGGGCCAATAGTACCCCGCCTTCATTGTGAAACTCTTGTAACACCTTTTCAATTTGACCTATTCCAATACACCTGAATAGAACTCCATCGATGTCCTTCTCGAAAAAAACACCACCAACAAACACATGTGGAATGACTTGTAATCTGAAATACCTTCTCTTAGATTTGCTCATTTCTGGAGGGCATTATCCTATTGTAGGAAGTGTATCATGTCTTGATTTCAATAAGGACTAGGCATATTATTATTATTTTTCACTTGATAATCCTTTAGCACCAAAAGAAATTAATTTTCATTAGTTTCTTCAACCTATTGACTCGAGGCTAGATCTTCACATAACTCATTTCCATGGACCAGCTCACTGACCTTAATTTTTATTGTGTAATCTATGACATGATTTATCTATCCTATAATTTTTTCATTCAAATATTTGTTTAGAAGGAAGTCATTGACTCCTACATGCTAAAATAACAGTTGGATTTTGTTGTTTGAGAATAGGTGTTTGAACTTCTTTAAACTCCTAATTATTGCAAGGACATTGTTCTCAATGAAGGATTACCTCACTTCATAGTCCTCCAAACTTTGACTAAACAAGGCAACCAGATCTTCAGATCCTTCTTTATTTTACTACACTAAAATTACAGAAATCGTATCTCAACCAGCAAAGGCATAGAGCATGAAATACTTAGATAAGTCTTGATTAATGAGAGTTGGAGCATAAGATATAGCAAATTTGATAGCCTCAAAACTTTCTTTACCCTCATTTTTCCACTTAAATACCATGTTCTTCTTTAACATCAACATTATTGGCCTTACAAGAGCATCTAGATCTAAATATAAGAAAAGATGGTTGACTTGTCTTTTCTTTTTCCTTACGGGCTTAGCATGTAGATCTAGCTATATGGTATGTTGTGCCAAACTTGGATTGAATCCTTTTAGGTCCTCATAGGTCAAAGAGAAGACATCAGGAAACTATTGGAAAAGTTTTATGAACTCATATCTCTCTTGCTGAGTGGCCACTTTTCCAATTTGGAGCTTGTAGTGAGAGCTACTGGTTGACCTCTTTGGTTTTATCCTATCATCCCACAAAACTTATTTGAGCTTGGTATGCCATGCTCTTTTATTTTCTTACATAGTCCTCCTAATGATCTTTAACAAGTTCGTTTTCTTGGACTCTTCTTGTCCATTACCCTGGGGGTAATAGTTAGAAGAGGTGTTCAAATAGATTTTGTTCCTAATATCCAATTATATGATCTTGGAACCTAATAATATGAATGCATTATTTGATATGATAGTGGTCGATGCATTGAACCTTGTGACTATTCCTTCATAGAAGTCCACTATACTAGACTCTTTATCTTCTTTGAGTTGTACCGCTTCCGCCCATTTAGTGAAATATTTTTTTTACTATCCAAATCCACTTGTGACCTTGGTTTGAATTTAGATTGGTGACCTTCATGAATTCCAATCCCCATTACTTGAATGACTGGTCAACTAAAATCATATGCAGTGGAAGTGCTATCAGTCTTTCCTTGCCGATGAAGAATGCAAATTTTTTTTCACTTTTTGATACATGTATACAATTCATTGAATATTATGGGCCAATAGTACCCCGCCTTCATTGTGAAACTCTTGTAACACCTTTTCAATTTGACCTATTTTAATACACCTGAATAGAACTCCATCGATGTCCTTCATAAACAAAACACCACCAACAAACACATGTGGAATGACTTGTAATATGAAATACCTTCTCTTAGATTTGCTCATTTCTGGAGGGCATTATCCTATTTGTAGGAAGTGTATCATGTCTTGAGTCCAATAAGGACTATGCATATTATTATTTTCTTTCACTTGATAATCCTTTAGCTCCAAAAAAACTTAATTTTCATTAGTTTCTTCAACCTATTGACTCGAGGCTAGATCTTCACATAACTCATTTCCATGGAACAACTTACTAACCTTAATTTTTATTGTGTAATCCATGACATGAGTGATCCATCCTGTAATTTTTTCATTCAAATATTTGTTTAGAAGGAAGTCATTGACTCCTGCATGGTAAAATAGCAATTGGATTTTTTTGGTTGATAATAGGTGTTATAACTTCTTTAAACTCCTGATTATTGCAAGGACATTCTTCTCAATGAAGGATTACCTCACTTCATAGTCCTCCAAACTTTGACTAAACAAGGCAACCAGATATTCAGATCCTTATTTATTTTACTACACTAAAATTATAGAAATCGTATCTCAACCACCAAAGGCATAGAGCATGAAATCCTTAGATAAGTCTTGATTAATGAGAGTTGGAGCATAAGATATAGCCAATTTGATAGCCAAAAAAATTTCTTTACCCTCATTTTTCCACTTAAATACCATGTTCTTCTTTAACATCAACGGTATTGGCCTTACAATAGTGGAAAATTTAGGTATAAACCTATAGAAAAAATTGATCCTTCCTAAGAAGATTTGGAGAGCCTTCTTATGACCTGGAAATGACAATGTTAAAATTCCTTCAACCCTTTTTGGGTTAGTCATCAATACTTTCTTTCACACAATATGTCCTAGGAGCTTGACTTCGTGGTCTAAGAAAATTCATTTTTTGGGTTTTAAAGAAACTCCAAATCTCATGCACTTTAGAAACACATGTCTCAGAAGAAAGAGGTGTTATGCTATGTTTTCGGAGAATACAATGAAATTATCAAGATATATCAACACTATTTTATCGATAAACCCCTTGAATGCCATGTTCATCACCCTTTGGAAAGTGGCTCCAACACTTTATAGTCTAAATGACATCTTTCAATAGGAATAAGTGTCCAACTGGTGAAAGTCATTTTGAACTGATCATCTTCTTCCACCATTATCTAATTATATCCTGAATACCTTTCCAGGAGAGAGAATCTTTCTGAGATGGCTAGCAATTGTAATATTTTCTCCATGCAAGGGAGTGGGTAATGGTCATTTAGAGATGCCTTGTTCAGGTCTCGAAAGTCTACACACAACTGGATTTCCCCATTCTTTTTTATGACTGGCACTAAGATTACAACCTAGATTGAGTGTTTGATTAACAATATAATACTTTCCTATCTCATCTTGTTTATCTCTTTATTCATTAGAGGCTCAATGTTAGGGTTGACTGGTCTTTTCTTTTTCCTGATGGGCTTAGCATCTAGATGTAGTTCTATGGTATGTTGTTCCAAATTTGGATTGAATCCTTTTAGGTCCTCATAGCTCTAAGAGAAGACGTCAGGAAACTCTTGGAAAATTTTTACGAACTCATATCTCTCTTGCTCAGTGGCCACATTTCCAATTTGGATCTTGTAGTGAGAACTACTGGTTGACCTCTTTGGTTTTATCCTATCATCCCACAAAACTTATTTGAGCTTGGTATTCCATGTTCTTTTATTTTCTTACAAATTATCTTGTTTTCTTAGGATTTCTAGTGACTCCCACATGGAAATTCTCATATGTGTTTTCTTCATCTGATTGATGATGTTGAAAGGGGATGGATTATTTTTTTTTCCCTTACTTGGGATGACCTTTTCTAGAGCTTGAATAGGGACATGTATTTCAATGAGTTCCTTAAGTTGATTTGATACATTTGGAGCTGCACCCTTCTTATCAACACCTTATGGAGTGAGAGTGGATCGAGAAACTACAGGGTTAGACAATTGTCCTTTCTCAATGTTTCTTATCTTTGACCGTGTATTGAAAGCTACACCCTACAAAGGAGGTTAATTAACTCTACATAATTCTTATATTTTCCAATTGACCAATGTGGTTTCCATTGGAGGTGTGCCTTGATGGTTTCCTTACTACTGAATTCCCTCCTCACGTGTTTCTTGAGACACACCGATGGTGTGAACCATTAAAGCCTGATTCAGTGCACCATTGAAACATGTTGATTTATTATGAGGTATATTGTAGGGGTAACACTACTCATAATTTTATGCCATGTTGTTTTCAGTTTTAACCAAGGCTCTTGATGTTGAAACTACATCTGGATCATATGGTTGGAATGGCATTCCTTCTTGAGGTTATCCTTGGTTTGGATTTTGATTCACATCCTGAGTTGGTGGTCTAGTTTGCTGATATGGGGGCCTGGATTGATACTGAGCTTGAGGCTAATATAGTCTAGAACTCTGAGCTTATTGTCTCTTGATAGTTACTAGCTCATTTCCAAGGTTTTGTATTTGTTTCATAGCCTTACGTAATTCCTTAGAAGTACTTCAAGAAGTAGAAGCCTCATTTTTTCTATGATTTCTTAGAGCCAGAATGGGACTCAACGCAGGTGTTTGACTAGTTGTTGTAGTTCCCATGTCTAGATGGAGAGGTCTTGGTGGCCTTGGTGCTAGCTTACTAGCTTGAATTAAGTAGTTTTTTGCCCTGATAGCCATGTTGTAGGCCCCTAGAAGCATTGTTACTCCCATTATTTGGATCATAATAGCAATGTCAGAATTTATATCCTTTAAGAAGTAAAGGAATTCACCTTCTCATGTATGTCTGATAGCTATCGTAATCCTATCCCATGTCTTTTGGAAATAGAACTTAAAATATGTTATTTTCTTGTTAGGATCCCTTTTGATCATTGTCAATTGTTCCAATAAGGAAAAACTATTTTCTCTCTCTCTGAATTGGTTGTGAAGACATGAATAAAATTTATTCCAATTCTTGATAGACCCTATTGTCAGGGTTCTAAACCACTGTAAGGCCTTACCATCGAAAGATGAAGCTAAAAAATTCATCGCAACATCCATTTCATTAATCTTTTGAATCGCACAGACATTTGCAATATCTTGGATGTGGTCAATAAGAGTAGTATGATTTTCTCCCATGAAATTAGGAATATTTTTTAATGTTGTAACCAGAATTAGATTTTGAGCATTTAGGGAAAGTCGACTACTGCTCATGAAGTTGAAAAAGGGATTAGGTGGTCCCTAAGGTGGTTTTCGTAGATGTGACATTATGATTGGCCTAAGAACCCTGGTTGATTGGAGAAAAATTATACCAGGTGGAGGTGTGGACAAAGTCCTATTAGGTGGAGATGGTGATATTTGTTGTCTTCTTCCTCTCCTTCCTCTATCTAGTGATAATTACAAGTAGATAAATATTCCCTCTTCCATCTTCTCTAGTATCAGACCTAGTTCAAACTCTTCTCATGTACTCGGGAAACCTCTGATGTTACACCACTGAATTCTATCCCTTTGGAGTCTCCATATGTGTGGAAAAATTATCCTCAAAAGGCCATAGATTTTCCAATTCACACATCAAAATAAAAAAAATTAGAATGGAACTTTGAAGGACCTGTATATTTGATATTCTAAAGTTTGAATTTTTTTTTGAAATAACAGTCCCAAAAACCTGAAAATGTAAGACCTCTGAATGTTTAAAACCTTGAAAGCTGAAGTTTGGAGAACTTTGAAATCCTGAAACCTGAAATTTAAAAATCCTGAGAAATCTGAATTCCTGAAAAATCTAAAACTTGAAATTTAAAAAACTCTGAAGTTTTGAAAATCAAAATTTGAAAAAAATAAAAATACCCTTTTTAAGATTAGCCTCCAATCTTTCAAATAGTGAAATTTGTACTTTTTTTAACCAAGTTAAGCCCTTGAAAATTAATTGTCGAGTTCATCCTGAGAGGTGAAAAGTCTAAAATTGGAAATCTGTAGTTTCCTAAGTTTTAATTTGTTAAAAATTCCTTCAAAGCTCATGGAATGACTTCCTTGTCCCACCGGGCATGTAAAAACTACTGATGTGTAATCACAACACCCCTAATTTTTTGCAACTCGATAGATTAAAACTGTCAGTGTGATTACATAACATGAAGATTTTCCCAAAGTATGGGACTTTGTAATCAGGAAGGCTCTCCAGATGAAGGTCGATTCATATCCCTCTATTCTAATACACACATTCAAATTAAAGAGGATTTATCCTAAACTGTTCTCTAACTTGCTAAGGATACAGGGTTGAAAATATTGCAATAAATTAAACCTCAGCTACAAGATGTGATGCACCAAAAGGAATGTTGAATAACTTTCCTTGCATGGAAACAAAAGTGAAATAATATTGAAGAGGATGAACATCAACACAAATTGGTTTCTTATCACAAATTTATTGACCATTAAACACAAACCATTAAATATGCAACACAAATTTACATGCATTGTTAACCAAAATTGTAATGAGAGATCAGGAGAATGCAATGAAGACAAGAGAGGGTTGAACTTCATCCAGAGACTTATATTATCACTCCATAGATTTTATACAATGCATTCCAATGGCCAAGAGGCACTAATTTTCATTATAGATTGAATGGGAGGCTTGAACTCCTCAAATTTAGTTACACATAAGAGAATAAGGGAGGGTGCAAAGCAAGATTATCCAACATTTTGAAATAAGCCCCTCCATGTAATATATAGGAAGAATGAGAGAAGGGAGAGAGAAGGAATTTGAAATCTTTCTTAAATCACCCAAAAATTCATTAAAATAACCTGGATCAATGATGGGTGCCACTACGAAATGCATGCCACCATGTACTTTGTGTTGTTGGAAAAGAAAGGAAGCCCATACCTCATCATTTGGGTAGATGAGAAAACGAGAAACACCCTCTAAAATGGTGGAATGTATTTCTTAATTTTGAAATAGCAAGCCTTACTTAAAATAATAAAACCTATTTTAGTTGTGCAGAGGACATTGAGATATTTCCAAAAAGTTTGATTTCGTGCAAATCTTAGCTTCTAGTCAGGCGTTATGGTCATCTGAAGATGAGGGTGATATACTATAATGAATGCAAGTGGTTGGATATGTTATTTCTGAATCCGAACTTACACCACAACCTCCAAAATCTAAAATTTTTGACTTTCAAGATTCAGAACTTTAGGAGTTTTGATTTTGGAGCTCGGGTTACTGTTCATTGCTCAAATTAGCTTGGGAGTTTTGAAATGCTGAACCTCCAAAGTAAGAAATTCATACTTCTGAGTTTGGATTTTGAAACCATATCGTATGACATTGTTCATTTATCAAACAAAAGGTTCTAAAAATTTGAAACCCTGAAGTCTAAAATTTGAACTTCAAGTTTCAAACCTTTACATTTTTTGGGTTCAGGTTTTAGGATTTTTGGTGTTCAGGTTTCAGGATTTTATGGTTTCATATTTTGGGATGTTGAGGGTTTTAGTTTTGAGATTTTGAGGTTTCAAGTTTTATGATTTCAAGGGTTTTGGGGTTTTCTTATCCATCTAGGAACTTGAAACCTCCAAAAATATGAAGTCTAAATTTAGACTTTGGATTTCAAACCTTTGACCCTTTTTTATGTGGCACTATTCACTACTCGACCCTTTCGAGACCTCCAAACCTGCAAATTCTAAAATTCAGACTTCGGAGTTTGGACTCCACCATCCCTAATCTACGATGCCATTAACCCCGAAAGGGGATTTAACCCCAAAAACCTTGAGACTTTTTAGAATTCAGGGTTTTAACCTTTCAATCACTTTAAGTTGTTTTTTTCCTTTCTTGTCCACCGAAACTCCAAACTATAAAACCTCTTAAGTCCAAAATTTTAACTTCGAGGCCCCCATTTTTCACTTATCTCGACTCTGAGATTCCTTTAGTTTCTTTCCTTTGACATCATTTCCATTGTCAAGCCCACCAGCAACTTGACGATCAGAATTGACATGTTAGCTCCCATGGCTGAATGATCCCTCTAATTTCTCAATGTGAAAGTTCATGTTTGTTCAATTTCTTCTGAGGGGGAAAAATTGGACAACAGTGAACAATTAGATCATAGAACAAACGCATAGCGTAATCTTGCAAGATTGCAGGAAATATTTTAGCTAGTAATGTATGGTCATCCACATAGTCAAGACATGCCACATGAAAAGATTGAAGATGCTCATGAGGGTCACCATGGAAATAAAAGGTAGGCAATTTATGTGTAAGAAATCTAGGAGGAAGTGGATAAACAAATATGGAGGGTGAAAAAGGGGTGTGAAGAAGTAATGAGTAATAATGAGATGGAGAGGAATGTGAAGTAGCATATTGTACCTGATGGATATTAACTTGGAGATCCTAGTATAAAAAACCTAGGTCTTGAGTGCGTAAATAGTATACTTATCGTGTATGTGAAGTAATATGATCAGTGAAATTATTGGTATGAGAATAATTATAAATAGGAATAATGGATGTGGGTGTAGTCACAAAATCATGCACTTTAGACATTATCTATCCCGGTATCATACTACTATTTAGAAGGTTCTTGAGTGAAGAAAGTAATAATTAACCCCTGTCCTTTGGCAATCTTATTTTATTTTATTTTATCATTACCTCCCATTTTAGTCCACATGGCCGAATGTGTTTCATTCATTTCCCGTTACTTTATCCTCAACCGTGATTCCTGGGATAGTACTAGGTTGCACTATGGGTGCCTTGGTCCTACCTAGGGCACCCTGATCCATTTTGAATTTTCCTACTACTTTTTTGGCTCTTTCTATCGATTTCTTCTTCTTATATTTTTGGTGGTCAGCCATTTCAGGGTTAATTACGAAATTAGCACAAGAGAACCCTATAAATATAAAGTTACAAGACCATAATGAGGGACCTACAGTCACTTAGGCTATCAATCCATCTAGATTTGTATCCATCTATTACATTGGAGATCATTTGCATCCACACAACTTCATCATCAAGGCACAAGGGCTCATCCATATGAATCACAGTTCATAGGGGAGATATTATATTCACTTCCATGCACACATACTATTACAATTTCTACATTTAGTTATTTCTCACTACTTCGAAAAGTGAGACTAGCATAAGAACACGTAGGGAATGACATGCATGCACTCACCAAAACTACATTTGGGTCTGAAATGTAGTGTACCACTTAGTTAGTAAGCCCACTATTGTCGAAGTTTAGGTCAATCTGAACAATTCATTTGCATATTTCTTTTATAATGGTTTTGATACTTTTTTTTGTCTTATTGTAGGTATTTCATTCATTCTGGATTATTGGTGACAGTCGGTGCAAGAAAATGAAGTTTATGTGACACACAACAAGGGTTTCAAACCATCTTCTGACCTTGTAAAAATCAGTTTCAGATCTTTCACACAGACCATGGCACCCGAATTACTGACTAGAGTGCCCGTAGGTGTCCCAATCCTCTTCTAAGTACTGTAGTCCAAATAAATAGTCCAGATCCACACTTTTTTAGGAGATATGCACAGTCATTCCTTCTCCTGAATTTTCAAGTCACACCTGCAACACAATCCTGACACTTCCTTAAATCAAGTGAGTTCTTTCCTCTTCCTTCTTACATATTAGGGTTAGCATTTACTTATCTATAATTGATTAGCTTGCTCGAATATTTATTTACTACAGTTATTTACTTTATTTATTATTGTACATAGCTTAGATTAACTATACCCATAGTGCTTAGTCCATTTTTTAGTTAATCATTTTGGTACACCCAACTTGTGAATTTTTCTTCATTCTTTCAATTTATACACGTTACATGTAGTGGTAATTTTACATCTCTTTAATATTGTGATATTTTTCCATTTACCCATCAGATTTATACATCATTAGCTGATAAAACTACCTCTATGGCTGAAAAAATCTTTAGATAGCTCCATCCATCTTCATCTCCATGAAATCAAAAACCTATGATAGTGAAGAATCATATTATGAAGACACCAATGTTGAGCAAGAACGACTTAATACTATTACTACCTTCCGGAAAGCTTTACACTAAAAACCCACTCTTCTTCCACATGTTTTGCATGATTTAATTTCTAGTAAATGATGTCATAATGCTTTTTCCGCTCCCATGGTCTCCTCTCCACTTGTTTATTTTTTTCTCCTATTAGTACACCTACCACTCCCATCACGCACCCTGACACACCTAATATGCAACTTGGATCTTCTTCAAACACTCCTAATTTAACATCTTTATATCAAGATATGCAAAATTAAATTCTCCAGCTATAATTTACTACTTCTTCCAAATCCCCATCTGTTGATTCTACCTCATTATTACATACCCCATTTACAAAAACTATCTCCTCTTATGCATTTCCACCCAACTTCATATCTCCCAAATTGCCCATTTTTAAAGGCCATGGTGACCCACAAGAGCATATATGCACATTTCATGTAGCATATCTCAATTATGTGGATGATCACACCATACTCACTAATATTGTTCCTCAATGTTTAAAATACTATGTAATACATTGGTTCTATGACCTACCTATCCATTCGTAGCTTCCGTTCATGCATCTAGGTGACACTTTTCTCACATGCTTTTTTTTATATTGAAAATGGCTCTAATTTATCTTCTACTTAACTAACATAGCTCAACCAAGGGTGTAATAAACACTTATCTGATTATGTTTTGTACTATAAAACAAACTTATCTAATATGACTAATTTCATTTCAGATTCCAAGTTTCAGGACTTATTTATTCTGATTCTATTACAACCCCTTCAGGAGAGCATTCTCTTTGAGACATCTTCCTCATTCGACCATTTTTTTTTAAACTCTCAAAAATTTTGAGACTAAGCTCCTTGTAATAGCGAAACTTAAATATTAGGAAAAATATTGACCATTTTCTCTTCTTCCAAGTAAGCCACCATGCAAAGAATCTATAACTAAACCCATGAATGTAAAAAATACTGTAAATGCCATATCTACTCCTAGGGAGCTTCGATTGCAACCATACATACATAATTTTACTAAGATTAGTACACCACTGAGTTTTTTTCTACCATAAGTTATTGATAGTAATATTAATACCTTAACATCACCTCTAGAACATGATCCATCTCAACCCAAAGGGTGTAATTTTGATGATATCTCTTATTGTGATTATCACAAATGCATAGGACATTTTATTAATTGGTGTTTTTAGTTACGACATATCATTCAAGATATGCTTGACAATGGTAAAATTGAGCTTCCATAATCTACAACATCCACGCCTACTAATGAAAATCATAAAATTAATATTTTTAACAACCTCTTATAAAAACATGAATAAAAAATGACCAATTCCTCTACTAATGTTTATCACGTAATACCTTCTCCACTGTGAGCTCTCGATTTCGTAATCAATAAAAATGAAGGTTCACAACCAATCATTTATTTTTCCAATGCCAATTATCATGCTACATTTACATATGATAATTTACACATCCAATCATCCATTGGCTCGATATTCATAAAAAAAACTATAGTTGACCCATCATGGCTCATTAGTGCATGTTTTTATGTCCCTCCTTAGAGCTATTGGTTATCCTACATAAAAAATTGAGTATCCCTTGCAAAATCCCTTTGGTGTTGTTAATTTGTGTGTAATAGTTGGTCATCTTACATTATTAATGCATTTCCTCATTAGAAACATAGTTGAGGGATGAGACATGATTCTGGGCCTTAATTGGATTGGTCACTCTCAATCTATCATCTTTATGAATAATTAGTAACTCAAATTCATTCACAAAGTGTAAGTAATTTCTAGTAACGTTGTTACTCCATCTCCTCCACTATCTTCATCTCCTCATACATTAAATCTTGTGTTATCTAAATCTTCTAACATGTCTCATGCTATGTTTGTCAAAGTGGAGTCTAATCCTAGTTCACCTAATGTAAATCTATCTACATGAAATAAATCATTCTGTTAGTCCTACACATAAGGATAGGCCCATTCCTAGGATAATCACTATATCTCGGCGTCGATCGCCACCTTGATTTATTTCACATAGTTTCTCACCACCTTCGCACTCCACATCACGTAGATCTCCATATCCAATGAATTTTACTATGACTCAATCTTCATTGTATATTCATCCATCACATGTGCATAAAATGCATTCACCAACACAACGTTTTTTCTACCATACCACCACTATTATATCATGGTATTATGATTTCATCCTCAAACACATTGGGTGGATGACCTTCCTCTTTCACTATCATTGGTTTGTATATTCATTTCTATATACTTTGGGGGCATAAAAAAATTTCCCCCTTATGGCATCATCATATATGTAATATCTACTTTTTAAATCTTTCATCAAACATTTTCTCATCGTCATTACTCGATGACACACTCTTGTGCTTTGGTTCACACTTAACTATTGAGGGATTACTATTACCCTGAACCCCACACACATAACTATAGTCATTATACATTACATTACATCACATATCATGTTTCATACACCATATACCACATATTCTCCATGTTCATCTATGCCATCGAGTAATTTCCATATTCTTACATCATACATTATACTAATCCTCACACTACGTGTTTTCCATCGTACATTATTAGGTTATTTACACATATTTCCTCACACCCTCTACATATTCATATACTATACACCATATATTTTACATCTTTGTGTCATTCATTTTCTATATACCACACTAGTATTCATCACGTATGAGTCTAGCATGAAATTCATCCCTACATACTATATGTTATACATTACATTATATACATCTTGCATTACATTCTACATAATTTTAGTCATTTCTTATGCCTTTCAAATAACAAGGAAATCCCATGTGTGTCGAACTATCAGCCAATGGGTACTGGGTTCTCACCCGAGGCAAGTGCGGGAAGCGAGCCCCTCCTTTATGTGAGTTGTGTGAGAATGCATTATTTACAATAGAAACTTAAGTGAAGAGAATGGAAAAGAAAAATACATTTATCTTAGAGGTCAGAACGGGCTTCTAGACCAATGTATTCTTTCAAATAAGAAAAGAATTACAAAAAAATAGATCTGAATCAAAATAGAAAGGGAATGCACAGGGGTTTACACCCACTCATATGAAATATATATAAAACTGATCCATATAGATACAAGTAAAAATTAAAACCACATATATCCATAATAAATATGTTTGGTAAACACATTACATTCATTGAGGCTATCACATATCCATATAATAGTGCAAACAAATTTCATGCATCAGAACCTGACTTAAGCCCCTCATAGTACAAATAAAAATATTCAAACCCATCCCCTTGATACATCATACTACTACAGATCCTCTCAACCCAACCTATAGAACTCCCACAATATTTTTACATACCTTCACCTATTTTCCATCATTTATAGGTATATCTCCCTTTCTTCTACCAAGATCTTGTATATATAGCATTAGAAAACACCACCATTCCTTTCTAAAGTTGTAGATTAGTTGCCAAGTGTCTAAGTGGTCCTCCTTGGGAGCATGCTCCTTAAGACTCGAGGTCTCCATTCTTCTCCATGATGACCTTATGGAATCTTCTATCACAAGGTATATTCCTTTCATGGGCACGAAGTTTCCAGGTTGGCACCGTATCCACACCACATGTATAGTTGGGTCATGCTTTCCCTGTGTTTTTCCTGATATGCCAAATATAGGTAAGTCTCAAAAAACCTTACTCTTCCTTGCACGCGTTTTCCACTGGTTCTACTAAACCCTCCTAAAACCTTTTCCTACGCACTTTCACCTTGCATGACCTTCTTCAAATAGGCATTGTGCGCCCATGCAACTTCTTATACTTATAAAAGCCCAACATACCCCACACTACACCTGTTCTCCTTCCTCGGGAACATTTTATAAATGAATAAAGAATGACTATCCCTAAATAGTTTGAGGGAAGAATAAAGGAATGAAGAATCAGGGAAGAATGAAAGAATTGAGAAATTATGATTAATGGTGCAAGAGGAGGAAATATTTCTTCAATTTTTCCTCCAACTTACTCTAGGAATTGACTTTGTTCTATGCCTATTGATAGAGGTCACCAACTAGGGGTCTCACCTCTTCAAATCCTAGCCCTTCTCCTTGGGTATTCAATGTTTCTATGATTCCCTCAATTGTTTTTCCAAAATCCTCGAGTGCGTCCATCCTGTTTGTACCCAAAGTGATTCTCCCTCAATGTCTGAGCAGTATCACAAGTATTGATAGGAAGCTTAGAGATAGATAGATCATAATGAATCATTTTATAACCAAGGATGGGATCTAACTAGCCTTTTTTCACTCAAATGTGGAGAAATGTGTAGCATCCTCAAGAGGATTTTATCTATCCTCACTATTTTAGGTTGTGCCTTTGAACCAAGGTAAGAGAACCCTTTTCTAGCCTATTGTTTATGGAGGAGATTGATATATCCTTCCTTATGAAGTTGTTAAAGAGACCTTGAATAAAATATGATCAATGCAACAAAATCTAACTCTCAGGAGTTGTCACTCTAGATAGTGCAGATATTTTCTAGACAAAGTTTAGGCCACTAGAGACATTTGAAATCCTGATTGTTTATACATGCTTTGGTAATAGAAACTATGCATTTTTATACACATAGAACAAACGGGGGTACTATGAGTAAGATTGGATGTTTTTAAATATATTTTGGTGGGAGGTGAGGTAGGATTAACTTGATTAACCAGATCCTTTGGAGAAGTTGTAAAATGGAAAAATAAACCAATAGAATGTCATAGAGTAGCTAAAATGTTTCTTTAACCAGAATATGTGCTGCAATAGAGGTCCAAATTAGCACTTTTTCATACAATCTATGAGATTCTAACATGAAGTATCGAGTTGGAAAACCCAACAAAGAATCAAAATATTAGTCCAATCATGCCTAACGTACAACCAGAGGCTTACAGAAAATCTTTGTCAACAAATGAAAGAAAAGTGATTTTAAATCGTCTATTTCACTCCCAGATGAAATCTCTTCTGAGAAATGAAATTGTAGATGCCACTAAAATACCACAATGATTAATACCTATGTGATTGAGATAGGTTTTGATATAATATTGTAACAAAAAAAAAGAAAAAACTATTTACAGACATTTATAAATAAAACAAACACATTTTACATAAGATCAACACAAAATAACTCGAGTTTGATCAAAGTTGTGAGCAGGGGAAAGTTTATAGAACAATATCAGAGCTTTTCAATGTCTGTACACTTGAAACCACCTTGACACGATCAGATTCAATACAAAAGAGATATACAGGATTCTCAAGTAGCTTCTCAAAAAAGATGGGATCTATCAAGCTTTTTTTTAATTGGAAAAATAGTCTCGACATTTTACACTCCAAGCCTTTGCATGATAAAATCATGTAATTTATGACATTTCCATATATTTTTCCCACAAAAAACCCAAAAATTTAGTGCACTAGTGCTTGCCATGATTACAATCGTGATTCCCAAAATCAGAACTACAAAAGGTCATCAGGTGCTCAGGAGGCAGATCTCATCAAATATCTCCTGCATTCAACTCCTTAACTAGAAAATCACTCTTCCTTCTACTCACCAACCACTTCCACCCCTAATCTATCAAATCTAGTTCCTTGCATGATCAAGAGAAGAAAAACATAAGATCAGATCGAGCCCAATAACTAGATCATTTTAATGGCTATAGACATCTCCAGATCTCCCCCACCAAACTTAGATATCAAAATTAACTCCCCTCTCTATTTTGCATGTAGCAAATACCAATAAATCATGTAGACTCGTACTTCCAAGATATTTTCAGTGAAGATGGGGGGAAAATCAGATTTAGACACACAACTTTCATTGATCTTTACTTTGAATTTGGGTCGTCCATGTGGAAGATTCAATTTTAAAGTAGGCCTACGAGTTCTTTTTTTTCCTTTTACAACTTTTGGAAAAATTTAAAATTTTCACATTTTTATCTGTGCCTCCACCCTTGAGAAATGATCCTGACACATGTCATAAGGTGGGTCCCAAAGGAACTATGGCCAAATTTTTCCATTTCACCTCTTTTTT
The DNA here is from genome assembly GCA_019776745.2 of Taxus chinensis. Taxonomy (NCBI): domain Eukaryota; kingdom Viridiplantae; phylum Streptophyta; class Pinopsida; order Cupressales; family Taxaceae; genus Taxus; species Taxus chinensis. The sequence continues at coordinate 865,914,499 of CM034146.1, read as the reverse complement.
GGAAAAGGGAAAATTTTCCAAGTTTTCCCCGCAGCTTCGCCCTTGAAAAATGGGCCTAACACATGTCCCAATGTGGGTCCCGTCGGAACTGCGGTTCCTTTTTCACTTTCAACTCTTTTCTCTTAAAAGGATTTTTTTTTCAAATTTCCCCCGAGGGTCCCGCACCACTGTCATTGACTTTGCAACAAACCTTAACTAATCCTTTGTTGGGCCTGCAGGCCATTTTTGATATTTTAACCCTTTTGAGAATAAGAGGTAAAAATTCTACGTTTCCCCTGATGGTCTGCTTCCCCACCCCTTTTGAATTTTCAAACTTCCAAGCTTCATAATGGTGCATCTTGAGATGATTCCCGAAGTTGAGACCTTTAATGAGCACGGGCTTGCCACGTGTTGTTATGGCACAACTTCAAAAACCTTAAGGTTTCAAAATGATTTGGCGGGGCCACACTTGCATTTTATAATTTTATTTTATTTTTCCAAAATGGAAAAATATCCAAATTACCTCCAAAGGCCCGCATCTCCACCATTAGCTATGCCACGTGTCCTCTTGGGGGTCAAAGTAAGAATTTTTCCCTACCACTTAAAATTTAATTTAATGAGAGCCTGATAGGGCCACGAGGTGAGTTCAAACCTTTTGCCAAAGTATCTGAAAGGAAAAAGTTCAAAAATAAACCTGCCATGTCCCATCCAATTAGAATAATCCACATAGCACGAAAAGAACCAATTAGAAATGAGTGGAACCATGGGACAAAATTTTCCCTTTTGCTAAAAAAACAAAAAATGATAAGTTAAAGCATTTGCCTGCTATCCCTTGACCAATCCAAAAGAAGCCACATGACCACGGAATACTAAGGAGTAATTTTGATAGGAAAAGAACTCCCACTAGATCATCAAAAACACATAAAATCATCATTCAATGCCCAGAACCTGATTTTTTTGGCTAAGGGTGATTTTTTTTTGAAAAAAAATGAATTGAATCATGGTTTTGAGCATCTTTCAACCATGGGATTGGATTTTCAAAGGCATACAAATGTAAATTAATCATTCTCGAGCTTCCATTGTCGGAGAAGGATAGGGAAAATGAAAAATCCCCATATTTTGAAGAAATTAGGGCAAGAATAGGGAAAAACTCAGAGACTCCTTCAAGGAGCGACATGACAATGGACTTTAAAAATAATTCAAAGAATTTCAAATGGAGGTAGAATCTTTCAAAACACCCACATCGAGAGATTTTTTTTTTCAAAACACATAGATCAAAGGAAAATAATGGCAAATGGGGTGAAACAAATCTTAGCACCAACATCGGTTCCAACTCGGGGATGGGCACTCCCTGCGAGTGCCACAAGAAACAAAGGTAGATCAAGTGCTAAAATATCCATTAGGCAAACGAGTTAGCTTGTAGAGTAGAGAAAAAGAGCCATCTCTCAAAAGGGAAATAAAGAAACCAACAAAAACATGTCACCAAGTACCAGAACGAGTAAAAAAAAAAAAGACAAGAAACAAACAACCAACTATACACTGTAGAAATGAATTTTCACCTTGATTATGGGGAATCAGTCCAATAAATGCTTCAAATTTCTGCCTTTAATATTCAACTGAAGCAATTCACCATCCAGATCCTTTAAAAATAAGGTATGTTCACCAATCCTAATATCAATGGAGTAAGGGCCCATCCATAATGAGTCAAATTTGCCAAGCTTGCCCTTATCTTCATTCCTACTATCCCATAGTAGCACAAGATCTCAAAAATTGAAATCTTTGGGGAGTAACCTTCTTGTCAAATAACTTCTTCAACTTTTCTTTTAACTTTACATGCCTTTAGTTGGATGTCCTCCTTTCTTCATCAAGTTCAACAATCTAGTTAATTTGAGCATCATAAGGACTTACTTCTTAATCCTCCAGTTGTTGAATGAACTGATATGAGGATAATTTCATATGAAGGGGTAACATGGCCTAAGTTCCATATACCAACTCAAATGGAATCTTTTAACTAACTCTCTTGACAGTGATCCTATCAGCCCAAACAACAAAGTTCAACTGTTCACCCCATTTTGTCTTGTTCAGCTCCAAGGTTCTTCTGATAATTTTTAGCAAATTTTTATTACTAGACCCAGCTTTTCCATTTCCTTGGGGATTGTAATTAGAAGCATATGAAAAATTTATCCCATATTCTCTACACATTTCCACTAGGGGTTTAGCCTTGAAACTAATGGCATTATTAGCTATAATTTTTGACTGGCACTCCAAACCTGCAAATGATATGGTTAAAAACAAATCCATGACAATTTGATGTGTTTCCTTCTTTTTGGAGATGGACTCTACCCATTTGATAAATTAATTAGTGGCTATAAGAATCCACTTACGGCCATCACTTAAAGGGTATGAAATCTCACTAATGAAATCCATTCCCCGTTGCTTGAATGGGGCTTCAATTGATACAGGCTGTAAAGGAAGGGAGCTTGAAGCTTTTAGTCTTCCAGAGAAGCACTACCAACTCTCACATCTTCTAACCAACAAGGTTGTATCCTTGAAGAGATTTGGCCACAAATAACCATCACTTAGGATCTTGTGTGTTAAGACTCTTGCAGAAAAATGTCCCCCACAAAATCCTCCATGCAGATCAACAATTATCTATGGGGATTCTTCTGCAGTAATACACCTTAAAAGGACTCACTCTGGGTTTTTCCAGGCTAACCCATAATCAGTAATGACATATTTCTAGGAGGCCAACTTAAGAACTCTTTTTTGGTTCTTACTTAAATAATTAGGGTAGTATTAGTGTTTGAGATAAAAAAATCACATCCTTGTACCACTCAAAACTCATCAACCTTTCAAAAACACCTTCCCTTTCTTCTTCTACCTCATTTGCCTCAATAGTTTGCAAGTTGCTTTCAGCCATCAACTTAGCCAAGCACAAACCTCTCACCAACTGTGTGCTTTGGATATCCATATCATATTCTTGAAACTTGTTCACCCACCTGCATATTTTGCTTGATACTTCCATCTCTGAAAAGATGTCCTTCACCATGGTGTGGGGAACAAAAGTAACCACTTTAGAACTTAGAATGAAATTCCAAAAAACCTTTGTTTCTTTCACCAAGGTAAATGCTTACTTCTCTATAATAGTTTATTTCATCTCAATCCCTTGTAAGGCCTTACTTAAAAAGACAATTTGACTTTCATCCCCTTCATCATCTTTTTACAAAAAGACAAATGCTATAGTGTTCTCAAAAGAAAAATAAAACAGTTCGAAAGGTTTCTTATAGTATGGAGTTGCTAAAACAGGGGAATGATTTAATGTCTCCTTGATCCCATTGAAATCTTGGATGACAGTCTCTTCCCATTTGATGACCTGGTCCTTCTTTAGCATGTAAGTGATTATAATGGTTAACTCAGAAAAGTTTGATATGAATCTCCTGCTAATGTTTATTTGCCCAAAGAAATATTGAATTCCCTTCTTGGATCTTGGAATTGGGACTTTGTTGATGGCCTCCACCCTTTCTGGATCAATCATCACCCCCTCTTGTGACACAATGTTACGAAGTAACTTTACCTTCTCCACTCCAAAATGGAACTTATTTGGACTGAGTGAGATGCCTTATTCTCTACATCTTATTAGCATCTTCTCCAAGTGTAGCAAGCGATCACTTCTCTTCCTACAAAATACAGTTACATCATCTTGATAAACTGTGATAAAATCATTGATGTAACCAACAAAAGAAACATCCATTGCTCTTTGAAAGGTGGCTCCAACATTCATCAAACCAAAGGGAATCCTAACATACACAGACATCCCCGAAGGAGTAGTAAAGGTCATCTTGATTCTTTCTGATTCCTTCACCACAACCTGGTTATAACTAGAGAAACCATCTAGGGTGGAGAGTAATTCAGAACCAGTCACTCATTGCAGCATGTTTTCCATATTTGGTAAAGGATAATTATCCTTCATAAATACTCTGTTTAGATTCATGAAATGTACACACATCATTATGTCGCCATTCTTCTTTCTGACTGGTACTAGGTTTGCAACTCAAGAAGAATACCTTGTGGGCTGGATAATCCCTCCATCTCTTAGCTTATTCAACACCTCTTGTATTTTAAGAGATAAGATTGGATTGATTGGCCTCTAATTTGTTCCTGAATGGATTTGCATTAGACTCCAAGGGAATCTCAGGTTGAAACAGGTCCTCTCTGTATGGCTTTAGTTCAGAATAGGTCCATGTCATGCAATCCTGATACTTTTTCAACAATTGGATGTATGACTTCTTCTCCTCCCTATTGAGATTGGCTTCCTAACCAGATATTCCTTGGTATTTCCTTTGTGCCAAGATCATGCTCCTCAATATCCCTTGAGGCTGTTATGCTTTTGTACATAATGCAATCAACATTATAAAAAAACGGACTCAAGATAAACCAACCCTCTGGGTATGGTATTAGTCTTTAGTTGGATGATGCCTTTGTCAAAAAAGGTTTCTTTACCCTCTTCTATGCACACCATTGGTTCCTAATCAATATATTTGATTGGCAAAATCTCCTTTATTCTACAGAAATCTCTTGACCTAAGCATCATCATCAAAAACCTGCCAATGCTTAATGTTATCAGTGACAGAGGGTATTTTCAATACCTCAACATCATATTCACAATATGGGGACATTGCAAAAATGTCAAAACGAGACCCCAACCACTGTAATTTTTGTCTGCCAAGTCATTGAACTTCCTATCATGATGCACAATGTTGAATGAATCAAACATCTCAATGAAATCCCAAACTACATGCTTGCATTGTTTCATTAACTGATTCTTTGTGGCATACAATTTTCTAGCTTGTTTTAAAATTAGTTATCATTCCCCTTTGATAATGATGTCTTTAACACCATATTTCCAAGAAATTATTAAACCCAACAATAGTGCCTCATACTCAACAATGTTAGTATACTCAAAGTTGAGTTTGAAGGAAAAAAAATAAAATTCCTAACTTTGAGAAAGAATAACAACACCGGCACCACTCCCAAACTTGGAGAAAACTCCGTCAAATAATAGATTCCAAGGAGATCTTGGCTTTTCAAGATACTTTCATTCTTCAATTTTGTGCTCTTTTCCAATAAGGAAATCCCATAAAGTTATCAGCATCAACATTTGTGTACAATACTTCATAGGATGTATTCTTGGGATCTTCAATAAGGTGAAACATCTTATTTTCCCCATACAACTTGACAAGGTTGCACTCAACTAGGATGGTGGCATAGGACATATCCATTTGAACACTCCAACCCAACAATTGCATCCCACTTTCTAGATGACAACATACCCCACTTGGCTAGGCAGTCAACAATAACTACATCAAGTTTCAAATTCCTACCTAGATAGGCTACAAGTTACACAACTAGACCCTTCAAACACCCCACCACTGGCACCTCTCTCAAATCCATAGCAATGCAATTCCCATATGTAGATGTTACTTTGATATTTAGTTCATTCATAACTTCTAGAGCCATAACATTGCATGATGCCCTTGAATCAAACATACAATTGTGCAAAAATCTATCCTTAATGATCAGGGTAGTGAAAAATGGATCCACATTCAGCTAAGAATCTACCAAGGATGTTTCCAAATAAATCTCAGGTGTTTCATCTAGCTCTTATGATGCTGGTGGTGCCTCTAATTCTTCAATGACTAGTGGAGTCTCCATAATGTTTATATTTTTTCCTGGGGCAGTCTCCCCCTCTTTCAATCCCAAGTATTCAAATGCTCTTTTCCTGTGCTTAAGAATCCTAAGCAACTCAAAAATTGGAACAAAAACTTTGATTTGACTTAAAAATTGGGCAATTTCATATGGGACATTATTTGGTAAGGCATCATTGGAAGGAAAGGTAACACACTCACTAGGTGGTATAGGATTTTTGATAACTTGGGCATGAGGAGTGGTATAATTTTTGTTTGGAACTGTAGGTATTTTGGAAAATGCATCTTTCTTAGGAACCTCTTTAGGAATGTTTGAAAGTAAGGGAGATTTTGGCTTGGATTGAGGCCCTATCCCCTTTGATAACCTTAATTTCTTGTGTTATATTCCTTCTCTTGAACAATAACATCATTCATCGGTAACCGCCTATCTTCATCAGATGGGATTCCTCCATCATACTTCTTTATAATTAAAGCCCTTAAATATTTTAAATTCATTATTGGGAAATTCAAAATCTTGTACAGTATCTACTTCTAAAGTATGTGAGGGAGAAAGAATACGTACCCTATGAATGCGAGTCCCAAAAAGTGGCAGCATTCTGGGAACTTATCACCCCAGTTTAACTTGCCCCTTGTTGTGAGCTCATGGAACAACCCATCATGTAGACATCATCATCATTATCATCATTAGCTTCTTCTTCTTCTTGATGATATTCTTCATAAGGACCATGGGGCATGAAACATTTTTCACACTAGTCAATGACATTTGTCTCCTCCACAATGGCAACTTTGGCAGACAAAGGATCAGATACCATTTTGTTTTCCTTGGCTTAGGACTATCTATTTATAAATCCAATAGGTCGCTTGCCTCTATCATCAAATATTTTGTGATTTGTAAACCTTTATTGGCCTTGCTACTTGTGTTACCTTATGATCTTTGCCCAATCCCCTTTTCTGCCCAGGATAATTTGTATGATATTTCTTTGACAACCCCTGCCAAAGTTTTCACAACTTCCTCCAAATCAGGTAGCCTTACTTATTTGAGGTTTTTCTGGGTTAACCAGCTTCACACCCTCCCTTTTTGGAGGCTTTCTAATTGCCTTGATATTGTTCTCTATTTACAAATCCATGGTGAAGGCCTGCCTCAAATTGGTAGGGTTCTTATCTCTCAAGTAATGTGCAACCTTTTTATAAATTGCATCTAAATATTTGATGAAACATGATTCATCACATGGTCTTACCCTAATAGGAAATCTCCTCAAGGTCTTATCAAACCTTGTGTTGAAATCATGTACTGACTCATTAGGATTCTTATTGATATTTTCAAAATTCAAATAGAAGAAACCTAGGGTCATTTCTATCAACATACTACAGTATAAATGCATTGTTCATATTTGTCCAGGAATTAATGGAATTATCTGGAAAATATTTATACCAGTCCCTTGCATCATCTTCCAGAGTATAGATAAATAACTTGATATATACATCTTCATTTTCAATCTCAAAGTATTCCATCATATTGATGAAAATATTCAGATGTTGATCACTAGTTATAGTGTTGTTTCCTTAGAACTTCGGTAGTCTATTCCTTACATCTTGAGGAACTACATTTGGATAGGCAGCCATCCCTACAAAATTTATAGGTCCAAAGGTATTTACAACAAATGGGACGTCTGGGTGTGGGAAAGGTCATGTTATTTTTAGGAGGTGACCCTAGAGGGGTGATAATTTGATAAGGGGTAGAGCATATCTGAAACACAGGGGTATAAAATTTCAAAATGGATATCCCCTGAAGGACTTTGTTTCTTAGAAATCCCTATCTAATTCTAAAAAGACAGGGGCAGAATGAGAAGAAAAAATTTCAAAATCAAATGAATGCCCCTCTCCAGTTGGAGAATTCAATTCTACAAAGAGGCTACCTGATTCAGAAGTGCTTGAGTAGCAGTCCATAATGATAGGCTGATCACTTTCATCAATGGAGATCCCTTGTCTTGTCTGCTGATCTACAACAACTCTCCAAGATTTTCTTCCTTCTACCTTTGTTTTTCATAGCTCTAGAAATAGTGCCCTAGTAGAATCTCTAACAAAGAAATATCTCCTTCCTTTCAGCTTTGCAAAGTTTAGTAGCAAAACTCACTTGACAGAGGTTAATACAGTGGTATTTATCAAGAAACAGATCAACAAGGATTCAACACTAAGAATGTCCACTTTAGTTGGGTAAATGTAGTAAAATATCTCCTGTCGAATAACTATCAACACTAGCAACTAGAAATGGAAAGACCTGACTCTTCTTTACCCAAATTTACCAATGAAAGCTAGTACACTAGGTGTAGAAACTTAAAGAGTTTCACATACACTTGTAACTTTGAAAACTTATTATAGGCCCAAACACAAAATGATGTTTGAATATATGTATTCGCACTTTGATTCATGCAAGATTTGTTTACCAGGGTATGAATATGAACTGCAATCACTATGTCCCAGGAAGTTGGTACCCAAATTTATTCTCCCTCAATGTCTAAACAACATCACAAGTATTCACAGGAAGCTAAGAGATAGATAGATCATAATGAGTCATTTTGTAGCTGGGGATGGGTTCTAACTGGCATTTTGCCCCTCAGATGTGGAGAAATGGGTAGCACCCTCAAGAGGATTTGATCTATCCTCACTATTTTATGTTGTTCCTTTCAATCAAGCTAAGAGAACCCTTTTATAACCTATTGTTTATGGAGGAGATGGAGATATCCTTCCTTATGAAGTTGTTAAAGAGACCTTGAATAAAATATGATCAATGCAAAAAAATCTAACTCTCAGGAGTTGTCACTCTAGATAGTGCAGATATTTTCTAGACAAAGTTTAGGCCACTAGAGACATTTGAAATCCTGATTGTTTATACATGCTTTGGTAATAGAAACTATGCATTTTTATACACATAGAACAAACGGGGGGTACTATGAGTAAGATTGGATGTTTTTAAATATATTTTGGTGGGAGGTGAGGTAGGATTAACTTGATTAACCAGATCCTTTGGAGAAGTTGTAAAATGGAAAAATAAAACCAATAGAATGTCATAGAGTAGCTAAAATGTTTCTTTAACTAGAATATTTGCTTCAATAGAGGTCCAAATTAGCACTTTTTCATACAATCTATGAGATTCTAACATGAAGTATCGAGTTGGAAAAACCCAACAAAGAATAAAAATATGTGCTTCAATGGAGTCCCAGATCAGCAAATTTTTCATACAATCTATGAGATTCTAACACAAAGTATCGAGTTGGAAAACCCAACAAATCATCAAGTTAATGAGCCCAATCATTCCTGAGGTACACCCAGGGGCTTACAAAACAATCTCTATTAACATACTAAAGAAAATTGATTTAAAATCGTTTATTTGAATCCCAAATGAAAGCTCTTATGAGAAATGAAATTAAAGATGCCACTAAATTGCCACAAGGACTGATACCTGTGTTATTGAGATATATTTTGATATAATATTGTAATAGAAATAAGAAAAACTATTAGCAGACTTTCAGAAATAAAACAAACACATTTTGCATAAGATCAACACAAAATAACTCAAGTTTGAATCAAATTTGTCAGTAGGGGAAATTTTCTAGAAAAATCTTAGAGATATCAAATGGTTATATAGTCACAACCACCTTGACATGATAAAATTCAATACAAAAGGGATATACATTCTTCTCAAACAGGTTCTTAAAAAATATGGGCTCTATCAAGCATTTTTTATTAGAAAATTCAGTCCCGACCTTTTACACTCCAACCCTTTACATGATAAACTCATGCAATTTATAACATTTTCCATAGATTGTTTCCCCGAAAAAACCCAAAAATTGAGTGCACCAGTGCTTTCCATGATAACGATTATGATTCCTAGGATCAGATCTGCAAAAGGTCACTAGGTGCTCAGGGGGCAGATCTCATTGAATATCTCTCGCATTCAAATCCTTCCTCTGGAAAATCACTCTTTCTTCTATTCACCAACCACTTCCACCACTAATCTATCAAATCTGGTTCTTTGAATGCTCGAGAGAATAAAAATGAAAGATCAGATGAAGCCCAATAGCCAGATTGTTTTAATGGCGATAAACGTCTCCAGATCTCCCCCACCAAACTTAGATATCAAAATTAACTCCCCTCTCTATTTGGCATGTAGCAAATACTAAGAAATCATGAAGAATCACACTTCCAAGAGATTTTCAGTAAAAAAGGGGGGAAAATTAGATTCAGACACACAACTGTCGTTGATCTTTACTTTGAATTTGGGTCATCCACATGGAAGATTCAATTTTAGAGCAGTCCTGCGGGTTCCGTTTTTCCTTTTATAAATTTTGGAAAAATGTAATATTTTCACATTTTTATCTGTGCCTCCTCCCTTGAAAAATGAGCCTGACACATGTCCTAAGGTGGGTCAAAAAATAACCATGGTCAAATTCTACCATTTCACCTCTTTTTTTGGAAAAGGGAAAATTTTCCAAGTTTTCCCCACAGCTTCGCCCTTGAAAAATAGGCCTAACATGTGTCCTAATGTGGGTCCCATCGAAACCGTGCTTCCTTTTAAAATTTTAACTCTTTTCTCCTAAAAGAATTTTTTTTCAAATTTCCCTTGAGGGTCCCCACCACCACCATTGAATTTGAAACAAACCTTGACTGATCCTTTGTCAGGCCTGCAGGCCATTTTTGATATTTTAATTATTTTCAGAATAAGAGGAAAAAATTGTAAGTTGCCCCCAATGGTTCATTTCCCTTCCCCTTTTGAATTTTCAAATTGTCACACGTCACAATGGCACATCTTAAGATGTTTCCCAATGTCTAGACCTTGAATGAGCACGGGCTCGCCACGTGTCATTATGGCACAACTTCAAAATCCTTAAGGTTTCAAAATGATTTAGTTGGGGGTGCTTCCATTTTAGAATTTTATTCCATTTTTCCTAAAGGGAAAAACATCCAACTTGCCTCTGAAGTCCTACATCTCCACCATTAGCTTTGCCACATGTCCTCTTGCGGGGTCAAAGTAAGACTTTTTCACTGCAACTTAAAATTTTCTTTAATTAGATCTTGGCGGGGCCACAGGGAGACTTCAAACCTTTTGCCGAAGCAGCCAAAAGGAACAAGTTTAAAAATAAAACCACCATGCCCCATCCAATTAGAAGAAGCCACGTAAGCACCAAAAGAACTAATCAAAAATGAGAAGAACCATGGGACCAAATTTTCCCTTTTTCTAAAAAAAGCAAAAAGTGATAAATTAAAGCATTTTCCCGTCATCCCCTGACCAATCCAAAATAAGCCATGTGATTACCGAATGCTGAGGAATAATTTTAATAGGAAAAGGACACCCACTAGAATGTCAAAAACACAAAAATTCATCATTCACGCCTAGACCTGATTTTTTTGCTAAGGATGATTTTTTTTGAAACAAAACCAAGTGAATCTTTATTTCGAGCATCTTTCGACCATGGGTTTGGATTTTCAAAGGAATAAAATTTTATATTGAACATTCTCAAGATACCATGGTTGGGGAAAGATAGGAAAAATTACAAATCCCATGGATTTTAAAGAAATTAGGGAAAGAATAGCAAAAACTCGAAGACTCCTTCAAGGAGGGACATGACAGTGGATTCTGTAAATAATTCGAAGCATTTCAAATGGAGGGTAGAAGCTTTAAAAAACACCCACATCGAGAGAAAAAATGTTTTTGAACACACAGATCAGAGGAAAATTATGTCAAATTGGGCAAAACAAATCTAAGCACCAACACATCCTTCGAGTGATCTAGGGATACAAATCCTTCAGTCGGTTCTTGATTGCACCCTGCAAGGTCTCAATATCCTTTGATTTCTTCCCAACCTTTTCTATAATTATGTCACGTTCTTATTTGTTCCCCTTGTTCTTCTCTTTGAACTCATTGAGCTCTGTTTCATGAGTGGCGACAAGAATGCTTGCCACTTTATCTCTATCGATGCAGTTGTCATAAGTGGCCTCAATGACTTAGGCAGAGGATTTCACATTAGTGAGGACTTTATTCTACTGAGATAAAATTTCCATAACCTTCATCTTGTCCTACTTCTATTTTCTCGTTGATGCCTCTTCTATGGATTCCAAGGCCAGTGATCACTTTTCCATTGTGAGGATGCAGGTCAAATCCTCTAGGATCTCCAGGGTGGATTAATACTTCTATATTGGTGGTGTCAGATTTGAATGCTTCAAGATAATGGCATCTACGATCATCTCTACTTTCTTGTAAACCTCTTGACAGACCCTTACCTTCTCATCTTTTAACTTGTGCCTTAGTTGAGTGCTGATTAGTTCTTCTTGCTTCAAGTCCTTTCTTCTTTCCCCAAGCTCTTCTTCTATTTTCTCTAGTTTAACCTCTAGAAAATTTACTCTGTCATTCCTCCCAAAGAGTTTGGCTTCAACCTCAACCAAAACCTTGTTCAATACATTACAGATTTATTCGTCTGATAGCTACTAAGCATTTACCAAGGGGTTGACTCCTTTTCACTTTAGTACCTTTATTGTTTCCCCTTATCTTACTTCAAACTTTGGCTCATTGATGTTAGACTCAAATTCCCAAGAAATCATTTTCCTCATCCGAGAGTATGCACCTTCTTCATCAAATTATGTCATAGACTATATTTTCTTCATTAGTACGGTGCTTTGAAAGTGCGTTTGCAACACCTTGTTTGGATCATACATGTAGCCCATTCCTTACACTTGTGATGCTTTTGTGCTCTTTCTCCCCATGTGTGTGGCCTTTAGAAAGGTAAAAACCAAACAGGGATCTCCTCCCATGCTGCCATATTCCTTTTCTATGCTCTCCTCCTCAGCTTCCTTCATCACCACATCCGTGTTACATTCCACTTCTTGTTCAAACAGGTCCTTGATGATGTTTTCCACTTGTTTTTCCATGGTCTCATCTACATGTTACTTTGTAAGGCTTGGGGTCCTTTGTTATTTTATAAATTCTTCCCCTCCTACTCCATTGCTTTGGGTATCAGCCTCTTCTTCATCTTCCTTCTCCTCATTTTATTTGATATACTCCTCATCTCTTTCTTCTTCAGAATCATGTATTTCATAAATGGGATGTTCTTCACCTCTTAGTTCATATTATTCATCATCCATGTCATCAATGTAGGCATATAGGATTTATGTTTCCTCTGAATTGGTCTCATCCGTCACCTTTTGATTCCTTTTCATTGGGGATTCTAGTATAATGGATCCATCTTTTTATTTTCCCTTGGCAAGTGATCTCTTCCTTGGAGATTCTCCCTGAGTGGGAGGCTCTTCATTCTCCAGAACTTATTCTTATATAGTTTTTAATTTCATTGGGGACTTATTTCTCCATGCGTAAGTACTAGGCTTAACACTTGTCTCCGGTGTGCTTACCACTTGTGTATTCAAAATACTTGGTGCTTTCTACACCTCTTCTCTTTCTCTCTTCTTTGGCGTGGGATTTATCCTTCCTGTAGGGTCTTCAAGGATGGATACATCATTTTCCAAGTATGTTCCCTTTTCAAATTTCATCCTAATGCATAGATACACTTGTGCCATGGTCCTTTGTGAAATTGGTAAAGTAAGGGGCATCATCATCTGAACCTCGTGGGATACATAGTTTTCCACGTATGTGGACTTTTTCGGGTAGAGGAGCTTCTTGCATAGCTCTATGTGGTCTTGATCCACCTGACTAAGTTATAACCTTAGTTTCTTGGCCTCTTTGAACCTATTCACCCCCACTTTGAAGTATTTCACAGTGAAGGAGAGGGGAAGTTTGTACCAAGGACGCATCGCTTCATCTATCAATTAGAATCTAGCAATGAAAAAGTGTTGGTATACTACAAAATCTACTTCTCTATCCAAGAGTGTTGGTAGTTGCTCCAGAATTCTCCACTCTTCCCAGAATGCATCCCTCATTCACTTGTACCACTTTTCCAAGAGCACTTTTTGAGTGGTCGTCATGGTCTCACAAGTATACTTCGTGAACCTCTTCATGGGTGATGGTTAATCTTTTGGGTACTCCACAAGAAACCTTTCTAGAGCATCAGGAACTCCAATCTCAGAGAAAAAAATTGTGAGGAGGACATTACCAAATATTATATTCTCACCCTCCTACACGCTAGTAATGATTTCATCTACGATGAAGGAGGAAAATTTGTAAATAGTCCCCTATGATATTTTTCGGCATACATTCTGCCATGCCTTGTTCACTTCATTCTTTCTTTCTTGATCATTAAGCTTGGTTACCAAGTGCACGACCATCCTCATCATGGGGTCTAGAATCTCTGTGATGTCAAAGTATCACGATCCTTTCTTGTAGTCATATGTAGCTACTATTTCTTTAATTTCCTCCTTGTTTCTCAGATCATCATATATGTTATCTCCCTCAAAGATAAGGCCTGTGAACTTGGAAATCAACTAGGGAGTTATGCACATCTTTGTGCCCTGTGAAATAAAATTGGTTTTCAGGAACGTGTGACATCAACCACTGATATAGGCACTCATGTTTTATGAAGTGGGATAATTCATAAATTTTTAGTAACCCTAGCTTCTCTAATTTAAATTTTACTTCATCACTGTATATGGGCAGGCCCTCCAGTTTCCTTTTGTTTGCTGGGTGAACCAACTCCAAATACATTTATTTCTCTTTCATAGTGGTGCGATGATTATAGTAACTCACAATCATTTTCTGAAAATGAGACTCCCATTATTTTCCTATCAATAGCCCATCTGGGTATTACATCTCCACTTACCACTCTTCATTTGTGCTTGCGACGACAACCACTTTCTTCCCCTTTTCCTTGCTCTTCTAATTTTTTGGTGAGATAGTTTCTTTGTTTGGTGTCATTCTTCTTGTTAGGTTAACACTTTAAACGTCTCCTCATTTCTCTACTCTATCACTCTATTCAATCTCAAATCTCAATCTTGCGAAGAAACCCTTCTAACTCCATGCCATAGCCACCAAACCCTAACTGGAACAATTCTTCCACAAGATGACCCTTCTCAACAATTTACTCCAGGTCCGTGTACTCCTTTACTACTGGTTTATGGATCTACCCTAGTTACGCACTCTTATCTTTCTCTATTTCTTTACAAAAATCACTTCTACATGCCCCAGCTTGTGATATCTTCCTTCAATTTGTAATCAAACGATAAAATAATGAAGTATATGACTTCATATTTATAGCTTTTCCTTCTTTCCAGCATTAAATGCTATACAACCTACCACTATACTTTAACATTAAATGTGGATTTTTCCACCAAATTGACTTGAAGCGCCCTTACACACGTGCCACATCCTATGTGCAAAACCCTTTACAACCTTTTGACATGTAAAATCCAATGTGACCAAAGACTCTTATGCATGTGTCCACATCACTAAACACACTCCTATCTTTTATCGTATTTTTTCCCACACCTACCTCATTTTGTTCCTACACTTTTCATCTTTTGTACATGGTTTCTATAAGGCCTTTCTGACACTAACCATTCTCACCGACCTTCTCTTCTACATTATTCTTACCGTTATGTAATTTTCATCCTTCAAACCGAGCTATTCACCGCAACTTCCACTAGTAGCTCAAATTTCTAATTGTAGGCCTCTACTTTGTATCACTCCACTCCACACTAAAAACAAATGTGTGTTCCTATGTCCATACACAACTTAAAAAAAATGTGGTTACCGGTGAACAAGGTGCAAAACTATACAAAAGGAAATGAAACAAATAAGCAATGAGAATGGGAAACACAAGAAAAGAAAAAACATAAAGGGAAATTCTAAGCTAACTGGCAATATTGCCTTATTAAAAACACCAAGAAGAATTATTTATAGTAGGGATTCATCCCACTCCATTGAAGTGACTTGGTAACCTTGTCCCATCCAATGCTTGGAACTAGCAAGCACCTGAATCAAGAACATACCAGATGATGTAAGGTCCCAACTAATGGACTTTCAACTTCCCAGGATGACGTAGATACTTGGAATCATACAAAAACACCAACTTCCCAACCTATAACTTCTTTTTATTTATATGACGATCATGCCATGCCTTTTGTCTTGCTTTTTCTGTCTTCTCACTCCATCTATAAAGTGATTGCATTTCGTCTAACTGCATCAACTTATCAATTCTTTCTTCCATCGCTTGATCATCAGCTAACCCTCCTACATGCAGTATACATAGCGAAGGTAACATGAATTCCACTAGTAAAATAGCCTCCGATCCAAACACCAATTGAAATGGTATGGCCTTGTTCAACCTTTTGTAGGTTCTCATGTATACCGATAGAATGACTGATACATTATCATCCCAATCTTATCTTATAATGTCATAGATATTAGTTACTATTTGGCTTAGTATTTTGTTAAATGCCTCAGCAGTTCCATTTGTTTGAGGGTGATATGGGGTAGTCTTATGATGGCCCCCCATAAATTATGCCAACAAAATTCTAATTGTTTCATTGAGAAAGTGTGTACCCCAATCACTTATTAAGTAAAGGTAAACCATACCTACTGATTATGTTTTCCCATAAGAATCTAACAGTTGTTTCCATGGTGGAATCCTTTGTAGGCATTACCTTTACCCACTACGTTAAGTAATCAGTGAAAGTGATGATATACTGTGAACCAATCCTTCACACAGCTGGCATAATTGGCCCTACAAAGTCAATTTCCCATTTCTCAAATGGTTCAGTGCTTGCTATTGGTTATAAAGGAATTTCATCTCTCTTTCTAGTTTTCCCAAGGCACTGGGAAAGGTCACAGGCCTTGTAAAAATCATTAAAATATTTGTAGATGGTTTCCCACCAAAGCGCTACTAATAAAATCTTCCACGTGGTAGCGTTTCTTGCACATTGTCCTCTGGGAATCAAGCCATGCGCTTCTTCCATAATAGCTACATGCTCATGTTCCAATATGCATTGTCACAGAACCTCATTATGACCTAAGTTATATAGGTCTCTAATAATAAGCATGTAGGTTGCAGTGGGTATTACTAACTACTTTCTTTATAGGGCTTTCATCCCTTTTAGTGCCACACCTATTGTTAAGAACACTGTGATATATTCCAAGTCTGAGGGAATGCATCGAAACCTAACTAGTTGTGCATATGGCATGGTATCCTCAATGTTTTACATGTCCTCTCCTGAGTCAGTCCTTGATAAATGGTTAGGCCTTGAATTTCTATTTCCTAGCTTCACCACTACAGTGAACTCAAATTATTGAAATAGAAGGAGGAAACGACATATGTACCCTTGCAGAATGGGTTTTTTAACCAAATAATTCAATGTCATGTGGTCCATGTAGAATATAAATGGTATTGGCAACATATACAACCAAAAATTATGCAGCACGTAGATAATAGACAATGCTTTGTGCTTAGTATTTGTGTAATTTTCTTCTCTTCCGGTGTTAACTTTCTACTTACAAAGCACAAGGGATGATCAACAATTCCCTCTCCAAGTTATGCTAGTAGTACTCCCATAGTTTTTCCTGAGGAATCAACATGCATATGGAATGGATTACCCCAAGAAGTAAAATGTAGTATGGGTGCCATGACAAACCTATCCTTTAAGGTGTTAAATGCCTTATGTTACCCCTCTACCCAAAGAAATCTACTGTTGTGTTTCAATAACTCATCTATGGGTGTGGAGATCTCAGCATATCCCTTGATGAACTTCCTTTAATACCCCATATTCCCAAGGAATCCATGCACTATAGTTTGACTAGTATGCTCCCCTAATCCTACAATAACTCCAAATTTAGTGGGATCTACTAGTAAACCTTCTTTGCATATAATGTGTCCGAAGAGGGTTCTAAATGGAGTAGTGAAGACACATTTCTTAATGTTAAGGGATATCCTCAACAGCTGAGATCTCTCAAACATCAGCCTTAAGTTGTCACAATGGTCTTTCACTAATCCATACCTAGATCAGTCATCCAGATAAACTGGAAGAAACTTATGGATGAAGTCTTGAAAATCTAAACCACAATGCGCGAGAACACAAAAGGATCATTTTTTAATCCAAAAAGCATAACCGTGTAGGAAAAACTTCCCCATTCAGTGGTGAAATTTTTATTTCTCTCGTCTTCCTTTCCAATCCTTACTTGGTGGTACCCTAATAACCCATCTGTGAAAGAGTAAACTTCATGCCAAGGTAATCCCTCGAATATTTCTTCAGTAAAGGGGGTTGGGAAAGGATAAATGAAACACACTGCATTCAAATCCCTGTAGTCATAACAAATCCTTATCCTCTCATCCTTCTTGATACTGATGACCATTGGGATTATCCACTCTAACTCTTCCACTGCCTCAATGATACTAGATGCTATCATCTTTTCTATTTATTCCTTGACCCATATGTGTAAGTTTGGATTCACCTACTAAGGCCTCTTCCAAATTGGGTGTACACCTTCCTTCAACTTTATCTTCATCTCTCCCAAGGAATGGTGGATGACTTTGAGTTCATGGTACCCACAAGGGAAAAAATCTTGGAACTCGCACAATAGAACAATGATCTTTGAAACCTTCCTTTCCGACCAATAGTCACCGATGATGGATTCCTTAGGTTCTACCTCTATTCCAATGTTAATATTTTTTTAAGGGCTCATGGTAGGCGTGTGATCATTTATCAGTGTTGTCTATAACTTCACACGTACCCTCCAAATGGTTAATATCCAAAGTCTCCATCTCTTCTCCATATATTACATAGACCATTTTTCCTTTTTCTTTTTCCATGCACGCATGCTCAAGTTGTACCTTCTTTGATACTTTTTCATTGAGGTGCATCTCCAAAGAACGTGCACCTAGAAAGTCTATTATCCTATCCTCTGCCATAACACTATCCCCCATTGTAAGGAGCTTGATCACCTGTAACGACTTATCCACTAATGGTTTGGTACTGCTATACTCGAAATGTTGAATGAGGTCAACTGTCAATTCTTTCCAATCACCCATCTGATGATGTATCTATGAATGAATGTGCCAAGCACATGTATAACATTGTAAAGTGAAATACAACTTATTTACCCATAATGAAGCTGGAAATGCTTTTGCACTTCTGATCTAGGCATTCTCACATGCATGGATATGAAATGAAGTTTCCTCTTTAACATGGTAGTATTGTATGACTATAGACTCATTTCTCCTGGAAAACCTTACAAAAAATGTGATCCTTACCTCACACCACTCAAGGAGGTTCTCCCGATGTGTAGCCCACTAGCGTGCCATAGTCCTGAGTAGGTTATAACTAAGCATTCCTCTTCTCTCTTCCTCATTTTTCCACTGATCTTCTATGTCCCATAAGAAAATTTCAGGGTATGCCCCTCTAGAGTAACTTAGTAACTTCTTTCCTCCTAGGTGTTTGACTGAGCATGCCTTTGTAACCTTTGTCACATATCCTCTTAGTTTTAACCAAATTAAATCATAAGTCCCATATGCCTAATCATTGTCTACCTTCTCTCTCATTCATTCTCCTAGAAAGGGAAAAATATTATCTTGCCTTAACATTTTAAAGACTTCTTTGACTTCATCAAGGTCATTCTACGGAGTCTCGACATTCCTTATTTGCTCCTACTACCTGGATTTCTCCCTTTAACACTAGATCTCCCCTTGTAAACTTTGAATGACATCCATACATTCCTGATACACTTACTTTTGCTGAGCAAGGTCCGGATACTTTCCATTTACTACATCCTCTCTTGAAACTAGTTTTCTTTCTCTTCACATCTCCTTGGAACACGTAGCCTCTAATCACATCATCACCAACATAGGTTATATCCCTGACTCATACACCACTCATGGAATCAACTATGAATCAGCCTTCTTTATGCTTACCATCCTAGTGCCTTTGTCCTTTGGATGTTACTAGTTCATATATGCTCATAAATTGTTGGACACTCTTCGTATTATGTTTCTTTCCACATCATGAACATCATAATAGATTAGGACACTTACGTTTATAATGTTATGTAGATCCACAATTATAACATGTTCCTCATGAGAACCCACTCCATCATTTTCTGCGGTTACTACAACCATGAAATCATTCGTGAAAACATCTTCCATGTGCCCCTCCATCTTCACGCCCTTCACAATGACAGTCATCATATTTTGAACTTCTTGCAAGGCTAGTATAGTGCACACCTAGATCAATAACATCATGGATTTGATCAATAAATTTGCAATCCTTTATTATCATAGGTTGTAGAGGTCCAGATATTGCAATAATAAGAAACGTTCTTGCGGATTGTGCATTGGAGTAATGGGAATCTACTTGAATCATGATCCCAATGGAAAATCTTGTAGTCTACCACCATAGCACGCACCGAATTCTAAGGGAAATTATCCTTTGCATGTTGTTCCAATTAACAGTTTATACACTAAATCCCACTACGAACCTCATGCGGTGAGTTTTCAGATAGATTTTCCAACTAATTGGCCATTTCAATAATTTGAGCCTCCAACAAAGGGCTAATGCTAGTTTCAACGCTTCAAGTAGCTTCGGTGCGCAGTGAAGTTTCCAATGCCTCGCGTGGGTGTATGAAAGTCTTGTGTGACAGATCCCTTCTAAATGGTGTTATCAATCCTTTGAAAAATCATTGAGCATGTTGGGAAGAATGAATTTAATAGGAGAGTTTTGACAAGAGAGTCTTAAAATTTGTGTCATACTCCTGCACACTCTCTACCATTCCCTATTGGATCTCCTTTAAAGCATTGATGCTCTTGTACTCAAAATCTAGAATATGGAACTCTGTTAGGAAGGTATTCTTTAACACGGTTTATTCCACCACCGTCTAATGGGGGTCATACTTCCTATACCAGCTAATGCATGTGCCCTTGCAATGTTGTTGCAAACTTACTTGCCCTCCGCTCCGGGGTAGTGATACCCTTCATTCACCATAGTAACTCACATTTGTGCACAGGCTATGTAGTGTTTTAAATACCCCTTTAGTCTAGTAAGTGTAAAGGCATCTCAAAAAACATTTGGGGAGGTGGTTGGGTTCCTTTTCCTTATAATCCAGAGCATTGTTTCCCTCCAGTGTTTCTAACTCCACCAGATCCACTAGATCAACTAGGTCCTATGCCTCCAGATCCACCAATTCCACCTCCATATCCTCCCGTACCTAGAAATGGGGCTAAAGTGGTTGTGCCTAGTGTCCCCAATGTTCCACTGAACTACATGCCAATGATCTACGAGATTCCTCCACTACCATAAGTGTATCCCTCACCACTCTTAGGTGTGTTTCCCAAATGTTACGTACTTGCACTTTACCCAAAAATTCCTCTAAACACCAAAATGGTATGTGTAGCCATGGATATTCTAAATAAAAAATTATATCTGCTAGGCACCGATCGGTCACTCCCACCAATACCAATTGGGTTATAAATAATTCTCCCTTGATTTGGAAAACCAAGCCCTAAGGGTTGGTCGATAGGTGGGTTTAGATGTGCGCCGATGCATCTTCTTTCTCCATGCAATGAATAGTCATCAGAAGTTGAAGGGTCCACTATCCCACGCTTTCCAAGAAGGGGTAGTATAGACTACTTAGGCTCCACGTCCTCCACATGAATTTTGAAACCCTCTCAAAATGTCTCCCTCCATAGATCCATCACACTTGCATTGTCTAGTCATCTCCCTTTCATGAGCTTTGCTATACTTGAGTCATCTCTCCTCCCTTTCCCATTTAGCCACAATTTCCATCATCTTCCTCCACCCTAGCTTCCACTTCTAGTACTCAAAAAAGCTTTAGCCAGTAATGGGAAATGATTCTAAACTAAAATTAATGACAAAGATCTTCAAAGCCAATGGAATAGAACTCAAGAATGATCTTCTAGCCTCCTTTAGAAACTCAAACTTAATAAATTTTGGGAAAGAATACATTGAAATGTCATATTCTAAAGTATAACAGGCTAGCACTCCCTTCCACCTATGATTAACAATACTATCCAAGTCAGATCTACATCTTGCAGCCTCTAGTAATCATCTTAGGTCCATACGTGTGCTCTATAATACCATCTTGATCTAGATTTGTATGTTGAAATCCATTTATATAGCTGTACTGGGAAACAACAGAAAAATGTTTCATATAATTCATGGTAGAGGTTCTCTTCTACCCATCTACGTGCATCAAACTCAGGTCCAGTGCTAAATCTTTAGGAAAACTCATCCTCTGTGCTCTTGAACCATGTTTCAACACTTTCTAAGGTCAGAAACTCTATCATCACACACGGCATGGACAAAGATGTATGTCATTTCTCAAAACAACTTCAAAAAGAGGTCTCGGTAACGGAACTAACATGTAGTCATTTTTTATGTCTATTAAAGAACAAGGAAATCCCATGCACATCATCCTACCACCCAGCGGGTAATGGGAACTCACTTGAGGTAGGTATCAGCACCGAGCCCCTCATTTATGTGAGTTGTGTGAGAATGCATTACTTACGACATAAATGTAAGTGAAGAGAATGGAAAAGAACCATACATTTATCTTAGAGATCAGAACGGGCATCTAGACCAATGTATCCATTGAGATAACAAAAGCATTACAAAACATAGATCTGAATCATAAAAGAAAGGAAATGCATGGGGTTTTACACCCAGTCATATGAAATATATGTAAAACTGATCCATACAGATATAAGTAAAAAATAGAACCACATATATCCATATTAAATACGTTTGGCAAACACATTACATTCATTGAGGCTATCACATATCCATATAATAGTGCAAATAAATGTCATGCATCAGAACTAGACTTAATCCCATCATAGCTCAAAGAAAAATATTCATACACATCCCTTTGATACAACATACTCCTATAGATCCTCTACACCCAACCCATAGAACTCCCACAATAGTTCTACAAAGCTATGCCTATTTTCCATCCTCTCTAGGTATATCTCCCTTTCTTCTACTGGGCACTTGTATATATAGCCTTAGCAAGCACTTCCATGCCTTTCTGAAGTTGTCGATCAGTTGCCAAGTGTCCAAGTGGTTCTCCACATGAGTATTCTCCTTTAGACTTGAGCTCTCCATTCTTCGCCATGATGACCTTCTGGAATCTTCTATCACAAGGTATATTCCATTTTTGGGCACCAATTTGCAAGGTTGGCACCTTATCCACTCAACATGTACAGTCAAGTCATGCTTTCCTCATGTTCTTCTCTATATGAAAAATATGGCTAATTCCCAAAAATCCTTTCTCTACCTTACGCGCACGTGCCAATTGTTCTACTAAACCCTCCTAAAATATTGTCCTGCATGCTTTTGCCTTGCATGCCCTTCTTAAAATAGCATTTGCGTGCCCATGCGCCTTCATGTACTTATCTAATATTTTAGTGGCCCAAGAACAATGTGTATTTTCACATACTACTCATCACATGGTAATCATTTATGCTATATTGTCTTCTACATGCTGCACTCACTACCCTATGAAGCACTTTAGTTCCTCGGTCCACACTCAACTACCAAGGGTTTACAAATCAAATGGAACTTGTTAACCTTTAAATTTACCTTAATGGGAAGGTGTTGTTTAAAAATTGTCAAAATTTCTCAAACCTTCTTGAATTATTTGTAACTGAACATGATTTTAAAATTTTGAAGGTTTTCCAAAACTCCAAAGTCCAAATTTTCAGATTTGAGTTTTCAGGCATTGTTACTCTTTAGAGCTTTGTTGATTGTAAAATAAGATTTTGATTTGGAGTTATGAACCTTGAAATTCAAAAAATCTAAAATTTCAAACTTTTCATAATTTCAGGTTTCATAATCCTCTTTAGCATTTTTTATTATTTTCTTCTTCAACTTCTGAAGTTCCAAAATCCAAAATTCCAAAAGTTCAAAATTTTAGAATTTCAAACTTTTGGGTTTCGTAGTCTCACGTTTTTTGTGTAGACACCAAAATTGGGTAATACTCACCTTGGTCCCTTATCAAATAAAACTCTCATACATACTCATCTAACCATGGACCATTCCACCCCACATCACTATTAATGTAATTAAATTAATATATATCCTCAAAATATTTAATATCTAATTGCCTTAATTTCTACCCCACCACCTCACGTAGACACCTCACCCTAGACCTATTCTTGGCATGTTTTCATAACTAACAATAACTAAGTCTTACTTTCCTTTATGAGCTAAGATTTTTTCTAACCCTAAAATCAATTCCTAAAATCTCTCTAACCACATTTCCACTCATTATAAGGGACACTTCCATTCTAATCCATGAGAATAAATGAACTGGGCAAAAAAAATTCAAAAATATCTACCCATTTTAGTAAACCTAGTGAATTACACCTTAATCGACGTCGATCACCACTAAACCGATGCCGGTCAAATTAGAACCATCGTCAGTTACCATTTATTCACCTAAGTAACCTTGTTTTTGGGTTGGCACATTTTGAGAGAAAGAAGAGGGAGATTAGAGCTGCATGTAAGAAAAACCAACATATTTTCATGTATCTAGACATCCAGAGCCATCAGAAGGACAAATATTGAAGCATTGCACTAACAAAATCATTCAAGGAGCCACTACTTTGATAATAAACACCATTCTTTTGATCAAATACCATTAAAATTCAGCCATCAAGTATGCATCACAGTAAGTATATCCCTACCATCATTGTCTATTTTATTGTAGTTAGCTTCTATAATTTCTGTCATCAATTTATACTTTGCATTCTCATTCCTCCATCTCTTTCTACCTTATAGCTCAAGTATTTTTTTCTACACACATTTCCAAATGACCCATTCTCATCTATTGTTCATTCGTGAGTATACTTGATACCCCTATCAACCACATTATCCACCCTACCTTCCTTATTATATACCATTTCAGTCCCCACAATCAGATCTTATCAAATTACTTTCATCTGAACCTTACTGTCACCGGTTATCCATGACCGTATTTGGTCCCCTCTAAATCGCCATCGGTTATACCTCACTAACATTGATCTATGTGTTTTACACATTTTCCAATAATAGAGCCACCCTGCCTTCTGAAAAGTGACCCAAACAACCCAGAACTTGGCCCTAAACAGTTCGAATACCCCGACACCTACCAACCCTTTAGATTTGACTATAGTCTAGCCTGTTATATTAGATGTGCTTATTGTGATTGAATGAGAAACCTAAATCATGTCAAATACAATAGGAATTTTCTTATTTCTCGGATTAAGTTGTTCTAAACAGTGGATTGACAACCATCTATGGATTCTCACACTTCTCGGATCTAGCACACACTAGGAAGTCCACTTTCATACATCATTTAACTTCTCTTTTTTGGTCTTGATTTACATTACAGGTAGTTCCTCCCAACCAAAAGGAATCTCTCACAGTCATCACTGGATCAAGAAGTCAAAATGCACGCAAAAACCATCAACCAACTAACATTTAACTGGTATTCCTCCTTGGCCCTTACCCTTATCTGTTTCATCATTCGAAAAGATAAAGAAAATGGTGCAACATTTTGGCATGCCCGGTGGGACCCATCAGGGGTTATATTACATTTTCTTCATTCCTAGGTAAAATTTGTGTGTTTGTTTCCCTTCAAAAATCTTACACATTATCCTTCTTCCTTAGTAATCTTCTCTTCTTTCTAATTACTCTAAAGGATACATTTTCTTTTTTGTGCATTTAATTAGAACCATTCTTCTCATTTTTTTGAATTTAGTGAAAGAGCATTCCCTCTCCTATTCACCATTTATGTCATCAAACATAATCCT
The DNA here is from genome assembly GCA_019776745.2 of Taxus chinensis. Classification (NCBI taxonomy): domain Eukaryota; kingdom Viridiplantae; phylum Streptophyta; class Pinopsida; order Cupressales; family Taxaceae; genus Taxus; species Taxus chinensis. Next base: position 865,889,079 of record CM034146.1, on the reverse strand, counting down.
TCAATTTGGGCTTAAAATTGGTTGAATTAAATTTTTATTTACGGCATTTAGCTCACATTAAAATGAGGGCAACCTATATGCTAGAAGTCATGCCCAGTTGATGGTCAACACAAAGAACCATAGAAAGCACATTTTCTCTCTCTCTCTCTCTCTGTGTCTTACCAAACTTGCACAAAATTTGAAATGGACAAATGTTTCTTAAACAACATCTTACCTGGTAACATCTATCTATGATCACATGATTAGATTGGTAGCTACTCCACATCTCGGTGCCTTTGTCAAGTCATCATCTCAGAGGACGGCCCGCCCCCACTATAACATACCTAAAACCTATCCTTTTATATATCCTTCTTCATAGGATGCCTTCTTAACCGAACAAATTCTATTCTAAATACACACAATCAATTCTAAATAGCATAAGCTAAACAAACATAAGAAAATCACTATTACGATCATGTTTTTTCTTAGCATTCTTCTTGACTTGTGTTTTGAGGTGTGAGACTACTACTCTACATTTTTCTTCTTCCTTGCACACTGTACAATCATAGTTGGATTATTCTGACTTTGTATGAATGTGTCAGGGCTCCATTTCCTCATTCTTAGGTTTTAGGAGTTTGATTCTTCACTTAATTTTATTCACAAAATCCAATTTCTTCATTTCATTCTAATATCATAGTCACTGACATCAATTCAGCAACCGTCACCGGTTCACATCTAAATGTCATCGATTAAACCCTAAATGGTGTTGGCTTCTAGCTTTATAGTTAGTTTACCTAGAATAACCTTCATGACTCTTTCTATTTTGTTTCTGGCCTTTAGGTAATCATCATATTTCTCCCCTATTGATACCTATTATTATACATAGTTTCCCCTATATACATCCCACATTCCTATCTCATTATTTGAGGTTAGATTTCTTCCACAGTGACCGGTATCATTTTTGGTAACCATCATCAGTTTTCCCTCAACTGTGACCAGTCAACCTGACCATTGTTTGTTTCCTATGTTTGATTTTAAAAATCTAGACATTGACCAGATTCACCTTTCGGGCCCCATTATTCTATGTTACTATTTTTTCTATGATATCTACATAATACAATCTTACCAGGTCAGAACTTGTTCACATGGTGCTGACTTGCACCCAAAATAATGCCCTCATATTCCATGCTAGTCATCAACCACTCCCACCTAGTCCCTCACCGCCTTCCATCCTATCACCTATGGATCTAACCTTACATATCACCAGTGTTGTAGGCAATGAAGAGTTTCCATGACTCTTTGATTAGAATCCTATGGCATTACGGTTCTACCTTTCCCACTCTTCCACTCGAGACTCCTTAGATCAGTTGATATACGACATGCCTATATCCATCCCTCCTACCCTTATTCCAGCTTCTTCATCAGCCCTAATAATGCAACATTACCCTCACTTGCTTCACCCTTAGTAGTTTTGCACCTAGGCCCCATACCCACAATGAGCGTTGCATCTGCAGTATCACTCACACCTGTCGTATCTATTTTCCCCTCATATACCACCAAGGCCATAGTCCAGTCCACAACCATTGTCTCAGAAATACCCATTGCAACACAACCACCTGTGGTGTTGGTGAACGCTACTCTATTGGATAATCTTTTCCTCTCCATCCCACAAACACTGCATCCAATCACTACTAGAGTCACGACGACCATCCCACCTACATACACCTACTATCAACAACCCCCTATATCATTTATCACCCAATCTTGATACATACCATCTATGTCGGTTCCCTATTCTAAACCTCCCTATTCAACATCACCATATAATGGAATTCTGCCCCTATCACAGGTTCAATACTAGCCCCCTTATGCCACATGAGGAAGCCTTCCACCACAACCTAATAATGAACTCATCAAGTTAATGATGGAAAAAATGTAAACACTAGAAGAATCAGTTTTCAAGTCACGTAATTCTCTAACCTATGATGAAATTTGTAATGATCCTATTCATGTGTCCATTCCTATTCGACCATACCCCGTACATTGGGAAATGGAAAAATTCAACCACTTCAATAGAAAAGGATACCCATAACAACAACATGTGTGGTCCTTTAAACATGGGTATTACCTAGTTTCCCATGATGAAACTTTACTTTTGAGGACTTTCCCAATGTCCCTGACAGGACCTGCATTAGACTAGTACAGTGTGGTACCCAGACACTCCATATACTTGTTTAATCAAGTAGCTCAAGCTTTCCTGGATCACTTATCCATAAAAATTGTTAATAAGGTTACCATGACTGATCTTTATTCCACACAACAATAGGACGATGAGTCTATCACTGACTTCATCGCTTGCTGGCGCAACCTAATTAACTATCTCACATTTCATTTACCTCAAACTGAACTCATGGAGATATTTACTTGGGATTGTGCTAGACACATCTCACCAACCTTGTAGGTGTATAACTTTTGCACTTTCGACAAGGCATTCACCATCGCACAAAAATTGGAAATTCATGTAATCGAAGAAAAGAATATTAAACTTCATGACAACAACATCGCATTCAAATCAAATGATTCTTCTTCAACTTTGAAACCCAAAAAAAAATATTCAAAACCCAAAGGGTCTACCAATGCTATAGTTCTCAAGGTTGATACCCCTCATCAGTCAAACCTAGCCAAACCCCCTTCCAATCTCTCTCCTGTCAAGCTTTCCTGTTTAGACGAGAACAACAAAAGTACACTTCCATAAGAGAATATTACTCATATGTTTTGTAAAATATTGTTAAGGATGGTGCCATTAACATTCCACCTATAAAACCACATACTAGTTTTGACACTAAGTGACCCATGCCCACATGGTATAAGGAACATGAATTTTGCAACTGTCATCGTGTCAAAGGTCACAATGACAATAATTGCATCACCTTTAAGAATATCGTCCAAGAAATGTTAGACAATGGAGATCTAGTCTTAGATAGCCCAAATACACCCACTAATAAAAACCTACATATCTTAATGAAGCCATTCCATAATCAATCCCCATCTTCCAACCACACTGCTGATACCTCAAACAATGATAGAAATGTCCACGAGGTCCATGCTATTTTCAATGACATACCAGTTGCTTCCAAATTTCCTCATGTTCCTTCCATAGATGAAATATTATCCCATGCTCCCCCACCTGCACCAGAACCTATTTAATCAACTCCTCTACCCACAGATGAATCACCTTAATTTTCCCCTTCACCTTTGGAAGATCCTATAATCAACACGCTGCCTTTGACACCTAAAAATTATGAAAAGTTGTCAATAGCACCTCTCCTACTCATAGAAGATGCAGGTCCACCTCCTACACCAACATAAGGAGAGTCCACTTCGGATAGCCCATCCTCTCCTCTACCCATAGAGGATCCTATCAAAGTACCAGTGTCTTTTGATGACCCTTCACCATTGAACCTTCAAGATCTCGATGATCTGCTTTCAGCTCTCTTACCCACAAAGTTTGAGGCTAGCCATTTACCTATATCTCAAACATAGTTTACGGGGATTGCCACTTTATCCATGTTAGCCCCATTTACAGCAACACCATTTTCACGCTTGGTCGATCACCTGGAATATGTTGATAGAGCCTTACTTTGGGAATTCCTTCTACTTCCTATTTCAACACAAATGCAGGTGTCACTCGCTAACACCTCCACTATCTATCCAAAAGTGTTTTGAGCGGCCAAACCAAACACAATATCAACTATTAGAATACCTTCCATGACACCACTCATGGCCCAACTCATACCTCTACCCATAGCCCAACATACATTTACACCCAAACCCATCACTACCTTGGGGGTCATACTGACATCTAGCATTATTCACCCACCCATCAAATTAGATTTAGCCACATCTTCCTAAACTAACACTAAACTTAACTCGACCCATAAAAATAATATCCAACCTCCTAGACCCCATACACCAACCTCATCTATCATGCCCTTATTTTCATCACACCTTTCGTCCATCCTAGGACATCACCCCTCAACCACATACAAGAAACCCCCATCCACTAGTAAACCTAGAACACAACAATCCATTTCCCCATCACCAACCTCTAATATACCCAAGCGACTCACAAAACTACCTCCCTCACCCGTAACCTTCTTACCACCCATACCTCCACTACTGTCAATAAATTCCTCATTACGCATCACACTGTCTTCCCTTTCACTCATACGTCCTACCTAACCCATGCCACCTACCTCCAAAACACCTCGATTACCCCCATGGGTAACCCTCTCTCTTCAATCACCAAATTTTACCTCCACATCTCATATACCTATGTCACCTTTTCCCAAAAGGATGCAACCTAAAGCTAAAAATACACTACCCTTGATTAAGGTAGTTAAACCAACCAAACCTTCCATTGCCAATTCATCTACCCTGACCCTGCCCAAGTAGATACAAAAAACACCTAAGACCACACAACACACCTACTTCCCCTCTTATAAAGACTCTTCCTCTATAGTTAGCCACACCTGTACCCAAACCCACATTCACCTCCCATTGTGATCCATTAGCAAGTTCCTATGTAAAAATCGTAACCAATCTCCTTGAAACTTCTGTCATCACATTACAACCTCTTATACCTTATGACCCACTCAAACCCAAACCAAAAGGGTTTGATGAAACCAAAATTTACGCATACTATCATTGCTAGGACATGATGTAGAGAACTGTAAGGCTTTAAAAACCATTCTTGTCCAATTGTGTCCTCCTAAAGAAAATTTTTATGATGACAATCTTCTTGATGAGGACCCTATTTTTCCTTCACCAATTTCCACAGATCTTATCCCATTACCTACTCAGTGACCAAAAACACCACCCCCACAACTCTTCAATCCACCCCCGAGATTCAAGATTAACATGGTTCGTGTAAGAGAGTTAGCCAAACCACCACCAAAATGCCAATGTACCCTACTCATTTCACAAGGATCATATCCCCCACTAGGGTTTTATCCCTCATGCTGCTATACCTTCCATGACACACCCTCTTCATTCACCTCCCCACAGATTAACATGTTTAACATTTCCACCTGTGCTCAGAAAGACATGTGCAAGGAAAAACTAACTGGCCCATCAACAAACCTTCTACCCCACATACCATTCACACCCATACCCAAAGTCATCATTCAAGGTCTTATATATCCTATATCCGACAGGGTCACACATCACACAATGCTAAAACAACTACACTAATCCCCCCTCAAAATGTCTTTATAAGAACTCGTCCAAACCTCAGAGTCACATCATCAAGTCCTCATGGAGGTCCTTTAATCTATCAAAGTCTTACCAAATGACCCCACACCCATAGCATCCATCATTACCCTTAACCACGTAGCCTCTCTCACAAGGTCTTCACCTTCCTCTACACCTCCACCCCACTCTCCAAGTGGCCACTTTCAAATTTTCATATGAAGAGATCACTCCCTTCAAGTTCGATGACCCTGTACCCACTCTTTTCATCTCCATATTTATCGATAATATATGCATACGATGGGTTATGATTGATGGTGGTACTACTATTGACATCATCTCCTCCCATGCATTATGGCCAAATGTGGATACCTACCAATTGCATTTATGGTAACTTGGTTATGTTGTGATCCTTCAATGATGCCATGACCTCTACCTTAGTTACCATTTTTCGTCATGTCCGCATGGGCCCCTGCACTATCCTGGAACTTTTCTATGTTCTAGAAGGAGAGTTCTAATATAAAATTTCTTCTTGGCCATCCTTGGATCCGTGCCATGGGTTGTGTCCCTTAGAATTTACATCGATGCCTCAAATTTGAACATGAGGGACATATTTACACCATCCCTACCGACCCCTCACCTTTCAAGACCTGTAACATTCTATATCGGCCCAATGATGTACTTGTGCCAGTCAAGTCACTTGCCACTTTCACCAGTTCACCTTCACCTACGAGCCCATCCACCAAAATGGCCACTACTTTTGTTGCATCTAACCTTGCTATACCTACTACAGTTGTAGCCTCTATCGTTGGCTCCCCTATTTCCCCATCATCTAATGAGCCATCTATACCCGCTACCCACATACCAACTACTAATCCCTTAGAAGGTGTTTTTTCAATGCCTCACTCTGGGGGAATACCGCCTATACAATATCGATACCCTCCTCACCCTGCAAGAATATGGGAACCTGTGTCAGCATCCCAACTATGACATCCGCATTGGTGATTTTTTTCCCCACGGCCCTCCCCACCTTCACAACAAACTAACATATGGGGGAATTTATATGGCCACTGAAAAACCCGAAGCTCCATCCCAACCCCAAACATTTTCATCCAGCCTACACTCCCTCACTAACCACCGCTTCACTCAAAATTTCCTCCACCGGTGCACATGGAAAGGATTTGACTTTTGTTTTTATGAACAAGGCCTCCATACTGTCATTCATAGTACCTCATGTAAATAATACCCTATGTAAGCTATGTGATGCTTTTGGCATATAACCCAGTTTCTCATCACCTTACTACCCACAAAACAATGGTCTAGCTGAATCCACCAATAAAACCTTGAACAAAATTCTTATGAAGGTATTCAACACTACTATGAAAGATTGGAATATGCACATTCCTTTCACCTTATGGGCTTATCGTACTAGTATTCTCACTTTGACTGCTGCCACCCCATTTTCTCTAGTCTACGGTACTGAGGCTTTCTTACCTCGTGATGTCTAGAGTCCATCTCTCTACATCTCACTACAAGACATGCTCAACGATGATTACTTTCACCAGGATCATTTGGCGCAACTTGAATTATTAGATGAACTTCATCTCAATGATCTTAAAAATCTCCAAATATACCAAAAATGTATCAAACATTCCTTTGATAAACCTATTCACAAACAAACCTTTCAGGTCAGTGACCTCATCCTAAAAGAGAATCAACATGTAACCAAAGAGGAGAAAAGTAAACGGGGAAACGTTTCTCCTAATTGGCTCGGACCCTATATCGTTACCCATGCCTATGGATCAGGTTCTTATCACATGTCTTCACTCGAAGGTAAACCAAAACCTAAGCCCCTTAATTCATTTCATCTTCAACCATTCTATTGTTGATATCAAGTATTATATCACTTTCTCTTAATTTCTCACTCGTCCCTTGAGCATTGTTCGCCTCCCATATTACCCATTTTGAGGATCCACGACTAAACAAGAATCAAGTGATTACCCATCACCTTTTAACCTTGTCTTCAATATGAGTACCATAGCTCTTCTCATTGCATGATTCTCAAGGATACATTTTATCTTCTTCAAGATGGAATCCCATGGTCGTTCATCACTCGAAACCACCTCTTCACCGTTAATCTTTGTGTGCTACGGTCTTGTCTTCTAAACAATAAATTAATCATCCTCTATAGTATTTTCTTTGCCCTTAGAATAGTCCATTATGTAAGGCATGTAGGGTCTTACATTGATAATCCCATTTAGGGTATGGTAGACTCATTAGGGTTCTTATCAGTTAAGTATCTCTTTTAATACCTCTTACCTTTCTACCTTCTTCATCACCTATTGATTCTCCTGTAACAGGACTAGCTCATACACACTTATATTTAAAACAACTCAACCATGCCTATGACCTACATTCACCCATGCCTAACACCTATCAATCCAGTCCTTTACTTCATCATAATATTCCATTTCTTATGAGAGAACTACATCAGTCTAAGGTACCTTTTCACCATGAGTATATAGGAAAAACTTCGAGGATGTGGGGCCCTTGGAGGTTAGCTCGGCCACTCTCTACCCTAATCCTCCACTCAAACCAACCCAAACCTATCCTAGCTTCAATCCCAATCCTATTTAATCTACATTGGACCTTCCCACCCCTCATTTCCTTTCATTTTACCCATACATTCCCAATAATAACCTTATGCCCAAATTTTCAACCAACCCCATTTCAATAGTGTATTTCAATCATAAATACATGATCAAATAGAATCCTACCTCATCTCAGTGCTATCGGTTCAGTGGCATTTCTGGCTGATATGCCAGTGGTCCACCTAGACCTTCTCCCATGTCTGCCATGTCTAATCACCAAATCTAAACCTCCTGACCTCCACTCAATCACAATCGATCTCCCTATGCTCATGGGCACATCTATGTGGCTCCTCTAATCAAATGGATCTCACAACCTAGTAGGATCTTATCACTCATCCTTTCCTCCCAAAAAAGCATAACTCATTCAACACTCTGTCATTTTCACACAATCCAAAACATATAAATCAATCCATATTATATGGATTTTTTATTTTTATATACCCACGTCGACCTAACCAACATTGGTTATACCTAAACTGACATCGGTCATGTTCCCCAGCACACTGTGGTAGGTTATACCCAAATTGACATCGGTCATCTGCCCTAAATAAACCGTGATCAGCTTACCTAGATCGTTACTGGTTATGCAAGACCAACATCGGTTACCTGTCAGACTCTTGTCGATACCCTTTCCCCATTTTTGACCAACACTTAACCAAACTAGCCACCATTTGACCTTACCCACCCTTATTGAAACCAACCTCCATGCCTACCTTACCTATACTTGTCCTTAATTACATTTTGGGACTTTTTATTTTACATGTACCTCAGCCCTACCCATGTCATGACCTTGTTACTTGGACCTGGAGCACTATTACTAACCTATGACCTCATGTTCTCGTTATACCATGCAACACTGTTACTCATGTTATTTGACCTAATGACCTTATGTTGCCTAATGTCGTGTAATTTTTCCTGACCCAACCTTTGGTGTACCAGAACATACCTACACATTCCTACACCTGACCTGAAAGAGCTTCCACACCATATCCTATACCTATGATACCGAAATCACCTTAACCTTGTTTGGATAAACCTATCCACCTTAGATGATGTAGAGTTTTCATTCTCTTCAACCTGGTAGTGTGCCACAAATTAGACATGTTCGTGCATTTTTCTATCAATACCTTTTACTTGGCCCATTACCTTGATTACCCAATTGTAACTTTACCCCATTACACCCACTATCCACCTTCCTCTTCATCACATACACCTTTATCAAACCACTCATAGATTTAGTCTTCTACCTCATCCATTCCTAGTTTTAGGGGGATCACCTTCACTCACACATGAGGAAACCACATCATATTTTTTCCAGATTCAATTACCAATAAAAGCTACGCAACAAAAAAGGGAAAAATGTAGACACCAAAATTGGGTCACGATCCCCTTCGTCCCTTGTCAAATAACCAAATCAAACATACTCATCTAACCATGGCCCCTTCCACCCCACATCACTATTAATTTAATTAAATTAATATATATCCTCACAGTATTTAATATCTAATAACCATAATTTCAACCCCACCACCTGACCTAGACACCTCACCTAGATACCTCACCCAACCACCTCACCCTAGACCTATTCTTGGCATGTTTCCATAACTAACAATAACTAAGTCCGAGTTGCCTTAATGAGCTAAGTTTTGGTCTAACCCTAAAATTAATTCCTAAAATATCTCTAACCACATTCACGCTCATTAGAAGGGAAGCTTCCATTCTAATCCATGAGAATAAATGAACTAGGATAAAAGAAATAAAAAATATATGCCCATTTTAGTAAACCTAGGGAATCTCACCTTAACTGACGCCAGTCAAACCAGAATAGTCGTCGGTTACCATTTATTCACCTAAGAAACCTTGTTTTTGTGTTGGTACATTCTGAGAGTAAGAGGGTGGATATTAGAGCCACATGCAAGTGAAACCAACATCATTTCACATATCTAGACATCCTGAGCCATCACCAGGACATATATTGAAGCATTGTACCGACATAATCATTCTGGGAGCCACTACTATGATACAAAACACCATTCTTCTGATCAACTTCCATTACCATTTAGCCATCAAGTATGCATCATAGTAAGTGCATTTCTACTAGCATTGTCCATTTTAGTGTAGTTAGCTTTTGTTATTTTTGTCATCAATTTATACTTTTCATGCTTGTTCCTCGATCTCTTTGTAGCTTATAACTCAAATATTTTTCCTTACCCACATCACCAAATCACCCATTTTCACTTGTTATTCAATCCTGAGTATACCAGATACCCCTATCAACATCTTTATCCACCCTAAACTCCTTATTATATCCCATTTCAATCCCCACAATTAGATCTTATCAAATTCCTTTCATCTCAAACTTCCCATCACCAGCTATCCATGACCATCGTCGGTCCCCTCTAAACCATCATTGGCTATACCTGATCAACATCGGTCTCTATGTTTTACACCTTTTCCAATAACAGAGCCAACCTACCTTCTACCAAGTTACCCAAATAACCAAGAACTTGACCCTGAACAATTCCAATACCCCGACACCTACCAACCCTTCATAGATGACTATAGCCTAGCCTATTATATTATATTTTCTTATCGTTATTGAATGATAAACCTAAATCATATCAACTACAGTAGGACTTTTCTTATTTCTTGCATTAAGTTGTTTTAAACAATGGATTGACAACCATCTAGGGAGTATCACACTTCCCAGATCTAGCACATGCTAGGTAGTCGACCGTCATATATCATTTAACTTCTCTTTTATGGTCTTTCTTTACATCACATGTAGTTCCTCCTAGCCAAAAAGAAGATCTCACAATCGACAATGGATCAAGAAGTCAGAATGTGCGCAACAACCATCAACCGACCAACATTTAATAGGTATTCCTCCTTGGACCTTACCTTTATCTTTTTTGTCATTAAAAAAGGTAAAGAAACTAGTGAAACATTTTGTTTTGGATAATTTCACTCCAGAGTTTCAAAGTCCAAAAATCTGAAGTTCCGAAATTTTGGAACCTCAGACTTCTTGGGTTTTAGGACTTCTCATTTTACATTCCAATGATTATGATTCATTTCAGAGTTTCAGGAGTTTCAATTTTATACCTTCCACAAACATTTAATTTCCAACTACCCTCACACATTTCGGCTTTCAAGCATTAACTCCAAGTTTTCCTATATAAACTCAATTTTTTAGCTATCTTTTTCACCTCGCTTTTTCTTTTAAAACTTGTTTTTACTGCACCATTTGTACTTTCAAGGAAACATTTTCAAGGAAAATTTTTAAGGTTATTTATTTTTGGTTATGATTGATTGAGGTTTTTATTTGTTCATTTTTTTCATTTATTTGTTCTTCTTTCTTGCTTTACATGGAAACCTTTACCATCCGATGTTCTTCCTTTAACCATCAATACTATAAACTTCAATTTATGCAGGCATCTAGTTTTATCAAGTTCAAGATTTTTGCAACCATTTCCTTAAAATTTTGTTTTGTGCCTTTAAGATTTCTGGAGGTCACAGTTTCAGGTTTTCGGAGGTTGCACTTTTGGAGGTCAAAGTTTTGGATTGTTGGAGGTCACAGTTTTAGGTTTTTGTAGGTCGAAGTTTTAGGTTTTTTAGAGGTCACATTTTCATAAATCATAATTTGCAAGTTTCTGTACTATAAGGAGTTCAGGATTTCAGAGCTTTGTATTTCAGGATTGAATCCTTTTCAGAGTTACCATTTTTGAACATCAGGATTTCACAACCTTTATGGTTTTTTTACAGAATTCCCAAAGACTATTCAGATTTTGAATTCTGAATTAATGTCAACTTCCTCATCAAGGGGTAAGGGAAATATGGAGTACAAATTTTTAGGATTTTCCCCTCACTCATGCATATCTTCAGATTTGGGGAATATTGGAGATAATTACCCTTGGTCAAATAGATTTTCTAGATTTCTGCAAAAGATTAAAATCTCCTAATAAGAAAACTTGGATGCAGACCATATTCAATAGTGGTTTCTCTCTCACTGTAGGTTTTCCTTCATCCATGCATTTTCCTAAGTTCATCTTATTCGTGGAAGGAAATTTTGATCAGGATCCTAAATTGGTAAAAAATTATAATAACAAGGTCATAATATGGATGGACACTAATTTCTTTTAGGATTTATTTAAATTTCCAGATGTTGAAGGATACGCAACAATTTCACAAAAATTTGTTGTAGAACATTGGGATAAAGAAACTAAATTGTGTACAAAGTTTATAATGAAGAGTTACTTGTCCAACAGTGTCATCAAGCTTCCTAAAAAATTGTTCTACTAACACTTCATCCAACTAGTAAGTAATCTTATTGTATTGTTGAGTTTAATTTCAGGTCTCGCTTCTATGAAGGAGTTTTAGGAATGGAAATTCATCTACATTGTGAATATCAAGAAGAATAAAAATTTCATACAATGGGGGGAACATATAAGTAGCTCAATTTATTTTCAATCCGGAAATGTTTTAACGTCTAAAAAATTCTTCATGTCTTCCTTCCTAATTTATGTTGATGCCTCCATGGGGGAATTCAATGGTCTGAACAAAAATGGTGTAAGAAGTGTGTCACATATTTATCACTTTTATCCTCAAATTACAATGGAAGAAGTCAAAAGACATTTTCATGGAGTCAATGATGCCTTTTTTGCTATCGTCCTTTATCGTTTTGATAAGGATTTGTATAATCAATGGATTTCTGATGAAGCTTTTAAAGAGGTATGGGAATGAGAAGCCATCTATATTTAGTTCCTAACATTTACAGACATAGGGATTCCTTGTTGCTTGGGTTCCCCAAACAAGTTACAAAGTTTTCCTACTGAAAAACAAGTTTTATTAGAATTGATTCCAAAATTTTTGAATTACCACAAAATTCAAAATAACCGACATAAGGAGGGAGTTCAGTTTCCTATTTCAATAGGAAGATATACATGTACCAACATTTATAAAGAAAATAATGTGAATGGAGAAATGTTAGAAGTTACTTTGAGAAATTTCCATCCCATAATTAACTTTTATTACTAGGGTAAATTCAGTGAAAGAGGGTTGGTCAGTTCACACGTGGCTCATCTTAAGGATATTTGGATTCAACTTTGAGATGAGGTTATCATAAGGCAACGATAATATGAAATGTTTACTATGATTGAGGTTAGAAAATTCAGTATTGTGGATATTCCAGAAGGGATGGAGGACGATGATGAAGTAATGGATCTAGTGTACAGGAATAATAACATTGTCGATCAACCTATGTCATGGATAGATTGGTCCAAGGAATAAATTTTCAATACTAAGGAAAGAGAGGGATCTATTCTACAAATGACATATGATTGGTTGGCTACCTTGGGAATTTCACCCAAAGGGATAGAGCAATCTATAAGAGTTGACGCCCAACCAACACTAAGTCTCCCTAAACCCATGAAAGATAAATGATCTACTAAAAAGTAAAATATAATTCCAAGGAATATCTCATTTTTCATTGGGATTTCCTCTCTTCCAAAAGTTCACATTTCCAAAGTTGTGTCCCATACAACACAAGTAATAGAGGTTGTCAAAATAAGCGATTCTCTAGTTGCATTACAATATTTTTCACTCCCTTATTCATTATCATTATCTGAGTTCCACTTTCCCAATCATTATCCATTAATCCTTCACTCCTCTATGCTTATCCATATCCATCCATTGACAAAATTTTTTCATCCCTTCTTTTCCTCTTAGTAAGGGAAATGATTGGTTGTCTAGTTTCCACTCCATTGTCTCAGCAACTTTCATTTCTTTACATTTCAAATTCATGTATTATTGCATCTGCTCTCGAGCCTATTCTCACTTCCACCCATTCTATCATTACCACCTATGTTTCATTGCACACTAATATTACTAGTTATATTGTTTTATCTAGTTCTCCATGTGCTGAATTAGTAATGCCACTATCATCTACGTCCACTATACCGAAATGGTTATATTGCAAAACCCTAAAGAAGAAGAAGAAGGTACCTCTTGTAGATGTGATAGATTTGAGTGTGTTGGAACCTACTCTGAAGAGATAGGACAAAAAACTAAAGATCATGTCTATTTTATTTGTAAATCTATTAGAAGAAAGGGTCATTAAAGTAGCCACCCCCATTGAGGGGAAAACTAAAGAAACTATAACTGCAGCAGATTATTAGATCTCTAGGTTTTCACTAGGGAAGGAAACACATGAAGATACCAAATAGGATGTTCAAGTGGCCCTTGAATTTTTTTTGGAGAAATATGATAAATATAAATCTTTTTAAAATGAATTAAAGTCAAAGGTTGAACAACTCACTTCCTTATTGAGGAATTTAACACAACCCACTCCAACTACAACTTCTCTAGTAGTTTCTTCTAGTTTAGATGATATTTAAAATCATGAAATTGAGAAGATATGTTAGAAGGGAAAATAAGTGAATTGATGGATAGGACTAATGTTTTAAGAAGCTAATACTTTGGTTAAAGTAGTTATTGAATTGTATAATGATTTACAAACTAAGAGGACTTCTATTCACAAGATTGATGAAATTATCTATGAGGAGGAAAATAATTTAAATCTAAATTTAACAACATGGAGTGAAATTAGCGATATAAACCCAAATTTACTCCTTCAAGGAGTAATTGATGATATTTATAAATCGTTTGAGTTTCAAAAGACTAGTATTTAGATCCAAAGTGTTGCATGAATTGATTAAGAATTTGGATGAGAAATGCATAGAAATAATGGACGGTTTAAATGATATTTTGGAAGAATTTGATAATATCAAATGTAATTTTTTCAATGAGAATATTGATACTCTTCTAGTGGACCAAATTAAATCAAAAATTTAAAAAATTGGTAATGGAAGATGATGAAATAACTAAAAATTTCAATATCAATTCATTTGACAGGTTGGTATTATGCAAGAATTTTATAAGTTAGCTGAAGAAAGTGGTGAATAAATTGAAAAGGATTCTAGGTAAAGTTACAAGGGATATCGATAAAAAATACATGGTCAATCATTATACTTGTAGACTAGAGGAAGGAGACGTACAGGGAATCATCAAACATTTTGTTTACTACCAACACCAGATGGCTATGTGGGAGGAAGAAGATCAGGGAAAATTCAAACAAGAGAAAGATGATGTAGGTTCAAGCTAAGCTAGGTGGCCATGATTGGGATGGTTCCAATCTCTTAATTGGTCAAAGTTTTAGGGTTTACTTAGTCAAACATTTGTAACAACTTTTTTATTTTTATGGGATCATGTTTACTTGAACCTGTTATACTCTATTTTTAGTAATTTTGTTAGTTAAGGTTCATTTGTAATAGCTCAACCTTTGGAACTTATAAATAGTTAAAAATTCATTAATTTAAGAGGGAGATAGATCATTTGGAGAAGTTACTCTTTGAGCTTAGAAGAGTGCTTCATATACTTTGAGCCTTTAAGTTATATTCAGAAAAATAGTTTTCCGTGAAAATTTTAGTTTATTGTGTTAATCATTGATCAATTTATAGCTTGTGAATGTTTAATTCCTTGATGTGATTGGTTAATCTTCCTTTATCCAAATTATATTTTTCAATTCATGTGAAAAGTGATATCGCTTGTATTATATCAGTTGTGGAAATTTTTTTTCCTTTCTGTTAAAAGGTTGCATTATTATTTATAGGCATAGATAGAGGAGGATTGAAAGAAATTTGTATATCATATATTGTTGTGGGGAGTTGATTATGCATTTAAGTGAGTATATTTTTTTAATTTACTTGGTACATCAAATTTTTATTTTGTTATCTCTAAATTTAAGCTCATCATTTGAGTAGATCAGAATTATTTTCAAATTCTTTAGCCTTACTTATTGATCTAAAATCAAGTGCTTTAAGTTTCAAAGGAAGTCGGCCTTATCCGGAGGTTCATCCCAAAAAAAAAAAGGTCACACAACTTATGGATGTTACAACATTGCATGGGATCACTAAAAAATTCAACAAGTGCATGATCCATGTGACAACAGTTTTTGGCACGCCCGATGGGACAAGAGAGTTTTTACTTCTCTTCATATTTTCATAACTCAAAGTACCTCATGACTCCATATCTCTAGATTTCATATCTCAATGTTTTAACATATGTGAATAATTACAACAATAGCTTCTGCGAGATGAGATCAGAAGGAAATTATCAGCATATTAAGTTATCCTTGTCTCCTCTAAGAAGACGAAGAGACATTTCAAGATCACTATTCATAGTGTCACAATGCAACGGTCATTCTACTCCTCCTTACGGAATATTACCTCCACCTAGGAACAATAAAACTCTCGGTAGAATTTCCAGGAACTAAATATTTCCTACATTTAATGCCAACATCCACATTCTATTAGCCCAATGAGATCCCATACCTGCTACCGCACTCAAAATTTTACTATTTTACACAAGGGAAACTCGTATCACTTAAAAGAGGGAAAAAATGAGAACTGATGTTGAAAATAATGCACCACAAAAAATTTACACTTTGATGGTAACGTCAAGCTCCAATGCAATAAGCAAGATTTGAATCAATGGAAAGAAAATGCAAGTAAGAAAAACAGGTCTACTCATTCTCATAGATCAAAAAAAGGAAGCAAAAATAGGGGTTATCTGTAACCCCCATGCCTAAACAAGGAAAGAATATCAATTATATCACTGAAACATATGACGTGAATGACGCATATGACACCACTAAAGGAGTTAGAATTTCAAATAAGGAATGTAACTCCTATGACACACTGACACAAATGAAAATGAAAAATTCTATGACAGAATCTGACACTTGTCATTTGACTTCCTAAGACTTATGAATCTCGCAAGGTGAGATGACTTTACCAGGGAATGTGGAAAATGACTATGCATGTCACACAAACTAACACCCCCCTTTGATCAAAGTTGAGGAAGAGGTCAAGGTAAGCTAAAAAAAAAAAAAAGAATCCCGTAGAGAACTAAGAAAAATGTGTCAATGGGGTCTGACAACTAAAGGCGTAATAAGGTGCCAATTTACAAACAAAATCTATCTACAAAGAAGAAGAGGAGATGAAGGAGGAATATATATCCTAAAGAAGATGGGTGGTTGTAGTAGATCTTACCATAAGAAGAGAACGCAATTGAATAAATTTCACCTCAGTGAAGGGTTTGGTGCATATGTCTGCAACCTAATCAGCTGTCTGAACATACTGTATGTTGATAATGTTTTCATGTATTAGGTCCCATATGAAGTGCATTTGAATCTCAAATAGTAGTAGGAGCACAAAGGAGCACAAAGGATTTGATTACTTGATGGATATTCTGGATATAATAAGATCTTGGTTAAATAATCTAATAAGTTCAAAACAACATTCACTACTGAGTGCGGTACATACACCTATAATAAAATGTTATTTAGATTATCCAATCCTGGTGCTACTTTGCAAAGAGCCACAAACATGGCATTTCAGGGGATAATCAACGATATATTCTTAGGTTTACCTTGATGATATAAATATATAATCTAATAATGCAAAAGACCACATCATGCATATAAGGAAGGTTTTATGAAGGTGTAGGGAGTTTGGGGTTTCACTCAATCCTAAGAAATGTATTTTACTGTGCATGAAGGGAAGTTTTTGGAGAATTTAGTTTCAGCAGAAGGACTACTAATCGATCCATATAGGATTCATTCGATTGTGTGTTTATCTCTCCCAAGTCACAATAAAGGTCTGTAATGTTTTATTGGAACCATAAATTCCATGTGAATATTTATCCCTCAATTCACAACATTGGCTAAACCAATGATAGCCATGTTGAAGAAGAACATGCATTTCTCATGGAAAAAAGAAAGGAAAGAGAGATTTGAAGCCATTAAGAAATAAATTTCTCAAGATCCCAAACTAATAAACCCTAGGTTTGATAAAGATATTGTTTTGTTATGCTTTTGTAGGAAAATAGAGCATTTCAGGTATCCTCACCCAATAGAATAACGAATCAAAAAAACAATCGATTTCCTTCTTTATCTAATTCCTAAAATATTATGAGCTAAAGTTTTCATTTGTTGAGAAACAATTCTTTTCTACCATTCAGAATTTGAAGAAGTTCAGACATATATTATCGAAAAACAAATTATAGTTGATGGTGTCTCATCCCGACCCTAAGGAATTTTTGCTAAATAAAGACATGAATGAAAAATATGCCAGATGGGTTACTAAAGTTATGGAATATGATGTACAAATTAAGGTCACTAATTTCATTAAGGGTAAGGGTCTATGTAGATAGTTGGCTATAGATTTAGAGACAAAGTCTTGAAATGACATAGTGTTCCTGAATGAACCTTAGGACAATGACCAAGTTGATTGGTTGTCAAAGATGAAAAATTTCCTCATGTTAGCGGTATATCCTGCTAACATGGATAAAACTCAAATTTGAAGTTTCCTTCTTCAATCTGTTCCTTATGTATTTGTGGATAATGTTCTTTTTCATAGATATTTAAATGGTGTTCTACTTCAATGTATAAGGATAGAACAAACTGATAAGATTTTGTAAGAATTTCACATTGGTTTCTCTAGAGGACATTACTCTGCAAAGACTACTGTGGTAAAAATCATGATGGATTGTTAATATTGGCATGATTTATTCAAGGATACTCATCTTTGGGTAAGGAAATGCAAGCAATGTGCCGTTTTCATAGGGAAACAGAGATTGGCATCCCTCCATCTTCACCCAATTCAAGTTGATCAACCTTTTGATTAGTGGGGACTAGATTTTATCAAAATGCTTAATCCTCCATCTAGCGATGGACATAAATGTGTTCTCACTGTGACGGACTATTTCACTCACTAGATGAAAGCCGTGGCACTAAAATAAGGAAATGAAAAGGTTGTTCTTCATTTTCTAGAAGGAATAATGACATGTTTCAGTTTTCCATTCACAATAATTTAAGAAAATGAAATGGCATTTCTATGTTTGAAATTAACTAAATGGGCTGTCAAGAATGGGGTTTATCTAAAATTTTTATAAAATTACTACCCACAGGAAAATGGATTAGTCAAATCTAATAACAAAAATCTCATACGGATCATCAAGCGTACAATGGAAACCAATAGAAGAACTTAGTACACTCAACTTAAAAGCACCCTATACGCAGACCAAATCACAAATAAATGAGCAATTAGAAGTTCATCATTTATGCTAGTTTATGGAAGGGAATCCAAGCTCCCACTATATCTAGAACTTCCTTCATTGGTATTAGCATATCAATTGGAACTTATGGAAAGCGATTCAATGATAGTCATGTATTCCAAATTAATGGAGTTAGAGGAAATAAGGAATAAAACAATAATGACTCAAGAACAACATCAGTCTCAGGTTAAAATATCTTTTAATAAAAGGGCGTCTAACAAAGAGTTCTATGAAAGATATTTGGTTCTTAAATGGGATGCTGATAGAGCCAAGTTGGGTATGCATGTTAAATTATAATCCCTTTGGAGTAGGCCAGATATTATCACAAGTTGCAAGGAAGAAAACTATTTTTACTTATCAAGAATCAATGGAGAAGAATTTCCCATCCATGTGAATGAGATTCATCTCAAAGCATTCTTTCAATGACAATTTTTTTATTTTACTATGTTTTTTTCGTCTATTCCACCAAATGCTTCACACATTGTGATGCTTTTTTTTTTTCCGTTTCTTTTCATTTGGAGTGTTTCCTAAATATTTAATTTTTTAGACTATCTTTCCCCAAGGTTTTTTTAATCTACTTGCATAGATATTAGAAGGAAAATATTCCCTGGAGATCACCAAAAATGTTAACCTTTAAATTTACCTTAATGGGAAGGTGTTGTTTAAAAATTGTCAAAATTCTTTAAACCTTCTTGAACTCTTTTTTCCTAAACATGATTTTAAAAAGTATGAATTTTTAGAGTTCAAGTTTTGAATATTTTTTTATTGCAAAATAAAATTTTGATTTGGAGTTTCGAACTCCAAAATCCTGAAAGTTAGAAATTTTGTAGTTTTCGGTGTTTCGGGTTTCATAATCCTCTTTAACTTTTTTAATTTATTTTTGTTTCACCAGTTTCTTTATGGATTTGATGAAATAGATAAGGTGATGGGCCAAGGAGTAAGACCTATTGCGATGGTTGGGTAGAGGTTGTAGGCGCGTCCTGACTTCTCGATCAAATGTTGACTATAGGAGATTCCTTTTGGATTGGAGGAACTACCTGAAATACAAAACAAGACCAAAAGAGAGAGTTAAATAATACATGTTAGTGGGCTGCCTAGTGTGTACTAGATCTGGGAAGTATGATACTTCCTTGATGGTTGTCAACCCCCTATTTAATACAACTGTAGTTAATGCAAGAGATAAAATAAATAATTAAAATCCTATTGTAGTTAATATGATTTAGGTATCTCATTCAAATACAATAATCAAATCTAATATAACAGGTTAGGTTATGATTAGATCTAGAATTTGAGTAGGTGGTCGCGGTGTTGGAATAGGTCAAGGTCAAGTTCTGGGTAGCATAGGTTACTTGAATGTAGGTTATTAGGTTTATGTTACTGCTAGGATTACCAAATACAAAGACCAATGTTGGTAAGTTTTGACCGAAAACGTTTAAGAGGTAATTAATGATGGTTAAGGTGAGATGCTAGAAATTCAATAAACTCAATTTTGGGGGTTTGTCTAAGATTGAACAAAGGATGGTGAGGGGAATATTTATGTCTTTGGAGGTGTTTGGAGTACTCATAGGTATTCAGGAATCAAGTATAGGTGATTAAAAGATTATGAAAGGTGTTTGGAGTACTCATAGGTATTAAGGAATCAAGTATAGGTGATTAAAAGATTGTGGGTGATGGAATGGTTGGGTTCATAGGAAGTTAACAAGGGTGGGATGAAAAATGGAAATAGATGCTAATAAAAAAAGATGAAGAAACTATGTAATCTAGACAAGTATGAAAGGATGCATGTTAGAGATAAACTTACTGGTGATTGTAGATTTAATGGCTAGATGATTATGGTAGTTGATATGTGTAATGGTGCTCAATGTCACAATAGTGCTTCCTGAAATGCTACCATGAATGAAAATAGCTTCAAATCCATCTTGGTGCTGATTATGGATGTATGGATGTGCGAAAGCGATCTAGTTCTTGATTGCATACAAGTATTCTTCGTTCCAAAACTTGAGAATGTGGCCAAGCTCTCAAAAAAGGTTTCCAAAATGAATATATGATAATCGACTATGGTTTATGGTGACCGGGGTCGGTTTTGGGTTGACCGGTGTCGGTTAAGGTGGGAAATCCTAGCTTTACTAAAATTGTCAGATCTTGGCAATCTTTTGGGCTAGCTCTGTCTATTCTTGTGGATCAAAATGGAATGTCACATTTTAATGAGTGGGAATGTGGTTAGAGGGAGAATAGGCATGTGATTTTAAGGGTTACACTAAGTCTTAGTTCATTAAGGTAGGTAGGAATAAGTCTTAGTTATTTATGGTTAGTGAATGTTGAGTCCTAGTAAAGGGGAAATATGCTAAAAATAGGTTTGTGATGACGTGTCTAGGTGAGGTGGAAATGATTTTTTAATTAAGGTAATTAAATAATGAATACTGTCATCATAGGTATTAATTTATTTATAAATAATTAAAACAATATTAATGTGGGGTAGAATGGTCATGGTTAGGTGAATATGTTTAAGTTAGCAATTATTAAAGGGATGAAGGGGAGTGTGACCCAATTTTGGTTTCTATAGGTTTCCCCTTTTTGTTGTGTAGCTTGTATGTTTAAGCGATGCTGACAAAAATAAAACATGATTGCCCCATGCATGGGTGAAGTTAACCCCCCTTAAACGAGGCACTGATGATGTGTAATATGAAATTAGTGAGTGGTTTGATAAATGTGAAGTTGGTGAAGATAGGAGGGAAAGGGTTTGAGTATGATGGGAAAGGGTGATGTTCAAGTCTAGTAATAGGCAATAGGCCAGGGTAAAAGTCAGGTCATGGGTAATGGCAATCAAATAAACGCACATGTATAGATTGCAGTATAGTACCAGGTGGAAGAGATTCCAAACTTTACATCGTTGAAGGTCAATAGGTTTATCTAAATAAGGGTGAAGTGATTCAGGTATCTAAGGTATAGGATATGGTTTGGAAACATAGTGTAGGTCAGGTGCATGAACATTTAGGTATGTTCTGGTACACCAAAGTTTTGGGTCGGGATGAATGGAACAACAATAGGAAAGGTATATTTTTTCGGATAAAACAATGTAGGTAACAACATCAAAAGGTATAGAGAGTACATAAGGTCAATGGTCACACCAAGTAGGTTGGGTTCAAGAAAATAGGTCATGGCATGGGTAAGGCCCAGGTATAGGTAAAATAATAGATCCTAAGATGCAACTAAGGAAATGTATGGGTTATTTGGGATTGTAGATATGGTTCCATAGGTGTTCGGGATGAGGAAAGGGATGTGAGCACTAATGGTTGTAGGTAAAGGGGAGCTTAACAGGGAAAAATAGTTATGGGCGTTGAATGATGTTAGTTTACTAGGACACAAATATGACTAGAATTGGTCAGGTCAAGTTGGGTTTATGAAATAAAAATTCCGTATTTAATTGAATCATTTTTGTGTTGTGACTCTGGAGAAAACAAAAGAATAATTTGAATTTCAGTACTTTATACCAAAGAGAAGGACATGGCATTATACCTAGTTGATGTGGAGGGTATGAGTTGGTAAGAGGAATGAGGGAGATGGGTCCACAAGCTTTGGGGGATTGATTTTATTGGTTGGATTAGAGGAGTGGATTTAGATGATTTGAGCATGCAAGAGGCAGGAGAGGGTTTGGGTTGTCCACTAGTGCAGCGGCCAGACATACCACCACATTGATGACACTGCGACGAGGTAGGATTCGATCCCTGTATGTCATTTGTTTGAAAATAGGTTGGTAAAAGTGGTGTTGGGTAAAACCGTGATGGGTGGGGGGTGTAATTTTTAATTTGTGGTTAAAAATTGGGAAATGAGGTAGGGGGAGGTTCTAGGTATGGTAAATAAGGGTGTGGGATGGTTTCAGGTTAGGTTTGGGTAAGGTATGATAGCGTTATAGGTTAGATTTGAGAAGTTTGGGAGAAATAGGGGGGGTTTTTGGATTGGTTGCCATAACAGTGACCAATGTCGGTCCATAGTTGGCCGACGTTGGTTTTCATTAGCCAGCATCGGTCAAGTATCAGGTGACCAATACTGGTCATGATGGAACCGATGCTGATCATAAGTAACCGATGTGGGTCTAATTTGGGGAAAAAATATCTCGTGAAACAAGGGTAGCGTGAGAGAAAAAGAGAGGTAATTAGGTGAAAATGTAGGTTTATTGAGAATGAGTAGGGTAATAGGCATAAATGGTATGAGTGTGTGGTTATAAAATGGAGTAATCTATATGGTTGGGGTATAATAAGCATGAAGGGTTAGGGAATAGATTTTTTGGGTAAAAGATGTGTTGGGTATGGTGAAGATTTAAGAATGGAATGATTTGTTTTGTGTAGGCTAGGGACCAATTACTAGCGGGTACCGAACTAGTAACCAATATGTGACCATTTTTTTTTTGTTTACTAGCGGTATGAGTGAGCATCATGGGAGTGGTGGAACATTATAGATGTTAGCCTTATCTAGGCTAGACAATATAGAAACATAGTTAAGGAACTGAACTTGATGGTCGCACTCATCAACATGTGGGATTCATTGAAAAACACATTTCATCTACCGATAGGTGAGATCACATTCACCCTAGAGGACATGTACATGATCTTATGACCATGGTTAATGGGGGTACAAGTTTACCCTATTTCTTTACATGCATTAAAGGAGCTGATGTTGATGGTTTTTGGAGAGGTGATGGTAGAGATGAGGTTCTATAACATGAGCCTGAGCTATGGAGAGATGTACACAATCCATCCTGATTAGATGAGCCTAGTGGTCCTAATTATGGAGGCAGTGTGTTGTTGTGCACTACCAGATGCAGAGGGTGGGAGATTCCCATGGGAATTTTTTGGGGTTCTCCATGACATGATGGAGGATAGGACTTGATTTTCTTGGGCACCATCCTACTTGGTGCAACTATACAGGGAGTTATGAGCCTAAAGATGGTTGTGGAGGTTCAAATTTTGTTGCATCTTTCTCTTACACTGTTGGGAATATGAGCACATTGTATGTGTGGCGTCTAGCTAGTATGCCCTGAGTAGATGCATTCAAGGTGGGATTTATTTGAGTTGTCTATAGACATTGGGTGCATATTGTTGGAGAGTGTAGTCCTGTCAGGTCTACTCATGATGTGGCATATTATATGCAAGCATTAGAGGGATTATCTTGTGTTGACATCATTTGGAGGCCATATGTTGGCTTCCCTTCATACAAGAAGATGGCGGTGGAGCTGTATGAGGTACATCTACTCAAGTGGATATAGGGACGTCATTCCCATGAGCACGAGATGATACATGTAGATAGGGTTAGATAGTAGTTTGGGCTGCCCATGATGTGCCACCATCATTCACTGAGTATAAGAGGGATGATGTTAAGAGGCCTATGCCTCTACTATAGCTAACAGTATTGACCAGGAAGGAGGAACATACATTGGACTGGTGAATTGATGATGTCAAGGTTATAGATAGGTATAAGTAGTGGTGGGTAGTCCATCTATGAGTAACATCACCTAGGCTAGGGCAGGAAAATTTAGCTACCCTTACAGTTCAAAGGGATACTTTGCAAGGGAAGGTTACCACCTAACAGGCCCATATTATGGGTTTACAGGGTTAGTTTATAGGATCTGAGGCATAGGTGCCCAAAATACAAGAATAGGTGGTAGTGTTACTGTTATCACCGAATCACAGCACCCCTGTGCATGTATTTGAACTCACAGTGTGATTGGATAACATGGGTACTATCTCCAAGTTGTGGGACTTGCTACTTGAGATAGACCTCCAGAGAAAGCTGGTTCTTACTCCTAAACTACCTGCCACAATCTACTCTAATGCAGGATAAGCTAACTGTTCTAATCTAAATTTCTAAGGGACCAGGGAGAGAGAATACATAAAATGAAAGCCTACACTAAAGCGGTGATACACCAGAAAAGGAGGGTGTGAGAGTAATCTCCAAATGTGTGAAATACAGAGGCAAAAGTGCACACTAGAAGAGGTGATGACAGTTCACCATAATCTAGCAAAATGCATTCACAACAATATTCCAAGCATACACAATGTTAGTGAATTCCTGCAAGAACATAATAATAGACACAATATTCTTGTAGAAAGATAAAAGGGGCAAGAAGAATGCAAAAAAAACACAGCAGGGGAAGATACATCCACAAACTTTGTATTTTATTGCTTCCTGGTATGCACACTTCAGTCTATTACAAGATAAGGGCCTGGATCACCATGCAAGGAGTCCACTACAAGGGCCTGCAACACACTGGCTTCACAAAGCAATTTTGGAAGAGCTTTACTACCCAAAAACTCCCTCCTCTTGCACCTTGTCTGCTCCTTGACCCATCAAAGAACAATTGCCATACTTCATTCTTGTCTTTATGTTCTGGCTTGGTGATGCTAGGAAGAGGTTGATTCTCTTCATGTATGCAATAAACTCCTAGCTCAGATTCTTCTATTTCTTGATAAGGATCAAAATCATACAACTTGCTTGCCCATTCATCAAGAGTCAAATCTGGTATGCTTCCAACCTTGGTGTCAGCTTCATCAGTGCTTGGATAATCCTCCTGATCAAATGCTGAACAGTTGGTATTGATTTGGCTTGGAGTGTAAGGCTCAATGTGAAAGTTTGCAATAGGTTCAGACCTAATTGTGGCTTTGGTTCCATATCTTGTTCTGAAAAACATGTGCGACCAATCCGCTGAAAGATAGCCTCCGATTTTAGCAGTGAAGTCTCTTGACAAGCACAATGCAAAGAGTGGTGGCAGGTCTATGACTGACACATCTTGAAACACTACTACATTGGGACATGCGTGTAGTGTGAGGCTCAAACCTTTGATTACTCCAACCGTTGTCACTGCTGTCACGTCTAATTGCACTACACCCTTGGAGACGACTTCATATTGAAGCCCTAACTGGTTAGCTATCTGTTTTGGCATTACTGAACTACTTGCCCCAGAGTCAATCATGCAATTATGCACCAGCTTATCTCCTATGATCAATGAAACAAAAAATGGAGGGGGCTTCAACATTTTACCTTGTTGTCCTCCATGATTTCCTTCAGGCTAGGTAGCATTTGTGAGTACCTCCTCTTGCATCTGGACATGGTGATTTAAAGTTGACCAGTCCTTCATGGTAGCTTGTAGCAAATCTCTTTGGCCTGGGATAAATAGTGATTGCCACATTGATATGTTGACATTTGTCTTCTTCATCTGATCAATGATGTTGAATGGGGATGAAGCATCTCTTTGTTGTACCTTGGCCTGTACATTCATTCCTTGTGTATGGGCAGCAACAACTGGCATTTGAGTTGGCCTAGGGGCCGTTTTAGGTGCTCCTTGTATGTTTGGAGCTACAGTTTTTCTGCCAGCGGCTTGTGGAGTGGTAGAAGGTTGTGGATTACTCGACGCCAATGGATGTTCCTCCCCCAAATTTCTCCTCTTTGACCTTTTGTTGGCTGCAACACTTTGAGAGGTTATTTGATTCATACCACAGAAATCTTCAGCCTGCTAATTGACAAGAGTAGTTTCGTTCAGAGATGTTCCTTGCTGAGGTGCCCCTTGCTGTTGGTCTTCTTTGTGGGTGGACTCTTGCGACCCACTGATGGTTTGCACCATCAGGGCCTGATTTAATGCACCATTAAAGCACATTGATTGGTTATGTGGCTGACTACATGGGAAACACCAATCATATTCTTGGGGCATGTTATTTTGGACTGGCACCAAAGCTCTGGATGCAGATGCAACATTGGGGTTGTAGGGCTGAAATGGTGTATTGGTAGGAGGCCTTGCTTGATTCTGATTTGCAGCTGGATTGGGTGGTCTTTGAGGTTGATATGGTTGCCTGTTAGGATGAGCTTGAGGCTGATACGGTCTAGCACTCTGAGCTTGCTATCTTTTGATAGTAACCAGCTCATTTCCCAAATTTTGCAATTGTTTCATGACCTCTTGGAGTTCATTTGAAGCACTAGAGGATGAAGTAGAAGTTTCATTTAAACTTTGATTTCTAGGAGTGGGAATAGGAGCTAAGACAGGTGCTTGACTAGTACTTGGGCTCTCTAAACTTGGATATAATGGCATTGGGGGCCTAGGAGCTAGCTTACCAGCTTGAATAAGATAGTTTTCAGCCCTAATGGGAATGCTATAAGAAGCAGGTAAGGTTGTGCCTCCCATAGATTGAATTAACATAGAAATATCAGAATTCAAAGCTTTAAGATAGTATAGAAAAGCACCTTCTGCTGTTGGCCTGACTGCCACCGAAATCTTATCCCAAGACCTTTGAAATCTGAAATTGAAGTCAGTCAGCTGCTCATCGGGGGCTCTCTTGATAGTTGTCAATTGTTCTAGCAGAGACAAATTGTCTCCCTTTTCTCCAAACTGCTCATGGAGAACTATGCATAATTGATTCCAATTCGTGATAGAACTAGCTTCAAGGCTCCTGAACCATTGCAATGCCTTCCCTTTGAACGATGATGCCAGTAGTTTGATAGCCACATCCATTTCATTTATCTCATGGATTGCACAGACGTTAGCAATGTCTTTGACATGATCACCAGGGGTGCTGTGATTCGGTGATAACAGTTACAGGCCTAGAATTCCGAAGGATAGACACCCGTAAAGGGTGGAGATGGAGATGGGGGACATGTAGCTACCCTACAAGAACGTGTAGTAGGGTTTCAGGGCTAGTTGGCCATTGCATAGGCCCAAATTGTGGCCATACATGCCCAGCTCGTAGCATAGGAAGCATTACAGGCACCGGTATAGGATTAGGGACAGGGTATTATGGTACATGTATAGGGCTCGAGACCAATGGTGCCACTGTAGATAGTATCGATTCCCAGGTTTAGGGATGCCCTGAATGAGGTCAGGTACTATCAAGATCATTTGAGTACTTCCAGGATAGATGTCCCTTCCTATGAGGATCACATGGTATAATAGGCCTCAAGTGAGAGGACTATATCTCACACACAGTGTAGAGAGTATAGGGGGCTGGCGAGCCCATAGATAGGGTCAGGGAGAGGTGAATAGATCATGAAGGATGGATCTAGCTACAGGCCAAATAGATGCAAGGGCCAGACCCAAACCAAGTGGAGAGATGGTGGTAGGGTGCTGCACTAGAGTGGAGGAGGAGGAGACAGATGATACTAGCACAAACATCAGGTGGGATGATGATTACTCACCTTATATGTTCACAATATATATTTTGTATATTTTTTATTTATTCTTGCCTACGTGCCGAAGATAGCAAGGATGTACAGGAGAGTTTTGTGATTTTTTTATTATTATAATAGCTTGCGTGCCAAAGATGTTAGATTGTATATGAGAGACACGTGTATTGATTATGATTTTGTGCACTTATGTATAGACACATAGATTTTGATGATGTTATATAGGTATGGTGGTTTTCATGGTATGATTTTGTAGTTATGTGTGTAATTTCCAGTGTTATTATTATGGGATGGAAAATAGGTGGATTAGGCATGTTGAAGTCAAGGTAATAAGTTTGATTAAGTGAGGTCACTTAGGCATGGTGGAGTAATTTTGGTTTAGTCATGATGGATTCAGGTCATTTTGGGCATTGTTTAGGTAGGTATAGGCATGAAGGAGTCAGGTCATATGCATGGTTGAGTCAGGTCAATTGGGCATAGTTTAGGTAGGTATAGGCATGGAGTCAGGTCATAGGCATGGTTGAGTTCGGTATAGGCATGATGAATTTATGTATAGGCATGGTTGAATCATGGTTTATGGTTTTTATTTAAGTTCTAAGTTGTTGGTAACATGGAATACAAATGATTATTTTCATTCATGTTATGGTTTAAATTTCTAAATATTTGCTATGGTGGAAATATAAAAATGATAAATGAATGACTTGACGAAGTGGTAAAAATGGTTGTTAATTGATGCTTGTTTGGTTTAATTTCTAATTATTGATATAAAATGGAAATTACCTAAGGTATAATGTGAATCAAAAATTTAAAAGGCGAACTTTTTTAGGGTAAAGGGTTTCTGAGCTAACTTCAAAGTGCCCCATGCGCTAGAAGTGTTGTCTACATATCCTTAGTGAAAAAGGGGCCTTAGGGCGATGCAATCTTCCCATAAGCTATTGTAGAATGTGATGAGGTAGAGGAATATTTTGGTAGGTTTTAGGTATGATTTAGTGTTGGTCATAGGAATGTTTAAGTCTTAGGTGATAGGCATGGTTGAGTCTTAGATGATAGGCATGGTTGAGTCTTAGATGATAGGCATGGTTGAGTCATTTAAATGTAGGTGTCGATGGTCTAGTCCTGTATAGGATAATCAATAAGTAATGAGGAAGGTGAATAGGAAGAGGTGGTAAGAGAGCCACTCAATTGATAAGAACCCTAATGATTCTACCATACCTAAGATGGGCTTATGAATGTAAGACCCTAAAGGCAATGCATAATGGACTATTCTAAGGAAGAATAAAGTCACACGATCACAAAATGTCACAGTTGCGAAGAGTCCCTTGAGAAGAGAGAAAATTAGGGGGACAAGGTAACGAGGTGAAAGTAGGTGGTTTAGTTTAACTTAGTGTATGAATTTTTTTTTACTTGATAAGAAACCCATGAACGAAAAATAGGCAAGCCTATGACAAAAATTTATCATTTTCTTCATTTTTTTTTGTTTTTTTGATAGACTGATTGATGCAGGAAGTCTATATGGGATGATTATCTTATCTCCTTAAGGTCTTCATGAAGTTGATCAATGTGGGAAGCTTGTAAAACATTTTATTGTATTTTTGCAATGAATTTATATAGTTGTCCTTCAAGGGAGTAGTATATTTATAGCGGTGAGATAAGAGATGTCCTTTTTGAGGAAGTCATATATTTGCTAGAAGTTTGACTCAAGGAGTTGAATCCCATTTTTTTGGGTGTTTAAGTCATGGGAAAGACTATAGAGGAAGATTAAAATATTGTTTAGAAGAAAAAACCATAGTACACAAAGGTTAACTATGAAAGAGATGGTTTTAAGTGATGAACGACCATATGATTCTATCTTTGAAAAAGATGAAAATTATCCATGAGAATCATGCTATGAGTAGATCCATAATACTCATATTGAAGATAAGGCTGAAAGGTGATGGATAATCAAATGAATCTTGTTTAGTCGTTGATCCTCAAAAAGGGTAACATGGAAGGTGAAAAATGCTCAAGGGACAAGTGGTCAGTAAAAAGAATGTTATATAGGAATTGATTTAAATAATAAAATGGTCTAAGATGTAAGGAATTTATGGGCTCATGTTTGATTTTACCTTTGACTGAAGACAAATTATAAGTACCTTATCCATGTGCTATGAGTAACGATATAGGGTCCAAGCCAATTAGGAGAAAATTTTCCCCATTTATTTTTCTCTTCTTTGGTTACATGTTGATTTTCCTTCAGGATGAGGTCACTAAATTGGAAGGTTCATTCATGGAAACATTTTTCATAGGGCCGCTTGATACATTTTTGGTAAATTTGGAGATGGTCAAGAGCATTGAGATGATGTTCATCTAATAACTCAAGTTGTGCTAAACGGTCCAGGTGAAATTCATCATTAATGAGCATGTCTTGTAGTGAGATATGGTGAGATGGAATATAGACTTCGAGAGGCAAGATAGCCTTTGTACCATAGACTAGAGGAAAAGGTGTGATAGAATTCAAAGTGTGAATACTATTGTGATAAGATCATAAGGTGAAAGGAATGTGCATATGCTAATCCTTCTCGTATCATCAACTACTTTCATAAGAATTTTGTTCAAAGTTTTATTGGTTGATTCTTCTTGGCCATTGATTTGTGGGTAATAAGTTGAAAAGAAACTGAGTTGGATACCAAAAGAGTTACAAAGTTTTCATAGGGTTTTGTTTTTGAATTACTTTCCATTACGAGTGATGAGGCGGTAAGGAACACCAAAGAAAAAAATCATGTGGTGGTTGATGCATTCACATATTTTCTTAGGTTTTGTAGAAGTGAGGGGAATGGATTCTACCCATTTAGTGTATTATTCAGTAGCATTTATAATCCATTGATGGCATTGTGAATAATGAGGATTAATCTCTCAGACAAGATCTAAACCCTAGTGAGAGAAAGGCCAAAGGTCTCGTGCGACCTGTAAGGCATGACTAGGTGTGTGATGAATATTAACACGTTGATGGAATTTTAAAACAACATTTTACATAGTCACTAATAGTCGCGGTTTAGGGTTAGACAATAATATCCAAGGAGAATAATGCATTTAGTGATAGCTAAACAACTAAAGTGGCCTACAAAATTCCTTCATGAACTTCCTTAATGGTGTAAGGAATTTCAGAACTTGTAAGGCATCATAAGAGAATATTGTTGAAGCCACACTTATAAAGGATACCACCCATGATGACATAGAAATAGACACTTTTAAGAAAGGCATGTTGTCCATTACGAGTGAGATCAGGAGGTAGAATGGAAAGGGAAAGATCATCTGCAAACTACTTATACCAAAGGTCATGTGGGTCAGGTGCAAAAGTTCTGATGGAGTGGACCTCATGAGGTAAATAAAAAGGTGATTACAACCTTTGTATTGTGACAAAGATTATAGATTTGGCAGGTGAAGCAGGTATCTAAGAATCCAAGCATGCCATGGTATCCACAAATTTATTGGTAGAATAAAGGTGATTTGAAGTTCGTAATAGTCAAAGGTAGTCAAAAGTATGTCAACATGATGCTTGTACTTTTGCAGTATTTCATTATGAAATTCATATATACCATTGACTTGATTTACAACTAGTTGCGAATCACCAAAGATATTGATTTTATTAACATATAAGGTATAAGTAGCCTAGAGACCCAACACAAGTGCTTCGTATTTGGTGATTTTGTTTTTACAATAAATATCTAGTTTGAAAGATAAAGGCATTTGTTCACCACCAAGAGGAATCAACATAACACCTGCACCACCCCCACAGTGACATTTGGAACCATCAAATAAGATGGTCATTTTGTAAGTGGTATCATCCTAGGAGAGGGTAACAATGGATTCATCTAGGAAATCGAAGTTAAAGTGTTACTACTCGAAAGAGATGCATCTTGTAGTTGGTCAGAGATGGTTTGGACTTTGATAGAACTTTAATGGATGAATTCGAGCTCAAGATCAACAAGAAGCATGAGCCAGTGTGAAACCCATTGATGTTGGTAGGGTTTGGTGTACATGTAATGTAAGGGGTCAGTATTGGTGACAAAAAAGGTTTTGTGGTTAAGAAGGTAATGATGAAGCTTAGTGGAGACAAAAACTATAGATAAGAAAAAATTTCTGTGTGGGTGTATCTAGTTTCATAGTCCAAAAGGGTATGGCTTATGTAATAAACTACTTGCTCTCTATTTTGCTCAATGCAATGAGTGAGCATAACTCCTAACGAATGGTCAGTAGCGGAAATGTATAGGTAAAAGGGTTGGTCATCCTTAGGGGAATGAGCACTGGTGGTTGAATAAGGTATTTTTTTAAAGCATTAAAGGCTTTGTTGCATTCATCATCCCATTTGAATGAGATGTCCTTTTTGAGGAGATGATGAAATGGTTGATAGTAGTCTGAAAGTTGTGAGATGAAATGAAAAATAGATTGTAACTTACCTTACAAAATTTGAACTTTATCGAGATTATTAGGAGGAGAAATTTTTAGAATAGCCTTCACTTTAGCAATATCAAATTCTATGCCATGTAAAGAAATGATGAAACCAAGTTATTTTTCCTAAAATTACCACAAAGACACACTTCTTAGGTTGAAGGTGAACACAATACTTGATGAGGCAGTAAAAGATGACCTTAAGGACTGTCAGGTGTTTTTCCAAATGTTTAGATTTAGTAAGAAGTTCATCTACATAATATTCTAATATGTGATGCATGATGTCATGGAAGATATAAGTCATGGCTCGTTGATATGTAGCACCAACATTTTTAAGGCCAAAAGGCATGACCCAATAGCAAAAGTTCCCCCAAGGAGTGATGAAGGAATTTTTGTGTTGATCTTCTGGAGTAAGTAGTATTTGATTATAACCTGATAAACCATCCATGAGTGATAGCATCTCATGGCTGGCAGTGAGATCAACCAGTTGGTCAGTGCCTGGTAGGGGAGAAATCATCTTTAGGGAAAGCGAGGTTGCGGTCATGGAAATTCGGTGCAAAAGAAAAGTCCCCCTGTATGCTTTTGTGATAGGGATGATGTTAGAAATCTATTGGGGATAGTCAATGGGTAGGATAAAATAAACTGAGAGAAGGCACTGAAGTTCTTCTTTAACAAAAACAGCAATGCGAGGATGCATTTTCCGCAGTTTTTGTTTTATGGGTTTGACATCAAGATTGGTTATGATATTGTGGACCACATTGTTTAGGTCAATAACCAGGCATATCAGCATAGGACCAAGCAGAAATAAGTTGTTATGGTCCCAGAGGAAAGAGGTAAAAGCTTCATGTTCAGTGAGCATCTAAAGATTGACCTATCTTGAGAATGTGCGGGTCATCCTGAGTGTTAATGTTTATTTCGATAGTTGATTCATTCAACATGGTTTGCATCTCAAAAGGTAACAACCGGTGAATATAAGAATCTTTCGCACTAAGGTAGAGTGAGGATAGACTCATCATCCTAACATTGAATGACATTAATAGAAGGAATATCATCATAGATCATATCAGGATACATGAAGGGAAGAGAAGAGGGGGTCTTGCCATTATGTTGACGGGTCAGAGGTCCCAGGGAAATTGTGTTTACGAAAAACAAAAGTTAGGAGGAATAGATTCGGGATCTATGGACTCCATGGGTGAAGATGGTGACATTTTTAAATGGGGTGGAGAAGGTTTTTCTTCCTCAATGAGGTTGACGCGGGCCTTCTTGGGAGATGTTGCACGGTAAAGCCAATATCACTACGATTGTTGTGTTTATGGGTGGTACATGAAATGATGGTATGGTGGCCTTTGTTCATAAAAATTGAAAACCAAAGCCTTTCCATGTGTACATGCAATGGAGGAAAGTATGGGTGAAGTGAGCGGTTAGTAAGAGATTGAATGTTTAGATGAAAAGAACCATGTTTTAGATGGAAGTTCGGGTGAATAAGTGGCAATATCAAGTCCCCCATACATTGGGTTAGTGTGAAGGTGGGGAGGACCATAAGGGAAAACCTCACCTATGTGGTAGTCATAATGAGGATGCTAGCATAGGTTTCCATAATCTTGTGGAGTGAGGAATGTGTCAATATTGCTATAAGCGTTGTACTCCCCTAGAGTGAGGCATCTGAAAAACACCTTTTAAGGGATCGGTAGTCGATATATGGGTAGTGGGGATAGACGTTTCATTAGATGATTGGGAAGGAGGGGTATTGCAGTTGGTTGGGAAGTAGATGAGTCAGCTGCAGAGGCTGCGAGCAGTAGTAGGAATAGAATATTTAGAGTGTGGGAGAGGTGGCGGCAACATTGGTAGATGGGGTTGTGGGTGAAGGAGAAATGGGGGTATTGGCAGATGCCTTGACTGGTAAAATTACATCGTTATGTTGGTACAACATGTTACAAGTTTTGAATGGTGACAGGTTGGTGGGGATGGTATAGTTATGTCCTTCATGTTTGAATTTTACATAGTGGTGTAAAGTTGAAGGGACACAACGAACGACGCTGAATACAGGGTCTTACCAAGTAATAGGTTATACTTGAAATCCCCCTCTAAGATGTAGAATAACTATGAGATAGTGTCGAGGGCCCACACAAATGTGAAGGATAATGGTGCCAAGGGTGGAGGTGATGGCATTGTTGAAGGAGTGTAGCATAACTGGGTTATTATGCATATAATTAGAAGGGATGTGCATTTGATTATATGCATGGGAGGAGATGATGTTAATGCTAGCACCACCATTGATCATGACACGTCGTACGCGTATGTTATCGATATAGATGGAAATGAAAAGGGTAGGATCAGGGTCATCTAACTGGAGAGGTACAATCTCCTCATCTAAGAAGCTGAGGGTGGTGACTTGACGAGTGGGCAATGGGGGTAGAAGAAGGATATGATTTGGTAAGCGAGGCCATGTGGTAAGAGGTGATAATTGAGGCCACTGGTGTGGGGTCATTGGGTAAAACTTTAACTGGATTGTAAACCCTCGATAAGAGCTTGTTTATGGGATTCGTAAGTTTGGATGATATCATACAACGACATCTTTAGAGGAGATTTATGTAATTTTTTTATCATTGTGCGATGGGTGACCTCATCATAGATTGAGTATGTAGTTCATGTTTATGGTGATTTTAGGCTGTGGGTGCAAATGGTATATTGGGCACGAGGATTGGTTGATGGGTTAGTTACTTTTTCTTTACCTTTGTTCTTTCTAAGCATGTGTAGCAATGTGAACCATGTTAATCTGAGGGGATGTGGATGGAGAGGGTGTGTCGTGAAAAGTATAATGACATGAGGGACAAAACCCTAGTGGTGGATAAGATCCTTGTGAAATGAGTAGAGCACACTGACATTTGGGTGGTGATTTTGCCAACTCTCATAATACGGATCATGTTGATCTCAAAGTATCTGTGAGGGTGGAGATATTGATCACTGAATCAATAAAGGATGATTGATGTGTGGTGACAGGTGAAGGTGGAAAATGGTCCTCATCAAGAAGTTTGTCATCATCGTCAAAATTTTGTTCAGGAGGACAAAGTTAGAGAAGAATGGTCTTTAGAGCCTTACAATTTTCTACATCATGTCCTGGCACATGATGATAGGCACAAATCTTGGTTTCATCAAACCCTTTTGGTTTGGGTTTGAGAGGATCCTAAGGTCAAAGAAGTGGTAATGTGATGACGTAAGTCTCTAAGAGATTGGTTAAAATTTTAGTCATAGGACCCCACTAAAAGATTGTACCATGTGAAGTGAGTGTGGGTTTGGGTAAAGGTGCAGAATGATCATGAGGGTAGATTACTTTATAGGAGGGGGAATGGGTTGGTCCACTGGTTTGATAAGTAGTGTATGGTCTTATGTTTTACTGGCATTTGTCTTGGGTGAAAGGCATGGCGTAGAAGAGCTCAGTGATGGAAGGCTTTGTTGGTTTGACTACCTTATTGGAGGGTAGTGGATTCTTATCTTTGGGTTACACCTTCTTGGGTAAAGGTGACATGGGAGTATGGGATGTAGAAGGGAAAGTCAGATGGTGGAAGAGGATGGGTTACCCATCAGGGGCAACCAAGTCTACGGTGGAGGGTGGTTGGTATAGTTTGGGTAGATGGCAATGTGGGTTGAAGTCATATAGGTAAGGTTGAGATGATAATAACTGGTGGAGGTATAGGTGGTAAACAGTTGCTATAGGTGAGGGTGAGTTTGGTGTTTTTGGTTTGTGGGTGAATGAAGTGTAACGAAGGGCTTGTGAGGTAGTAGTGGGTTGTTTAGCTTTTGATTGGCCTTGGGTAATAGATTTTTTGATCAAGGTAGATGGATGGGGCCCCAGGACAGATGGAAATGGTGGAAGGTGACAAAGTTGTGGTAGGAGAGACCGGTGTATGCAGTCCTAAAATGTTGGGTTTTATTTTTGAGGTGGAGGGAATAATGTTGTTGCGGGCTTGGGAAGATGATGTTGCTAACTCCAATTTGATAGGTGGGTGAGTAAGGTCTTGATGTCGGCATGACACCCAAGGTAATGATGGGTCTAGATACGAGATGAAGACATAGGTTTGGGTAGGCTTTCAAGTTTTCAGGAATGGTTTTTGTCATGGGTAAAGCTTTGGATATAGGTATGGATGATGAAGAAGGACCTCGTTTCAATGGGCATGGTCATTTTTTATTTGGTTTCTTGAAAATACATTTGGGTAGATTGTGGAAGTATCTTCAGGAAACATTTACATTTAGAGTCAAAAATGGGAGCTGAAGACAGTCCCCAGAGCATGGAATTATCAACGTAATCCAAGCGATCAGTCAGATCGTGAAAATAGGACATTTTTGAAGAAGAAGATGGATTTGGTTTGGTGGTAAATACTTGTAAAATATGTCTATGAGACAGGGAATTAGCCTAGCCTCAGATTCTGTAGGTAAAAGAGCCAAGATCATATCAATGGGGTTCAGGGATGCTGAGGGGGAACTACCCTCAACAAGTAGAGGCATATCTTATCCGAGTCTTCCAATGGGTATGAGATTTAATACGTGAGGTGACGTATACTTCTCTCTTAGTGGAGAAGAAGGTGAATGATGATTCTCCTGTGGATGGGAGAATCAAAAGTGTTGACTGTTCGGTAGGTTGTGAGGTAGATGGTGAAATGGTATCAGTAGAAGGTGTGGGTTCCTCCATGAGAGTAGGGGGAGATGAAGGGTAATCCTCTGTGGGTGAAGGAGTAGAAGGGGTATGCTCCTATGTGGGTAGAGGGGCTCCTGCCAGAATTTCCTCAATATATGAAATTAGGTGAGATTTGAGTTGAACAATTGGTACGATATCAAAGACTTGCGTATGGACTTCACAAACATTGTTTTCCACTAGATGAAGGTTCACTATTTTGATTAGATGATGGTTTATGATTAGGGAACAAATTTTTAAAGATGTGAAAATTATGATTTGTTGGTGCATTCAGCGTTGTCCATGACAAGGTCTCCATTATCTATCATCTCTTGGATACAATGTTCTTAAAAGTTATGCAGTTACTGTCACTATGGCCTTTAACTCGATGGTAATTACAGTAGTCGTGTCCTTTATACCATGCATACATAGGATGGGCAGGATCAAAACATGTATGAGGTTTTATGGGAGGAAGTGTAATGGCTCCATCATTAAGAAGCTTTTCCAAGACTAAAGAATAGGGCTCTCCAATTGAATTGTACTTCCGTTGTTCCCATCGTAGTTGAAAGGCCTGGATAGGGGAAAGATTAGAAGAAGGTTGGGCTTGATTAGAAGGATGAGATGGACCCCGCCTTGAGGACTACTACATTGTTAGATCATTTGGCCTTTGAATATTTACTTTGGGGTTTTTAAGATGAAGAAGATTCGTTTGATTTGAACGGGGCATTCTTGTTTCGTAATTGGATTTTCTTTTCTTCAATAATGTGAATTTCCAATTTTTGTGCCATGTTGAATGCTTTGTTGAAGGTTCAAAAGGTTTGTACTTGCAGAGTTGGTGAGATGTGTCTAGAAAAATCCCTAGTGAACAACTCAATAAGTCTCAATCTGAGGTAGTTGGAAGGTCAACTGGTTGATAAGATATCCCCCAGCAGGCAACATGAAATCTATGATAGATTCATCTTCATACTGTCGGGTTCAGAGTATAGATCGGTCATGGTGACTTTCTTGATAACATTGATTTAAAAATGATCTAAGAAAGCTTGGGCTAATTGATTAAAGGAATAAATGGAATGTTGAGGTAGTCCACTATACCAATCCAGTGCTCGGTCCTGTCAAAGCACATTGGGAAAGTTCATAGGAGCAAAGTGTCATCATGGGCGATTAGGCAGCAGCCCATGTTTGAACGACCACAAGTGTTGCTACGGGTCCTCTTTACTGTTGAAAGCGATTGAATTTAGGATTTTACAAATGCAGAGGGTAGGGGTGAATGGGAATAGATGGATGGATATGCTTCATTATAGATTTCATCATAAGTTAAAGAATTACGTGAGCCAGAAACAGATGCTTCCAAGGTCTGCATTTTTCCCATCATCATTTTAATAAGGTCGTTGGTAGGTTGTGATGAAGGGCTTCCCCCTGCAGAAAAAGGGGGTTGATGTTGAATGTATGAGGTGGATGGTATGCTAGTGTATGGATGGCACTAAGTATGAGAACTATGTATCGGAGGAACAGATGTAGGCAGCACATAGCCAGAACAAGTGAATAGACGAGGTCAGGAGGTTGTTGGCAGTATGTGTAAGTGGGTGGGGTAGTCGTAACAACTCTAGTGGTGATTGGAGGTAAGGACTACGGGATAGAAAGGAAAAGGTTTTAGAAAGGGTGTGTAGCTCACCAACACTAGAGGTGGTTCCAATACAATAGGTATATGTGAGGTAGTGGGTGTAGATGATGATATACTTAAGGTGGTTTTTGGAGGAATAATTGATGTTGTGGGTGCGATAGATTACATAGACATTTTAGTTATAATGGTTATGGGATCTAGCTTAAACACCATAGGTTGTAAAGTAGATGATAGTATCATCTAGATGGTGCTAGATGATGAAAAGGTGGGGGTGAGAGGGGTGATAGAAACAGGAATGTCATATATTAACTGGCCTGAGAAATCTCGGGTGGAAGAATGAGCAAGGTAGTACTGGAGGGCAAACGCGATTCTGGTGAAGGAGTCTTATGAACTCCTCATCGCTAGTAGTGATGAGGATAAGCTGAGCTAGATCCATTGGTGATAGGATGGATGATGATGATGGACTAGGTGGGAGTGGTTGATGGATGGTGTGAAATACAAGGGTGTTAGTTTGACTGCGAGTCAACACCATGTGAATTAGTGTTGACCTGGTAAGATTGTATTTTGTAAATGACACAGAAAACAACAGGGATGGAAAATAATTGATTATGAGAGGATAATTGGTATGTGTTTTGATTAAAAATAAAAACAGACATACCAACACAGGTTAGGTCAACTGATGATGGACACAGTAAGTGATGCCAGTTACTGTGGGAAAGTGACAGTTTGAGCAAGTGAGACATAAAGTGGGGAAAGTAAACTAAATCTATATACAGTCAATAATATCATAATGTAAAGGATATGGTGATATCTAAAGATTTTAAATAGAGAATAAGGTTATATGAGTGCTCTTTGGGTAAACTTACCAAGATCACAGGGAACTAACACTGATTAGGTAAATCGATGATGGTCAGATGTAAACTAATGTCCGTTACTATGAAATCTGTAGAATGAATAAATTTTTTTGTTTTCGAATTAAATTTGAATGAGGTACCCCCCCAAAAGTATGGATATGGTACAAAATGAGTCCTAACACACTAATAAATAGTCATAATACACCAACTATGATTATGGAGTGTGAAAGGAAAGAAAAATTGAGAATACGACCTCACACCTCAAAATGCAAGTCAAGAACAAAGCTAAGAAAAACACGTAATCCTACAAGTGAATTTAGTGTGTTTAGGCCTATGTTATTTAAGGACTGACTCGTGAATTTAGAATAGAGTTTTTGGTTGGGAAGGATTCCTATGAAGCAGGAAATAGTAGAGGTGAGGTTTCAGGTTATGTTTTGGTGGTGGCAGGCCTTTCTCTGATGGGTGACTGGACATAGATAACTAGCTGGGTGTCCACTATCAATCCTCTGATTGTGTGATCATTGACAACTTCCTCTAGGTGGGATGTTGTTTAAGAAAATGTGTAAATTCCATTTTGTGAAATTTTTCAAAGAAAGAGAAGAAAGAATGTTCTTTCTATGATTTATTTGTGTCAACCATCATCTGGTCTTGACTTCTAGCATATAGGTTGCCCTCGTTTTTAATGTGAGATATAATGCAATAAATTAGAATGCCATGCAAGTGTTTTAAACCCAAATCAAAATATGATATTAGATGTAGAAATTTATGAACAAGAAGAGGGATAGTCTTTAACTAATGTAATAATAATGAAAGAAAGAAGAATTCTTTTTAAAGCACCAAAAATGATTTCTTTTGGATAATAGAAAGAGGAGAAAATTCCAGAGAAGAAAATTAATGTGGAAGATTTTCAAAAGGAAAAAAAAGCACAAAAAAATCACCTAGCAATGAATAAAATGAAAAAGAACCTATGATTGGTCCCACTGGGCATGCTAAAATGTTTCACCAGATTCTTTATGGATTTGACAAAACAGATAAGGTGATGGGCTAAGGAGGAATACATGGTGTGATGATCGGTTGGAGGTTGTATACGCATTTTGAATTCTTGATCAAATGCTAACCACGGGAGCTTCCTTCTGGCTAGGAGGAACTACCTGAAATACAAAAGAAGACCAAATAAGAGAGTTAAACAATACATGTTAGTTAGCTTCCTAGTGTGTTCTAGATCTGGGAAGTATGATACTTCCTTGATAGTTGTCAACCCACTGTTTAATACAACTTAATCCAAGAGATAATGTAAATAAATAAAATCCTACTGTATTTGATATGATTTAAGTATCTCATTCAAGTACAATAAGAAAATCTAATCTAACATGCTAGGTTATGATCAGATCTTGAAGATGGGTAGGTGTTCGAGGTGTTGGAATAGGCCAGGGTTAGGTTCTAGGTAGCTTGGGTTACTTAAATGTAGGTTATTAGGTTTCTGTTATTGGCAGAATTACCAAATATAGAGACCGACATCGATGAGTTGTGACCGACTATGGTTAAGAGGGAACCGATGATGGTTAAGGTGATATGGTAGAAATTCAATAAAATAGGTTTTGGGGATTTGTCTGAGATTGAACAGAGATGTTGAGGGGAATAGTTAGGTTTGTGGAGGTGTTAGGAGTACTCAAAGGTATTCAAGAATCAAGTATAGGTTATTAACTGATTGTGGGTGATGGAATGGTTGGGTTCACAATAAGGTAACAAATATGGGATGAAAAATGAAAATAGATACCGATAAATAGAGATGAAGAAACTTTATAATCTAGACAAGTATGAAATGATGCTAGTTAGAGATACACTTACTAGTGCTCATAAATTTAATGGTTAGATGATGATGATGGTTGATTTGTGGAATGGTTCTTAGTGCTATGGAAGTGCTTCCCGAAATTCTACCATGAATGAAAATTCCTTTCGATCCATCTTGGTGCTAGCTATGGCTATCTGGATGTGCAAAAGGGCTTTGGTTTTTTCTTGCATGTAGATCTCCTTCATTCCAAAAATCGAGAATGTGGCCAACCTATCAAACAAGGTTACCAAAATGAATATATGGTAACCAACTATGGTTTAGGGTGACCAGCATTAGTTTTGGGTTGAGCGACGTTGGTTAAGGTATTAAATCCTAGGTTTACTAAAAAGGCTAGATCTTAACAATCTTTTGCAGCAGGTCTATCTATTCGTGGATTAAAATGGAATGTTACATTTTAATGAGTGGTAATGTGGCTAGAGGGAGAATAAGAATTTGATTTTAGGGTTGTACTAAGTCTTAGTTCATTAAGGTAGGTAGGACTAACTCTTAGTTAGTTATGGTGATTGAATGTTGAGTCCTAGTAAAGGGGAAATATCCTAACAATAGGTTTGTGATGAGGTGTCTAGGTGAGGTGGTGGGGTGAGGTGTCTAAGTGAGGTGGAAATGAGTTTTAATTAAGGTAATTAAATAATGAATATTGTGAGCATGGGTATTAATTTAATTATAAATAATTAAAATAATATTAATGTGGGGTCAAAAAGTCAAGGTTAGGTGAATATGTTTAAGTTGGAAATTTTTAAAAGGGACGAAGGGGAGTGTGACCCAATTTTGGTGTCTATATTTTTTCAAAATGTTTCACCAGATTCTTTATGGATTTTATGAAACAGATAAGGGTGATGGGCCATGGAGGAATACCTTTTGTGATGGTTGGTTGGAGGTTGTAAGAGCGTTCTGAATTCTTGATCAAAATGATGACTGCGGGAGATTATTTTTGGCTAGGAGGAACTACCTGAAATACCAAACAAGAACA
Organism: Taxus chinensis; assembly: GCA_019776745.2. Classification (NCBI taxonomy): domain Eukaryota; kingdom Viridiplantae; phylum Streptophyta; class Pinopsida; order Cupressales; family Taxaceae; genus Taxus; species Taxus chinensis. Next base: position 865,846,468 of record CM034146.1, on the reverse strand, counting down.
CAAAAGAGAGTTAAACAATACATTTCAGTGCGCTGCCCTAGCGTGTGTTAGATCCAAGAAGAATGATACTTCCTTGACGGCTATCAACCCACTGTTTAATACAACTTAATGCAAGATATAATCTAAATAAATAAAATCCTATTGTAGTTGATATACTTTAGGCATATCATTCAAGTACAATAAGAAAATATAATCTATTAGGCTAGGTTATGATCAGATCTGGAAGCTGGGTAGGTGGTCAATGTGTTGGAATAGGTCAGCGGCAAGGTTATGGGTAGCTTGGGTTACTTAAATGTAGGTTATCAGGTTTCTGTTATTGGCAATATTACCAAATATAGAGACCAACTTCGGTGGGGTGTGACTGATGACGGTTAAGAGGGAACTGACGACGGTTAAGGGGAGATGCTAGAAATTCAATAAACTAGGTTTTGGGGGTTTGTCTAAGATTGAAAAAAGCTGGTGAGGGGAATAGTTATGTCTGTGGAGGTGTTGGGAGTACTTATAGGTATTCGTGAATCAAGTATAAGTGATTAAATGATCGTGGGTGATGGAATGGCTGGGATCATAGGAAGGTAACAAGGGTGGGATGAAAAATGAAAATAGATATTGATAAATAGAGATAAAGAAACTTTGTAATCTAGATAAGTATGATTTGATGCAGGTTAGATATACACTTACTCGTGTGTGCAGATTTAATGGCTAGATGATGATAATGGTTGATCTGTGGAATGGTGCTCAGTTCCACGGCAGTGCTTCCCGAAATGCTACTGTGAATGCAAATACCTTTAGATCTATCTTGATCTTGGCTATGTATGTCTGGATGTGTGAAAGGGCTTTGGTTCTTGATTACATGTAGATCTCCTTCATTCCAAAACTCGAGAATGTGGACAACCTCTCAAAAACTATTACCAAAATGAATATATGGTAAACTAACTATGGTTTAGGGTAACCAGGGTCAGTTTCGGGTTGACTGGTGTGGGTTAAGGTGGGAAATCATAGGTTTACTAAAAATTCTAGATCTTTACAATCTTTTGGGTGATCTCTTTCTATTCTCATGGATCAAAATGTAATCTTACATTTTAATGAGCGAGAATGTGGTTAGAGGGAGAAAAGGCATGTGATGTTAGGTTTGTACTAAGTCTTAGCTAGTTATGGTGAGTGAATGTTGAGTCCTAGTAAAGGGGAAATATACTAAAAATGTTTGTGATGAGGAGGTGGGGTGAGGTGTCTAGGTGAGGTGGAAATGAGTTTTAATTAAGGTAATTAAATAATGAATATTATGAGCATGGGTATTAATTTAATTATAAATAATTAAACTAATATTAATGTGTTTTTTGGATAATTTCACTCTAGAGTTCTGAAGTCTAAAACTCTGAAGTTCTAAAATTTCAGAACTTTAGACTTTCTGCATTTTCAGACTTCAAGTTTGGCATTGCAATTATTGCATTTCATTTAAGAGTTTTGGGGGTTGTAATTTAAGACCTTCCACAAACATTTAATTTCCAACTACCCTCACATGTGTTGGTTTCTGAGCCGTTAATTCTAGGTTTCCCTCTATAAACTCAATTTTTTGCATGTCATTTTAACCTAGATTTTTCTCCCACACTATGTTTTTATCTCACCATTTTGTACTTTCAAGCCATCGTTTTCAAGGTAAATTTTTAAGGTTATTTGTTTTTGGTTATGATTTATCAAGGTTATGTTTTTTCATTTTTTCTTTTATTTATTCTTCTTTCTTTAATGACATGGAAACCTTTACCATACAAAATTCTTCCTTTCTCCATGAAATATTTTTCTCTTCTCAATACTGTAAACTTCAATTAATGAAGGCATCTAGTTTTATCAAGTTCAAGAATTGTGCAACCATTTCATTCAATTTTTTTCTATGCCTTTTAGATTTTTTGAGGTTGCAATTTTGGGTTTTCTAAGGTCACGGTTTTGGATTTTCGGATCTCGTAGTTTCAGGTTTTCAGAGGTCGTAGTTTTAGGTTATTTGAGGTCACAACTTTGAGTTTTAATAGGTCATATTTTTAGAGTTAACAATTTCAGGGTTTTAGGACTATGAGGAGTTCAGCCTTTTCAAGGTTTGTATTTAAGAATTGAAGCCTTTTCAGACTTACCATTTTCATACTTTCAGGCTTTGGGATTTCATAACCTTTACGGTTGCTTACAAAATTCCCAAAGACTATTCAGATTCTCAATTACAAATTAATGTAAACTTCCTCATCGAGGGGTAAGGGAAAGATGAAGCACATATTCAATAGTGGGCTTTCTCTCATTACAAGTTTTTCTTCATCCATATTCCATTGTACATATTCAACAGTGGGATTTATCTCGTTATCGAGGGGTAAGAAAAATATGAAGTCTAGATTTATGAGTAAGATTAAAATATCCTAATAAGAAACCTTTGATGCAGGCCATATTCGACAGTGGGCTTTCTCTCGCTACAAGGTTTCCTTCATCCATGCACTCTCCAAAGTTATTCTTAGCATCAAAAACCCATTTTGATAAGGATTCTTATTCGGTAAAATATTATGATGGCAAGATTGTAATCAGGATAGATGTTGATTTCTTTGAGGATTTATTTAAGCTTCCAGATGTTGATGGATACTCAACAATTTCAGTAGAAGCCATCGTGGAACATTGGGATAAATAAACTGAAATGTGTACAAAGGTTATAATAAAGAGTTACTTGGAAAAGAGTGTCATCAACCTTCCTAAAACATTGTTCTTTTTAAACTTCATCGAGCAAGTAAGTGAGCTTATTTTATTGTTGAGTCAAATTTTAGGTCTCACTTCCATGAATGAGTTTTAGGAATGAATTTTCCTCTACATTTCCACTATCAATATTAATAAGGAATTCATATGATGGGGGGAAAATATAATTAGCTTAATTTTTTTTCAATTGGGTAATGTTTTAATGTCTATAAATTTCTTCATGACTTCCTTCCTCATTTATGTTTTCATTGCCATGGGGGAATTCAATGGTATGAACACAAAAGGTGTAAGATGTGTGTCACAAATTTATCACTTTTATCATCAGATTATAATGAAATAAGGTGACAAACAATTTTGTAGAGTCAAATATGCCTTTTTATTGTCCTCCTTTATCATTTTGATAAAGATTTGTCTAATCAAAGGATTTATGATGAAGCTTTTAAAAAGCTAAATTAATGAAGAGCCATCTATCTTCAGTTCCCAACAATTACATACATCAGGATTCTTTGTTTCTTGGTTTCCCCAAGAAATTTACTAAGATGTCCTACTAAAAATTGGGTTTTATTAGAATTGGTTCAGTAATTGTTGGATTATCAAAAAATTAAAAAAATGATATAAGGCGAGAATTTAATTTCCTATTTAAATAGGAATATATACCTATGCCAACACTTATAAAGAAAATAATGTGGATGAAGAAATGTCAAAAGTTACTTTGAGAACTTTCCATCCCATAATTAACTTTGATTACTATGGTAAATTCTGTGAAAGAGGGTTGGCCAATTGACACGTGCCTCATCTAAAGGAAATTTGGATTCCTTATTAGGATGAGGTTATCATTAGGAAACGAGAATATGAAAGGTTGACAGTGAATGAGGTTAGATAATTAAGTATTGCGGATATTCTAGAAGGGATGGAGGACGATGATGAAGTATTGGATCTAATTTATAGGAACAATAATGTTTCCAATAAACCTTTTCCACGGATAGATTGGTCCAAGCAAGAAATTTGCAATATGAAGGAAAGAGTGTGGCCCATTTTTTAAAGGACATATGATTGGTTGGATACCCTGGGAATTTTAGTAAAGGGATATATCAATCTATAAGAGTAGAATCCCAGAAAACACTGAGTATCACTACACCTAGGAAAGGTAAAAGGTTTACTCAAAAGTCCAATATAATTCCAAGGAAGATCTCAAAATTTATGGGGAGTTCCTCTCTTCAAAAATTTCCCATTTCCAAGGTTGTGTCTCCTTAATACAAGTAACATAGGTTGGTGAAGTCAGTGATTCTATAGTTTTATCACAAGATTTTCCACCCCCTTCTTCATTACCATTATCTTCATCTCCACTTTCTCAATCATTATCCACTACTCCTTCACTCCTATCTGCTTCTCCATCTCCATCCATTGCCCAAGTATTTTCATCCCTTCCTTTCCTCTCAGTACTGGAAATGATTAGTTCTCCAGTTTCCACTCCATTGTCTCAAAAAATTTCATTTCCTTCTATTTCAACATCCATTCGTATTGCATCTTCTCCCGAGGATATTCTCACTTCCACCCCTTCTATCATTACCACCTCCATTTCATTACAAACTAATATTAATAGTGATAGTGTTTTATCTAGTGCTCTAGGTGCTAAATAAATCGTGCCACTATCATCTGTGTCCACTATACCTAAATTGCTATATCGCATAACCCCAAAGCATAAGAAGAAGTTTCCTCTTGTAGATGTGATATATCTAAGTTTGTTGGAAACTACACCAAAGAGACGAGAAAAACAACCAAATATTGACTCTATTTTATAAGTAAACTAATCAAGAGAAAGGGTCATGGAAGTAGCCAACCCCATTGAGGGTAAAACTAAAGAAACTATAACTCCTACAGGTTATCATATCACTAGGTTTTCACTAGGGAAGGAAACACATGAAGGTGCCAAATAGGATGTTCAGGTGGCCCTTAGATTTTTTTTTGAGAAATATGATAAAGATAAAGCTTAAAAAGATGAACTGATGTCGAAGGTTGAACAACTCAGTACCCTATTGAGGAAAGTAAAACAACCCAATCCAACTACTAATCCTTCAACTATAAGTTCTCTGATAGTTTATTCCATTTTAGATGATATTTCATATCATGAAATTTACATGATAGGTCAGAAGGTTATATCACTTGATGGATGGATAGAAAAAATCATTCAAGAAGCCAATACTTTAGTTAAAGAGGCTATTGAATTATATAATGATTTACAAACTGAGAGGACTTCTATGCACAAGATAGATGAAGTTCTCTGCAAGGATAACAATAATTTGAATAAGAATTTAACTACGTGGAGTGATATTAGAGATATCAAACCATATTTAATCCTTCAAGAAGGATTAATTGATGTTGTTTCTAAATTTTTCGAGTTTTAAAAGGCTATGGAATTTAGATCGCAAGTGTTGCAGGACATGATTAAGAAATTGGATGATAAACGCGTGGAAATAACGGACAATTTAAATCTAATTTTATAGGAGTTTGATAATATCAACTGAAATTTTTTTAATGATAATATTTATCCTCTTCCATTGGACCAAATTAAATCAAACTTAAAAAATTTGGTAACAGAAGTTGATGAAATAACTAAAAATTTCCATAGAAATTCAATTAACAGGTTGGTCTCATGCTAGAGTTATATAAGTCAACTGAAGAAAGTGGTGAATATATTTAAAAGGATTATAGGTAAAATTTCAAGGGGGGTTGATAAAGAAGACATGGTAAATCATTATGCTTGTGGAACACAGGAAAGAGAGGTGTAGGGAATCATCAAATGTTTCTGTGACTACCAAAACTAGATGGCTATGTGGGTGTAAGAAGACCAGGGAAAAACCAAACAAGAGAAAGATGATGCAGATCCAAGATGAGCTAGGTGGCCATGATTGAAATAGTTCAGAGATATGAATCAATCAAAGTTGTAGGGTTGACTTATTCAAACCTTTGCAAAAAAAAAATAGTTTTTATGGGAGTCTGTTCCCTTGAACTTATTATACTCTATTTTTATTAATTGGTTAGTTAAGGTTCAGATATAATGGCTCAACCTTTGGAAATTATAAATAGTCAGAAATGCATTAAGTTAAGAGGGAGATATATCTTTTGGAGAAGTTACTCTTTAAGCTTGGAAGAGTGATTCATTTACTTTGATCCTTTCAGTTATATTTAGAACAATATTTTATTGTGTTAATCATTGATGAATTTATATATTGTGAATGTTTAATTCCTTGATGTGATTGGTTAATCTTCCTTTATCCCAGTTATCTTGTTCAATTCATGTGAAAAGTGATATCATTGCTTTTATATCAGTTATGGAAAATTTGTTTCCTTTCTATTACAAGGCTACATTATTATTTATAGGAATGGATAGAGGAGGATTGAAAGACATGTGCATATCATATATTGTTGTGGGGAGTTGATTCTACATTTAAGTGGGTCTAGTTTTTCAATATACTTGGTGCATCACCTTAGCCTTGATTATTGATATGAAATCAACTGCTCCAAGTTTCAAAGGAATCCAACCTTATCCGTAGGTTCATCCCAAGATGAAAAGGTCTCACACCTTGCAGATGTTACAATGTTGTACATGATCACTCATAGATTCAACGAGTGCATGATTTGCATGATAATAAACCTTACACTCATCACCCACGAAAAAATCCAGCTCTAGTTACATACGCTTTAGGCTAAATCGTCACTTGTTCTATCCTTTTATAGTGGTATCCACATTAGGTTAAATCATAACTCCTTCCTTTCATCTTGTAGTGATATACACTTAGGCTAAATCATCACTTATACGTTCACCTAGTAATGATTTATGCTTTGACTATAGGGTTTACACAAACATCATTTCTAGGTTTCATTTCATTAGTAAACTTACACATTCATAATAGCGCATTAGACACAACACACACTACTCGACAATTTCCAGATGACACACTCTCGTTTATGGTTCATTCTTAACTGGTGATGGGAAAAATAAATTAATAGTGATTACATACAAGTCTATTCACTTGAGTAGTTCATGAATTCAATCATTCCATCTTTCTTTCCATTCCATTTTATCAATGACATATTGTATTGTCTTTGTGGAATTTACTCTTGTTTGGTAATGTTTTACATGATCACTTTATTACACATGTTACCTTGATTTCTCATATGTAATTTTCTATAGCATCCACACATGCATGTTAACACATTTGGTTAGTGTGATCACAAATACAAGAATCTTATATGTGACATGAATGCTTGCCTTCTACCCTTCCTACACTAGTCACTGGGGGCATCCACATTCATCTCTTCTAAGTGTTATTGTTTAATTTTGTACTTAACATGTTACATTACCTGATCATAAATGATTTTGACATATTAGTTATTTCTCTAACATGCTAACGGGTGTTCCATGTGTAACACTTGTTTTGTAGGATTATATGTTTCGATGACTACTTGTTTATTTGTTTGAACTTGTATCCCATTGTTCTCCATTGTATATGGGTTTGCCCTATGTTTGTGTACACACTTTATTGTTGTTTGCGGCCATGATTTCATTTCATGTCTTGCGAAATTGGGAGTGATGTACCATGTTTGCATCCCACTTTGTACAGATTACTTTCTTTCATGTGTGTTTACATTTACTACATGGTGTGTGTAGCTTACACATGTTTTCTATATGCATGCATTATTTGTTTAGACTTGTTTGTGGTGAGCCGTATTATTTGTGTGTGCCTTGGTTTCTACTAACAACTTTATAGGTTTCCAACATACATGTGGTTAGTTCTCTTTTGGGGCTACATGTCTTATATCAAGGACATCACATGCACCCCCAAAGAGGGGGCATCATTTGTGGTTTTTATATAGTAACACATAGATTATATACCGAAATGGTTCAGTTATAAGTAGTAAGTGGGCTCAAACTAGTATACAAACCCCATACTCAATGGATTTTATAGGACATGGTGTCCTTAACATTATGGGAAGCATTTACAGGCTTGCAGGTTACATTTGGTGTGTCTCTCTACACAAATTTGGCTAGTGGCGTCATATTACCTAAAAAACTAGGATGATATAGGGATCTCTTCACATGCATTCAGTGGATTAGTTATAGCTTGGAGGACACAGAGCATTTCCTCCCTATGCTTCTTCAACCAGGGTGGCGCGAGATCACCCAAAAAACTCACAGTATAGGATATTCTTCTACATCATTTCTTTCTGCATGGATCAAGTTCAGATGTTCCATTTACACTTTTATTTTCACATATTTTACATTTACATATTTTACGCATGTTCATATATATATGTTTGTATTTTACATATAATTTTTACACTTTCATACATACATATTTAACAACTTAATTGTTATTTCCTTCTAGGTCCAGCCACATCAGAAGCAAACAGTCAAATTGGGGGACACAACAACAACAAAAATGTCAATAACAACATTCAATGACAGAAAATGCTTTACTAACCATACAGGTACATTACACATCACAACACCAACACACATGTTCCACCTGAGGTTCACTCTCATCACTTTTTCTTTGCACATTTTTCATCTTTAGTTTCCAAGATCCTCTATCTTTCTTTTTCATTCCATGCTTTTGTCTATTCATTCGGTGCATTTCTACTACCCTCTCCATGGACATCAGGTATGCATCTCTATCTAATTTACGTTACCGAGCTTTCAGCTCACCAATATAAAGTGGGTACAAAATGTAGTCACAAAATTATGCACTTTAGACATTATTTATCCTAGTATCATACTACTATTTAGAAGGTTATTGAGTGAAGAAAGTACTAATCAACCCACATCCTTTGGCCATCTTATTCTATTTTATTTTGTTTTTACTACCCATTTTACTCTACATGCATAGTATGTTTTGGCCAATTCTCATAATTTTAGACTTAACTGTTTCACGAGGGCTATTACTAGAGTGCCTATGGGTTCCCTCGCCCAACCTAGGGTGCCCTGATCCTTTCAGAACTTTCTTGCCACTTTTTTGTGTTCTTTCTATCCATTTCTTATTCTTATCTTTTTGGTGGTTGGCTATTTCAGAGTTAATTTCGAAATTAGAACAAGAGAACCCTATAAATATAAATTTATGAGACCATAATGTGGGACCTAAAATCACTTACTACTATCACTCCATCTAGAGTTGAATGCATATATTGTAATGGAGATCACTTACATCCAAATAGATCCATAATTAAGGCATAAAACTATATCATCTACATCAAAATTCATAGGGGGAGGGATTATATTCTATTCCACGAACACATACTATTACATTTTCTATGTTTAGTTATCTCTCCCTACTTCACAAACTACAACTAACATAAGAACACCTTGGGAACGACATACATGCACTTACCAAATTTAGATTTACGTCTGAAATGTAGTGCAACACTTAGTTAGTAAGCCCACTATTGTGGAAAATGAGGCTAGTCTGACCCATTCATTTACATATTTATTTTTTTAGGGTTTTGATACTTCTTTTGGTCTTCTTGCAGGTCTTTCATTCGTTGTAGAGTATTAGGGACACTCGGCATAGGACTGTGAAGTTGATGTGACATATAAAGAGGGTTTAAAACCACCTTCAGACCCTGTAAACATAATTTTTAAGATATTTTGCATCAGACCAGGGTGAACAGATTACATAGCAAAGAAACCGTAGGTGCTCCAGTCTAGAGAAATAGACTAGATCCACTCTTTTCGGGACTTCTACACATTCGTTCCTACTATTGATTTTTCCGGTAACACTTTCAACAAAGTCCTAAAACTTCATTGAATCAGCTCATTTTTTTCCTCTTCCTTCTTGCATACAAGGGTTAACATTTCCTTTTCTATAGTTGATTAGATTTCTTGCATATTTATTTACTACAATTATTTACTTTATTTACATATGTGCATATCTTAGATTAACTATACCCAGACTAGTTAGTTAGTCAACTTTTAGTTAATCAATGGGTGGGAGGGTATAATTAGGAGGTTGCATCAAAATAGGAAGAGAAGTATTATTAAATACTAACATGTTGAGCTAATATAGGTTATTAGCTTCCTCAATGGAAGTAAATAATAAGAGATCCATGTCTTATGTAGGTCTTTTTCCGTAAAGGGTTCATAAATCTCACCCAAAGGATAAGAATTAAAATAATGCCTAAAAGGAAGTTAAATTTTGAGAATTGGGTTCACCAAATGATATAATAAAAGTAGAATCAAATCTATACTTAATATTAACTGGTGTAATAAATAATGTAAAAAATGTTAATATACAGTTAGATGCAAGCAATAAATTATGTGGAATATGAAACCCTAAGAAATAAGGAGAGATAGTCGGACTTAGCTAATTTCTGAACAAACAAGAATTAATCTAGGAAGATAAAATGTTGAAACAAAATGTAAACAATGTCATCACTGTAAACTAAAGGTTATGATATTTGAAAATTTTCCAGAAAGGACTTCTTATGGGAGGGAAGGAACACCTCGGTGCTAGTGTCTAATTATGGGTATTGGTGTCTAACAAGGTGCTATGGATCTTGATGTTTTATTTCCAGATAATATTCATTGTTGGTTTCCACGTGTCTACCTAGATTTTCTACCTGATCTGTGATTGTACTTGTAAAAATTAAAAGATAAGTTCACCTGCACATACCAAAAAAACATAACAAACCTAAAAAGGAAAATGCATAATGGGGATTCAAACTTACTCCGTTGGTCACCCAAAGGTTTAACCTACAACTAAGCATTACAATTCATCTTAGACTCCATGTATTTGTTGTGTTAATTCATCTTAGACTCCATGTATTTCTTGTGTGTGTGTAGAAATTATTCCCTAGGATGTCCTTGTGCAAGTTTTACAGTGATAGCGGGATATATCTAAAATGTAAAAAATGTATAGAATGTGTTGGACGTAATGTAATTTACTTCCCCTCCTACATTATTTATGAAACTGTGATGCAACAATTATCCCTTGACTGAGTTCTAGATGGATGCATTTGAACCTTTTTCTCCCTTTGAATGTAAGATTAGGCGGTAGTATGTTATGCTTATTTTTTGGTCCATTATTTTGAAAACATAACTGTGTATTTATATGATTCCCTTGATTGAATTTTGTAATTGAAAACTTGAAGGATGACCCAAATTAGTAGAAAGTAATAATATGTGAAAGGGGTTCAAAAGAATAAGAAAGAGGTAAAGATGGACATGAGCATCCCAGAGGATAAGATCCCTGGCAATAGTGTATTGACTTGGTGTAATATTTTGAGGCCTATTATATAATTGTTCCCCTCAGGAAAACTTGAACAAATATGAATTGGCATAATGTAAAAATGGAAATGATTCATTGAAGAGATCTTGAATTTCACGATAACTGAACACATTGCAAAGATGCTTGGGAGCCTAAACTATTTCTGAGAATCAAGAAGTTTCGAAAGTCTAAAAAAAATGGACTTCGGAGGTGGCATTTTTGGATGTAGGCTAAAGGCGGATTTCAGGCCCGAAAAGGAAAAAAGTTCAAAAGTCTAAAATTTTGGACTTGTAGATTTCAGGGTTTTAGAGATCTCGGCAAGCACGAAGGTAAAAAATTTTCCAAAACCAAATGGTTCCGAAACTATGAAACTTCAAAATTTTGGACTTTAGTATTTTGGAGTTTAGGAGAAAGGAAGTGGCTAGTTGGAAAAAATGAGTAAAATCTCTGAAAGTTTGAAAGCCTAAAATTTCAGACTTTTGGATTTCAGAGTTTCAAAGATTTCGGTGGCGAGAAGGGATGAAAAGTGAAAAAGGTTTGAAAAGGAAAAATTTATGAAATTATGAAAGTTTGAAATGTCATAATTTTGGGTCTTAGAGTTTCGAGGATGCGGGATTCAGAGTTTCAGAGTCTTCGGTGACAAAGTAGGAAAAGTGACCAAAAATGTCCCAAACCCCAAAAGTTTGAAACCTAAAAGGTTTTAGATTTCAGAAGTAAAACTTGGTTTCAGAGTCAATGTGATGACATTTTTAGATTTTTAGAGTTTTAGGTTTCAAAGTTTCGGAACTCTCAAGTGATCAAAGAAATGAACAATAACCTAACTTACGAAACAAAAATGTCTGAAAGTTTGAATTTTGGGATTTCGAAGGTTGCAATCATTTTGGAATCCAAAAAGGACGAAGCCAACCACCCATGATTTTTTTAGAATGACACCTCTACCTTTAGATGGCCATAAATTTTGATTGAGATCTCAGATTTTTATAAGAAAGGACTTTTCAGAAATCTTATATTAATTTGAGTGGGACTAAGTTCTTCAAAATGAAAAAAATAGGTCACCATTTTAGGGGGTGTCTCAAGTTTCTCACCTACCACAATAATAAAGGTATGGGCTTCCTTTCTTTCCCAACAGGGCATAGTACATGGAGGCATGGGTTTTTTAGTGGCACCCATCATTGTTGTAGGAAAACTCAATTCGAAATTAGGTGGTTGAAGCAAGGATTCAAATTCTTCTCTCCCCCTTTTCTCATTCTTCCTATATATTGTAAGGAGGGTTATTTTTATAATGTTGGACAATTTGGATTTGCACCCTCCCTTCTTATCTTGTCTATAAGTGATCTTTTGGAGTTCAAACCTCCCATTTAAACTATAAAATACAATCTTGCATTTGGGCCATTCTAATGCACTGTATCATCTTTGGAGCAATAATACATTTTTTGGATGATTTTCAACCCTCTCTTATGTTCATTTTATCTCCCTGATCTGTCATTGAAATCTTGGTTATTTGTGAATGGTGGTTGTATTACATTTTTATGGTTTGTCTTTAATGGAAAATTAGGTTTTCAACATTCTTTGCGTGCATCACCTCTATTATTTTAGGTTTATTTTCTTGAAATATTCTTAACCCTGTCTCCTTGGAAACATAGAGTAGGTTTTATAGTATATTCTATACAATTTGAATGTGTGAAACAAAATAGAGGAATACGAATTGACCTTCATCCGGAGAGCTTTCCTGATTACAAATTCCTACATTTGGGGAAAAGCTTCATGTTATGTAATCACACTGAGAGTTTCAACCCATCAAGTTGCAAGCATTTAGGGGTGAAGTGATTACGCATCAACAAGGCCATAGAAAGATAAAAAAGTTAAATGTTGGAAATAATGTAAGATATATAAAGCCAATAAAAGTGTAGAAGGAAAAACAAAAGGCTAAAGGGAGTTATTAACTACTAGTTTTCTTTCTTAGGAATCAAGTAAATGCTAGCATTATTTTAAGACCTAGAAATGTACCCAATTACATAGATTTTGTGACTACAAAAACTAATAAATTAATCTATGTATTCACTTCATAGCTTCTCCTATGTTGGAACATAATGATTAAGTTATTTGGCCAATCGATAATGTACATGGGTCCATCACTAATATATATAGGATAATATTTAATAATATGAAATATTTATATTTCTATTGTTAAATATGTTAACTGAGGTATATAATTTTAGTTAAATATTTAATATCATTAAATGATTATATTTCTAATATTGAATATCATAAACCTAGGTATATGTGTCAACCGATAAGGGTGAAAAGGTGGGTTGGGAGACATACCTGACCACCTAATATAAAAAGGACTATAGATCCTAATTTTTATATGTTCGAATGAAATATAAAAGGTGAATATTATTTTACCCTTGTGATTAGGGTTTAATAGAGGAGGTGAAATTTACTTGATGTAAGTTTGGTTGTTGGAAAGTAAAGGGTTATTTCAATGTGGTTTTTACCCTATTTGGGGTTTTCCACTATAAACATTGTGTCAATGTGTTCTTACTTTTGGTATTATTAATTCATTAATATGTTATATAATTTTATTTATTACATTGCATAATGTTTAACATTTAATGATTTATTGTTTATGTTAATATATAAATGCATTGGTTGATTAAATTCATAATAATTATAATCCTCTAAATTCCAACATGGTTTCAAAGGATGGTTTAAATTAAATATGTTATGTATAAGTTATTGTATTTAATCTATTTACTTTTTATGGATGTTTTCAACAAACCAAAATGGATATTTAAAATTATCAAGCCCCCCTTTATTTCAATTTTTTGTGCAATCTAATATTTTTGTTTTGTGAAAAACTAATGTGAATGCATAGGAGAAAAAAATTGTAAAGATTATTACCTTTCATGAAAACTCATGTGAAAGGACTAGTAAGGGATAAATAATGTCTAAAATGTTTTCCTATATTTCTATAGTTTTAATATGCGCAGGTTAAATGTTTTCAATTGTAAAAATCAAGAGTAAATGGAGGAGACCAAGTTCATGAAAATAGGGATTTCAATTTATTTCATTGGTCGGGTGAAATTCTTGTACCCTCTATAAAATCACCAGGTTAATCTATATTCTCATAAATCTTCTTTCACCTGGTAAATTTCGTTTAACCTTGTCTATTTCCTTCAATCCCCTTTAATAAGGGTTATATGTATTTTTTTAAATTGTATAATTTATAATTTTTTATACACCATATGTTGTTTTTTATTTACTTTATATAAACTATATACCTCTTTTTTAAAAGTGTATATATTTTTCCATTATAAATTATAATAGGTTATTATAATGTATAAAAATATAACCTCCCTAATATTATACAGAAGAAGAAATTCTAGAATTTCACATTCTAGAAATGCACAACAAGTTTTGGCTTCATAAAATTTGATAGTCAAATGACCATCACTCCAAAAAAAACATAAGACAGTATGAAGGTAATTTTGACGTCAAATATAAGCATGTAGGTTCTAGGAAACTTTCAGTGTGTTCAAATTGACGTTCAAATGACCGTCAAAATAGACAAAAACATAAGCTATTAGGACGGTCATTTAAATTTCAAATTTAAGATGGATGGATATTTGTCTACATTACGTTTTTTCATCAATTTGAAGTTGTTATGCATTCTTAAGGGTTTCTTCTTCACTTCTATATGGTTGGAAATATTTTTTATATAATTCTAGGGTATAATGTAAAGACCTTTATATTGTGGGTTATTATTTTTATCATGGAAGGTTAATTATTATGCATTGTAATGACATAATTAGTTATGATCAAATAGTTCCTTTTGAATTATTAAATCTAGGTCTGATTCTATTAAAAGTATTGATTTTTTTTGGATAAATATGTATCTAACTCTGTGGTACCTTATATATTATAATGGGGTGTGTTTTAGAGGTTCAAGAAAACAATGACGTCTAATAGTCTTGAACTTGACAAAACCCAGAGCCTGAATGGAAACAACAACAACATTTGGAAGATCCAGGTCAAATCAAAACTTATGGCGAGGAAACTCTAGACTGTTTTGTCTAGATTTGAGGTTGCTCCCACTAGTCATCAAGGAACTGTAGATAACATGAATACATTCTCACAACAAATGTAGGAGCCTCTTTGCATGATTATGTGTAATGTGAATGATGAGTTCCTTCTACACATTTTTAATATCAAACATCCAAAAGAGGTATGGATGAAACTAGAATCCATGCATGAAAGTACGCATTTATCTAAAATTATCAAATTATTTTTAAAATTTCTTACAACTCCTATGAAAGGAGATGAAAAACTAGTTAATTAATTAGCCAAAATTAAAAATATTAAAGCACAATTAGATGGATGCAATTGTGGTCTAATTGGTAAAAAATAAATCTACTTTATTGTTCAGTTAAATATACATGAAAGATTTAGGAATTTTATTTCTATCTTGAACTCTAAATATTAGAATTAAAATGATGTACTTGATTTAAATACCTTGAGTTCACTTCTAATATAGGAAGAGAAAGTGATGATAAAATTTGAATTTAAGGAGAATTCATCTTAGGAAATTCTTTCTCATAATTCAAAGTTAAAACCTCGCAAGCCCTTCTCAGATTAAAAATTTAGATCTAAATCTTCTTTTGTTGATAAGAAATTTTTTTCATCTAATCAATCACATGTTATCTTTAGTGGTAAATGTCACATATGTGGAAAATTTAGACATAAAACGGAAGATTGAAAATCTAAGAAAACTATCCATAAAAAATAATTATTTCTTCTAAATATAATTTAAGGAAAAAAGAAAGCTCTAATGATATTTCTAAAAATGTTGCATTATATGTTGGGTTGTATTCTTCCTCTAATTTTGAATGGATTCTAGATTCCGGTGTATCAAATCTTATGATTGGTGTTTCAAATTCTTTTTTTGATGTGAAAGTCAATGAATGTGTGTATCTTGGTGATAGGTCATCTTTAGAAGAAATAGAGAAAGGAAATGTAAAATTTTATAATGCTGTGTTGAATAATAATTTGTTTATTCCTAAGCTCAAAAAGAACCTTTTATCATGTTCTCAATTAACTTGTGACAGTTTTTATATTCAATTTTTGAAAGATACTTGGTATATCAAGGATAGTAATGATAATATAATAGCTAAATGAATTCAAAGAAATCATTTGTATATTTTTGATGATTTCTCTTCTGCATCTTGTTTTGTTTCTAAAATTTTGAATAATTCAAAACTATGGCATGAAATATTAGGACATGTTAATTATTAAAGTTTCTATTAAATGGGTAGATATAATCTTGTGAAAGGTTTTCTTATGTTTTCTTCTTCTTTTGATGCGTGTTAAGGGTGTTTACTCTCAAAACAAAGTGTTAAACCCTTTCATTCACATATTGAAGAGAGTTCCTCTTCTCCACTAGAACTTATTCATTAAATGGTTCTTTATATGTTGTGACTTTTATTGATTATTTTACCAGTACGATTTGGTCATATTTTCTTTTAAAAAATATGATGTGCTTGGGAAATTTAAGGAATTTAAAGCATCTATTGACAACTCTTCAAATTATAAAATTACAATACTTAGAACAGATAATGGGGGTGAATATGTTATCAAATAATTTGAGTTTTTTTAATATTGATTGTGGTATTAAAAGGGATTTAACTTCTCCTCCCTCTCCCCAATCTAATGGTTTTGCAAAAGATAAGAATATGACTATTTTAGATATGGCTCACAATAAGCTTCATTTTTCTGGTCTTACCAAATTTATGTGGGCATAAGAAATGAACACAATAACCTACATTATAACTAGGGTTCCCACCAAAGCTATTAATCTTTCAACTCCTTTAGAAAAATGTTCAAATCAAAATCTAGATAATTTGCATCAAAAAGTTTTGTGTAGTCTTGCTTCTTTATACATTCCTAAAATGAAAAGAAAGAAAATTTATATGACTTATTTTTCTTGTGTTTTCATTTGATATGGTATCAACACTGCATGTCTAAGGATTTACAACCCTGTAAAAAGGGAAGTAACTAAAAACTGTAATGTGGTGGTTTTGGAAAAATTCATTTTTCATCTGATAATGGTAAAGATGTTCATAAATCTATCAATATTTCTAATGACAGTTCTAATTATGATAATGAGAATATAATAAATAGTCATGATGATTTTTCTTGTGTTAATAATATGTATAAATCCTCTATCTCCTTAGCTAAAAAACCAAAATGGGCTCAATATATGTAAGAGAGTTCTAATCCTATTGACCTTAGGAAAATTACCATAATCCATCATACCTAGCATGCATTAATGACCTTGTATGAACATAAGATGAAAATTTTTTAAGAAGCTTCTCAAGATGAGAAGTGGATCAATCCAATGCAAGCTGTATACAATGCCCTAATTCAAAATCAAACTTGGGAGTTGGTTCCAACTCCAGAAAAAGGAATTATTATAGGGTCTAGGTAGCTATACAAAGTAAAATATAATTTTGATGATAGTATTGACAAACATAAAGGTAGACTTGTTGCTGGAGGTTTCACTTAGAAACCTTGAATTCATTATGTTGAGACATTTCCCCCTATAGATAAAATGAGTACTATTAAGACCTTATTTGCAATTACCTCTCAATTTGTGTGGGAAATCTACCAAATGGATGTGAAAAATGCTTTGTTCAATGGTTATTTAAAATAATAACTTTACATCTCTCAATCTAAAGTATTTTAAGAAACTCGTAAAGAAAACTATGATTTTAAATTGCAAAAATCATTTTTATGGTTTAAAGCAAGCTCTTAGATCTTGGTATGCAAAAATTAATTCTTTCTTTAAAAAATTAGTATTTGTTAAATGTTCTTCTGAAAATAAACATTCAACTAGCAAGAAGGATCACATATTATCATTTTTTTTATATATGTTGATGATTTTCTTATGAATGGTGATAATCCTGCTTTAATTTGTAGAATTAAAGAAATATTTAAAGAGTACTTTTAAATGAATTATATAGGTCTCTTACATCATTTTCTTAGCATGGTTGTATTTAAAGATAAAAATTATATTGTTGTTTATAAAGCACATTATGCAAAAAAATGTACTAAATTTTTTTAACATGATTAATTATAAAATAATTTCTACTCCTATGAAGGTTGGACTTAAAATTGATCCTAAACCTGCATGTGAAAAAATCGATCCTACTTGACATAGATAGTTAGTTGGTAGTTTGATTTATCTAACTATCACAAGACCAGATATTTCTTATGTAGTAGGAATTTCTTCCAAGTTTATGCAAAAACCTTATAGAGATCATTGGAATCTTGCAAAAATAATTCTTAGATATATTAAAGGAACAATCAATTATGGGTTGCATTATAATAAGAATGTAAATGCTAACTTATATGGATTTTGTGATTCTGATCATGATGGTGATGTATTGGATAGAAAATCTACTTCTATTTATGGGTTTAAATTTTATGCAAGTGTCATTACTTCGTGCAACAAAAAACAACCAACTATTTCTATCTCTTCAACAGAAGCTGAGTATAGAAGTGCAATAAAATCTGTAAAAGAGGCTCTATGGCTAAAGAGGTTGTTTGATAAGATAAAGATGAAGGATCCAGTTTGTGTTTCTTTGTTCTACAACAACCAAAGCACGATATACCTTACACATAATCTAGTAAAGAATCAAAGGACATAGCACATTAAGATACATATACTTCCTTCATTCGAAGGTGGTAAGTGGTGAGATATATCTCAAGTTCCTGTAGACTGAATAACATGTTGCTGATATCTTCACAAAGCCCCTAAGTGTTGGAAAGTTTTCTCACTTTCGTGAAAATCTTGGATTGTTGGAGTTTCCATTGAGTGGGAGTGTGCATGAAATTGTAGCCACCTAATGGAACTTGTTTAAAAAAAAAAAAAAAATAGACCTTCAGGCATTTGAAAAAGACCTTCGGGAAAGTATAAAAAAACCTTTGTGAATGTATACCTCCTCAGATTTATTTAGAAAGAAGTGTAGAAATATCTTAAAGGTAGTCTTCAATAAACTCTTTATTGCTATTGAGTTTACTTGTAAAGATACAGTACAAACAAATTATTAAAGAGGTTGTTGGTTATAAAATGATCCTATATGCTTGGTTTAGTAACCTTTTATGAGAACCTGTGTTAATATGTAAAACTCACAAATCATACTTATCCACTAATCATCGGATGATCTTTGGGATTCCAAATCCTTTTGTACTAAAAGGTAACTTTAGTATGATGAAGGTGTTATAATTCCTTCACTCGTTACCATAGGCTAAAACCTTTATGGTTTAAGGATTTTAAATCCTAGTGTACCACATGCAGGTAATCTATTGACATATGCTATCCCACTTACCATTAAGGCGGAGTGTTGGAACATAATGATTAAGTGGTTGGGCCAAGGCTTAATGTATATGGTTCCATCACTAATATATAGGTTAATATTTAATAATATGAAATATTTATATTTCTATTATTAAATATACTAACATAGGTATATATTTTTGGTTAAATATTTAATATCATGAAATTAATATATTTCTAATATTAAATATTATAAACCTAGGTATATGTGTGAACTGATAAGGTTGGAAAGGTGGGTCGAGAGAGATACTCGATCACCTAATATAAAATCGATTATAGGTCATCATTTGATATGTTTGAAATAAATATAATAGGTGTATATTATTTTACCCTTGTGATTAGGGTTGAAAGGATGAGGTGAAATTTATTGGATGTAAGTTTGGTTCGTGGAAAGTAAAAGGTTATTTCACAGTGGTTTTTACCCTATTTGGGGTTTCCCAATATAAACAACATGTCACAGTGTTCTTACTTTTGGTATGTATTACTTAGTTAATATGTTATACAATTTTATTTATTACATTTTATAATGTTTAAAATTTAATTCTTTATGCTTTATGTTAATATTTAAATGGATTGGTTGATTAAATTCATAATAATTAGAATCCTCTATATTCCAACATCCTATTTACATTTACAATAGTTAGGAGAGAGAGAAAATATCCATAGATCAGTTCAAGTGAACTAACACAAGTCAACTTGCTCATTATGTATTTAATAATCATTATATAATGATAATAAGAGTCAAGATTTACCAATTACAAAATCAAAACATCTAACAAATTTTAACTCGACAATTATTATCAGTAAGGATAATATAATCAACTTGTATCAGAGAAAATGACTTTTACATTATTCAAATTTACTTGTGTTTCATCTCAAGTCACATTCAATCATCAAATAATTTAATTTAGATAAAAATAATAAAACCCATCAACAAAAAACTTATAAATGTTAATAAGTCTGTTAATTCAATTCATTTGAAATATTTTAAAGATACATTTATATCGAGCCAAACAATATTCTTTCTTGATACCAACATCTACTCTGCATCATAATAAATTTTATCACTTCTATAAAAATCAAACTCTATGATCTAAACACAATACAAATTAAGTATTCCACAATCTAACATTTATATGAAACATTCCTATCTTCTGAGATCAGATACAAAAATTAGAGTAGATAATATGCCATTATCTTACAAACATACATACGTAAGAAAAAATATCTTACATAAGATTCATAACCGAGATGAGAATAAATAAAATAATGGTATACATGCTCTAAAAGTTACACATATGTAGAAAAAATAAAATGGATTAAATATTTTATTAAAAAATCATAGACTTGTTCCACATATAGAATATATTATCCCTGAAATAAAATGCATAATAAATCTTATTAAATTTCAGTAACCTTTCATCAGGTATAAAATGAAACCCAGAATATTGATAAAATCAACTACAAATTATCTAACTCAAAAAATTAGATAATAAAAAACGTCTCATATTTTTATTATCATGATATAGCGAATAAGATATAAAATATGAGTGATAAGTTCATGCCTGGAATGCCCACTTTTTTGTTCAACTCTTCTTTTCCTCTCCTGAAAAAATTGTCCAAAAAACAACATCGATGCTCTCTTTGACATATTCCATTTTAAAATGAAATTTCTCTATAACCACAACTACAATCATGCCCATAAAAAAAAATCAGTGGAAAAAAATCCCACAGCTTCAGAAAAATCCCAAAATTAGCAGTACAAAAACAAATCAATACAAATGAACAAAGGGAGAAGAAATGGGAGTCGATTTGGAGTTGGATTCTTGGGGAAGATAACCATTCTCGAGGAGTAAATACATGCATTAAATTTTCCAAAACCTAAAACATTTCGTTACCATTATTACTTGCCATGTATTAACAAAATTGCACATTAACCATCATGGCTCAAATAACATTTCTCAAACGTTGGTTTAGTTTACAAAGTCCTATTTAAATATGTCACTATTATAAAAATACATCTATGCATGCCATCCCCTTTTTCAAATAAAAAAAGGTCAATAAAACATTATTATATGCCACATATTTTAAACAAGCCTTCTTACATACTTAAAACCAAGTCCAAGTCTCTAATATAGTCCAACTCATGGACAAATAAAACAATTCCAACTCATTTAGCAAGGTGCACTTAAAAAAAAACAATAACAAGATGTGGCTAGAGATACACATTTTTAAAAATGACCTAAAGAAGAGTCCAAGACATATAACTTATATAATTAAAAATTTTGCCTTCTGAATACTATGTTTATCCAACATTAAATTAATTGTGTACATATATATATGACATAAATACTGATGCGAGCTAAGACTTCGAATTACAAACTTTATTTAAAGTAGCTAATAATCTATTGACCATCTATATGGTCATCAAATTTGGGACCCAAAAAGGGTGGGATGTTATATACTCCCCCTAAAATGATTTGTCATCCTGATGATGTATTCATGCATCTAAGAAGGATAAACACTTAATCAACATAGAAGGAAATAATTTCATTAAAAAAATTAACTGTGATTTTAATTTTCTAGAAAATTTTCGCTTTGAAAAATTCCTCAAAGATGTAACAGTTTTGATAAAGATAGGAATGCAGAACTTAATAAATATTCATGACTTAGATGGTCATTAATATAATCAAACCAAAATCAAATGGCAGTAATAAAAGTAATTTTGTATTTTTAAACTTGATCAAACAAAAAGGAAAGGAAACCAGCATGTTAGGCATATTTTCCTAAGGTGCACTTTCTTCCGATTACTTATCCCATTGGACCTTGCAATTTGAAATATCTCCATTTCTAATTTGAAACTTACGTGTTTCCTATATTCTTATAGGTTCAACTATAAAAATCTTGGAATACTAAACTTGCAATGAATCCCAGTTTAATATATGAGTAAAATCAACAACATACATTTTCAGCAAGGATAAATGAAAGAAATCATGCATTTTGTATAATGCAGGAGGTAGAGAAATCCTATCTGTTATAGGATCTATAAATTCTAAAATTTCAAAGGGTCCCAACAATATAGGTGATAAATTGGTAGAATTTCCAAAAGTAATGGAATTTTTTTTGTGTTTTACGCTAAATGTTTTTTTTATCACACACATTAAATTTCATTTCTACTCTTTTTAAATGAAAATAGATCTTTTATTTATTTGTTGTTTCATTTAACCGCTTAGAGATAAGTTTCATATTCTCCTCTATTTTAATTATCATTTTAGGTCCTACAACCTCCCTATCTTAGATTTTATCCCGGTTGAGAGGTGTTCTACACATTCTACCATACAAGGCTTCGAAAGGATCCATTTTTAGAAATGAGTGAGTCATATTATATTAAGTAAACTCAACTAGGGGAATGTATTGTTCCACTTGTATTTATGATCCATGAAATGCATCCTTAACATATCCTATAAGATTTGATTTACCCTTTTTTTCTGTCCATCAGTTTCTGGGTGATAAGATAAACTAAAATGTAGTTTTGTTCCTAAGGCCACATTAAACATCTTCCAAATTATGAAATTCATTCTACGATCTCTATCTGATATAAGCAGCTCCGTTATTCCATGCAATATAAATATTTTTTGTAAAAATATTATTCCCCTTACCATTGAATCATCCTTCTAATTCTATGGTATAAAATTTGTCAATTTTGTTAGCTAATCCACCACAACTAGAATGAAATCATTTTTATTTTAGGACATCGGTAGTCATTGAACAATGTTCATGTTAGTTATTTTCCTCTTATATTGAGGTACATTATCTAGATACAATAGTCCTTCTTGATGAAAGTGTTTAACCTTAACCCTTTGTCATTCTAAATAGTGAGCTACATAAGTTCTTCCATATTTTTATACCTTTCCATAACTATTGTTTCTTTATGTCAAATTACAATTTTGTTACTCCTAGATGACCCGAATATGGTGCAATGTGAAATTATTTATAAGCACTTTAGTTCTTAATTCATTTCCAAAAGGTACATACACGTTGTTGAAATAGTGCAAAACTATATCATGTTCAAATATAATACCTTCATACCTATTGTCACTATGAATGTTTTCTAGTGTTGTTTTAACTTTTTGATAATAAGGATATGAATAAATTTGGTCTCTAACTTCATCTTTGAACTGAGTTATTAAAGTAACAATAGAATAAATATGCTTCCTATGACGTAAGGAATATTTTACCCAATTTTCTTCTCATTTAATATAACTTATATCAAAATTATACTATGATAACCACCTACATTGTCTTGCATTTAAATTTTGGTGGTGAAAAAAACTATTTTAAACCAAAATGGTCTGTTTTAAATTCAAAATGTTTTCCTAATAGATAGAGCATTAAAAATTGCAATGCATGTAACATAGAAAAAAGGCTAATTGATGGGGAGCATAATTTTGTTCATGTACTTTTAATTTTCTATTTTCAAAAGCTACTACGTGTTCTTTTTGAAGGATTCCTCCCAATCCCTCTCCAAAAACACAATTACTACTGTAAAATTTTCATTTAGATCTGGAACCTTTAAAATTAGAGATGAGGTTAATTTTTCCTTTCATATAAGTTGAAGGCTTATTCACACTTATCATCCCAAATAAATTTACTATTTTTTCTCTTAAAGACAGTGATTGGACCTGCCACTCTAGATAATTCCTTTATGAAAATAATTTTATAACCATCTAGTCCCATGTAGCTTTTAACTTCATCCACATCTTTAGGAGTTGGCCATTCCATGAGAGTCCTTATCTTAGACAAGTCAATTGAATTTCCTTATTTTGTGACGATGTGACCCAAATAATGTACTTATTTTAGATAAAAATTACATTTGGACCACTTTCCATATAGTTTAGGCTTCCTTAAAATCTAAAAAATTATTCTTAAATGCTTTTCATGTTCCTCTATATATCTTGAATATATGATTATGTCATCAATAATTATTAACACAAATTGATATAAATATTATTGAAACACGTTGTTCATGAAATTAATGAAGGTTGTAGGTGCATTAGTGATTTTAAAAGGTAAAAATGTGAACTCATAATGCTCGTAACGTGTTCTAAAAGCTATTTTATGGATGTCTACATCTTTAATTCTCAACTATAGTGAACCAAATCGTAGATCGATATTTGAAAATTAAAAATATCATCAATTATAGACAAGGGGTGTCTATTTTTTATTGGTACATTTTTTAACATTTAGTAATCAATGCATAGTCTTAGGGAACCATCCTTTTTTTTTATGAATATTACCGGTGCCCCCTAAGGTGATACACTTGGGAAGATTAATACTTTAGACAAAAACTTATGAATTCGAGCTTTCAATTATACCAAATCATTTGTAGTCATTTTATATGGTGCTTTTGAATGATTTTCATTTCTAATTTTAAGATCTAGTATGAATTAAACTCTTGTCTAGGTGGTAAAAAAGGTAGTTATTAAGGAAAAACATATGTGAATTCATTTAAAAGAGAAAAATATTCTATTTTTGGATCATTTTATTTGTTGGAATCTATTTTTTTACCGCATATAACATACAACCATTGTTCTTATCCTTTTTCAACTACATGGAAGAGATTTTTCTTACTACAAAATATGTTTTTATAACTTTTATTATTGTTGTTTTCTACTAATGATCAAGGCTTATTGTTTGTTTTATTAGGAAATATATAAATGCATCGTGCTTAGAAAACAAATTTATGCCAATGAAAATATCATAAGACTGGAAAGGAGCTACAAATGGTTCATTTCTATAGTAAAATTAGGATGTTCTAAGGTTGCTTCAAATAAGCATTAAGTGATTGTATGGACAATAATATTTCCATATTTGACAGTCCATAAATTTTCCATGTATCCAAGCTTTGTAGACAAATTATAAGCTAACTTAGAAGAAACAAAACATTTAGTTTCTTCAGTATCAAAAAAATAGTAATAAGTAAGCCAAATAAATTATCCTTCACTTCTATGTGAGTGTCCTATTTATCTGCCTCATAATTTCCTACAGAAGCATCCATCCATTACTGAAATGGTTCTTTAATCCCAAAGTTTTTTTGTCACTAATAATTATTAACTTATTTTTTTATGAGGTATATTAATATTATAATGATCACCTCAACATTTAAAAAATCCCCCAACAGGTCCCTACCTTTCAAATCTATTCGAAAAACAAAAACCTTTCTATAATTTTTTATTATTTATAATAGAGTTATTTAAAGTTTTTTTATCTTCAGGTTTTCCCTTTTTTTAAATCTCTTTCACCATGTATTTTATGCAAAGGAAGGTTACGAATTATTACTTATTTTCTTACATTTTCCCTCTCTTGAAGTGAATATCTCATGCATTTTTTGTTTCTATTTTATAGATTTTCCACAAACTACCTCCATAGTGGATTGTCCATACATATGCACTTCACTCCCTATGCTAGGATTTAAGCCAAAAATGAACTTACAAATTTGGAACTTCTCATATTTTTGATAATGGGGAACATAATTAAAAATTCTAGTGAAACATTCCCAATATTCAATTACTAAAAATTTTCCTTGGATAAATTTTTTGAATTCTATCCTTTTTTTGGTAAAATACTGTTAGGGAAAACAAAATTGATAAAATATCTTTTCAATTTTTCCCAAGTTATAATTGATGTTTTAGTTCCTAGGTCAATTTTATGATTTTCCCACCAAGTGGAAGCTTGGTGAGAGAGATGAAAATCACCCCACACATCCTTAGTTTCCTTAGAGAAGTCTCTAACCTCAAAATATTTTTATATTTACCTAAACTAATTTTCTAATCCATCCCCTAAGGAAATCTCATCAAACTTTGGTGGACTAATTTTTTTAATATTTTTTCCTAGTTCAATAGTCATCCTAGATTTCCTAGTACGTCACTGATCTTCATTATCTTGTAGCCTAAGATGTTATTCCTTAGGTTCCTCCGCATGTTTCTCTCAATGTTCCTCGAGATGGTATTTGTTTTCACCCCCAACTTGATTCTATAGGGTAACAATTTGCTTATATCTATCTTAGAGAACCAAGATGATATCATCCAATTTTTCATTAGCTAAACCCTTAAGATTTGTTGTGTTGGTGAAAACATGATTATTTACTCTTCTTCTTACCATTATATCATGTTAAAGAGGAATAAATTTATATTAATATCATAAAAAATCCATTAAGTCAAAGAGCTAGAACCTACAACTCTGATACAAAACTGTAACATATGAATTATTTCTCTAAAACATGAATTTTTTTTTCTTCAATTTCCAATTGAAAGGTATAAAATAGAGTCAACTCATTAAAAACTAGATAATAAATTCAAACAACTACTTATTAGTTAGGTTTTATCCATTCGATAAATCTTTCATGTATAAACGTTGTGCATTTACGAAGGGTTTATTATTTCCTCTATTCAATCCACTCTCTGTGAGTAACCATAAAATCTTTAGTATGTTTAATTTTATATTTTTCAAGGTATAGAAAACTATGTTTTCCATCGGTAATTGTCTACCATGAAATTCAATCTTCGTATTCTTGTGTCTGAAATATATAATGTAAGGATAAGGTGAAAAAAAAATGCAATCAACTACTTATATTGCTTTGGAAAAAAATTCCTGTCGTGCATAAACATCTTATCCCAAGGATGCACAAAAGCCTATGTATATATTCTTCTGTCACAAACCAATTATCTCATTACAATTATCCCCATTGTTTTTTATTATGGTGAACATGTTAAGAAAGAGGATGTGCATTCTTTATAGGACCATCTCCATAAAAGAAAATAACCATAACTTAATCCAGGTCTTTATGGAATAAGGAGAGCCCATGTAATGAAATTATCACCATTAACTCCTCTTTCCCTCTTCCACAACTACCCTAGTTAGCACTATGTCAAGATGTTTATATTTTGAAATAAAACTACATCCAATCTACGTCGTATATAAGGTTTTCTATCGTAACATATTATATCTTGTGAAAAATTCTATGAGACTTAAATTACTTCTTATGTACCTAAGTCATAATCATGAAATATTACTTAAGAATTCTTAAGGTCATCCAATTGTGTTTCCACCATATTTTTGACTTATTTGTGTTATGAAATAACTATTAATTACCCTCTTCTAAGGTCATCTTTTTGCATTTAGAGATTTTCCAAATCAATGTTGGTTTGGTTTTCTAAATGTTGTTTATATAGTCGAGATGATAATATAATGTATTTATGATGGTTACCTTAATATTTCCTAAGGAAATAATATTTTAGAATAATAATTTCATGTTGTCCATGCCCATTTTATTCTCAATTAGGAGTATATTAAACAAATTCACAATTATCACATCTTCTTATTATGAAGTATAAATTAGTTTACTATTATTCAGGGTATATATATACATTTTACTTTATCAACTCATCAATGATCATTACTATCACTTCCATGATAAACTTCACATTCCAACAACTTATTTTCTATTGTTCCAAATTAGTTATTGGACTAATTAAAATAAACTTACAAAGATCATCTAAATGTATTTTTATTACTTATTAAATTAATGGATAAAAAAAATTGGTAAAAAAACATATCCATTAAAATAGGGACTTAGATAATATCTAGTCATGTATACATCATGGTAAACTATATAGGCTACCCATATATCTAATAACACAAAATCATACAAAATTACTAAACCAACTATTATCATTATAAATTAAAATATATATATAATTAGGATTATACATAGTTATCATATGCCCATCCTTTCAACTAGGGATTTTTTCATGAAATCAATTAATATAATTTAACAAGATACTTATTGAAATTAAAAAAATTTATATGTGACCGTGGGGTCATAACAAAATTAAAAAATCTATTGGGTATTCACTTTATAGATTCTCCTATTTACTTGTACAACAATTAGGAGAGATGTAAAATATATGTAAGTTAGCTCGAGTGATTTGACACAATTCAACCTACTCATGATCTATATCATAATCATTATATAATTATAATAACAATCAATTTTTATAAAATACAAAATCAAAATATCTTACAAATTTTAACTAGACAATTCTTATGATCAAGTATAATATCATCAAGTTGTATCATACTAAATAATTTTTCCATTAGTCAACTTTACTTGTGTTTCATATCAAGTCACATTCAAACGTCAAATAATGAAATTTATAGCAAACTAATAAAACCTATTAACCTGATTTATTTACAAGATAAATTTATATCTAGCTATTGTCTACTCAAAATTCCCCTCCCTAACAAGAGCAAATTTCGAAAATTTTGAGTCCAAGTGCTTTTCTCTGAGGTACCTAAGTCATAAAATTGAAGAAATCCAAGTATTGGGCCTTTCTCGCATGTATTTCGGGCCTGTAGGACATTTTTGTCCCGACTGTCCCAAGTTCCAAAGTGCAAGATGTTCCCCGATCGGCCGAAATCCCCGAAATTGTCCTATCTTCGGGCCCCGTCGGAAGTTTTTGTTCCAAGTGTCCCGAAACTTTTGTGCAAATCATTTCATTTTCGGCCGAACCGCCCGAACCGCGTACTTCGCGTCTTTTTGTCCCAAATATCCCAAAGTCAAAAGTACGAGCTTTCTCTTTTTCGGCCGAAGCTTCCTAGTCGAGTACTTCAAAATTCTTTGTCCCAAACTGAAAAATGTGCCCCGCTTCATTTTCGGCCGAACCGGTCAAACCGCGTACTCCGGAACTTTCTGTCCCAAAAGTCCCAAGTCCAAACGGGCCCGCTATTCCAATTTCGGTCGAAATGCCCGAACCGCGTACCTCGCGCATTTTCGTCCCAATTGTTCCAAAAGGCTTTTTGTGCATTTTCTCTTCATTTCGCCCGAGCCGCGTGTTTCGCGCATTCGCGTCTCACTTGTCCCAAGCGTGCCTAGTGTCATCCATACTTAGACGCTTTTTCAAATTGGTGGTTGCGTAATTAAATGCGCATTGAATTCTCTCCACTCCCCCAAACGGCTATATAATGAGCATTTCCCCCTTTGCATTTTCCCACATCTTCCTTGTTATCCTTTGCTCAAACCCTTGCCGCTTGCCAACTTGCGCACGTTCCTCTGCTTCTGTAATTCCATTCCAAGTCTACTTTGCAACCTTGTTCCCCTGAAACTATCAACATGAAGATCAAATTTCAAGGACAAGAACAGATTTCTCCACTCGAGTCTGCTGTAAGCAACATTGGAGATAGCGAGGCCCGACATCTCGATTTCAGCGATTTTTGGGCAAGGATGGAAGATGTAAATCCCTCACCAATGGCTCAGACAATTCATGACAGTGGTTTGGCGTAGGCTGGAGGATTCCCAATTTCAGTACAGTGTGCTGATACAGTGCTTGCATGCGGAGCTCACTTCGACCCCGATTCGAGCGAATTGACAAACGTACATGGGGGAGCTCATTGCCAAGCTGGACGCTGCCGCCATTGCTGCCGCTCTGAAGATCCCAGAATTGGACAATTCCATAGTTGTTTCCCAAGCCCAAGCACAAGCCATGTTCGATCAAGACAGTGACAAGTACAGAGCACGAGTGGCGAAGTCCTGGCTAAATAACCCTAGGAAGGGAGCTTCCCGCCTCACCAAAACCCTCATCCGAGCAGACTTCAACGAAGAACTGTCAGATTTCATAATACTGCTCGGCTCGGGTCATGGGTTTGCCTTCCACCAGCGAGTTCCATTTCTGGATGTGCCCGCTCATCAGTATGGTGTGCGAGGGTACACAAAATATCAACTGGGCTGAGATCATCAGCATGAATCTGACGGAGCAGCTATCCAACGTGCTGCAAACAAAGAAGTTTTTCATGACTTCATATCTGATGTATACTCTGGCAGCATCAAGGCAATGGTTTGGATTCTCATATATAGACGCCCACAAAGGCAACCCAGTGTATGCCTATTGCCCGCAGTTTACCTTGGAGACCAGCAACCGCAATTTCAGAAGGGTTAATGATGCTTTCACTATGTACGTGGTCCGATTGCTCGAGGGTGACACCACCAGGAGGTTTTCAGATGAAGCCATGAACTTGATATCACGGTATGGGGCCTACTTCATTCAATTCAGGAAATTCTCATACATCAGGCTTGCTGGTTATGAGAGTACACCTTTGCGGCTTCCCATGTTCTGCAATGACAAGATGGCCTTGATCGAAATATGCAGGCAACTGGACAAGTTGCACAGAACTTGCAGAGACAAGAAGATTTCTGGCTTACACTTTCCCATCTCTCTGGGAAATTACACATGTAAAACAGCCTTGGATGCCCAGAATATAGAAAGAACTTTGGTCCCTATCACCGTGCATTTCTTCAAGCCAAGAACCTGCTTTGACTTGAAGAATTTTATTGAACAGAATATCAAGATAGCCTATCACCATGTGGCAGAGGTAGAAGACTACTGGGCTGACTGTGCAGACGACTTTGAGGCCAGAAGAAGGCATTATGGCAGGTTCTCCTTACAATTGATTCAAGAACTTG